>VBSM01000272.1:40888488-40984117 GCA_008086735.1 Cheirogaleus medius
TGCCTCGGCCTCCCAGAGTGCTAGGATTACAGGCTTGAGCCACCGCACCCGGCCGACATAATCTTATATACAGAAAATCCTAAGTAATCCACCAAAAACTATTAGAACCAATATGAAGTCCAACAAAGTAGCAGGATAAAAATTCAATATACAAAAATCAATTCTATTTTTATGCAGTAGCAATGAAAAACCCAAAAATGAAATTAAGAAAACAACTCCATTTACAATAACATCAAAAAGAATAAAATACTTATGAATAAATTTAACAAAAGTAGGATAAGATGTGTACACTGAAAACTACAAAAAATTGTTAAAATTGTAAAAATTGTTAAAATTAAAGAAGGTCTAAAGAAATGAAAAGACACCCTATGTTCATGGATCAAAAGACTAAATATTAAAATGACAGTGCTTTCCAAACTGAACTACAAATTCAATGCAATTTCTTTCAGAATCTCAGCTAGCTTTTTTGCAGAAATTGGCGATTGATCCTAAAATTCATATGGAAATTCAAGGGACCCATAATAAGAAAAACAATATTAAAAAAAAAGTAAAAACAAATTTAGAGATTCACATGTCCTTACTTTAAGACTTACTGCAAAACCACAGTAATCATGACAATATGTACTGGCATAACCTAGACTTATATATCAATGGAATAAAATTGAGAATTTAGAAATAAGCCCTTATCTTTATACTCAATTTTTGTTTGTTTTTCATGTCTTTTTAAAAATTACTATGGGTATATAATAGTTGTATATCTTTATAGGGTACATGTGATGTTTTAACACAGGCAGACAGTATAAATGAATCAAATCAGGGTAATTGGGATATCCATCACCTCAAACATTTATCATTTCTTCATATTAGGAATATTCCAGTTCCACTCTTTAGTTATTCTAAGGTATGCAATAACTTATCGTTGACTCTAGTCACTCTGTTTTGCTATCAAATATTAGATCTTGTTCATTCTATATAACTACATTTTTGTACCCATTAACCATTCTCCCTTCCCACTACCCTTCCCAGCTTCTGGTAATCATAATTCTACTCTCTCTCTACATGAGATCAGTTGTTTTTAATATTTAGTTCTCTCATATGAGTGAGAACATGTATATACTCAATTGATTTTTGATGGTGTCAGGGCAATACAATGGAGGAAAGAATAATCTTTACAATGACTGGTGCTGGGACAACTGGATACCCACAAGCAAAAAAAAAATGAATTTAGAGAGATGTGGCTAACAATTCCATAGTTTATACCATATACAGAAATTAACTCAAAATGGATCATGGACCTAAATGTAAGAGCAAAAGCTATAAAGCTTAGAAGAAAACATAAGAGTAAATCTTTGTGATCTTGGCAATGATTTCTTAGAATATCAAAAACATAAGTAACAATAACAAAAATTAATAAATTAGACCTCACATATATTAAAAACTTCTGTGCTTTTAAGAGCACAAAAAAGTAAAAGTGAAAATGAAAAGACAATCAAGAACGTAAAAAAGACAACCCACAGAATGGGAGAAAATATTTGCAAATCATATATATGGTAAAGGACTAGTATCCAGAATATATAAAAACACAGCTCAAAAATAAAAATACAAATAAGCCAGTTTTTAAGTGGGAATGCATCTGAATAGACATTTTTCTAAAGAAGACATACAAACAGAAAAGGATGTTCAGCATCTGCTATGACTTGAATGTGTCCCCTAAGATTCATGTGTTGTAAACTTAATTCCCAATGAAATAATGTTGAGAGGTGGAACCTTTAAAAGGTAATTAGGTCATGAAGGCTCTGCCTTCATGGATAGATTAATGCTGTTATCACTGGAGTGTGCTCATTATTGCAACAGTAGGGTCTTTATAAAGGAGGAGTTCAGGCCCCTCTGTGTTCTCTCTCACCCCTCTAATGCCTTTCTCCATGTTCATGCACAGTACAAAGGCCCTCACCATATGGCAACCCATCAATCTTGGAGTTCTCAGCCTCCAGAACTGTGAGAAATAAATTTATTTTCTTTATAAGTTACCCAGTCTCTGGTATTCTGCTATAGCAACACAAAATAGACTAAGACAACATGAATAGTTATTAGAGATAGAGAAATACAAATCAGGAACACAATAGGATACCATTTTACAACCCCTAGGATGGGCATAATCAAAAAGACAGATATTAACAAATGTTGGTAAGTATATGGAGAAAATTAGAACCCCCATGCATTGCTGGTGGGAATGTAAAATGGTGTGTACACTTTAGGAAACCGTTTGACAGTTCCTCAAATGTTAAATATAGAGTTACCGTAGGACCCAGCAATTTGACTCCTAGGTATATGTTCAAGAGAACAGAAAACATATGCCCACACAAAAATTTGTACATGAATGTTTATAGTATCATTATTCATAATAACCACAAACAGAAACAATTCAAATGCCCTTGAACTGATAACAGGCAAACAAGATACAGTGGAATAGTATTCATACATAAAAAGGAATGATGTAATGATATATGCCACGACATGGATAATCCTTGAAAACATTGTGCTAGTGAAAGAAGACACTTACAAAAGACTACTTATTGTATGAGTCCTTTAATACAAACTGTTCAGAATAGGAAAAACTAAAAAAACAGAATGTAAATAAGTGGTTGCCTAGAGCTGGGGGTGGGGCATGGGAAGGGAACAGGAATGCAGAATTACTTTCTAGTAGGTGCAGGGTTTCATTTTGTGATGATGAAAATATCCTAGAATTAGGTAGTGGTGATTAATACAAGCTTCTAAAATACACTAAAAATATTATTGTATACTTTTAAGGGGTGAGTTTCATGGTAGGTAAATTATATCTCAATAGAGCTACTATGACAAAGAGAGAGCAAGGGATTAATCAATAGAATGAGGACCAGAGGACACAGGAAAGACAAAACCTCCCTGTCAAGGAGGACTTGGCTTCGAATGGTTCTAAGACTGGGAGAAGGGAGGAAGGATGAGTATGAAGGTAGGTTTGCAGGTGAGGGAGTGGAGGAGGCCTAGATTTAGGGAAATACTTCAATTTTCTAGAAATTAAAAGTGATATTAACTGCTAGAAGCAAAGGGTTGTGAGTTAGGTAGGGAACTTGAAGAAATAGATGATAATTAATAGAATTAGATGTAGCCCCTGAGGAAAATGGGGAGGAAGCAGCCTAAGAATAAATGAAAGAAGGAAGCTGGCATTTGCTAAGCCCTTCTTTGCATGGCATCTGGCCCTCGGGCACAGTTTGTTCTCTTTTTCCTTCAGCACTTCAGTAATCTCCACAAGAGGCCTAAGAAGACAGTACTGCCAGTAAACTGTTCAAACAGACATGTCTGTAGGGGACTCAGGGCTACACGTGACTCTGTTTTCAACATCACTGGCCAAAGTGCAGCAAGGTCACGTACTGCAAATATTTGAGATTAGAAAGATTCTTTCCTCTAAAACTTGCCATGAGATAGTTCTGCAAAATATAAATATTGGATCAGGGTGATTGACAGCAACTGAAAATTCAAACAGAGGCAATACAGGCGAGGGGTGCTCTGGGGTCCCTGCAGTAGGAAAACCATGTCACCATCAAGACGACATGAAAGGCCTTCTTCCTACCTCGGGCTCAGAGGGCAGGGCAGGGTAACTTCTTAGCTTACTGCTGGGTAAGAAGAAAGCTTGGCTCCAGCCACCTCCACAACCCAGAGCACTCCTGCTCTGTGCCAGCTGGTGAGACAAATAGTGTAATGTAAAGGAACACTCAGAACTGTTTTAAACATGTTTAAGAACACACTGATGTCTCCAGGCAAAGAAGCCTATTATATAGTGTAGTAGGTTGCATAATAACCACCCAAATATAACAAGTCCTAATCCCTGGAATTTGTAAATGTTACATTTTTGGAAAAAGGGTCTTTACAGATGCAATTAAGTTAAGCATTTTGAGATGGGGAGATTACCCCGGTTAAACAGGAGTGCCTTAAATGCCATTCCGAGTGTCCTCATAAGATAAAGGCAAAGGAAGATAATGCAGGCACATGTGGGAGAACGGTGGTGTGAATGAAGACTGAGCAGAGGGAGGTGTGGATAACAGGTCAAAGATTGCTGGTGACCACCAGAGCTGGAGGAGGCAAAGAATAGATTCTCCTCCAGAGCCTCCAGGGGGAACATGGCCCTGCCAATACCCTGATTTAAAATTTCTGGCCTCCAGAACTTTGAGATAATACATTTCTGCTGTTTTAAGCCATCCAGTTTGTGGTAATTCGTATGGCAGCCCTAGAAAACTAATACACATGGCAATAATATTCTCTTTACTCTCACTAATCCTAAAAGTTCACCTGTGGAAAGTGAAAACTTGGGGTAGAAAGGCTTATCAAGTGGAGACAATGGGACTCTCATCTCAAGTCATCTGCCTTTTGTCAGATTTTCTCCTTCCTTTCTAGTGATTACTACACACCCTAGCCCCAGACTGCCACCCCATCCCTAAATACCACCTTTACAGCAACAGAATAGTTCATCGGTTCTTATAACTCTTGATGGAAAATTATATTCAAGTGTAAGAAAAACAGCCACTTTGGAGCCAGAACGCATAGAATGAGCCCTGATCTACCACTTACTGTGCAGCTTTGGCCTTAGATAGCTTATCTATCTATCTTTCTTTCTTTCTTTCTTTCTCTTTCTTTTTTATTTCAGCATATTATGGGGGTACAAATATTATGGTTACATATATTGCCCATGCCCCCCCTCCCCCCTCGAGGCAGAGCCTCAAGCATGACCATCCCCCATACGTTGCACATCTCACTCATTATGTTTGTATATACCCATCGCCTCCTCCCCCCCCCACCCGCCCGACACCCAACAAATGTTATTCCTATATGTCCACTTAGGTATTGATCCGTTAATACCAATTTGCTGGTGAGTACATGTGGTGCTTGTTTTTCCATTCTTGAGATACTTCACTTAGTAGAATGGGTTCCAGCTGTATCCAGGAATATACAAGAGGTGCTATATCACCATTGTTTCTTAAAGCTGAATAGTACTCCATGGTATACATTTTGTTAATCCACTCATGTATTGATGGGCACCTGGGTTGTTTCCACAACTTTGCAATTGTGAACTGTGCTGCTATAAACATTCGAGTGCAGGTGTCTTTTTCATAGAGTGACTTTTGTTCTTTTGGGTAGATGCCCGTAATGGGATTGCTGGATCGAATGGTAGATCTATTTGTACTTGGATAGCTTATTTTACCCCTTGTCTACTCAGCTGAAAAATGGCAGTGATAATTCCAACCCCGCCCCCATAGAATGACTTTTTATGAAAATCAAATAGGTTAATGCCTGTGTTTTCACCTGGGTGATCTGGGCAAAATTTGAAGCAAAGCCTACACTTCGATGCCTTCTGGAAGTGTGTAATCCCAGGACAGCAAGAGTGAGGGTGAACGGGAAGGGAGGCAGAAGGAGGGGAAACAAACACAGCGAGACAAGGACCACGCTGGCCACAGCAGCACCAGGGTGTGCACCCAGCAGCTGGGTCCTGTGAGACGTCTTGCTCCAGGGAACCTCTGCTGCAGAGAACGGCCCACGATTGGAGCAGGGAGGCGCCAGAAGAAAGGTGAGGGTGTAATCATCACCCTCCTTCTGCCTCCTGCCTCTCGCTGGTCAAACGTTACCTCTCCTAGATTTCTGTGGTACCACCTGGGCAGCCACTGGGGAAGCGACATCAAACTCATATCTGGTAAAGGAAGAAAAGCTGACGTGGTCCTGTCTGGTCGGTTCTGGGCGCTGGAGCTGCTACTGTGAAGCTCCCATGCAGCGGGTGTGGTGGGGGCCGCGCCACACTCCAGCCCTTTTGTGAGGGGGTGAGGGTGTCTGAGAGAACTGGCGGTGGCAGGAGATGTCACTATGGCAGCATCCACCCAGGCGCTCCTGGGAGCACGCTGAAGGCCCAGCCGAGCCAAGGGAGCAGCCCATCGTAAGCAGGGTCCAGTGCTTCGTGTGAAACAGAGTGGAGAAGTGTCGCCGGTCTTACAAATATTGCTTCACTTTGGCTATTTTTATTGCCTTCCATTCATTTTAAACTTTTTTTGTTTTTAACATTTTTATTATAAAGGCAACCTACCATCATTTTAAAGAAAATACTATTTTTATGCTAGGATTATATTTTTAATTTCTAAAAGTTTTACATGTTTTTGGTGTGTGTCACAAGACTTAACCTTTGTTATGTTGAGCTGTTTAAGGGAATGATCCACCGTTCTTTTAGGTGCACCAAAAGTCATTTATTGGGATATGGTTTGTCTCTACTTCAAGTACAAAAAGCAAATCTAATAAAAGGCTTTGGTGAGAAATTGGTTCTTACTTAAGAAATATGGCAACGGATTGGGGGAGCCACAGCCAGCTGGGGTTTTATATGTGTTGTCCTGTGAGATGGAGTTTTGTGAGCAGGCAGTATATGGAGAATGCGAGAGTGTGAGGGAGGCAGGACTGGGTAGCAAGAGAGTTTGAACACAATGCGGTTGGTCTGGAGCTGGCATGACCATTCAGAATTGTCCTGGACTGAGGCAAGGCCTTTGTACCCACACATCAACTTGTCATCAAATAGGAACTGTCCCTAGAATGGACATGTTGCCTTGGGTAAGGCAGCTCCCTCCTGCCTAGAGCAATGGCTGGGAAGAGACTCAGTTGTAATCCCGGTGGTCCTGAGCGGCAGGAATGAGGTCCTTGGTTCTGGGGTGGGCTTCAGAGAGTTGCATCACAACATTCATGACAAATGTGTTTCTGTAGAGAGGGAGAAATGAGTAACATTGGCCTTTTCCCTCATCTTAGATTTCTCTTTTGGGGTGATTCTTTTGCAAGGAAAGCTATGTTTATCATCTTCATAGTTTTGTAAGTAAGATAACTTTCAATCCCTTTCCTATCTCTCATTTCAAGATATGGATTGAACACGTCCAGGTTTTTCAACATCCCTTAATTTTATCCACTCCCAAGGAAGAGGAGCAGGAGCCAATCTGGTCAGTGGCAGCTGACAGCCTCTGGGCCACACGGTCCCAGTGAGTGGGCTCTGAGCCACTGAGGCTGCTTGTGGTCCCACACGTGGACCAGTGGGTCCTTGGCCCCTCTCTTCTGACCTCTTGGTTCCTTGCAGTGAGTGGGCCTAGGGTCTGTCTTCAGAGGCAGGGCTGGCCTGCCACAATACCTTGTCCAGCTTCTCTCTTTCTGGCTGGGTGGATAAGTCAAGTGGCCTGTGCATTGCAGGCTCAAATACCTGTAGTTCAGGGGTAGGATTGAGGGCCCCACAGTGACCTCACCTCCAAGCTGTCTTCTCTAGCAGTTTACTAAATGCATATTAGAGATTACCAAACAGCTGATAAAACTTTATTTCAATCCTCATTGGACCAGTGATATATGTGTCTATTTTCATTTTTTTCAGCTTTTATTCACTTAGCATATATTTATGGAGTATGTATTACATGCAGAGGTGAACAAGGTAAGATCCCTGCTTTTACAGAAGTTACATCTAACTAGGGGTGGAGAAATAATAAATGAATCAACAAATAAACAGACCACGCTAGATCTTGAAAAGTGGTTAAAGGGGCTGATACGACGAATGACTGCAGGGTGGAGTGGAGTGGGGAGTGAGACAGCTGGTTTAGACTGGGTGGTTCCCTGAGGAGGAGACATCTGAGCTAACACTTTAATGTCCAGAAAGAGCCAGTCATGTGAAGATGTGGGGGAAGTGTTCCCTACTAGGTAGCAGCCAGTGCAAAGGCCCTGGGGTGGGAATGAGCTTGGCAGGTTTAAGGAATAAAAAAAATCAATGAACCTGGAGGACCATGGGCAACAGGGAAGGGATGGAATATGAGATCAGAGAGAAAGGCAGGGGTCAGATCAAGAGGGATTTATATAGACTCAATCACAGTATTTTTCAAACTATGCAAGGTATACTACTGGTGGTATACAAATATTTGGAGTGATATATCTGCAAATATTTTTATTTGAATAATTATATATTTATTTTAGAGTATCGTAGGAAAAATATAATTATCACATCAAAACCTTCATTTCCTAGATATTACTATTCAGGTGAAACTAAATTAAATAGTGGATCAATTTAAAGAGAATATTAAGTCAATTACAGTACAGGTGTTATTCAGATATAGCAAAGATCTCAAAAGTGGTGCTTGCAGAACTGAAGTTTAGGAAGACACAGCTTACCAATTAGAAACACGAGGAGATGAAGATGCTCTGCCCTCCAGCCCCCTCCCAGCTTCTCACATACTCCCCATGCTGGCTGCTCAGGAGTGAGAGGTGGAAGAGTTGCCCTGGTGTGGCAGAGATGGGCTGCTTTCCCTCAGATGTCCCCCACTCTCACCGAGTAGAGTTGTCTCCAGGGGGTAGCAGACCAGCCAGGGATTGTATTTCCCAACCCATGTTCCTATGAAGTGCGACCATAGGACTGGTCTCACCGAGTGAGAGTGGAAAAGTAAGTGTCACTTCCAGATGGGGCTCTCTGTGCCTTCTCCACCTCTGTCCCTCCATTGGGCAGCAGGATCAAGAGGGGTCCCTGGCCCTGCCCAGAGGATAGCAGAGATCCAGGATAGTAGGAACCCGGGACCCTGAATCCCTGTATAAAAGAAAACTGCCACACACTGACTAAGCATTGTCATATACGGGAGAAATAAATCTCTTTGTGTTAGGTCACTGGCATTTGTGGTTTGTTTGCTGCAGAAGTTAGCCCACCCATATCTGGACGTGTTGCCCTTTTGGAGACAACACCGCCTAAGACTATGGCAACTATAGCACATATGAATTGGTTGAGTTTAACCAGCAGAAAAGTAGTTGGAAGGGAGTTAGATATATGGTCTTTTTTCATATACTCAAAAGACATTTGCTATGTTCTGAGAGGGCTCATCACTGGGAGCTACAAAAAGGCCATATTCACAGCTACCTGGAAGACAGTGTCGAAACAGGACAGGACACTCCTCTGCACAGTCAAACATGAAGAGCTCAAATGAAGGCTGCAAGACTACACAGAGGAAAGCCACAGAGGGGACTCTGCATTGGCCAGAAGGGTGGCACCACGGCCTCTGAGAAGCCCCACACCCCCCTCCCCAGTTCTGAGTCTCTTTCATCTCCTGCCACTTGGGCAGGGCGGCCAGGAAGGGATCGGAGAGGGTTTGATGATAAAACCCACCTTAACAGCTTTCTGCCTTTGAGATCTGCCCTAAGGCACCTGACCATATAGGCTGGATGCTCCAACAGTGCAGACAAAGTGGGATCAGTGACAATAAAGACCCCAGCTTCACAGGTCCCAGGTCCTGAAGTCGTTTCCTCCTGAAAGAGCACAACCAGAGCACACCTCCGCCCCGCAGACACAGTGTCCAAATCCTAACGCCCGGCATTAAGTTCCTTTGCTCACCAATGCAGAGAATCCAGACAGAGACCTGCAGAGAAAGAGGCAGGCTTTCCGAGTCAGAGACAGGATGGCAGCCCGGCCCAGGGACGTTCAGCTCTGAAGGATGATCCCCTCTGCCACGGACAGCCTGACCTTCCAGAGACAAGCAGGAGAGGCTTGCACATGGCGACAGGGCCCCCAGGGGGATCTAGGCCAAGGCTCAGAGGTGCACTTGCCTTCAGGTGCAGGCAGAAATGAGTGAAGTGGGCCTGGTGTAAGGAAAGAAATGGTGGGGACTGTGGCAAAATAAAGAAACAAAACTAGAAGGCAAGAGAAGAAAATGGAGAAGTCCCACTTTTACAAGAATTTTATTTGGGGACAAGAAGACAGAGGATCAAAGAAGGGAAGATCTTCCTTAAAGTCATTCTGGTTTAGGAGCAGTGTAAGGACTAGAACTCAGGCCTTCTCTGTCAAGTCAGTGCTTGGACAGCAGAGGCAGGATAGAGGGAAGAGTCACAAGTAATGCAGAGCAGCCACCCCAGAAGAGAGAGCCCTGGCTGGGGACTTGGGAAACTGGGATCCCATCCTGACTCTGCCACCAACTCCTGGGCTTGGGCAATAAGTACCTTGCACTTCTCTGGGCCACAGAGATAGTGGAGCAGGTGGCCCCAAACATCCCTTGCAAATCTGACATTTGCAGGACACTTGCAATGAGAAACAGGAATCACTATTTAGACCTTCCTTCTCTCACCCCACCTCTAATCATACTCTAAGATTTTGAAGTTTACTTTTTGCATATCCCTTGAGCTCAGCCTTTCCTTTCCATCCTCTAACCCAACTGTGGCATAACTCTCATCCTCTCCCTCCAGATGGCTGCAAAGGCCTCCTGACTGGCCTCCTTCCTTCATGCTCTACCCATCTGATCCATCCTCAGCTGTCAAAGTGCAACATCAACAACAGAGTTGATGACATGGTGCTCCTGCTTACAATCCTCTGTGGCTCCCCAGTGCCTTCTAGTATAAAACCCAAATACAACACAGTATCTTAGGCCCAGCTTCAGTTTCAGTTCTTTTCCAGCTCTCCTTTTCCAAATACTCCATGCCCCATTATACCAAACTCCTTGCCATTTCGTTAATACACTCTGTAGTTTCATAATTGGGTGTTTTTAACACATGCTGCTCCCTCCACTTTGAATGCCCTGCCACGTCTTTTGTACTTGGTAGCAGTGAGAAGAGTAATCTGGCCCGGTATAGGTAATAAGGAGATGCACTGTTTGTAGGAATTTAAAATCAATAATAAAACAGACTAAAATTTAGCCTTCTTTTTATTGTCACCTTGCACTACAATAGCAAACACCGAAAGGGATAAAATGCTGCTCCCCACTGGAGCAGACCACTCAAACCATCTCCAATTCGGAGCACCGCTGGAATGTAGAAGCCCCCATTTATCCTTGAAAACACTGCATGCTGGTAAAGACCTTTCTTGACCCTCCAGCCCATCCTTTCTCTCTCCACTGGATTGCCTATTTTCCTACTTTACACCTTTATTTCACTGCCCTTATAATGCTACATTTTACTTCTGTTTATGAGTCTGACCCTCCCAGTAGACAGTGAATTCCTTGAAGACAGTGGCTATGATACACCTGTGTCTTCCTGAAACTTAGCACAGTGCCTGGGATGTAACAGGGACACAGAAAATGTGTAACATGTGAATGAATGAGCCCACTTTGCCCTCTTCTGAACACCGATTTAGGCTTGATGAGTTTCCAAGTCACAACCCAATTAAAAGCTCCAATTTATGTTTAAAATGTTGCTGCGGATCAAGTCATAATGATCTGGCTGGAGGTCCTCTCCTCGCTGGGACGCCACAGGAAGGTGTTTGGGTGGCATTGAAATGACTCACTGCCCCAGCGGCTTAACAGGATTACCAAGGGGCTTACCTTGCTCAGTGATGCATGGTGGGAGCCCCAGCGGTGCCAGCCAGGCCAGGAGCCCAAGCTGTTATCTGTGTGACTGTTTCCCTGCTGCCTGGGGACAGGAAATTAAAAGTCACGGCAGTCTACTTGCTAAGAAGAGAAAGATTCAAAAGAAACACACAGAGTGCCTTCCTCCCCTCATCCGATTTCATTCCCCTTTCTGCCTCCAAGATCCCCGAAGGCCTGTCTAGGAGGGACATGAATAAAACCTGAACCATCATGTCCTCATCTTGCAGACTGGGAAGCAGAGGTCCAGAGAGATGGATGAACAACTCAAGGCCACACAGCTAGCAAGTGACAGAATTGGGAACTGGGTCTGCCTATGGTCACTCCCTGTCCAGGGAGGGAGCTCCGTGGCCTGGAACCACACAAGGAAGCACAGAGCAGAAGGCAGGGGGAGTGAAGCCATACCTGCTTGTTTGTTTTTCCTTTCCTTTTCAACTGAAGTAAAATCCACATAACATCAAACGAACCTTTCATGGTATACAATCTAGTGACATTCACAATGTCGTACAACCGCCACCCTCTCTCTAGTTCCATTTCATCACCCCAAAAGGAAGCCCTGTACCCATAAAGCAGTCACTCCTCGCCCCCCCTCTCCCGAGACTGGCACCCACCAGCCTGCTTTCTGTCTGTGCGGATTTGCCTTTTCTAAACGTTTCTTCGCACAAACAGAATCGCAAATGGAATCTGTGGCCTTTTGTGTCTGGCTGCTTTCACTTCGCATGTTTTCAAGGTCTGTCATGCTGTCGTGTACCCGTATTTCATCCTTTTTGATGGCTGATTAATATTCCGTTGTGTGTCTGTGCCACATCTTGCCTGTCACACCTGGTTTTAACAAAGAGTTGGGTGCTGAGGTCATAAGAAGTGCCTCAGTTTATTCAAGCTTTCCTCCCTCTGCACTCTTGAAGGCAGGCGCAGACTGAGGCTCAGTAATGTCTACTGCGTGCGCATGGATTGAACGCCTGCCAGGGTTAAAGCTCGCTGTGGCTCCCAGAGCCAACCTGGTAGCACAGTGTGGAGAAGGATCATGCGCTGAACCCGGTAGAGTCTGGGTTCTGGTTCTAGCTCATCAGCTGAGTGGCCTGAGGTAGGTTCTTCCCCTTTTCTGGGCCACAGTTCCTCAGCTCTAAGCCAGGATAATGCCTGACGTCTTAATCCATTCAGGCTGCTCTAACAAACTACCACGGGCTGGGTGGTTTATAAACAACGTACATTTATTCCTCTCAGATATGGAGGCTGGAAGTCCAAGACCAGGGTGCCAGTACACTCAGGTTCTGGTGAGGCCCAACTTCCAAGATGCAGACTGCCAACTTCTCCTCGTATCCTCATGTGGTGGAAAGAGGGTAAGAGAGCTCTCTGGGGCCTCCTTTATGAGGTCATTAATCTTATCCATGAGGGCTCCATCCTCATAACCTCCCAAAGACCCCACCTCTTTATACCTTCACAGGAATTTTGTGGGGGACACAAACATTCAGACTGTTGGACCTGTCCACTTGACCATCGGTCAGGGCTACTAAGAGGTCTGATATCTGCACAACCCTGCAAACAATTCCTCATTATGTGAGTTTTATCTCATTTAAAACCAAAAGCTCCCCACTAGCTACTTACTTGTAAGGACATGGTTATTGATAGCAGATGGCAAGATGGAGAAAGATTTTCTACCAGAATTTCTTTCAGGGAACAATATGTATTTACTTGGGGTGAAATGCCTGGATGGGCACAGAAGGGGCCTGAATATGGGGAAACCATTCTGAGAAGGTCAAGGGAACCAGTTGCCTGTTGCTCAGGGGAATGAGGTTAAGAAAGAGATGACAAAGGGCAGAAAAGTAGCAAAGGGCCATGCAATCTACAAGGAGACGCTGCCTCATGGCCCCCAGTCTTCAGCAAAGTTATGAAACTCACAAAGGTCTGGGTGCAAGTGGACTTTTGTGAAGACTGAGTAAGGAACCAGGCTTTGTTCGTGGAATGGACACAGGGCAGAACCAGACAGCACACTCAGACAAGAGGCCGTGAAGTCTGAGCAAGACGACGACATACACTGTGGACACTCAGGGCAATTGTGCCATGGATTTAAGGCTTTCACAAGGCTTGGCTTAGGGTTTGGGTCAAGTTTAATCAGCTATCCGAGGGCCTCAGCTGACATCAGTGTTGCACATAATTAGACATCTGCCACTGACGAGGGCCATGGTGTCTCTGCACTGAGAATACAGTGACTTGTACCTTTCAACCCCATGCGGCCCTCACTCCTACAGCCAAAGCACAAGAACTGGAATCTAGGCGCTGATTTGCTTTTTCTTCCAAACAGTTGTTGGTTCAGAAGCCCTTATATGGCAGCCACAAATAAATAGCCTCTGTAAATGACGCTGGCCCCTGGAATGGCCCATGCATACATTCTCTGTCACCAGCCAAGAACTCGTGCAGCTACAGCCTCCCTCAGGACCTAGTAACCTCTGCTCTTCTGCTCAGTTGCCAGGTGATATGCTAGCTATTGGCTTAGAGCCCCAAGCCAGCGAGATCAGTATGAGGCTGAGAGCTCTGCCCGACACAGCTTTGTACCAGAGAAAATGCTGCTGCTCACAAAAGGGTCCATACACTTTGGCCAAGTCAGTTCCCTCATTGAATTTGATACTAAAGAAATCAACAAGAGCACAAAGCTAAATATCCTAGGATGTTCTTTACAAAATTATGCCTAATGTTAAGCAGCTGGAGACATAAAATTCCAACAATAGGTAAAGGCAAGAAACTTACTGTGAATCACCACAATGGCATTTCTGAAGCCATAAAATAAAGATTGGAGCAATATGGCAAATGTGTATAATATTAAGTGAAAACATAGAACCCTAAATAGTATTCATAACATGATTGTAGCTATGTAAAAATGTGCATTATATATGGGCAAGAAGATAGATGGGACTGAAGGAAAGTAAAAAATATTGCGAAAGATAAAATACCCATAGGTAGCTTTTGCTTTAATATTATCTTTTATATCATCCTCTTAGTATTTCAGTAGGTCCAAACCTGTATCCTTCCAGCTGTTTATATGCATCTGTTTTCCACACCCAGTTAGATTTCATTCATCTGTCACTATCAAGATATTTATAGTTCTGTTTGTGCTGACTTGTTCCTACCTCCATGTAGGATCTTCTGTAAGTGAAACCCACATGATATTGGGCAAGATGTGGCTAAACAATAAAGTTCCAGGCTGCTTTTGCTTGGGAGATATCTAATGATACTGTGCTGGAGGTGTCCTGGTGCTTATAAATGGAGGATCCATTTTCGGTTTGGACTCTAATCAGAAAGAGACTCTTCCCACCTAAGAGGTTTTAAGAGCTTCCAGACAGACAGCGTGTGGGGACCAGAGCTGCCAGGACTGGTGAGTCTTGATCCTTACTGAGAAAATGCACCTCCAACTCGATCACTGGGCAAGGGAATACTCCAGCATCATCAGTGAGGGAGACAGTGCTCCAGCAGGATCGCTGAGCAGCTGCAGCATCCGCGGAGCTGCCTGCCCCCGAGTAAAGAAGCACAGACTGAAAACTCCCTGTGATCAGTACATCAGGGTCTAGAAAAACTGATGGGTATCAAATCCAGATGAGGCCATGAGGAGCTAGAGGAATGTGGCCCAGAGAGGAGGATGCTAACACCTCCAGGACTTCCTCTAACCACCTGGGTGCCAGATCCCCACCCCACCCCCTCATCCTTCCTAATTGGCCCCAGAACTCATGGTACACAGTGTCTATTTGATTCATTTTCTATAAGATTATTCAGGGGCTGCTATTTTGGTCTCATTCCAGAGAGTGAGCTCAGGCATCCTCAGCTAATCTTCATCAACAGTCAGGCTAAAGAATGTCAAGGATCGCTCTGTAGATACCTGGACCAGGGGAGGCTTATCCGGCATCTAGAATCAGGGTTCAACATCCTGAGCAGGAAAACCTGAGACAGCACCTGCCCTTAGAGAATTCTGTTTGAACAGGCTTGCTTCTTTTTGAATGAGCTACGTCTACTGGATGAAGAAAGCCCTTGATAATAAGTTCAGTAAAAACATCACAGAGGAGAAGGATGCAAAAGAAAATAGCAACATGGCCTGCTTTGGGGGAGAACATCAGGACAGTTGGGGAAAGAGTGAGAGGAATACTTTTATTGTAGTCCCTTTATATCTTTTGACTTTTTAAACTACTCATTACCAAATCAAATAAATGGGTGAATAATGGATGGTTTGGTAAAATTAAATAAAATGAAAAATTGAAGACCTTTCCCAATGCCATTTCCCTGAGTTGGAGACTGAGACTAGCCAACAGATACTTTGGGTGGTGGCAGTAAAAACCAAGAGGTACTGAGAAGACTTTTACCTCACATAACAGGTGGCCAGCCATCAGGTAAGTTGGTTATTTGAAATTCACTCTTTAAACATAATATCTCATCATAAAATGACTGTGTATTCCCTTAAAAGGGAAGAAATAAACTTACTGTCATCTAGTACAAATTCAAAATGAACCCCAACCATAACTTCTTGGAGGGGCAGGGGAGTGGCCAGTTCCTCCATGGCCAGAATCTACGGCCCATGGGTCAGTGTTTGCATTGTGAAGGAAGAAAAGTTTGGTGGGAAGCAAGATTTGCTACCAAGATTCACCACATCACCTCTTCAGGTTCAGCCCTCTGTGGCCATGAGGCAGGGGCCAGGTGTGAGGAACAAGCTCAAGTCCTTCACAATCCTGCTGCCGAGCTGGACTTGCTGGGCAGTGGGACAGCGTGGTGGCCAGAACCCTGGTCCAGAACACTGAGGGGACCTCATTGTTACGCTCCAGAGCACCTTGGGTCTTCCTCCAGGGCAAGAAGTTATCCCTGCTCTCCTTCCAAGAGGGACCCAAAGCATTCTGCAAAGGCCCCACGCCCGCTAGGCATGGTGGTGCCTTGATAGGGGAAAGGAGTCCAAGAGGAAGGGACAGAAGCCATAAAGGGGGCTGCAGGGAAGGCTACTGCTGTGTCATCAGCACGAGAGAGACAAGTGCAGGTGTGAGTGGTGGACGCCTTACAAAGGACAGGCTCTCTGAGATGAGACGGCATCAAAGTGCCATTGCCTTTCAATCCTGGGTGCTTTTTGACAACCTCCCACCAAAAACAACTGAAGATTAGGTTCTTTAACCACATCTAAATGGTATGGCTTGTGTAAGAAAAGCCTGAAAGCGAAAAGAGAAGTGGACTCAAGTGGCCGGTCCTAATCCTCTTCTGGGGAGGGGTCGATGGTTGTTCAAAGAGCAGCAGTGCTCTAAGACCGAGCAGTGCTTGACTGCTGGGATCTAGGTGGCCTTCTGGAGAGCTAGGCCTCCATGCCTGGAAGGGGGCCACGACCCACCCAGAGCTCTGCTTCAGGAAGTAGCACTTTTCTGACTTCATGGAGATGGGAAAAAGGATGCCTCTCCCTCCTGCACCTACTACAGATCACAATTTCTAAATCTCTGCACTAGTCACACCTCTTTCATGCCCAGTAGTTTTCAGTGGCTCCTGTCTGTCAATAATTTGCATCTCCTCTTCCCTCTGGCATTCGGTGCCTATAAAATGTGGTGCTCCCTTGTTTTCCAACCACAGCCCCCTCCTCTCCCAGTCGCACACACCTGGCTGTGCCCATCTCCCTCCAGGGAGCCTCGGGATCTCCTACCACCACATCTTGCTTGTGCCAGTCCCCACTCACTAATCTCTCAAAATGTCACTTTTTGAACTCTTAGCTTTTCTTCTACTAGACCTTTACTCATTCGCTGCTTTGGACACATAGTCAAGAGGAACGTATCCCTACTCTCACCTCTGAGAGCATTTTCTCTGTGTTGTTCTTGGGGCATTTAGATCATTGTGTGCTCTGCTCTGGACGGTAAATTCCATGGAAACAGGCGTTTCCTCCTGCTTTTTGTGACTTGCTTCTCTTTGTGTCCTTGGGCGCTCCACAATGATTCGCACTTTGGGGTGACCTGTAGATATGGGATGGACTGACTTGAGGGACTGAGTTCATGGTCACTGGAGAAGCACCAGCTGGCTGAAGGTCCACCAAGCTGGCTGGAAAGGCGATCTGGGTTCTGGGTGGAGAGGTGTGCCGGCTGACCTGTTTCCTCGTAGCTCCAGGGTTTTTGCGTCTATGAATGGTCAAACCAAAAGGCCACACTAAGCATCTTTTTCGCTCCTACCTCCAATCTCAAGTTCAGGGAGATCCCTTAGGGATCAATGTTTTAAATCACCCCTCATCATGTGCTGTAGAAAGGCCCTTCTTCCAAGAGCTGACTAATGCTTACTGTCCTTTCCCAAGGAGCACTCTCTGTCGCTTTCTGGGCAGACTGTGTTTTTCCTCTGCACCCATCTCAGGCTCCCAGGCCCTCTGGCCTGCCTGGCACTCAAAGGTGTCTGAGGACAGTCACCCTTCTCCTACGAGTACTCCAGTGGCTCCTGCTCTCCCCACAGGAGGTGGAAAAGGCACCCACACCAGCTTCTCCCTCCCACTCATCCCAGCTCCCTGCCTTTCTGCACTGGACAGTGCCCAGGGCCAGCAGCTCTGTGGTCACAAGGAGAAAAGAAGAGATGAGGGCACAGGGTAGGGAAAGAGGCCAAAGAGTGATCCCCTTACTCCTTCATTCCGCAGGAAAGAGAGAGAATTTGACCTGAACCTGTTTTCTGGATAATTCGGCCTCAAACAGCAACGAAGCCCGAGACTTTGCCAAGTCTTTGTTTTGTTTTGTTTTTTCCCCTTTCCTCCAATCAGCCCAGGGGTGACGGGGAGTGGGAGGGCCGGAGGGCGTGGGGCCGCATGCACAGTGGGGCTGAGAGGGAATGCTGAGCCTGCAGAAGTGGCCCATTGAGAGCTCCTGCGCACAGCGCAGGGGCAGCACAGCCCCAGCCTACCGCCACAAGGGCAGCTCTGTGCTGTGGGCACAGGGCTCTGTCCCAGCCCCACTGGCTGGGAGAGAACAACATTTCCTTATAAGGCCCCAGCCGCCTTGCCAAGGCTGGATGGCTCCAACAGACTGTAGCTTTCCATTCTCCTCGCCGGCTCCAGTGCAGGCCTTGAATGTAGCCCTTGTTGTCAGGCCCCTCCTCTCCTCCACAGCCCCCCCCCATCCACCCACTTCCACTCCCTGCCAGAGCCAGCCCCACTGCAGCAGGATAAACAGCCCAGAGGCCTCTCCCACGCAGGGCCGGCCACAGCTGAGGCCTGCTGGAGGCAGCACAGGGTAGCAAAAAGAGCACTGGAGGCAGATTTTGGGCCAGCCCTGAGGTTGCCTTACTCATGAGTGTGCCTTCCCAAAGGTCCTTTCTTCATCTGAAAAATAGGGATCTAATTGCCATGGGGTCCAAATTCTTTGCAT
Source organism: Cheirogaleus medius (assembly GCA_008086735.1). Taxonomy (NCBI): domain Eukaryota; kingdom Metazoa; phylum Chordata; class Mammalia; order Primates; family Cheirogaleidae; genus Cheirogaleus; species Cheirogaleus medius. The sequence continues at coordinate 40,907,189 of VBSM01000272.1, forward strand.
TGCATTCAATGCCTTTCCCAGTTAGGCTGCAGCCAGTTTACCGTGTGTTCTGCTCTTCCAAAGGCTCCATGTCCATCCAGGCCTCTGCTGCTTCAGGTGTGTGGTTTTCTCCCCCTGGAATGGTCCCCGTTTATCTACCTAGGAAACTCATCCTGAGAGGCCCCAGCCTAGGCATGCCTTCCTCCCCCCTCAGGAAAAACAAATCATTTCTTTCTCTTCTCTCCTCATCATTTCTATGTACTTCTCTTATAGCTTTTCTATTTTGCAATTGCAGTGATTTGTTTAGCTGCTTATTTCCTCCATCAGGTGAGATCCTCGAGGCTCATGCGGTCTTCTCTTTCTCTTTATGTCCCTGAGCTATACCAAAGTCCCAGGCACATAATCCATGCTTCATGGAAGGTCATTGTGTAACCGCCTGAATATACAGTGTTAAGTTCGAAAGAGACAGCTGTTGTGCAAATACTTAGAAAGTGCATCTGTGAGGGGTCCGACTGCATCCTGCTGCCCTCCACCCCCAACTGTACACTTTGTTACCACCGCAAATCCTTTCCCTGTCTGTCCAGTGCTATGTCCTGAATCCTGGGCTCACTGCAACCCCTCGGGAGGTTAACATCTATCACAAATCCGTCGCTCATCCTTAGAATCCCAGTGTTGGGGGCTAAAAGGAATTTATTCAGTCATTTCCACACTGAAGGGTCCACAGACACCAAATGGCCACACAGTGGTGAAATGAGGGGGCTCCAAGTCCCCAACCCCTCTGCTTTTACCATTTATGTGTGCTAGGTTCCTACAGCATGCTCAGGGGAAAAAATCTGCAGGTTTTAAAGGTTTGAAGCACACTGATCAATCCAATCCCAACATTTGACAGTTGAAACAAACTGAGCCCCATAAAAGAAAAGGGGCTTTCCTAACATCACATGAGTCAGCCACAAGCTCGGAACCGTACCCGGGATCCCTGACTCTTGCCCACCAAAGCCCTTGCCCCAGCATACTGCCCTGCTTAGGGCAGAGTGGTGATGGATGTAACTGCGTATCTTGTCAAGCTCAATTCTTACGGGCCTGGGATGCCTCAAGTTCCAAATAAAGAATTGTAGTCTCCGCCAAAACAAATCTTTCTGAAATGGGGATTCTGCAAATTATCAGGTCAATGACTTGCAAGCACAGCACAGTTAAGTACTGTAGTGAGATTGTCCCTCTCTTCTCCAGGGTCCCAGTAACAATTTTAAAGAAAAAAACTCTTGTCCCAGGATGAAATACCTTGTTCTCTATGCACATACTCAATTTTTCAGAGATGATATTTGTAGAATGAAGACCACAGTTGGTCATGAATCCTATTTGCCACAGAGCCAAATTCAGGATATAAAGTGGTTCTGCCTTGGGCTCCGTCCAAGAGGCTTTAGTTACTTGAATACCAAAAAGACCTTATTATAGTGAGATTTCTGCCTTAGATGCCTAAGGGCAGACATTGCAGGAAGCAAGAAGCATAAGGTATACTGGGGAAGGAGATAGGAGACTAAGCTCTAGTCTCAACTCTGATATTTACTGCGAAACTTAAAGCAAGTCAATCGGCTGTATAGGCCTCAGTTTGGTTAACTATTAAACGGGAACGATGATGCCTTCATGATCATTTCCAAAGACAGTAAGAATTAGATCAATTGAGATCATGAATGTGAAGGTGCTTTATGAACAAAAATGAAAAAACACTATTTGCCTAAATAAGGGCTAATTGTGAATAGGCAGTCTTTCTCCCTTTGGGCTTGTTCTTCTGGGTACAGAAGAGAAAAAACTTCCTTTTCCAGGTCCCAGTAATGTTTGCTCCATCCCCAGCTCCCCCACGGCCACTGGCAGCTCCATTGCTGATAACTTTCCAGGAAATCAAGGTGGGGTTGCTGCAAGAAGCTGGAGAGCAGACAAAGGGAGCCATTCTCTCACTGGTGTTCTCCTCTCTTCCCTCCCAGGTACAGAGACCGGTTTGCCAGTGCCAGGCTCTGGGCTGACTGAGTGAATTTGGGAAGTCGTTTCTCTTCACGGAGCCTCCATTTCCCAATATGTGAAATAAATGGAGAAGTTGAACAGAATGATATTTAAGTTCGGGGGTAGTAATGTAATTTACTACCAAAACAGAGACACTTTTTTTTTTTTGAGATAAGTTCTCGCTATATCACCCAGGTTGGAGTGCAGTGGCTATTCACAGGTGCAGTCCCACTACTGAGTTCTGTCCTGCTCCATTTCCAACTTGGGCCGGTTCAACCCTCCTTAGGCAACCTGGTGGTGCCTGGCCTATGGAAGGTCACCATACTGATGCCAAACTTAGTGCAGACACCCAAGCCGCATAGCCCACTGCAGCCCAGAACTCCTGGGCTCAAGCGATCCTATTGCCTCAGCCTCTGGAGAAGATGAGACTACAAGAGTGCACCACCACATCCAGCCAAAGACACTTTTAAGAGTGAAAATACATATTATTAATTATTCACCAAGATGGCCATTGCAAACAGGACTGTCCCAGGGAAAGCAGGACATATAAACATATTATGAAGCCCTGTTTCAACCCGGATTATTACTAGGAAAGCAAAATGACCTTGAGGAAAGAAATTTTAGTTCTCTCAGTGCCTTGTTGGCCACACTGAACTTTTGACTGATTCTACAAGTTGTTTTTACATTGTTCTTAGTGACTAAGGACACACTCAATTAAATTACATATATAAAAGAGTCTGCATATTATAGAACATTTCTACTCTTTTGTCTTCTGCAACAGCCCTGTGAGGCAAACATGGGCAGGTGTTAATCTCATTTTAAAGATTAAAAAAAAAGTCCTAGATAAAGGCAAGGACTTGCCCAAGGTCATGGACCAAAGGGAAATACCGCCAAGTCCTAACGTTTAGGACTATGTTTGTTCCACTGGGCCATGTTAATAAGGGAGGCACTTAATTCACAAAGGCAGGCTGGATTTATGCAAGTCACCTTTAATCTAGAAAGTTCCTTCTCCTTGCATGACAATAATATTCAAAGTATAGATTTTTTTTAGATCCCCATGTGAAAGTTGTCAGAATTAAAATGGAGTTGCTTATGTTAAAAACCCTGAAGAACAGAGCCAGGAAAGGCCATGAAGGAAGGATTCACATGCACGAATGCCTGATAGCAAGAACTATCACAAAAGACTCTACAAAAACCACAGCCTTGCACAAATGCCATTGCAACCTTACAGAAAAAAAATACTTATGAGAGGACATCTGATGAGCAACGGCCTATCCAACCTCCAGCTGGCACCACCCTTGTTATTAATCCTTATAGCCAATAATAATTATCTCAAAACAATTATGTAACCCTCCTTGCTTTTCTTTAAAATCCTTTGTCTTCCTTTACTGCTCTGAATATGTACATAGCTTACTACGGCAAGCATGTTCCCATCACAATGCCCTATTCCCAAATAAACATCATTTTCTTTTATAGAGCTTCTCTCTGTTATCCAGGTTGACACCCTAAGCTTACGGCTGACCAACACCCTAAGAATCAACTAAATTTACAAGTGAGAAAACCAAGGGCCAGAGAGAATGTCTTGTCCAAGATTATACAGCAAGACCCAGATCTAAGTAGCATTTAGATCCCCAAACTCCTCTTTGAGCACTCTTTTAGTATTGACTGAACATAAATATACTTAGAAAAGTAAACATAATTTATATACCCTCACTCTTTTTAAAAAATTCATAAATTATCATTTGATTTTCTAATGTTGTGGGACCCCAGGCTATTCCTTCCTTCCTTCCTTCCTTTAGCTTGGAGAAACGAGAGTTGAGGCTATTTAAGTCTTAAGGCATTGCAACAGCCACTTCTCATTTCTCTTCCCTGCACTTCCAAAGAAGATTAAATTAATGTTTTCTAATGGGCAAAGCACCCATAATTCAAAATGGTTACTAAAGTCCTAAGGGCAAAACCAAAGGTAGCTTTCCATGCAGGAATGAGCACTTGGGAAGTAAGGAGCTGTGGGTTTGAGTTCTGCTTCAACTACTTTTTTGCAGTACAAACTCGAGCAAGTTATTTTCCCTGTCTGGCCTTAGTTTCTTCATCTGTAATATAAAAGAGTTGGATTAGGTAATGTCTAAAAACGCTTCCAGCTCTAACAGTCTATGAGTATCCAAACTGTAAGCACAGATGCTTTTGAGTGTGGGGCTGATGAAGTTGTTTTCTGTCCGTTAATCTCATAGGAGTCACAGCCCAGGAGAGGTTTCATCATTACATCTTGCTGGTGGATATTCCATGCCCCTTTGCCCTCTGCTTTTTTCCTGCTAATTAGCACAAATAACTACCTGTGCCAGCTAAAAGAGGAACAGGGGCTGGTCACGCTCTCCAGTACAAACCAGGGGTGTTGAGTTAAATCAGAGGCATTAACCAAGCTGCCTAATTGGCCGGCTCCTCATAAATTAAGATAGCACTGGCAGTTTGTTCCTCAAAGCCTGATCATTTATTTTCTAATTTATTACCCATGCAGAGATTACCACTGTATATATTTCTCTAAGAAAAACTGTAACTATAAGGCAAAATAATGACTCCATGACATTCAGTGATGTCACTGTTTGGGTCCAAATGTCTCTGAAGGTAGGGGAAAACTTTCCAAAAGACATACCGGTATAAGCAATGTCCTGTTTCAAATACTGAGGACCAAGAATCCGGCTTTTGATTCTTAGCTGAAGCTTCAGACTCACGATATTCATTATTTAAGTGGAAGATGAAGCTGGTTAGAATCTACTTCTGCTGTTTCTACTTGCCCAGGACTCTCCCCACTTTCTCCTCATACAGAAAGCTGCTAATCTGTGGAAACCTACCCCATGTATTTTGTGTAAGACAGAACTTTCCCACATGGCCACAGACAAATGGACATCCTGGGCCCATTGCTGTACACATATCCTTGGCCACAATGAAGGATTCAGGGATGAATATATGACCAAGTTGGATCAATCCAAATCCTCATCAGAACTTTTCTGCTTTCAGGGAAGATAATTATTTTTCCCCGTTGGGTTTACTTAGTTGGTAGAATGTGAATCTTGTAGGCAGCTATCCTGCTGGTACATGGAGAGAGCTAGAGAGAAGGAAAACTTGAGGGTGTTATTTGAGTCCCTGAATATAGCCAAGCCTAAAGCAAGACTACTCTTAGATGTTTCTGTCACTGAGCTACTAAGTCACGTCTTAGGTTTAAGTGAGCTTGTGTTAGGTTCCTGTCATTTGCAACCAAAGGGGGTCCTGACACATGTTAGCTTCTTATTAAATCTTCCAGAGGACCTTTGACTATCTGAGCTGTCAAGAACGTCTCACATGTGTTTCAATCCATTGTATGTGGACAGACTGAGAGGATCGGCTCAATGTTATCTAAAGAAGTTGCAGGACTAGGCGCCAGATCTCTGAATTGGTCTAAAAGGTCCCTCAGAGTTCACTTACTTCAATCCTCGAGTTGATTCTACTTTTGATTCTATGGTGTGAAACAGAGAAAAATAAAACAGTCTCTTATCATTCTTTCCAAGAGCCTTATAAATGCCACATACCTGGGTCTCCCAAAAGTGCTCTGATTATACGTCCACGTCATTCTTTCATTCTCCCACAGCACTTTCATTGCTGTTGTAATTCCAGAGTAAAATGCCTATGTTCAAATCTCATCCACTGTTTACCTATAAGTTGTATGAACTTGAACAAGTTAGTTACATTATTGTGCATCAATTTCTTCATCTACGATATGGAAGTGATAAAAACAGTGCTCACTTCATAGAACTATTATGTGCATTATTGAGAAAACCCATGTAAAGCATGTAGCCCAATGCATGGCATTCAGCACTCAATAATTTTGACTATTGCTATTAGTTTGTTGATCTTTTCAAACACCACCAGAGACAAGGTGTTTATAGATAAGAAAGTCAAGGACCTGGGAAGATAAGGGACATGCCTAAGGCAACACAGCAGTTAGTGGAAGAACTAGAACCAGCTCCCAACTCACACAATTCTTACTTTAAAATGTATTCTATAAACCAAGTGGTCATTTCAGGGTGTGTTCACTTGTTCATACATTCATTGTTTCTTCTGTCATTCTTTCATATACTCATTAATTCAGCAAATATTTCCTGAAAACCATAGGTCCCTTCCAACCCTACCATCAGAGATCTGGGTTCCAGTCTCAGCTCTGCATTAATTCCCTGTTGAGACCAAGAGCAAGTGACTTCTCTCTGGGCATCAATTTTTTTCTAGAGACCACACAAGATATCTCTATGGCTCCTTCCACACCAAGCTCCTACTTGCTGCCTTCTGGACTACATGCTAGGAGGACATCAAGTTGTACAGTCATGGCCCTTGTCCCAGAGGAGCCTGCAGTACTTGCTCCACCATGCTGGAGCACAGCATACATCACCTAAAAAAAATGTTTTTTAATCAAATGAATTTGATGTCTCCCACACACCATCGAGGGCAGGAAAGTCAATTCTCTGCATATTCTGGGGGGCCCTCCCCTCCCCCAGATGAGTGACCATGCACAAGAACTACAAATAGAGTTTCAAACTGGTGATCCTTGGGCCCAGTGAAATCGGTACAGTGTTTTCTTTGGCCAAGGGTGCTTTTTAAAAAAAAAAATTTTAATTAACATTTAAAAGTTGGGAAGTTTCTCATTAAAACCCAGTTTTCTGGCTTTTCTTAAAAAAGCATAAGATCTAGCAACACCAAGCTGGAATTGACAATGGCAACTAATATCTTAGAGCTTTACTCTTTTCAAAGGAATATACTTACCCCTTTTTAGACCTGAAAGTTTGGGTTTATCTTGAGGCAGACTACCTGAATTTAGAGGAAATGACCATTGTGGCTTTTCAATCACACAAATTTAAAAATTGTTGTTGGAGAAGGTGGGGGGAACTGAATGTTTTGTTATATGTATGTTATTTTATATACATCTACACACAACACATATATGTATCTGTATGCACCGCAAGATTCAGAAACTTACATTTCTAAACTTAATGCAAAATATGTATTTAGATATTTATTTTAGCCTAGCTAGGGCCCAACATGCTTTGGTATTTCATTGGGAGAAATGTTTCTAGACCTAGCTAAATCCTGAATAAATGTTATCTTCCTTTCCCCTAAGGGCATTTGAGTTGGTGGCTCTGTACTTACTGTGACATGCTGATAACCTGGCTCACCAAAGAGAAAAGCCCTAATTTATAAAGTCCCCAAATCTTGCCATCCTAATAGATAACCTTCTACCCAGTTCTTGAGCTAAATGTTAGTAATTGCCCTTGATTCCTCTCTATTTCTCGACTCCCTTGTCCAATCCAAAAGCAAATCCTGTGTGTCCACCTCCAGAATTTATCATGCACTTCCCTGCATCCCACTGCAACAACCCCAGTCTAAAATAGTCCCATTTACTCTCACCTAGAACATTTTTCTGCTTCCTTGTCCATTTCCTTACACTTTTCAAAAAAGCAGAGAGGGATCCTTTAAAAATATAAATTATTTATTCTCCTACTTTCAACAATCCAATGGCTTCCAACTGGACTCAGCATAAAATTCTACTTCCTCACCATGGCCTGAGGTGGTGTGACTAAATCCTGCCCTCCTATCTTTCCCATGCACCTGCCCCTCCCCAGTCCCTCTTTTACTTCTCTCAAGCTTTCTAAACTCTCCCAGCTCTTCCCCATCATAGGGTCTCCACCAGTTATTTCTTCTCTCTACCCTAAGCAGTTGTCACAGTTGGCTTCTTCTCATTCTTCCGATACCTGTTTAAATGTCACCTCCTCACAGAAACCTCCTCTGTCTACCTATCTAAAGTAGCTCTCCATTCCTGACCAGTAATTCCCCATTCCACTGGCCTATTAACTATCAAATGCATTGTTGACTTCTTTATGGTTTACACCCACACAGAAATTGTAAATTCCATGAGGGTAGATACCTTCTATGCCTTGATTTTGCCCTATGTTTTATGACTAGCAGAATACTTAATAAATAGTAGGCATTAGCTAAATATTTGTTAAATGAATGAGCGAATAAGCAAATGAATGAACTCTAAAATTAAAGGTGAGGTAAAGAGATTTGATGTTTCAAAGTTCCCTTTTGGCTTTAACATTTTAGGAGTCTGTGACTTGAAAGTATAATTTTGTACTTACAGATGTGGGTCCAACTCTTAAAGGAGAGGAGTACTCAGAGGGCAGGGAAATGAATGAAGGTGCCAGCATCAAGCAGCAGTCAGGAGGGGCTCCCTGGAGAAAGTGGTAAATACTTCCTTGGAGGAAGCCTTCAAATTACTTAGCAAAAGGCATTTACCATCTTACAAAAAGTTTCACCCTAATCTTCATTTCAATTGCCAACTACTTTTCTACATTTAAAATGTGATTGTGTTGATAAAAACTTGATGAGCACACTTTTCAGGAACATGAAGCTTCCAGACTGCTTGTTCCTTAAATGCCCTTGGGTATGAGTGTATGCTGATTTCCATATTTAATTTAGCTCAAGTAAAGAACTTGAAGAATTTGCCCGGAGGCATTGACCCCTAGGCCAGCTCCATATCTGAAGGAAGGATCTGTTACACACCTCAGAGAAGACCCACTTAGGACAGGAAGTGAGTCATCTGTGTTCTGCAGAAGACCTATCACAGGTTGGACTGTACTAAATGTGAAACAGACCAAACTGGAACAAAATCATGACGTATTTGTTACCTCCCACATGATGGGACATTTCAGAACTTTGGTATTTTGCCCCGAAACTTTCAGAGCTGGAGAGGTTTTCAAAAATCACCTGTCTGACCCTCTTGCTCCATGGAGGGAAAACTGAGGCCCAGAGAAGACTAGTGCCTTGTCCAAGCTCACCCAGCATGTGTGGAGCAGAACCAGTATGAGATCCTTGTCCTGAATCCCAGTCAAATGTCCTGTAGAAACATGCATAATACCTGCAAGCTGATGTTTTAAAAATGCGATCAGTTGTATTCTTTTGTGTAATCTTTTTAAGTAACCTGATAATCTATTTACTGACTTTTTATAATTGAAAAAAAGTGTAAGCAAGTAATCTCTAGTAATCTTAGGGTCCTAGGATATTTGAAAGGCATAGACTTAAATGCTAAAAGAAATTATTACATAATGAAATATATAAGACACTACGCCAACTTATAACAAGAGGAGGTAAATGTTAATTTAACTACTAGTAAAGAGCTATTTACTCTTTTAAAAGTCATTTTAAAAACAACCAAAAGAACTGATTCTTCTCATTTTAAAATCTGTAGTTAAGATTTAGAGATGTTCACATGTGATTTTCACCAGTTTAAAGTTTGTTTGAGATGGGAAAGCCACAGAAGGAAGCTATTAAACTGTTATACATGAAGTGTTGGAGACTGGTGAGGAACTATTAACTTAAAAAAAGAAAGGAGTGTATAGGAGATTTTTCATCTGTCAAATGATCATTTGGAGCTTAGAGAGTAACAGTGTTTCAAGACACAAATACATTTAAACGTCATGGTACATGACAGGCAAACAGGCATCATTTGCCCAATTCCTTTACATCTAGTCTGAAAAAATGCAACATGGTCTCTCAAATTGTAGAAGAATTAGAAACAATACCTCACTCCTCACAGCTCCCTTATTCACCCTCCTGGATCTGTGTTCTCCACAGGTCCCTGGTGTCAGAAAGAAAGCTCTGAGCCCTTCTGCAGAGTCCATCCAGAAGCAGCTCTGGAAACTTAGACTAGGGGTCCTCAAACTTGGAGTGTCTAGGAGTCACCTGGGAGTACTTGCTAAAATCCAGATTCTTGGGCCCTCACCCAGAGCATCTAATTTCATAATTCTGGAATAGCTTCTAAAAAGCAGCACTTTAACAAGCACTCCCAGCTCATCCTGATGCAACTAGATATCTGGTGGAACAAATGTACCCAAACCCTGCCAGCCTTAAGTAAATCTTCCTTTTCACCTCTGGGTCTCAATTTCCCCCTTGGTAAAAGGAAAATATAGGACCCAGATCATCTCTCAGGTTTCTTCCTCATTCGGGCAATAGAGATTTTATGATTTGGGAACTGGCAGAGTCCCCGTCTTGCCTCTGGGTTGCCTTAGTAGCCCAAATGGGTCATGTGCTTACAGAAGCATGGAACTCAAATAAAGGTACTTGTTCCCATGGAGTTCAATGTGCATGGTGGAGGGGCTCAGGGCTTCCCAGCTGGTTGCTCCTCACTGCACACCATCCACAGTGTGTTGTCTGCCGCTCGCTCTCCTCTTCACCAAGCGGTATTCACAGCTGCAGGCACTCAGATAGTGCTTCTCCAACCCCTGTCTGTCCGCAGCAGGAATGTCTAAGGGAGTGCTGGCTCCCTAGACCCTTGTTCTTGCCTCAGATCTACAGCCTATCACACCCACTCCCTCGAGCCCATTTGGAATGATGTTCCAAATTAATCAAATTTCATTACAAATAAAAAAACAAAACATGAAAAGAGAGTGAGCTCCTTAAAGATTGGAGACTCAAAGCAGAGGAGATTTATTTTCCTTTCTTAAGATATTCTAATGATTTCATAAAGCAATTATACAATTCCTCCTTAACATTTGTAAATGTTAAAATTGGAGAGTCAACTGTTCTAGCCTGGCCCATGAAGGAGCCTGGAGCTGGTTCCAGCCTCTGGCTCCCCTCCCTAGGTAATGGCTCTTCTGGTTCCTTTCAGTGCCCTAAAACCATGACTTGTCCTGACCAGGCTTGTTCCCCTTGTAATCATCCACCTTTCCCTGCTGGGCTCACGTGTGCTCACCAGGCTCTCCCTAAAGTCAAAGACTTTCATAAATGCCTAACTGCTTCTGCATCTTGACTCTGGACCTTTCCTTTGATAGCCCCTTGTGCTCTGCATTTTAAGTTCTAGTAAGTTACTCAACTTTGTTTCTTCATCTTCCTCTAATACTTATACTTCCATGTCCTTTGTTGAGTATATACTGACCAGAGCACAAAACAGACAGCAGAAAGAGAAGGTTTACAGGGGAAAAAACACAAATCGCCAAGCACTCTCAATTCTCCAAGTGTAGGGAGGTAGTGATCACTGGCTGAGAGAGCCTTGTCAAGTTGGTTCAGCTCTCACTGGCTGAGAACATACGCTAGCCTTCCAATCCCAGATGGAGCTAGTTACCATATAGTACAATGTATGATATATTTCAAGGAAAAAAAAGTCATAGAAATTAAGGTTATTATGAATCAGTGCTGTTAAGTGGGGTATGCTAGAAACTAACTTCCCTTTCCATTCTTTGCGAGGCAAAGAGCTACTAGTCAGCAAGAGCTACCCAGTGTTCCCTGAGCTAATACTGTGTTTCCCCGAAAATAAGACAGGGTCTTATATTTATTTTTCCTCAAGAAGACACCCTAGGCCTTATTTTCAGGGGATGTGTTATTTTTTTTAACTATGGTACAGCAATCTACATTTATTCAAATAGAGTTAAGTCGTCTTCTTCTGGAACATCATCATAACTCTCCAAACCCCAAATTCCATCCTGAATTTCTTGTGACTCTATTTCCTTTAGAACCATTGGCCCCAATCTCTCATGTCGAGCAATAGAGCTCTCAAGGGGCAGATGAGAAGGGCTGCTCGTCTTCTTTACCGCTCCACGACGAAATGCATGGGTTGTGCAGATACGCTGCGTAGCCATGCCCATCACTAGGTCTTATTTTCGGGGTAGGGCTTATACTGCGCAAATGCTTAGAAATCCTGCTAGGGCTTATTTTATGGGTAGGTCTTATTTTCGGGGAAACACATTATAATTTCAGACAAAAGCAAAGAAGTTTGACATGTTCATTTGTTTGCACAGCTTGAACGTTAACAAACGGACTACTTCTGTTAAGCTTTTTGAAACTCTAAAACTATTTTGAAAATATGCCCTGATGGTTCTGCTATGAGCATTCAGTCTCCTGCTGGAAACGGTGCCCTCTTTTTCTTTAGGTGTTAATACCACCCTGCTCTGCCACCCCCAGTCCCTTGACCTCACCCAGCTTCAGGGTCAGGCATGTGACCAAAGTCAACCAGAGTATTCTTCTCCTTTGGCTATAAGGACTGTTAATTAATAATGACCTTTGAGAGATAACCCTAGCACTCTTTAAAAGTTAGAGACAACATGATTTTTCACTTTCCCGGGGGTTGCTGCCCGCCATGTTGCCACCAAGTAGGGCTGAGCACGGAACTGACACAGAAGGGAGCAAAGATGAGAGACGAAGAGCAGAGGCGTGCTGGCAGCAGTCCTAGCACCTAGCCTGTCAAGCCAGAAGCCAACTTTGTCCCCAGTAATACTCCCTTTCCCCACCCGCTTTTTTTCTTTTTCACTGAATTCAATTTCGGTTGGGCTTTTTCCACTTACGACCAAAGTAGATATTAATATCTAATCCCCCACTCACCTCATTACTACCTAAACAGATATTTGGCCTAAGAATCATTAACCAAGCACCAAGGAGATCATAGAAATGTATTTGTTAGATCTCTACAATCTAAATCCACATCTTGTTAAGATCTCAATCTCAAATTCCCCAAGTCACTGATTCATATTTATTGAGCACCTGCTAAACACAAAACCCTGCCCAGGATCTATGGGGAGTCAGAATGCTCTGCCTGCCCCACCATCCTCCCGGATTGTTAAGGAAACTGAGACGAGGACATGGTTAATTATAAGTTCACACAGAAAGAGGTAAGGGCCATCAGAGGGCTGCAGGGAGTGTGCCATGAGAGTCCAGAGGAGAGACAGACTCTCCTGGATGAGATGCTGAGAAGGCTTCACACAGGTGGGTTCACTAGAGTTGGGCCTTGATGGCCTGAGTCACAGCTGAGCTGCAATACTCTGCCTCCTGGTCCAGTATTCAACTGCTTAAACACAACAGGGGGCGATGCTGACAGAGGCCAGGCTCTGGAGGAGCAGGACAGCTATGTTTGTTCCCAGGCCTTGCACATGGATATGTGGGGTCTCATATGGAGACTGGGCTCAGACCACCCAAAGATGCACTGGGACGTCGTAAGACCAGGACTACCTGCCTGTGAATTCATCTTAGAGCAGCCAGGAGCCATGACACATTCGTCGACTGTCGCAGAGTCACAGCACGTCAAAGCTCGCAGGGGCTTTGGGGATTAATCAGCCTGCTCATTTGACAGACAAGGGCCTGGAAGCCTGAACAGATGAATGACGTATCCAAGGTCACTCCCGTAGTGTCATTCCCAGGGTCTGAGGCTCCAGGTCCCTGAGCCTGGCACTGAAATGAGATACAATCATTAGTTCGTTCAATTGCATCCCAGCAGGAATGAGAAGATTCTGGAATTATATTTTAATAGACGCTGTCTTTTATCTATTAATAGATAACTTCCTGTGGCTTGTCTCGCTTCAGCATTCCCCTCTATTTTAAGTTGGGAATGAGCCTCTCTTGGGGCTGAGCTATGCAGGCCTGGAGGATTTTCACTGGCTTTTGAGCAACAACCAGCAGATGCTCTAAGAAAGGCCTCACTGGGGATGCTGCCCTGAGCTGCTTGTGGGACCCTGGTGACATGGGGGTGCAGGGGTGTGATGGCAGTGTGGGGACCTGGTCCCATTGCTTGCCAAGCTGCTCCTCCAGAGTCTCTGTGATATGATAAACAGAGAAATAATTATTCCACATACACAGAAGATGGCAGGGCACACCTGGGTTGGAAGCCTTTTCCCAAAGCAGGTGAAGGATCCTAGAGTAGGGTGAAGAGGGAGTCACCCTCTATTGTTATTATTTGATAATAATCTTCTCTGTCCCTTGTGCAGTTTTTACCATTCACACCCATGTGGATTCCTCAACAACCCTGTGAAGCAGGCAAGACAGGGTTTTGTGAACACCTGTCTCCCAGAGGAAGTAACTGAGGTGCACAGACAGGAAGCGACCTGTCCCCTGTCCCCTATCTAAAAAGGGACAGAACTCAGGCAGGCAGAGCCCAGCCTGTCTCCCTGGTGGCCACCACTCATTTCACAACATCTAAGGGGTCTCTCTTGCCCCACTACCAGTCCTAAACCACCACCATTGCCGACAAAGGATGAGAAGCCAGGGCCTTTGTGTGAGTGACAAATGCACTGAGGCAAGAGTTCCTTTGTCCTGAGCCATACCTGACACTCCCTGATCTATGCCTGACACTCACAGCAAAGCTGCTCCTTTTATAACCCTCTGATATGAGTAGCAGGCCTGATTAGAGGTAGTGTCATATAGTGGAAATAAGCAATAGACATTGGATGGCAAACAAATGAATGCATTTGCTCACCCGTTAATTCGGTACATAAACGTTGATTATGCCTCAGCTGTGGTGCTGACGGTGGACATGAAACCACATCTAAGACGTGGTCTCTGCTTCAGAGGAGCACACATTCCGATAGGGGAAGGCAGAGAGCTGTGCAGACAAATAAATGGCCACACACCATGACAAGAAACAGAGTGCAGGTAGGTACGATGTGTCCTGGAAGCCTGGGGAGGAGGATGTGACTAAGCCTCCTTCCCATGTGATCCAGCCGTGAGCTTCTCAAAGGCAGCGGGGGCTGGCACAGCTCATCTTTCCCTTTCTATCATATGTAACACTAGGAGCTTTCGAGATCACCAGTTAGTGCTTGCTGAATAAATTCTCCTGGAGGAGTCATGAAAAGGTGTGCACTGCAGGTGACCTAGGGCACATGACTGAGTTTGCAAAGACCCCAAGCTACCTGTCCTGGGACAAGGACCCCAGCCATCAAAGCCTTCTCTTAGATCTGTGCTCAGAATCAGTGGGTCCTGAGGCCTCTCTCACCTGCCAGTTATCTTAAAAAGCAGAGTAAGATCAAAGCTCAGGGAACATCACAGTCACAGTAACCCTGCTCATCCATCAGGGCTTGAACACCTCACCTTGAACAAGGGAGATAAGAGAATAAAATAACGCCTGACACGGCCTTATCACCTGATAATACAACTTCAGTTTTTCCATTAAAATAACTGAGAGACAGAGTCCTATACTTGAGCTGATAAAGAGATCACAGGAAACAAAGCTATTAATTTTTATCTCCACTGTGCAATAGCACATTTGAGTGAATACAATTTATCCAAGAGAGAAAATACTTCTCTGGCAGTGGAAGTTGGATATAAATTCTTTTCTCTCCTAACTTCTATTCTCATGTCTTGTTCACTGCTAAACTCTAGTAATTTTTAGTCACAGACATATTAAACCCAGTGGATCTGGCTATGCTATCACCATTGATGATGCTATGCTGCATCATGTTATAAATCATTCTTTCTCTCCTTATTCTAACCCCATCCTTGGAGGATCTGGTACAGATATTTAAAATACAAGTTAAGGGACTCGAGAAAGTTAATTGCCTTTCCAGTCCTCAATATCCGTGTCTTTAAAAGGAGGAGTTGGATAGCCTGTATCCATGATTGCTTCCATCTTTAATAGTCCAGGATCCCAAGACTGAAGGGGGCACAGATTGGGTCAGTTTTGATGACACAGGCAGTCTTTCTAAGCATGAGAGTTGCCAGATAACAATAGAATCAGGTAACCACCATTCCTGCTATACGCCCCATGCTTCAGTGACCCAACTCTGGCCTTCCCCATTGGGTGAGAAGTCCATGGGCCCACATGAACATGTGTACCTGGAACCCACCTCCTCTTTCCAGACCAAGATCTGGGTGCCTGAGACCTTAAAATTCTCTTTGTCAATGATTCAAAGCCTGCTTCCAGGCCCTGGCCCCTTTCTCCCCAGGTTTCTCATCCCCAGAGCAGATTACAGCCCCAGGGTTCACCCCCAAGACCAGGGGGTGGTCCAGAGGTAGGGAATGGGATTGATGCTCTACCTCTAAATCCCACTCTTTCCTGCCATCAGGAATACTTGGGTGGAAAAGATTAAGAAGCATTCATCTTTGGGGTGTCCACACCCATCAATGCGAGGCCACCAATGGTGTGTGCAGAGCCAGGGAAGGGGAGAGTAGGATATGACTGGTAGCCCACATTTGTACTCATAATTGGTTTGCAAATGGTGGGGAGAGGACAGTGCCATAGAACTGCAGTCCTGGAAGGGATCCATACTGGAAAAGGTAGTGAGAGGAACAGGCAGTCTGTAAGTGGCCATGCCTTGGTGACACTCTTCCTAAAAGGAGCTGTCTAATTGGGTAGTTCAAAGATCCCACAGGCAGACCCAGGATCTTTCACAAGCTTTCCTCAGACCTTACTTCTGCAGGAATTTAATTTGTATTTCAAACGTGAGTCTTAGCACTTATGCTTGCTTCAGAGTAAAGCTATCTCAGAATTGGTTTCCTTACAATTGATATCGTACCTATTTCTTAAAAAACAAACAAATGAAAAGCAAAGAAACAAAAAAACCTAGAGAAGACTTGCAGTAAAATCACCACATGGTTAAATATACAGACCTGCCACTGAATGAAGGAAAGGCAATGATCATGCCAGGAACCTCAGATGCACTTGCTAGTAAATATAAAAATAAAATAGCACTGAGCCTCCTGACTGCCATGGAAAAACAGAAAAGGGATGGGTTATCTGGCTTTGATTATGTGATCAAAAGTACCACAATCCATTCTTCAGAAGAGACAACCTCTGGGCAAAAAATTTGAGGAAGAGTTTTATCGTCTGCATCCTTTTATAAGGGGCAGTGAGTAAATAAAGGACCAGATCTTCAGCACTGTTTTTTCAGACAACACAGAAGCATTCTCCATACAACTATTCATTATATTGACATTCAATTTCAGTGTGCTACTTTATAATGAATTTATGTTTATTTTAATATAAAATTTATTTCTCCTAAATCTTCTCTAAAATTGATATCTAAGAAATACTATGGCTTTGGTATGCCCTAGCACTATGAAGTATTTGTAAAAATGTGGTTTAGATAGTCTCTTATTTGTTCCTTATAACAAGCTGATGGGGCAGGTATTACCCATTTTCATGAATGGGAAATGAAAGAATAGCAAGACAGTAAGTAAGTTTTCTAATGGAACATGGGACCAGGATAGGCAATATTTGAATGAAACCCAGATCTACTAACTGCAAGGCCAGACTTTTTCCCTTGCTTTCATGATATTAATGTTATAATTCAGAAAACCATCAAGGAGTGAGTTGGATGATCCAACTACCGTCGTTGGGGTTGCATTACGGAGGTACAATACCCACAGAGCCCGTGATGGCCTGGTAAATTAAGCCCACTGCGCCAGGCTTCTAATGTCCTAACACATTCCACCCTGCCATGCATAAATGTCTCTTAATTTATTAGCAGATTCTTCCATAGGATGAGTTACCCTATGCTCAAAGTTTTCTTTATAATCAATGTATACATCATCAACTATATGTGCCTGGGGCAGGAAAAAGTTGTCTCCTTTTCCAGGGCTGCCCAGCAAATGTCTCAAGCCATTATAACAGTGATGGCAAATCTTCTCTTCTCCATGAGGTAGATCACCGGTCCTGAAAACTGTGTGAGTCAATGAGCAGGCTGCAATGCTAGCAGTCTGGTGACCTGGGTCCTGGTCCTGACTCCGCCAGTGGATGCTTGTGGGAAAACCACTTAACCCGATGGTGCAGGGTGTGCCAGGGAATGAAAATGAGAATTGTCCCCAGCCACCCTCCAAAGAAGATGATGAGAAACAGTGAGATAATGTCTGGGAAGCCCTTTGAGCTCCACAGAAGCAAGAGGCTACATAAACACAAGGTGTTATTACTTCCGATCCCACATCAGCCAAGGACATCGCAGTTAAGGTTCCTAAAGAAACCTACTCATTGCCCCCACATAAGAGGACTGGCCTATCCTTCAGCTTCTCATCCAGTTGAGATTCCCAAGCTTTGGAGGATTTGTGGAGAGTCCATCATCTGGTTAAAGATGATGAGTGCTGTTGAACTGAAGACTTAGATCTTAAAATTACAGACCCTCGGAGCAGAAAGGGATATCAGCAATCTGCCCTGTGCACTTTATATAAAGAAGAGGAAGCTGAGCCCAGAAAGTTTCATAAATAACTCACAATCCTCCAAGGCCTGCTAGGCATTAGATAGGTGCTGGCATAAGAAGGTGACTAGGATCTAGCCTCTGACTTCATAGAACTCTGCCTGATAAGGGAAACAGGCACATTCACAATCTGTGTACAGTGTGATATGGGCATTATTGCAAAGTGCCACCAGGACTATGACAAAGATGGAGCCTAAGCTGTCCTGTAGCTCTGTGTCCTTGGGTAAATCACTTTGACACTTTGAGACTCAGAAAAATGGAAACACAAGAAATGACATCAACCTCTATCATTTTTATCATGTTTGACAGCTCCCTGTTAATTTTATAATCACTGGCTGATTTGATTTTTATAAGAGAGCAGGGAAGGAAACATTATCACTATCTCTCCACACTACAGAGGCAAAATCTAAGGCTTTGAGAGATGGAGTTCCAGGCACATGGCCCTGACATGACTCCCAGACAGGTCATCTGGGAAAAAGCTAGGAAAATAACTGGACTCTGCTTCGCAATAGTCTGCTTCTCTATAGCTGAACATCAGTGATCTCTCAGTTCCCTCAAGCATTCAAGTTTCACAGATCTATAAATTTATCAAAGAGTTGACAGCGACCTGGTACTGAGTGGGCTCTTGATAAGTATTTGTTACAATTAGAAAACTCTGAAAGGAGCCAGCATTTTTTCCCCTTTAAACTCAGCTACAAATAAAACATTTCTTAATTCAAATGACTTAATATGTTTTAATAAGACCTTGTATTATTCTATATTTTAATATTTTAAATTATACAAATACAATGTGAATATATTCTTACTGTAAAAGAGTCAAATATCTAAAAGCAAGCATCCTCTTGACTACCCCACCCCCAACTGCAATCTCTGCCCTATTCCCTACTAACTTCCAACCTTTCTCATCCTTCTCCCCAGCCCACTTCCACTGTTATTAGTTTGGTATTATTTTACACTTTTACTCTAGGCAATGAATGTATGTGTATATAGAAATACTGCAGCTTGTTTTTTATGTAAATGGCCTAATGTTGTATATATTGTTCTACAATTTTTTTTTAACTTAACATGTGGTAGAGACTTAGCCATGCTAGCTGCCTTAGACATACCATATCCCCTAAGTGGGCCTGGTATTCCACAGTGTCACTAGCCCACAGATAAGACATTCCCTAGGAACAGAATTTCAGGTGGCCTCTATTGTTTTCTCTGTTACAAACGATGCTTCAATGAACATTCTTGCATGTGCCTCCTTAGAAACAAATTCCCAAAGTGTGATTATTTTTTAATCTGAAAGATAATTGCCAAATTTGAATCCAAAGATATTGTACCAATTTGCAGACCCACTAACAGAGTATGAGAGGATATGTTTTCTTATACGCTTGCTAAAACTTGGTATCACCAACCCTTTTCAAAATTTTTTTGCCAGTCTGATTCTAAGATGAATATGAATTGTTCATGTTAATCTGCATTTTGAATACAATGTTTCCCTTTAAAATGGGAAATGATAAAAAGTGTGGACACTTCTCCAGAGAGGCCATGGTACATTGGAAAGATAAAGGTCTCTGAGGTAAAGGGCCTGGGTTACCACTCACAAGCTGAGTGGCCTCCAGAAAAGTGCTCACCTCTCTCAGCCTCACTCTCCTGTCTGTGGATGAAGACAGGCAGCACTCTGCCTTCATGCAAATTGTGAAGTAGTGCTTCATAAATGGTTGGCTCTGTGAAGGTATTAGCTCTTATCTGACTTCTAGACGATGGTAAACTGATGTTTGGTGAGGGAGGTTACATGCTCCCACGCAGTAGGCAATTTCCTCATGTAGCTATAATGGCCCATGTCTTTTGTTGGAATATGTTAGTTATACTTTCTTAGCAATCTGAGATATCAGGCCTTTGAGCTTTTGTTTGTTTGCTTGTTTTTGTCTTTGTTTGCTTAGCTCATTTTTTTACTTATCGGAAGCACCTGCAGAATGAGTGATGGGTTAGCTCATCAGCAGTGGGATGCCATGTTACCTAAACCCGGGATTACCACTTCACCCAGAGAAAGGTTCCATTCTCTTCTGAGTTAATTTCTACTGTCACAATTGCACTACAGTATTTGCTAGAGAGCAGAGCACTCCCTACTTTGGGGAGATGGAAGATTTGATACACCAAATACACAATGAAATTTTCTATGAGACATAGAAGCACAGGAAAGGTGCAGAGGACATTTTTCATTTTTTGGCCACAGAGCCCCATTTCCCCTTTCTAGTAGCACCCCACTCTCAGTCCATAGGGCCTGAGTGGGACCCATCCCCAGCCCTGAGGTGGAGGACATGGCCCAGGCCCCCGTCAGTCAGTACAGTGCAGTCTCCAGCCCCAGGGATTGGCTCGCAGCTCACAAGAGAGCACGTGATATGAGTAGCCAGTCAGAGTGAACCTTGAGATTTTTGCAGAAAAGCCTGGGACAAAGAATTTTCCTACTTCCCCTTTGTACGTTATCCTGAAAGGATATAGCCTGGAAACTTCTGGAGGCCTTCTTTGGGGAAAAGAGAGCCTTAGAATGGAGGTAATATGAAAGGAAGAGGAGCTAAGAGATGGAGAGAGCAAAACCAGATCCCCAGAACAGTGCAGAGCCAGATGTCCCCCTGCTGTCTCAGTGACACAAGCTAATATAGCGGCTCTCTGCTCCCCCACCACACACACTGTGTCTGGCTGAGTCTGACCTTCTGTCACTTGTAATAACTGACACTAGTGGAACCACATGTACATATGCACATTCATGCTCGATGTTTCTTTCCACACACAGAAGGCAGCATCATGTTATGGCAGAAGCCCAGGCAAGAGATATAGGTCTGTCACTCGCTTTGTCTTTTTATCACTCTATTTCTGCAACTGTAAAGTGGGAGAGTTGGACAAGTAAACTCAGGACACCTTACTGCTCTGACACTCTCTGAATCAGTCAACCACAGCTCTTAATGCTCCTGTGACCATTGAAATTGCCACATGCTGACTCTTTGAAGTATTTCATTCATTATGGTAAAGGAGGGTTTAAGTGGCCACCAACGGGGGGGACCTGAAGAATATAAAACAATTAGGTTTTCTGTATTTCCACCAGAATTGGCTCCAGAAGAGGCTCAGGCTTTGCAAAGACACAGAACATTTTTCCTGCTGGGCTCCTTGGGAAAACGTCTCAGCATTATGGAGGATGTCTCTTGCTATTCAAGGCTCGCCAGTGAGAACAGCCAAGAAGGAGAAGAGGTCACATGGCCAGGCCTGCTGCCAGCACAGAATGTTCTGTGCAGCTGACGGCTGGGCAGGGATGAGGACTGCCCCGTCCCCTGCTGAGGCTTCTCCTATGAAAGGTGGGCCCAAGGGTTGCCAAAACATATTCTACAACAGCGTCTAGAAAGGTCTCTATAAGCAGGATTCTGATTTGTTGTTAATCAGTCACCTCTTCTGTATGAAGTATTATGCCAAGCATTTTCAAATACATTGTTATTTTAAACCTTGCAACACCTTACTGTCCCCTAATATCACCTTCAGTTTACAGTTGTAGAAACTATAGCTCAATGAGGTGAAATTGCAGTAACTTGCCCAGGGTCACACAGCAACAGAGCCACAGTTAATTTCGCCAAATGAGAACAACCTAAGGGCTTGCAAGGCAATTTTGCCTCCCCCACGGCCCTTCATGCAATGAATAGGAGCCACAAACAACAGGGATCATGAGCATGTGCTCCAGTCACTTCTCCCAGCTGCTTTCGTAAACACTCTTAAGACCGAGTTTTCTGGCCATTTATGTGCATGTCACTTTCTTGACCAGCTTGGAGGTCTTGGACATCAGGGCCCTGTGTGATTCAACAGTGTGTTTCCCATAGTTCCTTGCACAAAATAGGAATGTGAAAAGCAGTCCCTCTCTCTGGCCAGCCAATGACCCTAGGAGAGGACTGGACCCAACCAAAAGTCAGAAACTGAATGCACTTAGGGTGCAAGCAAGCCGTGGAAGCACTAGGGATTCCAAGCCAGGTAGGAGACAATGGGGAGGGGTAGGAAATTAAGGGGAAAAAATGTACAGGACCCACCTAAGTCACTCAAGTCAAAAAGTTTCAGAAAGATTGCACAGCCAAAATAAACCCAAGCAGACTGAATTGGGCTTCAGAGCCAACAGTGTATAGCTCCACTATGACTTTATCCCTGACCATTTAGTCGGGTGTGGAATTGCTAAGCATCATTCCTGCACTACAGCTCCAGTCTTACACGTGGAAACTGTAGCTGAGAGTCTCCATATGTGGTTCTCATTAACACAGCTTGAAGCACACAGTAGACATTTAATACGTGTTTTCCAAATTAACATTAAAAATTAAACTAATGTTTTTCCAAACTGCTATAAACCTCACTAAGACAATATCTGTGAAAGAAGCTACTGACTCAGTGCCCACTGCTCTGAAAAGCAGAATACTGATTATATTATTGTTTGGGTGGAGAACCTCCCATACCAGGTATCTCTCTATATGTATCGTAATACCTGGAAGAGTTCTTTAGGACAATCAAATGTTCCCCATGCTCTACAGTGAGAACTATATACATTCCGTCATTTTGTAGGATATCCAACCAATCATTCATTCACTCAACAGTTATGGCATTGAAACCATATGATGAGCAAAACAGACATAGTGCCAGCAGTCGTGAAACTTATGATCTAGTAATCAGCTAATCACATAAATAAATGCAAAGCCACAATATAGTAAGGGCTCAGAAGTATATAGTGCTTTAAGAAGCCTGGCCTGGGAGGATCAAAGAAGCAATGCATGAGTAGGCCAAAGAGGGAAAAAAAACAGCAGACACAAGCCCCCCATGGAAGAAGCGTGGCAAGGAAGAGGATGTGTGAGTCCAATGTCACCACTCAGAGGAGGGGGCAAGTCTGTGGGTTAAGATTCTGATGGAGGTCAGACCAGTCCAGGTTTGTAGGCTTTGGTAGGAATTCTCCTCTTTATCCTAAGAGTAATGCGAGTCATCTGCTCTGCTAGAGAAAAAGAATAGCAGGATGATGCTGCAATTTTCCCTTGCTCTAATCTGCACCTCTGCTCAGGTTGTTACTTTGTTGCCCACCTTCTCTCTATGGGAGACTGAGCAAGGGAAAGTGTTTGAAGCTCTTCAGATGGAAAAAGTTATTTTCTTCTTAGAGTCTGAGCTGCAAATGGCATTTCTCCTTTCAGCTAACCATGACATTGCCACAGTAACACGGTTTGATAACCCTCTGGCAGCAAGCAGAAGCTCAGGGCCCTACCCTTAGTTACTTCATGTCCAATATACATAAACCAGCAGTTTCTCATCTTTTGGACTATGTAGACCATATTTTAACCTGAAAAATCTCATAGAACTACCAGTTAATACTACTGATACTTTTACTTTAGAAAGATACAATACCATTTACATTAGCACCAAAAAGAGAGAGAGAGAGAGAGAGAGAGAGAGAAATATTTAGGTATAATTCTAACAAAACATGTACACAGTCTACATGAGGAAAACTGCAAAACTCTGATGAAAGAAATCAAAGAAGAGCTAAATAAATTAAGAAATATTCCATGTACATGGATAAGAAAACTCAATATTGTCAATATGTCAGTTCTTCTAAACTTAATCTATAGATTTAACACAATCCCAATCAAAATCCCAGAGAGTTACTTTGCATATATCAATAAACTGATTCTAAAGTTTATATGGAAAGGCAAAAGACCTAGAAGAGTGACTGCAATACTAAAGAAGAACACAATCAGAGGGTTGACACTATCTAAGACTTACTATAAAGGTATAGTAATCAAGACAATATGGGACTGGCAAAAAATAGACAAAAATAAATCAGTGGAGCAGAATATAGAGCCCCAAAATAAACCCACACAAATGCAGTCAACTTATCACTGACAATAGAGCAAAGACAACGGAGAAAGGATAGTGTTTTTAACAAATAACACTGGAAAAACTGGACACCCACATACAAAAAGTGAATCTAGACACCTTTTACAGAAAACAAAACAAAACAAAAAAATCCTCAAAATGGGTTATAGACCAAAATGTAAAACACTTAGAAGATATATATATATAACTCTTAGAAGATAACATAGGAGAAAATCTAATGACCTTGGTTTTGAGGATATCTTAGAAATAATGCCAAAAGTGCAATTCATGGAAGAAAGAACTGAAAATTAGACTTTATTAAAACTAAAAACTTCTACTCTCCGAACAACACTGTTGAAAGAATGAAAAGAAAAGTCATATTGGAAGAAAATATTTGCAAAGCACATATCTGATGAAGGACTATTATCCAAAATATAAAAAGAACTTTTAAAACTCAACAATAAGAAAACAAACAACCCAATTAAAAAATGGGCAGAAGATCTGAACAGACATCTCACCAAAGAAGATATACAGATGGCAAATAAGTATATACAAGATGCGATACATCATATGTCATTAGGGAATTGCAAATTAAAACAAAAATGACATATCACCACGTATCTATTACAATACAAAAAACCCAAAATACTGACAACACCAAATGCTAATGAGGATGTGGAGCAATGGGAACTCTCATTCTTTGTTATTGAAAGTGCAAAATGAAATAGACACTTTGAAAGATAATTCGGCAGTTTCTTACAAAATTAAACATGCTATTGAGATAGAAAACTGGCAGGCCCAATTCTTTAAAAACTTGCAAGACCCAAACCAAAGCCTCTGTCAAAAACAGGAAAAGAGGATGCAGTAAAGAAACATGGTCAAGACAAGTAAAAGCCAAGATGGTGACATAAATGACCACTGCTTACCCTCGTAGCTCACTGTACCCTGCTTATAATGTGTTAGCATAGTGAGCAAAACTCCTGCCAGTTCCATGACAGTTTACAATCACCATGACAGACCCCGGAAGTCACCTTTTATGGTATAAAAAGAGGAGGAACCCTAAATACCTGGAAATCTCTGCCCTTTTCCCAGAAAAAATAATCCACCCCTTATTTGGCATATAATCAAGAGATAACCATAAATAGAGTTTTCTAGCAATGTATAGATGCGACTCTGTCTATCAAGTGGCCTGCTTGCTGTTTATTTAATAGATGTTGCTTCCGTTTCCAACTTAAGACTTGTGCTCAAATTCTTCCCTGCACAAACCCAAGAACCCTCTTGGCCTTCAGGCCTGAGCCCAGATTTAGGATCTACTTTCTGTTGTCACTGTTACCACACAATCCAGCAATCAGATTCCTTGGCATTGACCTAACTAAATTGAAAACCTTTGTCCACACAAAAACCTGTGTATGAATGCTTATAGCAGACTTATTCATAATTGCTAAAACCTGGGAGTGACCAAGATGTCCTTCAGTGGGAAGATGAATAAACAAACTGTGGTACAGCCATGCAATGGAACATTACTCAGCAACAAAAAGAAATAAGTTATCAATCCATGAAAAAATATGCAGGAAACTTAAATGCATATTGCTAAGTGAAAAAAGCCAACCTGAAAACACTACATACTGCATGATTCTAACTACATGACATTCTGGAAAAGGCAAAAACTATGGAGACAGTAAAGAGATCAGTGGTGTGGGGAGAGAGGGAAGGATGAATTGGTAGAGCACAGGGGATTTTAGGGCAGTGACACTATTGTGTGTGATGCTGGGACAGCAGATGCATATCATTACACATTTGTCAAAACCCATAGAATATACAACACAAACAGTAAACCCTAATTTAAACTACAGACTTTTTGTTTTATTTCAGGAAATTATGGGGGTACAAACATTTTAGTTACATGTTATGACTTTGCCACATCCCAACCATGATTTGAGACATGCCCCCCCCCACAATGTTCACCATGTCCATTAGTTATGAGTTTACCCACCCCCAACTCCCATTCCCCCAAAGAATATTACTACTGTGTGAGCACCTTAGTGTTGATCGGTCAGTGCCAGTTTGATGGTGAGTACATGTGGAGCCTATTCTTCCGTTCTTGTGATACCTCACTTCAGAGGATGGGCTCAAGCTCTATCTAGGAAAATATAAGAGGTGCTATATCATTAAACTATAGACTTTAATTAATAATAATGTTATCAATATTGACTCATCAACTGTAACAAATGTACCACAATACATACTGCTCACTCTAAATCTGTGTCTATGAGCATTGGCTGTATCCATTGATTTCAGCATTATGGATCAGATATTTTTCCACCTCATAGCTGTGTTTACTCATCATTTAGAGTTTGCAAAGTGCTTTCATTTACATGACCCCATTTACTTCTCAGGACATCCTTTTGAGAAAATTAGTTCAATGATTAATATCCCCATTTTATACTTGAGGGATCTAAAGAAAGAAAAGAGAGCAAATCAGTGATAAAGCCAAGGAAATGATCAGACTACGATGGGGTCTCATTCTTCCCACTGTGGAATCAGAGACCAAGCACACTCATCTTATTTTCAGAATGAAGAGACAGAGAGTATCAGAATTCAGACAAGGGAGATATATTTTCCAAGGGACTAAGAAACTGTCGCTGACATCTCTGTAGCTCAGAGAACAGGAAGTAAGGAGTCTTTGAAGTCAACAAACTTGCTACTAATGGGTCAGCTTCTTGAGCTCACAGCAGCCTCCAGGGTAAGACCAGGCTGAACAGTGACCAGGTGTGAAGAAGACAAGGCCTTTGCCTTGGGGGAAAAGATAAGGAAAGAGGAGGTTGCAGTCTAGGAATAATGTTGAATTGAGAAAGTCCCAGAAGGTGCCTTGAGGAAAAAGATAAGGGAAGAGGAGGTTGCAGTCTAAGAATAATGTTGAACTGAGAGAGAAAGTCCCAGAGGGTGATCAGAAAATCAAGAATTACTTGTTTCTTTCTGTGCCAATGTTTTGCATCTAGAAATGCATTCCAGTGACCCCCCATAGAGAGTATAGATGGAGCAAACAGAGAACTCCTAAAGGCTGATGAAGGGATTAATTCTTCTGTAATAATCACGTAGTATTCTTCTCCAAGGTCTTTCATCTGTAGATCTCAGGAGGTTTTGCAAACATTAATTAAATGTTACAACATTCCTTTGAAGTAAATATTATTACATCCATTTTTCAGATGAGAAAACTGAAAGTCTAAGAGGCTTGCCTGGGGGCTACCCCACAAGATTCTTAGAGACCAGTCATCTCAAACCTGAACTGTGCAAAGCTATGGGCCTCACAAGGAGGAAAAAACTAAGACAATCTGAAAGTACTATCCCCGGGCTCTGAGAAAGAAAGGCTGCTGAAGAACATTACTTGCACTGGTCCACAAGTTCTACAAGAACTCTGCAGGGCTTTTGTCTTATCAAAGGGATCAGGCCCAAGAACCATAAAACCCAGAGATTAGACTTTGTGAATCATTCCTCAGCCCCCTAGTAAGATGCCATCTCTCCTCTTCCAAGCTGTCGAACACCATTGTTATCATTTCTTTTATAGTCTGGCTTGGGTTATAATTATTTATGTTGGTGTCTCATTTTTCTCACAAAGTTTCAGACAAGACTTATACTGTCCATTATGCTTGGTATATAGTATGAGGTCATAAGTAAATATGGTTTGAATTTGAAGTAAAGTTGGTGGGAAAAAGAGCAGTAGACAACTTCTAAAAGGTGGAAAGACCAAAGTTGATAACTTTTTTTGTCTTCCCCAAGACAACAATAAGGCCTGCCTACAATTCATATTTTCAGGTCAATAAAGGTACTTCTGGGTTTTCATAACTACCAAAATCTCTATTTTTACTCCAAATACTGATGTTCAGTTGGGATGTTCAAGCCTGGCCATAATTTAGTGAAGGACTTTCATGGAAAGCCATATGGGTGATAAGTATATGTGGTAATAATAGATTTTTATATGAGTATCATATTTTGCAAGTTTACAAAGCATTTTTATAAGCACTTTCAAATTTGATCCTATAAAGCCACCATTATGTGGACATTAGAGATGTCATTATCTTGATTCACTGATGAGTTTCATCAAGGTTAAGTGACCTGTCCTGGGTCACACAACTACTAAATAACAGAACTGAGGCAGAAACCAAGAAACCTGGAGGAAGAGAAGAATGACCAATCTCTATTTTCTACAACCTCCTTTCTCTTTCCAAAACTGGGATTTTCCTGTGCTTCTTCTTTGCCCAGATTTGTTGCTTGCGATCTATGCACCAGTAGTGTCCCCAGTAGGGTCCACGCTAAATCTCTTTTGGTCCTACTGAGCTGCAGTGGGAGCCGGTGGGATAGGTATCTAGTCTGAGAAATATTCCCAGAGCCCAAGACCACCCCAGGAGCAGGGCCCTTCTGAGCACAGGGCCCTGTTCTACTGCATGCTTCACACACCTGTGACAATGGCCCTGCCTAGACATTCTCTGTGTTGCATAGTTTCTCTCTTGAGGGGAGTACAAACGCAAGTGAGCACAATAACGTGGGCAGAAATTGAGACACTGAGAGAGCTCGCAGTGAACTGAAGCTACCAGACAGGAGAAGCGATGAGGTAGGAGAAAAGCTGAGCAAGGAATTGAGCAGCCGCTGCAGAAAGAAGTCCTGGGGTGAGGACAAGCTGAAGCCGCCAGAGTGACCTGAGGAGCAGCGGTGGGCTTGCACACGAGGAGACCCTCCTGTGGAACAGGATGGGGCTACTGTTTTCAAAATGGCAGCAAAATGTTTCCAGCAGCCTGAGGCCCAGCTTCACAGCCAGAGGCTTTCCTCACCCTTCATTTCTCCATTAACATTCAACTCCCATAATCTGAGGAAACAGCATTTCTCTCACTCTTGCAAACTGGATAAAACGAATCCAAATATGTAAAGATGCTTCTAAATACTTATAAAACATCACACTTCATGCAAGAGAAACTTTAAGCCAAAAGACTCCACTAGCAGCAAAAACAAAGACAAAATTAGTCATGCAGGTGGGTTAGGATGTGGGCATGGGCTACACTCTTGACAGTGCTGTCTGCACCTTGCAGCGACACCCCCAAAAGCACCATCATTGCACCCCCCACGCAAGCCTCTGCCTACTTCTCAGACTTCGCTGCTCCTAAAACAGGAAGCATTGTTTACTTGATAACTGTATGGCAATACTTCAAGGGCTACCTAACCCCACTCTCTGTATTTCCACAATGTGCTCTCCATGCTAAGCCTTTGGGCCAATCAACTTTATAGTTCTCAAGTCAGTAGAATACCATCAATAATTAGAGATTAAACATCAGTAGTCTTTTCCCCTCTAATAACACTAATATTCCGGTTATCCATGATGATAATTAACCTTCTTAACCCTAGGAAGACTTCCTCAACACAATAGACAATTATCTCTGCTTAGTCACCTTTTTTAAATTCTAGTATTAATGTTTAGGTTAGTCCTCCTGTACAGGACAGCGATAGCTGCTCCCTGTGACACTCTCCCAACCGAAAATCTCATATGACAGTCATTATCGTCCCCAGCATGCTTTCAGGAAGTTGCTTTCTTCTTGCTACTTGGCAGTCAAATTTGAGTGAGAGAACTGCCAGGTGGCAAACTGCTAAGAAGTCTCTAAGGCAGATTAGATTTTCCTATCCAGTGTCCCGGTGAGGAAAGAAGGCAAATGACCTGGCCGAGGTCTTAGAGCAAGGTGAGCACCCTCTCTTTCCTCTAGTATCTGACCCACCCAACCACATTCTGAAACACAATATTACGGTACTTTGCTCATTAATTCCCTACACAACATTTGCTGAGTGCCCAAGACGTGTTGGTCCTCTGCTAAACGCCATCTACCCAGACATGAGGAAGAGGAAAGCCAGTTCACCAATCAGGGCCTGATTCAGCTACGTGTGCTGCTAAAAGTGATTCTTTTGTCCATTCGCTCAAGAAATATTTAGCAGGGATTTGTGTAGAGCTCTTTAAAGACCTGCTTAACTCTCACTTTTTCTATGAGCACCCCTCCAACCCACTCCCCATGGGTATTAAGCTCTACTTCAACAAAGAGCCTGTGTTGCTGCTTAAACTTCTGCCTTTCATTAGAGTTACTGGTGTGCTATAAAAACATTTCTTACCCAACTTTGTATTGCTTGCAACAGTGCATGGTGCAAAGTAGATTCTTAATCAGGGTTTGTTGAATTAAATATATATGCATGATGTACGAGGCACCTAATAGAGGAGAGGTGGAATGACAATTACTAACTATAGTCATGGCTGTTATAATGATGAGAATTACTGAAACAATTAATAGCAAAAGTGATGTTTCCCAAGAGCTCTCCATGTCTGTGCATCTACAAGAATGAAGGTAGTTGTGGCCCTTGTTCTCCTGGGCTCTTCTAAGCAGAGTCATGTTCATCCTTTCATGTTTGGACAATCTGGCAAAGAGCTAACACATCTATTCTGTTATTTAAGCCCCTCAGGAAGCCAGTAAGACAGGCACAAAAAGGATGCTTATCCATTTTACCATGGCCAACAGGGGAAGTGACTGCTCCAGATTTAAGAGTTAACAAGTGATAGAGTCTGTGTCAAACTCTCTATTCTTAGTTTGGGGTTATTGGCATTGAACAAACTAACACACTGTTATAAATCATAATAATTATAGAAAGCCAAAATTGACAGAGCTGCAATTAAAGATGGCCTTGTTTTTACCTTCAAAAAAATATTTTTGGTAATTCCCCAAATGTAGTTGATTTGTATAAATCTAAACTGGGCTATGTATTTGTTAATAGTCCTTAATAAACAGACTCAGTTGTACCACCATGCAAAGAACACAGGTGAGAAGGGTTTACTGAGGCTCATTTGCATTCAGTTATCAAAATAAAATATGAAAAGTACCTCACATGAAAAATCAGAACTTTTCAACACTGATATTTCACAGTTCAGTGATCCTTAATAATTCTAGAGAAACCAGTGCCTTTCCATATCCGTAACTGTTCTTTGCACACACCTATTAGTCAGAGAGAATGCTGATGGATAAATAAAAGCAAATTGCTACTGACATGCAATATTGGTTCAGGTTTACAATTTAACAGCTTAAGGATAATTTGTGGCTAAGTTTCTCATATTTATCATGTCACGGCTGCAATCTATTTCAGTTTAGAGGAACTTTTTTGGTCAGTTTTACACTATGCAAAAAACAAAAACTGGCCATGCAAATAGAGATAAGCTACTACATTGTAAATAAAATTAGAAAATAACATTTACATCTTTTTAGAACCTGAAACCAGGTATATACTGGAGCAACCTTTTAATTAGCACTTAATTATTTTTTTTCCACTAGAATATGTTGAGATCGAGGTGCCTGCACCACTATATATGCGTTTTGGTCCCATTGCCCTCTCATTTCCCACCCAGTTTAGAGGGATAAACTAGGAGAAAGTGGGAAAGTAGGAATTGATTAGAGAATTGTAGACTAGAATAAATTTCCCTATCATATGTCTGCTAGATGAGGAATAATCTCCCTACCTAACATGTCTCTGTTCTGAATGTTCTCTCAGTGTAGGAAGCTTAGAAAGTGGGATACTCCTGGCTTCTTTGCACCCCTACCTGGGCCACTTGGAAGTGGGCCCATGGCCTGTGCACCTTCCTGTTTCCTCCCCTGTCCTCTCCTGAGACAGCCTCCCCCTGAGAATATGCATTCTCAGTTGTCCTTGATCCAGTGTAAACTAAGCAATCAGGTCCCTGAACATGTGGGAGCCTTTTATTGGTCCAGCACTGCTGGTGACAGGTTGGGTAAGTCAAGGGAGTCCTCTTGGGTTCAATATCAGGAAGCTCACTTGCCCAGAGATGTAAACCACCCACTCCAGGGAGGTTAAGTGACACAACCGTGGAACACAGAAGGTGGGGCAGCCGCTTCTTCATCAGGCCCAAGGACCCACCAGCACCTAACATTCACAGCCCTACAGCCCTGACGTGTAGTAGGCACTCTATATACCTTTAGTGAATTAAAGGAAAAGTCAGGACAAGAACTTCAGGTGTCTCCATTTCTGGCTGCTTAGCCCACACTGCTACCATGGCTACCAAGAAGTATAGCTCCATGTGTTGCATACCGTGTGCAGACCATTGGCACATTCCACACGTGAGGCTTCTGGTCCACCCCACCCTCCAGTGGAAGCCAATATGCCTGGCAATGAAGCTGTCTCTCATGCAAGGTTTCTTCCCCCATCGGAGGATCTTGCATTTACCACAACCTTCCCCCTTCCCCTTTCTTTCACCACGTACCACACCACTGAGGTAACGCCCCTCAAGCAATTTCTCTTTCTCGTGTAGAAACACATCCTCTCTGGTCCTCCTCGTCTCTCTCCAGATCTTTTCCATTTACCATAAAGGGAAGCCTCTCCTCTTCCTCCCTTCTCCCTCATCTGTGCTATCATGAGTCCCAAACCACTTTCTCAGACTGACAACCCTAGGAGTAGTACAAATGATACCTCACGTGAAAGGTGAAGGAAGATTTTCACTTTGTGTTGAAATTAGACATTAGAAAGAACCAGGTTCATCAGCCTCCTAAAGTCCTTGAAAATGCCCAGACGTTACTTTGAGAAATTCTGTGAAAGCCTCAATCGATATCCTCACTTTCTGTTTTTCTTGTACCAATATGCCAGGTAAAAACTCAAACAAAAATACCACCCTATATTTTAAATCACTAGAGTATGTTTTACTATTTTTAACACAAACATACAATGCTTCAATTATATTATGGGGACAAGAAACTTTAGAGAGATGGGCTGGGGCTCCAGCTGCTATTTAAAGCATTATCTAACAAGCACACCCTGAGCCCCAAAGAACCAACTCAAATACCACTGGACCCAACATACAGGTAAGTTGCTTTGAGATCCTTAGAGAATTCCCCAAGATGCTCAGTAGCTGGAGTTGAAAAATGGAAACATGCAGATTAATCATTTGGAATAATGTACCTCTTCTCAAAAAATGGTCATTTATTGAATTCGATCGAACAATTTTTATAAGGCAGAGTACTCATCCTGGAGGATTATGTTTTCACTTCGGGCACAGAGTTTTACTCTGATCCTAGATATTCTCAGCCTTCCTCTTGGACCTGGGAGCCAGGTTACATCTGCCAGGCCCTTTGCATGCCTGTTCTCCCAGCTCTGTGGTCCGAGAAGCAGAACAGCACATCCGCACCCTTGGTTATTGTGCACAGTGAGTCCCTTTATTGTTACACCTGTCATGCAACATGCAACAGAGCTCGGGACACTGTATGGCTACAGAACAAAATTTTTTAGGAAAACTTACAAAGTGAAGGTCAGCAGGAAAAGGCCTATGGACCAATCTCTTTCTTTTCCATGGAGAGGCATACAAGGGCCAGGCCAGCCTATAGATTTGCCATGAGTACATGTTCCCTGTTTAAGAGTCACCCATAGAGCATACTTATGTGGGGGAACAGTTGATTGCATGGGTGCTAAGCTGTCTGGCTTTCATATGCAAGTGGGTTTAGATGTTTACAGGAGTTAGTTGGCAAAGCCAAGTATCTGACACCTGCCAACCTTGTGGATCATAGGAAGTTGGGTTCAGGAAGAGACCCTCCTATCTGGGAAAGGAAGCCTCCTGCCAGGTCCCATTAGAAGCTGAATTTGTTGAAGCTTCTCCTGCTGGGAAAGGCGGGGGTCTTTGGTTCCAAAGAGGCAATTGTCCAGGAAACCAAGAATGAGTTCCCAGAGACATTTTTAGGCAATCATGCTTATTGCACCAGAGTGGGATACTGAAACTAGTCAAAAATGTATCTGCAGATCAATCTAATTGTTTACTAGGTCTCGTTTTTCAAAGTCACCTTTGAAAGTCACTGCATCTGTCCTTTCCACGCCATCTTCCTGGCCACTGCCTTCCCTTCATGTGCTCATTATCTCTTGCTTGGCTGCTGCAGCCTCTCCTAACTGCTCTTCCTGCCTCCAACCTCCCCTAAAGCAACCTGTCCTGCACACCACAGCAAGCTTGACACTCGTGAAGTACAACCCTGTTCCTTGTATCAGTCAGGATAGGTTAGGCTACGCTGCAGGAACAGACAACCTTAACACCACAGCAGCCTTAGACAGCTAGCATTATGTTTTATTGTCACTGCACGGCCATTGTCTGGCATCTGGGGATTCAGCTCCCTGGCATTACTGTCCTCATTATGAGATACAGGCTGATGGACCAGCCCCTATTGGAAACATTGCTGAGGATTTGGAAGGGACAAAAGAGAGCTCTAGAGGCTCTCACACTGAGAATCAAATGCTTGCCTGGAAGTGGCAGATGCCTCTTCTGCTCACAGTTCATTGGTCAGAACTAGTTCATGGCCCTACTCACAGGTGGCCAGGAAATACAATCCTGTCATGTGTCCAGAAGATGTAGACCCAGAAATATTCAGTGAACAGCATTAATAACTATTATATTACTCCATTGCTTAAAAAGCAAGCAAAAAAAAAACCTAATAACTTCCCATGTGTTCCAAGATAAAGTCAAAATTCAAATGCCAGCGCTTCCATGAAACCACCTGTAATTCTCCCAGCCAGAAACAACCTCTTCTCTACTCCATAACTTTATAATGACCCAATCTATGCTCTTCATGGCACTTAAAATAATTTTTCTTCTTTTAAAATGAATAAGATTGATAATTTGGTCATAAGGCTAAATAAAAGGGACTTAAGAGATCATCTTTAGTTCTTAAGTCTTCCATTGACGACTGCCAAGTCTTCCGTAATCTGTTTAACAATCCACAGTTTGAGGAAAGTCACTACCTCTCAGGTAGCCCATTCTACCTTTCAAACCCCAACAGCTCTGATTATTTAAAAAGCAACAATAACACATTTAAATCTCTCATCATATGAAGCTAGTACCTACATGCATCTTTTCCAAACAAGGAAACCAAGATACCACAAATAGAATAAGAAACTTTATCTTAAGTAGCAAAGAAATTAGCAAAGAAAAGCTCTGGTTTAATTTATCTTGCTGTGTTGTTCAGAAGCTTCTCAGCTTTTGCACGGTGATGTGGATAATCACTTAAGAGACCGAGAGGGATGGAAAGACACCAAGGCAACCACCCTGCCTTGTTTACCAGGGAACTCAAGGGTGCCTTTCGCACAGCTGTGCTGAGTGGAAGTGTTTAGACAGAGGCTGTGTGGTCCTCGACAGATGTGTTGGTGCCGTGACTCACTGTCAGACTGTCAACCTGGACTGCTGGGAACACCATACAATGTGCTCTGGGTGGCCCCTGAGCACAGCAGTGGAGGAAATCTGCAGAAGACTCTCCCTTGTTACCAAGCCAACAGGAGACCAAAATCCTACCGAGCAGAGCACGCTGCGTAGCTTTACTGACTTCTGACAGCAGATAACACCGCCTCTGTCCAGAAGCATCCTTAGAGTTTTCTGGCGCCTTCTTTAATTGTCCTGTGGAGGAACACAGCTCTTGAAAGAACACAGACTTTAGAACCATTGCTACTTACTCACTGCGTGACCCTGGACAAGTCACTTCAATTTCATGAGTCTCGCCTATAAAATATGGCAAATAATACTTTCTCAGACTAAACTAAGGATCAGGCGGTAAGCAAAAAAAAAAATGCCCTGCTATGACCAGTGAATTGAAGCTCCTCCTACGATTCATTTCCTTCTTTTAGCCTGGAGCAACCCAGGCCCTTGACCTGGACCTGGCACATTGGAGGCCCCAGAGCACAGGGCCTCTCCTCCAGGAGTTCTCCTCTCCACTGGGTGAGGAGGCCATGGGCCCAGGGAACATATATACCCATCAAGAGTCATGTTCCACATCTAGACCACTCTCCATGAATCCCGGATCCGGAATTCCCTTCCACATGACCATGAATCCACTTGTTGTCCCAGGTCTGTCCTGCAGAGGAAAAATCTTCATGCTAGTGTGTGCACCTCTAGGCTAAGGGCAGCTGTGTCCAGGGTGTAGGGGTGGGCTAGAGCAGGGATTGGGCTGCGGGTGGGTCTTAGTCCTGAGGCTGGAGCCCACATGCATGCGTGTGGGGCCCTTATGATGCAGAAGTGGTCAGGGCTGGGGAAAGAAGGGGTGAGCTACAAGCCAGGGCCTCATTTTATACACTTGCCCAGGCCTTCACAATTATTAGGGGTAGAACTTGTTCCCATTCTTCCTTATTTCTAATCCTAATCTAATTTAATGTCATACCTGATTCTGAAGCTTCAGAACTTTCTGTAGTTGAATAATATTCCATTGTACGTATATACTACAATTTGTTTATCCATTCATTTTTTGATGGACATTGGTTTTTTCCATCTTTTGACTGTGAATAATGCCACTATGAACATTGGCATACAATTATCACTTTGAGTCCCTGTTTTCAGATTTCTGAGGTAGATATCCAGGAGAGGAATTACTGGGTTATATAACTCTATGTTTAACTTTTCGAGGAACCACAAAACTGTTTTCTGCATGGCTGAACAATTTTACATTCCCACCAGCAACATATGAGATTCCATTTTCTCCACATCCTTGCCAATACCTGTTATTTTCTAGTTTTGTTTGTTTTGTTTTATGTATTATAGCCATTCTAGTGAGTGGGAAGTGGCACCACATTGTGGTTTTGATTTGCATTTCTCTAGTGACTGATGATATTGAGCATCTTCTCACATGTTTGTTGGCCACTTGTATATCTCCCTTGGAGCAATGTCAAGGATAACCTTTAATGAGGCCACTGACATTCCAGGGAAAATGAAAGGGAAGTAATGCCAGGACTAGCTTGAAACTACCACTAACATCCAGGCTATTCCCATCTCCCATCTTGTCCTTAATCTGCTTCCCTGAGGCCAGGTGGCAAGCATCATACTGGAAGAATCACTCCAGGCATCAGCATGATTTACAGCTCACTATGTACCACTCAACACATACAACTCCCTGCACACTCCTCCCTCCCTATACACCCCTGCCCACATAAACACACCCCATTCTCATTTTCAGCCCCAGGATTACACAGCAACTGGAACCCGGATTCCCCTAATACAACAGCCCAAACTCTCAGTGTATAGTCTGCCCCAGGGCCCCAAGAAGACTATTACACAGCAGTGTATACTGCATGCTCCCCAGACATTGGAATATCCAGGGTTAAGGAAGAAAGCCACACCACACCCCATTCAGGTGGGCATTCCAGGCTCAACTCTGCTCTTTTCAGTGTCTCCAAACACCACTTCTAGTACTGAGAAAGGAGCTATGGAGAGAAGATGATCAATGCCCCTCCTCTATCCATTTATCATATGGGGAAACGGAAGCTCAGAGGGTGACACACTTACCCAAGGGCACAGCCCCATACGGGTCTAGAGCTTGGGTCCTCAACTTCCCAGACTTTGTTCCCATAGCACAATATGACAAAACAAATGTTTAAGCACACTTATGTTCAGATCACCAATTCAGGCCATGATTTGAGTCTAGATCAGTTTATTCTATGCCTTGATTTTTCTCATACGAAATGAGGTGGACAATAACTGCTCTTCCTTTCATCCAAGAGAGCTAATGAAATTACACACACACTCACATATTTGCTTAGAGCTCATGGGAAGACAGTAGCTATATAAATATATGTGTATGTTTGTACTTACACTTTTTTTCTTCGTGACCTAGTTGAGGTGGAGAACCATTTTGGGACTAGGTGAAAATGGCACATACTAATTCCACCTGTTCCTTTCTGCTTGGTCTAGTCAAATATTCCCAGGTAAAATGAGTGCCTTTGACTCTATCTAAAAATGGAAGAAGATCTGATGCCAGGTGCATTAAAGCCCCCCAAGGCATGAAACCATGGCTCTGGGTCTGCATTTGGGACTTATGTTGTGAAAGTTGCATCTGGGGGAAAAGGGACATGGTGGCCTCCCAAGTCCTCTAGACTGTCACTTAGAGACAGGGTTCAAGAACAGGCAGGCCACTCCATAGCTGATATGAGATCTTGAATAAGTTACTCTTTTGCTCTGGGCCTCAGTTTTTCCATCAGAAATAAGAAGGAGTTGGGCTGGACTACCAAATTTCAATCTTTTTTAACATAAAAAATCGTTCTTAAAAATAAAATGTCATGCTGATCCCCCATGTATAAAAGCAGACAAAAATGGAACTGCTCTGACTAAAGGTTCCCTCCCCCTCCCCACCTGGAACTACTTGCTCAGCCTCCAGCGCACTGGAGTGAAACTCTCCTAATTAAACAATTCTATGATTCTATATCATGAGATTAACCAGTTGGATCTAGAAAAAAAGTAAGAGGCTGAGTAGGGAAACAGGACAGCAGGGGCTTGTGGGGATGGGAAAGGGATGGGTGGGGAGAAAGTGGGAAAAGGAGCTGCCTGACAGATCTCAGACAGCAGCCCCATCTTTCAACTCAAAATCCCAAAGAGGAAACTGAGGCCAGACTGTTAAGATACAAACTTTGTAGCTTTCTGACCTAGGAAGTTTTGAAAATCATAATATGGAAATGGTTACAGAGTGCTTTGAGCTCCTCAGAGACAAGCAGTATTTAAAATACAAGGTGTCATTACCTCCATAGAGCTCTCTTTTGATTACCGCTGTGCTTGAAAATGTGGGCAGACCACTTTTATTTTCAAAATTCAGGTGTTTAAAAAATAGTCACATGTGCAATACCTTAGCTCAACCCTTATAAGCTCATTCTCGGCTTCCTTGTTCTGGGAGAATTTAAATGTTCAAAGAGATATTATACTGGCTTTATCAGCTAAATTGGCAGTGCCCCTATTAAAGACATCTATCCCCTGCAGCTAACTCTCTCTGCCCATTATTTGAAGGACTGTTAAATTAATAGCAAAACCAATATCGTATTTGGAATTTTAAATGCAAGCACCAAATATCATTCAACAGATGTACTAGGTAAAAACTTATCTCTAAAATACCCTGAATAAATCAGGGTAGCCCTGAGCTAGTTGGTTCCTTGATACAGGATCTGTTGTGGAATATCAGAAATCAACCAAAAAAAAAAAATCAGTGTGTTTTTTTCATCACTGAGTTGCTTGAGCACTCAGTTTGTCTTGGAAGAACACAGGACTTGAAGTCATAAGATGTAGTTCAAGTCCTAGTCCTATTGTGCATGGACTGGTTGCCCTTGGGGAATCATTTCACTTCTTCAGTGCTAGATTTTCTTCTCTGTCATCTCCCCAGTCTGCTTTTTTCACAGGGCTGCTCTAACGATCAAATTCAAGTGATGGGCTGTGTGCAGTTGCTCCCACCTGTAATCTCAGCACTTTGGGAGGCCAAGGTGGGAGGATCATTTGAGGCCAGGCATTTGAGGCCAGGTGTTTGAGACCAGCCTGGGCAACATGGCGAGACCCTGTTTCTACCAGAAAAAAAGACACGCTTGAAGCTTTGACTCTGGGCGGGGGGCGCGGGGGGAACACACGTAACCTTTTGTACCCCCATAATATGCTGAAATTAAAAAAAGAAAGAAAGAAAGAAGCAGACAAAAAAAAAAGTGATACAGAAAGTCCTGTATGACCTTGCATGAATGAAGGCTAAGAGCACAGTCTCTAAATGGAATCACAGAGACCATGGTTCAAATCTCAGTACTGCTACTTACTAGCTGTGAGACCTTAAACAAGTTTGCTCTAAGCTTAGGTTTCTCATCAGAGACATGAGGTTATTAATAGTATTTGTCTCATAGGGTTGTTTTGAAAATTTAAAGCACAGAGCCTGGCCCATAGTCAAGGCTCAATTGGTGTTGGCATTTATTAAAAAGCTGTAACACTCCATGTGCCCAAAGGGTTACTGTTGTTTCTTCATAGTTCTGCTTTCAGAGCACGACAGAACTAAAGGTAGCCATACATCTATTGTCTCTGAATGGCCCAGGTACTCTCACTAGAACGAAAGGAAAAAGGAAATACACTGTGGCCCAGAATGGGGCTCCAGAGAAATCCAAAATGAGCTGTGGTCTAAAAACGACTTCTCTCCAAGCCTATTTTTAACTGGCTGTGAACTTCTCTAATACGCAAAGAGTGATGCTGGGCTCCCTGAATAGCTCCGCTGACGAGCTGCTGCTGCTTCTGCTACTATGTGAATTTATGGAGTTCTGGTCTCACACTTCATTAAAGAAATATACGATGGTGCTGAGACAGGGGCCAGACACCTATAACTTGTGTCCCAATCTCCCAGTTATAAATCCTAGTGCCTCATTCACTGAGTGAAGAGGAGTAACTGAAGAGATATTATCACTTGCTCCTTTGTCGTGGGCTCTCCATTTTAAATTGTTTGCAACAGACAACTTTATTAAGAGATCACCAAACAAAAGATCTGGCCAAAAGCACACTCTCAAATTTGTTAGAAATGTTTTTAGTTGCAAGTAACAGAAAACTGAGCTACCGTGGCTTAAACAAATGGAAGTTTATTTTTTTCACTTAAAACATTCAGAGATAAATGAATGCTGGTGCTAGTCTCGAAGCTCAATAGAATCACGACAGCTCTAACGAGTTGGTAATCACTGCACTTTTCCCTCATGTTTCCATTCTGGCTGCAGCAGCTCCAATCACCATACGCACATAATCCAGTAAAAACAAAGAAGAAAGGGAAACGGTAGCATCCATGTCAGCGAATCAAAATATTTCTGAGGATCCCTGCAGCAGTTTTACCCTTTTACCTTATTGACTAGAATTGGGTCAAATGGCCACCTTTGTTTTGAAAGCAATTAGGGATAAAAAGATTGGAAATGAACATTGAATCCACCGAGAGTGTCTACTATAGTTCCCCATAAAGATCTACTGTATTGAAAGAACAAAAGTGAATGATTAAATAATGACTACAGAAACCGATGAATGAATGTTCAACACAGACACCTACTCTTTGACTCAGCTCACCTGTTATTTTTTTTCCTAATCCTCTATCCAGCTGTCATACATTCCCATCCCGTTGATAGCCCATCAATATAGTCCCATAGTAGCATTACTCTCCTATACTTGACTTCCTACTCTCTTGTCTTTCTTCCTAACTAGGCCCCTTGGTGGCAAAGTATGTGTCTTATTCACCACTGTATTCTCTGTGCCTAGCACAGTGCCTGGAGTTTACTAGTTAATCTATAAATAATTGTTGCTATATTTGTTGACTAGGCTTTCAAGAAAAATTCCAGAAAATGTAAATGACTTATTGCCCAGTACACGCATATGTAAAGCCTTTCAATTCCTCATTTGAGTTGGTCTATCTAAAAAACTAGAATCACAGTTATGTAGGTGACATAACCAATTCAATTTCAGAGCATATTATTGTGATTTCTCTGATTTAAATCAAATAATACATACAAATCATTTTTATTTTGTTAACACTAAAATATTACAAATTAATTTCTGCATGTTAAATCTGTTCCTGATTCTGAAGTCTTTGACCTAAACAAGGAGTAAATTATCAAGACCAGAGAATTATATTTTAAAAAGTCATAAGAGAAACACTGTGAGTTGTGTGTTAGAGGAAGTAAGGTACTCAGTGACAGGATAAGGGGTCTCTAAACTGGCTATTGACCGACTTTTCTGTCTGCCTTGGCATGGCCCTGACTTCCTCTCTCCAGTTCCTACTGATTCCATGTCCAACCCCCAGTTTAGTGTCTTCATTGTGTCAGGCCATGGAAAGTACATAGGATTTTGATATGCACATATGCAATAGAAACGGCGTGAGAAAAGTCATGACAGCAGGAAGGCCTGGAATCAGAATGGTTATCTGGGATTAGAATACATGAGATTAGAGGTGGTGTGAAGGGAGAGACAATGCTGGGAAATCAGGGAAATAATTAACAAGGGCCTTAAACATGGGGTTAAAGTGTTTGGACTTCATTGTACAGGCAATGGGAAGCCATTTTTATGTGGAGAATCACATAAACCAAACTGTCATTTTATAAATTTCCCTCTAGTAAAAGTCATGAATGTAGAATGGAGAGATGAGGATTGAAAGATAGAGATCAGTTTAAAGGATTTGCAATAACCTACGTAAGAGACGAGGCAGATCTGAACGAAGGTAGTGGTAGCATACTTGTGGCTAAGGAGTCTGATGAAGGGCACATTGTGACGTGAATATCCGACGTGTAACTGGTCGCTCCACCAGGCAAGCAGCCCAGACCAGCTGAAGTGCTGGCAGGGGTTGGGGACCACAGCCCTGGTCATCTGTCCATGAGGAAAAGGAGATATTTGTTGTTAATCTGACGTGGTCTACACTTTTTCACTGGCCAGAGTTTAAGCCTCAGTTTTAAACTAGATGCTTCCTCTACTTCTCAATGACTCAAAAGAGAAATCTCCAGGGTGGCCAATAATTATTGTGACCAGTGCTCCCTGATCAGATAGTCACAATTCCTCTTAGGCAAGCTTAATTGCCTTTTAATTCAGTGTTATTCCCTGAAAAAAAAAATGAGGTTGAGATTAATGCACGAATAGCCAAGTAACTCTGAATTCAGTGTTCTTTCAACAGTAGGAAGCATAAAGAAAATTACAATTATGCTTTGTCCAAGTGAATAGGATAAATTCACACTCATCCACTTTGAGGAAAATCAGTAACAAATGTTTCTTCC
This sequence comes from Cheirogaleus medius, assembly GCA_008086735.1. Lineage (NCBI taxonomy): Eukaryota > Metazoa > Chordata > Mammalia > Primates > Cheirogaleidae > Cheirogaleus > Cheirogaleus medius. The sequence goes on from VBSM01000272.1 coordinate 40,949,551, forward strand.
CAAGCCAGTTTTGTTCAGACTGCTCAGGGACATGGCTTCAACAGATGTTTACGAGTGTGGGTTTGGGAAGATCCACTCTTTGTTGTCACTTGTTATTGTTTTGCCGCCCTCTCTCCCTTCTCTCTGTGAGTAGAATGGTAAGTTAACTGCAATACTATAATGCTTCTAGCTCTCTTTCCTGCATTCCCACAGTATCAGCTTTAGGCTGCCACTGTGCACCAGACTCTGATGCCAGAATCAGGTGGGAAGGAAAGCCTTGGAACTCTCTCTGTGATGCTAATTTGGGCAAAGCATTCCCCCACTCCTGCTGTAAGGCAGGTCACCTGCCCATCACCTTCTCCGCTTTCCTCTCCTCCTCAGAGCAGCAGGAAAGGGAGAGGTCATAGCTCTTCTCAGCTAGTTCTAGCTGAAGAAATCAGAAATGCATTTGGAAGCTGAGGGGTGGCACACACACAAAAAAAGGGCAAACTCCTTTCTTTGGAAGGATCCTCATAGGAAATGCAGCTTGACGCTTGACATGGGAGTGTGGAGTTAATAATAAAGAGTTGAAAGATGAGACGATCAGTCCGGTCTTCAACTGCATTCTTCATCTCTAGACCCAGTTCCCTCCAGGGGCAACTCAGCACCGTCTTTTTTTTTCCCCTCAATCCTCTTTCTTCTCTCCCTGAAACACATCTCAGAAAGAGAAAGACTTTCTAATGAGGGAAGACAAGCAAGACATTAGCTCCTAGCACCAATTTTAGCATGGGCAGTTGAAAGCATCCTAGTTAGTCACTGAATACTACCTGCAGGGCCCATCTGCTCACCTTTTGAAATGTTTGGCCCTTGCTTTGAAACTTTTTTAAAAATAATATAACAAAGCGTTCTCTTTATCAAAAGGGCTCTCTTTGGCAGAGGCAAGAGATTGAACTGCCTGAATATTCCAAAGCCAAGCTTGCTCTAGGCAAAGGAAGGCAACATTGTTTCCTAAATTTACAGCTGTGGCATCCTCCATAGCATCTTGTTCATTCATCATTCACACCCCGAATGCATGATATGTTCACGTTCACGGGGTGGAGGTGGGGGAGGTAGAGAAACAGAGACGAATTGGATACAGTCCAGTCCTTTAAGAGTTTAGTCTAGATGCCAGAGAGACCACCACACACAAATAATTTTAATACAAGATAGAAAGGGAGTATGTTGTAGCCCTCATGAGGGTCTGGGCTGAAGAGGTAGGAGGTAAGAAAGCATTGCTATTTGAATCACTTCACCAACCTTTTAAAGATATGCTGAACTCCTCCTCTCATGAACTTCTTATTCAGAATGATTTTATTTCTTTGTTCATTGTTTGGTTAATTGGTGGATGGGCAGGTATGAGGAGCCTCAAGTCTCATTCTCTCTCTTTTCATACATACATTATATATACACATATATATAAATAAAAGTATGCATGAAGATAGCTATATATGCATATATAGATAGATGGAGGTGGATATAGCTCTGCAGATATTTCAGTATATATTATACAGTATATATCTATTAAAATATTCAGGTGATACTGATATGATCAGACAACCATGGAAACTAACTCAACTGATGCATTCATTCATTCATTCAACAAATATTTATAGAGTGTGTATAGTGTGTTGGGCACTGTGTCCTGGCATACAATTGTGATCAAGAAAGATAGGGTCAATGTCTTTATGGAACTTATGCAAGAATTGATAGAGGTTGACCTTAGCCAAATAATTATGCAAATAAATATACAAATAAAAGTAGAAGAGAAAATTCTAGGGAGTCTTAGGGAAGGAAGGGGAATTGTTCCCAGCTTAGGTATATAGGAAAGAGTATCAAAGAAGGTTTTATAGATAAAGTACCATGTGTGCTCAATTTTGAAAGTTGTATATGATTTGGATGTTTAGTTACAGTAGGAGAAGGGAATTCCATTTAAAGGGAATAGTGTGAACAAAGGCAACGCAGCAGGAAAGGGCAGGGGATGGATGTGGCCTGAAGTAATGAGAGAGCCACTGAACTTCCCTGGGTGGTGGAATTACCAGCTACATTTCAGAAAGATTAGTTTGGCAGCATTGCAGGGAAGAAGAGGGAGGGACAGACAGGAGGAAGGTTGACCCTTGGGTAGCTACCAAAATATAAAACAGAAGAAGAGTAGCCTGTGGCAGTGGGGATGGCAAGAAGGAAATGGATATAAGAGGCATTGCTGTTTCATATAATAATACTTAGGAATGGACAATAACTAGATGGTGGGGGATGGGGCAGAGGATCAGGTGGGAGAGGTAAGAATAAAAGATAATTCCAACATTTTTACCCTGAGAACATAGAAATAGAGACCTTGCTGATGGCTGGGGGGTTGGGGGCTGGATTTACAGAGAAATTCCATTTGGAAATACCAACCTATTAACCCAGATACTAAGAATGAGGAAATCCACCTTATAGCCAACCCTCACCCTTGTTTTCTAACCCTTCTTCTCCCACCCCTACCCTCAGTGCTTAGCACTCTGTATTATGGATATTAGATTATAAATTACCACAGTTTTTGACAAGTTGGAAAATTTATCCCAGACTATTATCAGCAAATTCATTTCCAATTAGAGGCCTGGTTAGCAGTGGGAAAGGATTTTGGTAACATTAGACACCCAACAAACAGTCAAGCACCTTCCAACATGGTCGCCCTGCCATTCCCCAGTGGGGACCGTAGGCAAGTCACTCCACCTCTCTAAGCTCCATTTTCCTCATCTGGAAGAAATTAGGGATAATGAAATCTGTGCCATCTACCACAACAGAGTGTCAAATGCTTCAGGAAGAATCCAGAAGACAGGAGAGGAGCTTCTGCCTGAACAATGACAGTGGTAATCAAGGTGGTGAGTGATTAGCTTTAAAAGACAGCTAAGTGGAGAGGAATGCAGAGAAAAAGGGTTGGAAGATGAGTAAATGACACACAAAGGAGTGAATGAGAGTACATGCTTTTTCACTGTGTGTCAAAGGCAGACTTTGAGGCCAGAGCTCAAATCCCTAAAAATCACTGTGTGTGTGTGAGAGAGAAAGCCCTCTTCGATCTTAAAAAAATGACAGAAAGACCCTGTCATTAATTTGCTGAAGTCTGCTGGTTGCCTCCCAACATCTTGTCTCTCATCTTCAGTACCTACTTTGGTTCTTGGATGGGCACAAAATGAGTCAGCTAAAAGGCTGGGTTTCCTAGCTTCTCCTGCAACTTCTTGTGTCCATGTGACCAAGGCATGGTTAGTGAGGAATCAGCAGATATTTGTGACTTTCAGACTCTCTTCTTACCATACTGACCAAAGTGATTTATAGATTTAATGCAATCCCCATCAAAATACAAATGTAATATTTCACAGCTCTATAAAAAATAAGTCAAAGCTTCATTTGGAACTAAAAAAGAGTGCAAATAGCCAAGGCAATTTGAAGCAAAAAGAACAAATCTGGAGGCATCACATTATCTGACTTCAAATTATACTACAATTATCTCTCTCTCTATATATATATATATATATATACATATATATATATATATATCTTGCTACATATAAAATTAATTCAAGATGGATAAAAGACTTAAATGTAAGGCATGAAACCATAAAAATTCTAGAAGAAAATATAGGAAAAACTTCTATACATTGGCCTAGGCAAAGAATTTATGACTAAGACCCCGAAAGCAAATACAGCAATAATAAAAATAAATAAATGGGATTTAATTAAATTAAAAAGCTTCTGTATGGCAAACGAAGTCAGAGTCAATAGACAACCTACAAAATGAAAGAAAATATTTGCAAACTATACGTCTGATAAAGGGATAATATCCAGAATCTACAAAGAACTCAAACAAATCAGCAATTTGAAAGCAAACAACCCCCATGAAAAAGTGGACAAAAGACATGAAGAGAAGTTTTTCAAAAGAAGATAGACAAATGGTCAAGAAACATATAAAAAAATGCTCAACATCACTAATTATCAGGGAAATACAAATTAAAACCACAAAAATATACCACCTTACCCCTGTCAGAATGGCTATTACTAAAAAATAAAACTCATGCCTATAATCCTAGCACTTTGGGAGGCTGAGGCAGGATTGCTTGAGGCCAGGAGTTTGAGACCAGCTTGAGCAACAGCAAGCTTCCATCTCTACAAAAAATACAAAAATTAGCCAGGTGTGGTGGCCTGTACCTGTAGTCCCAGCTATTTGGGAGGCTGAGAGAGGAGGATCACTCAACTCAGGAGTTTGAGGTTGCAGTGAGCTATGATGATGCCACTGCAGTCTAGCCTGAGTCAAAAAAAGAGTCAAAACACAATAGACACTGGTGTGGATGCAGAGAGATAGGAATGCTTATACACTGTTGGTGGGCCTACAAATTAGTACAACCTCCATGGAAAACAGTATAGAGATTCCTCAAAAAAATAAATATAGACTTACCATTCAACACAGCAATTCCACTGCTGGGTATCTACCCAAGGAAAAGAAGTCATTTTATCAAAAATATACCTGCACTCGAATGTTTAGCACAGCACAATTGCAAACATGCAGAATCAATCTAAATGCCCACCAATTCATTAGTGGATAAAGAAAATGTGGTATGTATCTATAATGTGGAGTACTACTCAGCCATGAAAATGAATGAAATAATGTCTTTTGCAGCAACTTGGGTGGAACTAGAGACCATTATCCTAAGTGAAGTAACTCAGGAATGGAAAACCAAACACCACATGTACTCTCTAATAATTGGGAGCTAAATGATGGACACACACAGGCACAAAGAGATGTAAAGGACATTGAAAACAAAGAAGGGCAGAGGGTGGGAGGGGGTAAAACTTACCCATGGGACACAATGAACACTATTCTGGTGATGGGTACACTAAAAGCCCTGACTTACGCTTTATACAAGGTATCCATGTAACAAGAACATTTGTACCCCCTTAATATTTTAAAATTTAAAAAAAAACAATATTGGGCCCATATATTTGGTTTTGAGCTTCCTGGTGACCAGAGCAATGATGATATAATAATTGATTATAAATTTTTCCTTATTAATGAGGAAAATAAAACCTGATTCAACTCAATTCCATTTTCCTGCTCTTTCATAAGGAGTAGTTCATAATTTTCTGTTTGAAGGTGACATAAGAGAAATAGACATTTAACTGTATTATTTAACAACTTAGGGACAACCATCCAAAGAACCTACATTTCCTGTCACATTCCAGATTTCTGTTGGTGTATGCTCAAATTTTCCTCAACACCTCTTTTAGTTCTATAAGCTGGCCTCTTCACTGTCCTATATTCAAATCAGATATCTCCCTGTGTATGATGATATTATTCTCCCATTTGACGAACAAATGAAAAATCTGACTTGTTTTTAAAGTCTAGTTCAAATTCTAAATCTTTGTACAAAAAAAGTAAACCTTTCTTAGAGAGAGATGCTCTCTTCTTTTTATCCTTTCTTCTACTTAGACTGCAGATATAATGGTTGGAGCTCCAGCCAACATTTTGTCCTTGAGGTGACCTTGCAAATGGAAGTCACACTGTAGAGCAACAAGAGAAAAGGAACCTGAGTCTCTGGTCTATGGGGCTGTAGCTACTTACCTCAGGCTGTTTATCTCAGATGGCTTTTAGTTTCTTATTGCTGCTCTGACAAATTACCACAAATTTAGAGGCTTAAAACAACACTGTTATTTTTTTTATCTTACAGTTCTAAAGACAGAAATCTGACCGAAATCTGCTAACATTGGGCTAAGGGTGTTAGCAGGTTGCATTCCTTTCTGGAGGCTATAGAGGAAAATATATTTTCTTGTTTTCACCAGCTTCTAAAAACTGCCCACATTCCTTGGATCACGGCCCTCTTCTACCTTCAAAGCCAGAAACATAGAGACAATCTTTCGCATACTGCCATCACTCTGATTCTCTCTTCTGATTCTCTTTTTCACTTTTAAGGACCCTTTGGTTTACATTGGTCCCATCCAGAGGAACCAGGATAATCACCCTATGTTAAAGCCAGTTTATGAACAAACTGAATTCCACCTTCTTCCTCAATTCCCCTTTGCCGTGTAGTCAACATATTCACAGGTTCTAGGAATTAAAACGAGGACACTTTGGTGAGGCTACCATGGTGAGAAATAAACCTGTATCTTGTCAGAGCCATTATTTTTCAGATCTTTGTTGCTCACAGTTAAATCCAATCCCAGCTGCTATAGTAATGCATTCCTATAACAGATTTTTGCTGAATACCCATGGTGGTGCTGTTTGTGGTCTGATAACTGTGGATTATTCTGACACCCACAACCCTCCAGAGGCTGTGAGACCCACCTCGCATGACATCTGCCCACGTATCCACATGTCCACAGTGAACTGACGTCATTCACTGCCATAGGAGTGAAGACTGTCCACCTGTGCACTGAAAACAACTCCTGCTCCCCGACACCTGCAGACTTGCCTCAGCACAGAGAAGGAAACTGAGGCCCAGACTCGAGAAGGGACTTACTCAAGGTCCTGTAGCAAATTCATGACATTGCCAGGACTAGAAGGCAGGTTTCTGAATACTCCTGCATCATATTCTTCTTCCTTACGCCATTCTGGGCTTTCAAAGAAGGATGCATTAGACATTTTCACAGCAACGTGGTCCCAGGCACCCCGGTCACAAACCTTGGTACAGGCCGAAAACCATGTTCACCTCTATTACGATGATCCTAATGATACTAAATGTTTAAAACACCAGTTGGATTTTCTGTATTTTCTTTCTATCTCTAGAATATGCACAGTGAAGTTCTCTGGTGTGTAGAGACTACTAGCTTCCCTGCCTCTCACACTGTCATGCTTCATTTCTCATATTTGTTAAATCAGGACTCAAAAACACTTACTAAAATAACACAGACATAAGGAGACCAAGTCAAAGAGACAGGCCTGGGAGATTATGCATTCTAGCGCCATCTCTGACTTTGCCTTTATTTCTCTGAGTGTTAGCATTTCCATCTTAAAAATGGGTCAATAGCAAATGTACCTCTAAATAATTGCAAGGCACAGCTAATAAAACCCATTCTAAAGCACATTGCCACCCCGCAAAGTGTCATCTAACTGCTAATAATAAAGCATTAAGCAACTAGGAATCGTGCTTGCCCCATTTGGCTCTAAGGCACACTCCCTAGTAATGCCAAGTGACAGTGAGGAAAACTAGAACAAGCCCAGGACGTAAAGCCAGAGGAAGACACTGGGGCAGCCAGCTGAGCACAGAAGTGTGCTGAGAGCTAACGGGCCGGAAGACCTTGGCAGGGCTGTCTGCTGAAACCTCTCACTCTGTCTGTTCTTAAAGATCTGATTTCCCAAGTTCTTTTTGGAAACTGTTTATGAGTTACACATCTCAGATAGTTGGAAATATAATATAAGTCAATATAAGTCAGTTTGCTTTGCCTCTGTCTTCAGTAGGAATGGAAAAAGGCTATTTACACCGCCCCCCATATCCCTACACCTCCGCATCCTCACCCGTACAGCAATATCCTTTCTTATGCCTGATGGCCGGTACTGAAACGGCTTTTCCATAGCATCTCCCAATGCTTATTGCCCTAGTTATTTATAAATGTAGTGGTGGTTGTTGTTGTTGTTTTTATTCAAGAGTTTTATAGTGAGTTAAAATGCTACAGTCAATTTTAGAGCTAGATGGGATCTTTGAGATCACGTCTTCCAAACATCTACATTTTGCACATGAGAAGGCTAAGACTCTACTATATATGGCATTGCCAAGCTTACACATTATTGTGTTGAGACAGTGGTAAAAAAAAGGCCTAAGGAATTTTGATAATAATGTATTACTAAATAATATTGAACTTATGCTAATTTCTAATTTTTGCATTCTCTACATAATACCTCCTGATATTTGTATGGTACGCTGATATTTATTTTGAGCATAAGCAGTCATCCTGCTTCTTGTATAATAGTTGTTTACTGTTCTTCTGTCAGAGATATCATTTTTCCTCAATTAAGCATAATCCTGCACATTCATACCAACTTCTTTAATTTAAGGGGTCATACTGAATTCTAATTCTACCTTATTTCCTCTAACAATTATGGAGCAGCTCCTATGAGCCAGACATTGCCACATAAATACTTCATTTGATCCTCAAAACACCCCTATATTGAGGATATTATTGTCCTCATCTTAGAGATGAAATAAAATGAGGCACAGGGCAGTTCAGCAGCAGACCCAAGAGAGTCCATCTGCTGAAGTCTAAGTCTTCTGATTTGTGCTCATGACAGCATATGACTTCTCAAAAAGTATCAGCTATCCCATCTAATTTTCTTATAGCAGTAAGTCAGGGAATCATGCTCCTTTTCCAATACCCCCATCATAAATATAAATATTAAGTAGGATAATTAGCCAAAGCTGATGCATAGAGATTGTCATATACTCATCAACTTGAAAGTGAATGATAACTTCAATGCTCCCCAAAATGTAGGTCAATGAAAAGAAAGTATGACCTTTCCTTTCTATGTATGGCCACAGATGTGCAAGCACGACAGGAAATGAAGAGAGCAGACGGAAGAGTCTGAATGGAGAAGGAGTGCTAAGGGGGTTCAGCAAAGATGTTGTGGAGAAGAGGCATGCACCCAGGCTTCCATGAATGGTAGGGTTCAAAAGGGAAAATGTTTGGGAAAGGTGGGTGAGCCAGAGGTTAAGAACAGGGGCCCAGATGGAGGGAGGGTTTGGGGAAAGGGGTGAAATGAGAAATACCTGAAGGAATTGGGAATAATTAGCTGGAAACAGAGATAATTCTGTATTTCCATGTGTCTGAAGGGTGATCAAATCAAAGGTAGATGAGAACTGTTCTGTGAAAGTAAGATTCCAAAAGGTTAGATAATTGGGCCTAAAGTCACAGAGCCCTTCAGTAGTCAGAGACTCAGGACCATGGTGGAGAATGAGGCACAGCTTTTCTAAAATTAGACCTGCTCACCGATGGCATAGGCTTTTCCTTGGAGAGCTGAGAAATTCATCAGGAAAAATATTCAGAAGGAGGCCTGGAGACCTCAACCCCATGAGCTAGGTTACAGAAGGTGTTTCTGCACTTCGTGGGTTCTGGCTGAGATGAACTCCAACTCAACTCTGCACTTTGTGGGTTCTGGCTGAGATGACTCTTCCATTTCTGAATTTCTTAGATTCCAAAAGTTGAGGGAGCAGATTGTGCTTCTACACAAGAAGGAATCTTTCAAACCCATGAGCTACCCCAAGACAGGCTGGATCTCCTTGGACAGCTGGCCGGTCCTGTGCCAACAATGCTCAGCCTCCGCATGGAAGGGACAATTTTCAAAGCATCTTCCAATTGTGAGATTTTAGGGATTTGTGTTAAACTACACCGAAGGAAGGCTTTTTTGTAGCTTATATTTTTTTATCCCCCAAAAACTTCTTCAGGAAAAGTCTTATCCTCCTTCCAATCTTTTATTAGTGTTCACTTTCCTACATTTTTCTGATTGTTGCCCTACAGGTAAATTTTATGCTAAACATATTTGATTTGTTGTATTTTGATTGGATATACTCTATGCAAATGTATATTAAGTGTTCCAGTGTTAAGTGTTTAAACAACCACATATAATCATTGAACTTTTGTAGCCCTTTTAATAGCTTTTATGACATATGCATGACCTTGTTTAATCCTCGTGCAAGGCAACAATGTAGACATTGCCATCATTAACCTTAGAATGAGGAGAGCAAACTCACTGTACAGTACAGTGAGTCTGAGGCCCCACTGTCAGCCTCCCATGGTGACTTGGGGCACTGTAGCATCCTCACAACTGTTAGAGGAAGAAGCTAAGGCACAGAAAGGTCAATGGACTGGGCCCAAGGTTACAGAGTCCGTTTGTAACATGATCAGATTAGCTTTGAATATGTGGCCATAGAATCTTTACTTTTTGAAAACCACCTTTAAGGCACCCCAAATCATGCATCTAGAAAGACCTGGAAGACATCATAGAATGACTTATCCAAGTTCCTCACCACAATCACTGAGTTACCAAAATCTGTCACTCTGAGCACTACGATAGATTTTTTTAACATTAATCATAAGTCAAAGAATGAAAGCCAAGATCCACTTCTCAAGAACATCTGTGCTCCTTACCTGCACATCACACCTTGCTGGATTACTAATATTGACATCATCTTCCTAAGCATCTCATTTATGGTTTTTTTGTCCCTCAGGTAAATATTGGGTAAACTTCTGCAATAAGAATAATAAGGAAAGTCAGTTACATTAAAGTAACCAAAACCAAAAGAAAACAAACAAATTCTCCCTTCTAATCCCTTTTTGAAGATCTCCCAGGCTTCTATGTTTCAACAACGTGGCCTACTTCTGTGCCCTAAAAATACCCTGACTTTCCCACTTACAATCATTTATTCACATCATTATCTCAGTGTGGAATGTCCCCTTTCCCTATCCTTCATATATCAAGATTTTTTCATCTTCTAAGGATCAGTTCACATGTCACTCTCTATGAAGCCTTTCCTAATTTTCCCAGTCAGGATGAATCCTTCCTTTCTCCAGCTCTTGTTTTATGAAGTCTTGTAAAGTAGAATTTTTTTTATTTCTTGTCTTTCCCCTACACTAGACTGTGACTTCTTAAGGACCCAAATCAAGTGGGATTCATGTGGGCTGGGTGCACAAGCTCACAGTATGCACTTGGCATATGTTTATTGAATGAATAAAATTAACATCAAATGCCATTTCCCCTTTTTCGTTTTCTTATCAGACATTCAAAGATATTCAAAGTCTCAAGTGTCTTCCTGCTTACAATCTGTACCTCCTTTTCTACAAATATTCCATAAAGGGTAAGCAAGCTGCTACTGTTATGAAACATTTGCCAGGGATTGCTAGAAATGGTGCACAGTTCACCAGTTCTATTAAATCATAAGGGTTTCCTTTCTTTTTTTTCTTTTCTTAAATTAAAATTCACCATAATCTTTTCTCTCCTGTTAAGCACTAAGGAGAATACTCACAAATCAGAAATCACTGAATATCAGAGCCAGAAGAGAGAATCTAGTAATCTAGCCCCACTTCCTTTTATTAAGCAACAGGGAAATTGAGCTCTAGAAATAGTGAGTTACTTTCTCACAGCCAAATAGCAAGTTCCTAATGTGCTGAGACAAGGTTGAGATCTCCAATCTTTTCAGGCTGATGCTTGTTTCAATCCTGGTAATTTGTTATAGGGCTTAATTTCTAAAACAAAGCTTGGACCCACCCCCTACTTCCTTCCAGCTGTGAATTCCTTTTCTTCATTTAAGCTTTGGGCATCCTAGCTTTCTGATGTACCCTCAGTTACCTAATGTTCCTGAGCCCCCAGGGAGCAGGTCTGGTGGGTCTCAGCCTCCTGCTGCCCCTTGCTCTTTGCTGTGGTCATGCCCCAATCAGACACCCTCTCTTCCCATTGTCCCACCACCCACACACTCCCCTCACTCCAGCCTCCAGACCTGTGTTTCAGTTCTTCTGTTAACAGAGAAGTACTTCCACCATGCTTTAGATGCAGTAAATCATGTATTCATTGTAACAAACTTATGAGTTATATGTCAGTATTGTCCCTCTTTGAGGGTCAGAGAGGCTGTCATTTGCTCAAAACAACATGGCTTGTAAATAGCAGACCTGGCAGAATATGTCATAAGGAATGGAAATAGGAGAGGACACCAGGTCTTCTGTCCCAAGGAGGCCCCTGAATTTTACATTCATTCCATTCTCTTAGGAGGTGACATCTGTAGTTTCCAAACTCTTTTCTTTTCTTGAATACATTTGGGGAAATTAGTTTTTACCCTAGAGAGTCACTTCCCAGGGCAATTAAATATTGGAGAATTGGGTCTTCTGGTTTGGAAATTTTTTTCCTGTTAAAAATGGCAAACAGAGTCATGATTTTTAAAAAAAAAAAAATCTGTAAATGGAATATTCACATTTCCTCACTAGAAAAGTTCACCTTTGGGGTAGAGTCCTTGATGGAAAATTCCAGTGGAGAAAGGAAAATTTCTCAAAGAACAGTGAGCAATCGCAAAGAAGAATTTTGAAACAGACAGGACAGGCATTTGGTAACCTATGGTATTTGTTACTGCAAATGCTAGGCCTTGCAGAAATAATAACTTCATAACAAATGAGTATGTTAGTCATACTTAAGAGGGATTTTGCACTGGTATAGACTTTCACAAAGAAACAATGTTTGATGACCCAGTTGCATTCTGCAATGGGCAAAAAAGTTGAAAGGTAGAATGGAGCATTGTTGAATTAGAGCTATACATACTAGCTCTTAGAGTATGAACATTCATTCTTCAATTGATGAACACCTGCTTTCCTGAGTTGGAAAATTCAGGAAGAAAGGAAGAAAGGAAGGGAGGAGGGAAGAGAAGGAAGAAGGGAAAGAGGAAGAAAATAAAGAGAAAGAAAGGAAGGGAGGAGAAAAAAATTGCTAAACACTATTTCTCTCTTCACCTCATTAAAAAATTCTCCACTACTATAAGGATCAATTCTACTTTCTTCTAGATTCTATTTTCCACCCATAATACTAACCCTAGTCTCAGATACACAAATAAACACATAAAAGTAACTCAGAGAGGGATTAACATGCAGAATTGCCCAAAAGAGTGTTTAGTGTGTTCATTTAGTTATGCGAATTGCAGCTTACACGACACCTGCGTGGTGCTGTGTGCCTGGAGATTTCCTCATTCCGCATTGTGGCAGCACTGCACACCCTCCTGAGGCCAAGCAGAGAAGGTGGCAATGTGGCACCAGGCTGGCCCTCTATGAGCTCAGCTCCAGCCTCCCCGCATCCCACAGCAGAGGGCACTTTTCCTAGTGGACGAGATAGAAAGAATAGATCCTCAGTGAAAACAGGAGGTGAAATGTATAAACAGTGGAAACATCATGGTAGCAGAAAAGGGGCTGGGCTGCAGTCTCAGCCATGCCATCTCTCATTTTGTGATCTTAGGTGATCACTCCTCTTCTCAGGAAAGTGAAGGGGCATGGTCAGATGGGGCATGGCCTGAGATTCTCTTCTAACTCCAATATTTAATGGTATTTGTGATTAAAGTTTCATATTCACTGTGTGTTTCCCTATCTATGATGTGGCCAGGTTGGACCAAATAACCTCTAAGTGTCCTTTAAGCTCTACAAACCTGTGGTTCTAGGACCAAATCAAGGCTCACTAAACCGTGCAAAAAGAGAGAGGCTGTAGTTCCCAGAAGCACGAAGGACATCAGGTTGCTCCCAATGCTTTAGCCCAGGCTAAGGCATGAGATTCTCCAGTCCAGGGCAGAAGGCAAAGGAGTGAGGCTCTTGGCCACTTGGGTGCATAATCGGAGCTTCCTATGCCTGAGGCCACCATTGTCTCCCACAACACTTGCTCCATATCTGCTGCTCCACAGCCCTGATCATCAGAACATTGCAAGAGCTTCACAAGAACTCAGGGTCCCTTCTAGGACCCATGAGGTCAAACTACTTCTTCATGCATTCCTGATAAATAGTTTTCCAGACTCTGCCTGGTGTCAGCCTGTTCCATCTTTAGAGGACTTTACTATTAAGAAATATCTTGGGTGGAGATACAGGCCAAGCTCTGTCTCCCTGTAACTTTTACCATCAGTCAAGTTCTTCCCTCTGACAAGTCTGCCCTCTCTTCCCTACAGGTGACCACCAGGCCTTTGGAGACAACAGGCAAGGCTTTATTAAGTCTTCTCCTGGATAAGGAGCTCTAGTTCTTCTAATGACATGGTTTTCAGCCATCTTACTCTCTTGGTCTATAAATTCTCCAAATTGTTAAACAGAACATAGGACTTGGAGGAGAAAAGACTGAGGTTTGAGTGGTGTGTCTACCAGTGAGCTGTATTTTATCAACACAGCTGAACTGAAGTTTTTATTTAGGGTAAGTAAAATGTTGAACATAAAAAAACCTATAAATGATGAAGTGCTGCATAAAAAAATTATTACTCCTACTACTACTGAGACTATATATTGCTACTAAAAATAACAATTACTACTATTAAATCAAGAAGATAATCCAGTTATTTTCTAAGAGTACAGAACAGGAAAGGGAGATCTCTCTTGCTCTAGAAATTGCATTCCTAGGCATTCAGCCTAACACCACTGCAGCTGTTTTGGTAGCCTGTGTCTCAGAGTTGTTCATCCTGAGCTTACAGACAACTAAATACTGCAGCTTTATCACACATGCTGCTGTCAGCCTAGGTTTTACCCAGTTCTTGTTATTGTAAAAGTTAAGAAATTTACATTTGTCTCTGACATTCCATCTTGTTTGTTTTACCCTGTTCGGTTACTTTTGGACTATGATTCAGGCATTAAAACCAGTGCTTTCCAATCCTGGCTTCTTGCCAGAATCATTTTATAAATTTTTTGAAATATTCCTATTGAGCCCCAATCTCAAAATTTTGATTCATCTATTTTAGGGTGGGACTTGGGAAGCTGTACCTAAAACAAGCATCTTAGGTGATTCTTACCCGTCAACACAGCAAGCTCTATCAGACTCCATTTGGAAACCCAGGCTATCCCACAACTTCCTCTGCTCAGTTTTACCTGAACACTTGATAAACATGATTTTTTTTTTTTTTTTAGGGAACTGCCCGGAGGATGAGAAGATATCTACCTGAAAGGGCAGGCAAAGTCTCTCACACTTTTTGCATTCTATTAATGTTGTTCTTTCACGAGTCATTTCCTTCCTTTATTCTCTAGAACAACATAGATATGGCAACCTATAGGTGAGCTTGGAATATGGATGGATAAGAGACACAGTGTTTCAGAATGCCCTGTTTCTTTTCCTTCAGGCAGGGTCCTGCCTGCTCCTAGCAGAAGTGTAGAATCTGGCCGAAAAAGAACATCCAGACTCAGAGCCCCGAGAAGTCAGTTGAGTAGGCATGTAAGTGAAGACCTATTTACAGCCCCTAATTAGGCAACAACTGATCCTTTCATTACCGGGAAGCCCCAGAGAGATGAATTTACTTGCCAAGTTCACTCAGTTTTGTCTAAGACGATCTGGGAAGATTCTTTCTGGACTAGAAGGATCCCTATGTCTTCCTTGTTCTGTTTCATAATTCCTTCATTCAGCACACACACATACTGTGAATATTCTATGTGCTAGGTAAGTATTGTATGGGGGTGGGAGGAGGAAAAAATGACACACAGTTCTTTCTCTCATCCCCAAAATCCAGTAAGACAAGACCTGGCCAGGCGCAGTAGCTGACGCCTATAATTCTAGCACTTGGGGGAGCCGAAGCGGGAGGATTGCTTGAGGCCAGGGGTTCAAGACCAGCCTGAGCAAGAGTGAGACCCCATCTCTACAAAAAATAGAAAAATTAGACAGACATGGTGATGTGTGCCTGTAGTTTCATCTACTCCGGAGGCTGAGGCAGGAGGATTGCTTGACCCCCTGAGTTGGAGGTTGCAGTAAGCTATAATGTACTCTAGCCCAGGTGACAGATCAAGACGCTATTTCAAGAAAAAAAAAAAAAGACAAGGCCTACATACAAATAATGACTCAAAATGGGCAAGGGTGGATGCATGAAAGGTCAAGGAAAGGAAGAATTACATGTTCCTCATTCTAAGGAAAAGTGTTCTTTTAATCTCTCAGTCAAAAAAGAACACCAATTTACCATAATAACAAAACAAAAGGAAAACATGTTTCATCAAATCCATGCCTGTGTCCATGTGATCCTTCAAATGTCATGTCCTACAGCGCGGGGACCCGATGTCTTTTTTTTATCTCAATAACACTTAGCATAATAACATGCACACTGAGAAACTTGTCTCTAACCTCAGCCTAAATCATTGTATTCTTATGTTCTGGGCATTTATAAGAGTACAATTGTGTTACAAAAGACCTTTCAAAATGTCTTAGCTCTGTGACTACTAGATTTCTTCATATGTATCTGTGTTAAAAGGTTTTCCTTCACATTACTAAGGTTGTGGTCTAGTTCCTATATACCGCTTAGACAAGAACCTCCTTGTTACATGAACCCGGAGATCACTCCTCTGGCTGGTTCAGCCCCTCAGAGCCCTGCTCTAAGCCCCCGATTCATTGTTCTCTGAACTAGGCATTTATGAAAACAAGATACCATTTTATTTCTGGGGTCAGAGCTCAAATCTTTATTACTTCTGGTGAGATGATATTCTGTTCTCTTTCCTCCATTTAAGTATATAACATGCCCTAAAGTATGTGCTAATTAATACATCTGTTTGTCTTATGGAGCAGTTGAAAAGCATCTATTTAAACTGTGATTCACATTTTCCCTTTCAGCCTGTCTGCAGATTTTTGTGCATGAGGAGCCTGATTGCACTACTATTTTAAAGAGCCAATTAAAAATTTCATTAAGTGATGCTGGTGTGTTTTAGTGCAGGTAATAGAAGTATAAAGCTATACACGGCATTAATAAGCTGGAAGATACAACTGGATTTGATGGCAGAATTTATTTCTTCACCTTTCCAAAATAGTCTTCTGGAGAATAGCTACATGTCTTCACTGGACGCAGGCAGCGGGTGCTCAGTCTGCACAGAGCACTATTAGGGTGCAAAGCAATAAGCTGTATATATGTACTCAGGAATTCACTGACAAAGACTTTATGATCATCCCTTTAGAGGAAGAAGGGCTAACTCGTAAGTTTGCCAAGTCTAAACCAAATGGCCTGAGATTGGCCAATCCCATACTTGCTCCCAGTCTTCAAATCTTTGGAAAATGAAATGCAGATGGAGGAAACATTTGTGGTTCAAGCAGATTAGAGCACCTACACATGGGCCAGACTGTTCCTGATATGTGACCTTGACTGTAGATCCTGTCTTTTGTCCAAGCTCATTCTTTCAGTCTGCTATGTGAGCTCTAATATTACTTAGATACACAGAGGCTTTTCGACTTGCGATAGGGCTACACCCCCAAAACACAAGTCAAAACGCCTAACCTGCTGAACATCATAGCTTAGACTAGCCTACCTTAAACATGCTCAGACACTTACATCAGCCCTACAGCTGGGCAAAATCATCTGGCAACACTGCACCCTGGAGAGTGTGAGTTGTTTACCCTCATGATCATGTGGCTGACTTCCACCGCCCAGTGTCATGAGTGTATCCTGCTGCTTTCTGTTGAATGTGTATCGCGTTTACACCACCCTAAAATAAAAAAATAATAAGTCAAACCATCCTAAGTTAGGGACTATTTGTAGTCCCCTCTCACACAAGATAACCAGAGTCTGTTTCTTTGCTTGCTTGCAGTCAACAATCCTGATTAGTTCTAAAAAAGGTGATTCCTCCATTAGTAAGCTTGATATTAATACAAGCGAATGATTGAAAGACATTCTTTACTCAGTTATGGAGAGATGACTATCATGATATGACTTTCTAACTAATTGCTGTGCAAGAATGGGGCAGGTTGCTGCATAAAAGCAATAAATTCCCAGTTGCTGGAAAAGTTGAAACAAAGAAGAAACAACCATTTGTCAGGAACATGCCGGAGGGGATTCCTGGACTTGGCAGAATGGACTAGAATCTAGTCAACAGATTTAATGAAAATGTTTTCCAAGTGCTAGAGATCAATGCTCTTTGTCCAGCTATGCCTCTCAGATGGCTGTGACTCACTGAAGACTCGTGGGCTGGAGGACTAGAGACTTGGGCTGAGCACCAGGGGAAGGGCTGAGATTAGCCTCTGCCTCTGGTATTGAGACTGAGTTCTTAAATCTATTACTAGATCGATTACATGATTATTTGTGAGAGGCAGCAAGCCCATTCTCAGAGATGAGTGGGTAATCTTCCGATAGCCATTTTGGTCTAATTTGAGGTGCTTTCTTTCCACGTTGGTTCATTGCACATCGTCAAGCAATACCTTTTCACATAAAGAGCAAAATTTTTCTGTTCCTGGGGTTGGAATCTTTAATTCAGTTAACCCACGAGGTAGCTAGTATCACACATAGACACACAGTTCCCAAGGTGGACTACACTAGTCCAAGATGATGTATGAGTTAGAAAGAGGGTCCAAGAGGCACATTTTCACATCCAGCTCCAAAGGCTGGATGAAGTTATACGATCATGCATGGACCCCTTTATTAGATTCTTTAACCATCTGTCAGGCTAAGTGCTTCCTTTTAAAACTGAAAAAGCAGAGGCCTGGAAAGACTGTGTCTTGCCCGACATCATATCCTGAGCTGGGGTCTAGGCTAGAATGACATCTCGTGACACCTAACTCTGTGCTCTTCCCAGCTGTCTCCCATCACAGTCCCTGTCACCTCCAGTCCCACCTGGCAGGCTGCTATCTTTTCAGCAAAGGCTGAGTAGGGCTCTGCTCGCACCCCTCAGAGAGGTGTCTGTGATGCTCATGTGTGGGGGAAGCTCTCACAGCAGTTCCTGCTTATGCCAAAAACACCCTGGGAATAAATAAAGTTCCCTGTTCTAACACCTTCTACTCATACCAAGTATGCACTCGGAAAAAAAAGAGAGAAAAGAAAGAGTTTAAAAATAAGACTCACAGAGGTAGGGATTCTCTGCTATTGAAAGAAATTCCTTAACACACATTACTCAGGTAATAATTTTTTTTTGCTGATTCCATGGTATTTTTTTAGAGCTAGAAATAGGGCCTAAGAAAGCAAGTGGTCCAATTCCTTTATTTACAAGTGGGCAAGCTGGAGATCAGAGCAGAGAAGTGAGTTTGGTCAACCCAGTGAGGTTTCTGTTGAACTAGAACACTGTTTTTCTTTCACAGGGGCTTCCTGAAGTGGTGAGGGTTTGCATGGGTGACACAGATTAAAGAATACCAATGCATCATTCTTTTGAACTCCAGGAAAGAAACTGAGCTGCTTTTACCAAAGCCTTCCTTTGGGGATGCTGGGGTCAAAGGGGTTGGCTTTAGGGGTCAGCTAACCCCTTTTAGCAACATGACTTTCTGCAAGGTAACCTCTTAGAGCCTCGGTTACCTGTCTGCAAGACAGAGAAAATAAAACTAGCTGTCTTTTCAGTTGTCTGAGGACTAAAGAAATAACTTGCAAAGCGCCTAGCCTAGTGCCTGGCACAGCCTCAAGGACCAGTAGAAGTTCATTTCTTTTTCTGCTCCTTCCCCACCTCTCTTCTCCCTACCTTGGTATGCGTGAGAGCACTGAAATAGGAAAAACCAAGAGAAGTTTATTCCTCTTATTAAAGCCTGTCTCCCCGATGGGAAAGGCACAGGGCCAATGATATTCAAGACCCCTGAAGACTCTACCATAAATGTTTTTGGTGAAATATTTGCACATATGAAGGACCGATGAGTTTCAAGTGACAGCCTAATGGGGCAGATCAAATGTTCTTTATGTTCTACAAGAGTCCTGAATAAAGGGTTCTTTAATGTTAGGAGAAACAGTTGCAACAGACCTCCTTTTATTTATTTATTTTTTCAGAGAGTCAATAAAAACAGTAATACTCACTCGAGACCAGGGATCTGAGCTTTTGTAAACTTCCTTACAGGACCCTTACATGTCAGATGATCCGCTCTCTTAACTAGTCCAAGAGACCCATCTGCACCGCTATGGACACCTTCAGGGACAGGAGCTGCCAATTGTATGACAACAATTAGGTTTTTTTTAAAAAAGGATTTTTTTTTTAAACTTGAATCACAATCTGCTCTTCCTACTTCCAATTTTTGATCCTACTTCTATACCTCTTTAGTCACAAGGATGCGCTTGTTCCTTTTTTATGGGTTACTGATGGAAGAAAGCCATTGCTTTTCTAATATTAGGGCATAAGCATTTATACAAGAATATCAAAACATAGGCCATTTCACTCTCTAAAAGTGAACCATGAATCTTGGTTTATGGTGATTATGACAAGTGGGCAATTATACATATATATATTTTTAATAGTACATAATTTACCTGTGGTTGAGCTTTGACTCAACAGAGTTACAAGTTCCCAAACATCATTGGCAAGGGTAAAAGATCTGAGTTTAGAGTCAGAAGGCCTTTGTTAGAGCTTTGTCCAGGCTGAGTGATCTTAAACGAGTGAGTATCTGAGCCCAGGTTTTTCATATGCAGAAAATGGAGATTTAATGGAGTTCTAGAGATGGTGATAAAGAGGTCTAGAAACCTGAATTTGTGTGTGTGCATGTGTGTGTGTGTGTGAAGGAGGGGTTCATTAACTTTACTTCCTGTCTGTGAATGAATAGTATGAGCTATGTAAGTGTCATTTCACACATTTATAGCCAGTGAATGCTTTCTTCAACTGAAATCTTAACTGGATCTTCAATGTTTAAAAATAGATAACATAGAAGGTCGGGGTGATGGCCCCCAGATCATTTCCAGTTCTGTAAAGCCAAGTTTGAAAACTCCTGAATTTACAGCCTTGGTCAGCTCTAACAATTTATTGTTTCAAACCATAAGAGATATTGTACATTTGACCTGTGAACAACATGGGGTTTAGAGAAACCAACCTCCTGCACAGTCAAAAATCCATGCTTAACTTTTGATTCCCCCAAAACTTAAGTACAAACAGCCTGCTGTTGACTGGAAACCTTACTGATAAATAAACAGTTGATGAACACATATTTTGTTAAGTTATATATATTATGTTCTGCATTATGAAAATAAAGTGAGCTAGAGAAAAGAAAATGTTATTAAGACAATCATAAGGAAGAGAAAATATATTTATAATTCATTAAGTGAAAGTGAATCATCATAGAGGTCTTCATTCTCATTGTCCTCACATTGAGTAGGCTGAGGAGGAGGGGGAAGAGGAGGGGATGGTCTTGCTGTCTCAGGGGTGACAGAGGCAGAAGAGGTAGAGGAGGTAGGAGGAGAGGCAGGAACACTTGGTGTAATGTTTTTTGAAAAAAATCCATGTATAAGTGAACACACAGTTCAAACTCATGTTATTCAAGAGTCAATTATAGTTGAAAATATTTGGTAAACTATAAACTGGACTCTAAATGTGAAGACTATTTTGAATCATTTTGAAAAGTTAAATCACTACTGTTTTGGCCTGTTTTGTGCTGCTGAAACAGAATACCTAAGGATGAGTAATTTATAACGAAAAGAGGTTTTTTAGCTCACAGTCCTGCAAGTTGTACAAGAAGCATGGTGCTGGCATCTGCCTGGCTTCTGGTGAGTACTTTTGTGCTAGGCCAAAACATGGTGGAAGGTCAAAGAGGAAGCTGGCATGTGCAAAGAGGCAAAACCCAAGGGATGTCCTGGCTTTGTAACAACCCACTCTCATGGGAACTAATCCATTCCTGCAAGAACTAATTTTATGTCGCCAGAGTGAGAAGTCACTCAGCACCACAGTAATGGAACCAAGCCATTTTTGAGAGATCCGCCCCCATGACCCGAACATCTCCCACCAGGCCCCACCTCCCAGCACCACCACACTGGGGATCCAATTTCAACATGCGTTTTCATGGGAACAAACAAACCATATCCAAACCATAGCAATTACCAATTCTGAGTATGTAGTTGCCTCATTCCCACAAAAAGCTAGGATGTCCACAGTGAAAACTCTGTCCTTTGGAACCACCCATTGCATATTCTTTCCCTGTGGTGAGCTTGCTCCCACACTCTTATAATGGCCACTTTCATTTCAGACTCCTTTTAAATGGCAAAGAGGCTTTAACAGCCCAAATACCTTTACTGAACCAAAGGGCAGATTTTTCTTTCAATGGCATGTACTAGGCGTGTCAGTCTTTGCTATGTAACAAACCAATACAAAACGCAGGGACCTAAAATAGCTATTGATTAGCTCACAGTTCTTTTGGTCAATAATTTTGACTGGGTTCAGCTGGGTGGTCATTCTGATGAACCCACCCTGGGGCAGTCATGTAACTACAGTCAATTGGCAGGTCAGCCTGGAGCTAATTGCTGCTGTCAGCTAGGCCATGGGTCTCCAGCATTTAGCAGGCTAGCTCAGCCTTTTTCACATGGAAGTTGAGATGTGTACACAGCAACAGAGGTTAAGAGCAGTAGCTGCAAGGCTTCTTGAGGACTAGGCTCAGAAGTTGCAAAATGTCATTTCTGCTATCTTCTATTGGTGAAAGCAGATCACAAGGCTGGCCCAGATTCAAAGAGCAGATAAGTAGATTCCACCTCTTTATGTGAGGAATAGCAAAGGCACATTGCAAGGATGTGTGCTTACAGAAATGGGTGAGATTATTGTGGCCATCTTTGCAAATATGCTACTGTGCTAACCAGTGCCAGTTTTTGCTTAAAGATATTACATTTGATTTTTCTTACTCCCTGATATTTAAACCCTGTACAGCATTTGAAAGATGCAGTTTGGTAACCAAAATATATACAAGTTTGTAAAGAAAGTGAAAATAAATCTGAATCTTTCATTCATTTTTGCTAGTATAAAGCCTAATCTCCTGCCCACAACCACCTCATATCCAGCCTATGCACTCGCTTGGCCTCACTCAACTGACACTTCTTTTAGGATTCCAGTTTGTCCTGTGCCACTGAGAAATGACCCAGGAAAGTTCTTCTGCTGGGGACATGGTCAGACCAATGAAGTCTTCAGAGATACAATGGCCTTGCTGCTTGTTAACAGTTATACAGTCCCTGAATGACGTTTGCCACAGAGGGAAGAAAGTATATTTGTTATTTTATATATATTATTTATATTATATTTTATTATTTTGTAATATTTTTATAAGTATAAAAATAGGCCAGGCGAGGTGGCTCATGCTGTAATCCTAGCACTCTGGGAGGCTGAGGCAGGCGGATCGCCTGAGCTCAGGAGTTTGAAACCAGCCTGAGCAAGAGCGAGACCACATCTCTACTAAAAATAGAAAGAAATTAATTGGGCAACTAAAAATATATAGAAAAAATTAGCTGGGCATGGCGGTGCATGCCTATAGTCCCAGCTACTCAGGAGGCTGAGGCAGAAGGATTGCTCAAGCCCAGGAGTTCGAGGTTGCTGTAAGCTAGGCTGACGCCACGGCACTCTAGCCTGGGCAATACAGTGAGATTCTGTCTTGAAAAAAAAAAAAGTATAAAAATAAAACAATGCATGGACTAGTATGGGTACTTTGTGAAGACCACAGACAGCTCTGATTTATTAACCTAAATCAATTAACTAAATCCCCTGAGCAGTCTGTGATGAAAGTATATGCCTATGGTTGTGCTTCACATCAACAGAATTATGTGTATATGGTTTTATATACTCAAACAGCTCCTGACTGCAGGTCTCCACAGAGGACGATAACAGCTGACACACAGCACGTACTAAGTGCCAGGCACTCCTAGTGCTTGTACATGTTCATGCAGTTAAGCTTACAATAGGCCTGTGAGTCAGGGACTATTGTATCCCATTTACACATTAAGTTCACAGGGGTAAAGTGACCTGCCAAAGCTCTAGCTTGTAAGTGGCAGAGCTGGGATGTGAACCCAGGTAATCAGGTATGCCACTACCTTGGCTCTTAACCACTGTGTTCTATGGTCTCTCAAGGGATCTGTGACTTATGCATGTGGCTCTTATCCTTAGCATAGATGTCCCTGGCTCCACATATGAACTGTGAGGCTTTTCATAATCACAAATGCCCCTTAGATTCTGATTCAATTGGTCTAGGGGAGAATAGTCAAGGATATAAAACATGAACAGAAGAAATATGTAATAAACATGTTAAAATATAATAAAAATGAAAAAATAAATGAGGTACAGGAAAAGTGCTGTGAGCATTCAGAGGGGTAAAGATACTTCTGGCAGGAGAGGTAAGGATCTAGAAAGGCCTCATGGGGCAAGAAAAATGTGATTTGTACTTGGGCAATTGAGACAATGTATGGATACGCAGAGCCATTACCTGTGGTTGGTTGAATAACATAGAGTGCCTCTGCTTGTGTCTGCAAGGTGCTGTTGACTATTGGACTCCATGCTGTGATCACAACACAGTACAAGGAGCAAGCCTCTCTTGATACTTCTTAACTACAACACATTTGAAAGTCAACTCGACAGTCATTGATATGAATTCCACACATACATAGAAATTATTCATAAACGGTGAAATTGGAAATAAATGCTAGTTGTTTGTGTGGTAGGTTATATGTTAGGTTATGGTTCACAGTTTACAAGGTATTAACTATGCACCTATAGATTATCAATAAAATTTCCACTGAATGTATTAAAAGTTGGTCATTTAATTGGAGCTGGAGATATACCCTGTGAAGAAAGTGGCATTTTCTTCATGTAGAACTAGTGTGCGGGGAAATGTAATTGCTGACTGTCGAGGGGACAGGCTCCCTTAGAAGCTGGGATTGCTGAGTCATGTGGGCCATGCGCTGGCGGCTGGGAGAAAGGTTAATTGGGGACAGCTGTGGCTGCAAAAGGCGTGCCTCCACTTGAGAAGGTAAACAGTTCAGAGAGGGAGCCTTTGGCTTTAAGTTGTTCTAGAAAGAAAAAATAACACTGTAGGGGACTGGATGATGTGAGACGAGAGAGAATCAGATTGAGCACTCTGTAAATAACTAAGCATTATTAATCATTATGGTATTTTGACATAATATCTAAAACATAACAACTGAAGTCCGTGAAAGCCAAAGCCAAACTTGGTTTTATCTTTTTTTTTTTTTTAGAATTATAGAAGGCTAGATTTGGAAGGGGCCTTAGAGAGCTCTTAATCCAAATTCGTTTCTTTTAATTTTAGAGCAAACAGTTCTTCTGGAGCTGAGGAAGCAAGTTGCCTGAGGTAGGATAGTAAGTCGGTTTAAATAGAGACACAGCGTGTTCTGTTGGTGTTTTGGATTTTTAAAAGAAACACTTAAGTATTTTCTTGATATTTCTATTGACAAAGCATACAAAGTTATTGATACTTAAGCTTGTCTGCTGTATTAACCAAATGTAAAAGCAATGCCACAGAGCTGGTAAAAGAGGAGAGAAGAAATGGCATGGTGTTTCCATTCTCTTTTGGACCTGCCTTAAACCCTAGGCCAAATTATTAGTCATTCTCTTAACAATCACCTATTGATGATTAATATAACCAAAATATTTTCAAAACACCAAAAGGCCTTGAAGAGTTCTCAGTACATCAAAAACGTAACAGTATTACTACTACTACCATTATGATTACTACTACTGCTACTAATGAGATATAAAGTGTTAAATACCTGAAGAGACATACAAAAAATTGGAGTAGGGTTGGAATAGCAGTGGTTCTAGCTATCAGGGAAGTCTTCATGGAGAAGGCATTACCTGGACTCTCTTTAAAAGACTGTAGAATTTGTACCCACAGACATTTTGGGTAGCCAGGAGAGATGGATTTTCTAGCAAGCAAACACACAGAGGTTTGAAAGCATGAGGTAGCTTTATCAGAACACAGAGTGCAGGAAGCAATGGTTAGAGACTAGAATGCTAGAAAGGAAGGCTTAGGGACAATATCACATACAGGTTATAATTTGCTTTCTTGCTGAGGTATTCTCTTCCTGGTAGAAAATATTTAAAAATTTTAAGTTTATCTTTATACTCTGTAATAATCAATTCATTCAAGAAAACTTGAAAAATATAGAGATTTCAAAAGAAATAATTTTTATCACTTAATAATTTGCACTAGTCTTTCCCAGTATTTTTTCATAGACAAAGATATTTTGATTTTTTAACATAGTTCTAATCATACTTGAGTTTCTCAGACCTATGTTAAACCTTACATGAGAGATAAGCCCTTTAAGAGAAATTTATGTCTAATTACAGGATTAGACTCATGAGAGATTAAAAAGGTTCAGCGAAAGAGATAAAAGGGAAACCCTTTTCCAGATGCTGCTGTGAGAGGGCAGCAATCTCTTCCTGTTCTTGCAGAGGCGTAGATCTGTTCAATAATGGGTGATCTGCATTGGTGAGTATGTTCCTTAAGGACCTCCTGACAAGGTGATGGCTCTCTGTGGACAGTTCGCAGAGCAGTTTGCCCATCACATATATCATCACTTATTTCCCCATTCTTGAGTTCTTAATTTTGGTTCCATTCTTGGTCCATAGAGTATGTCTTAAACCAGTGTATCTCAGACTGTAACATGCATGGGAATTACCTGGGGATCTGGTTAAAATGCAGGTTCGGATTTCGTAGATCTAGGGTGGGCTGGAGGTTCTCCACTTTTAACAAGCTTCTAGGTGATGCTGCTGCTGCCGGTCCAGGGACCACACTCTGAGGAGGAAGGTCTTAGGGTACTTTCTTCTTCATACCTAATCTGTCTTTTTGTTGCTTTCACATGAGCAAAACAAATTAATTTGTTCACAGACTTTTCCCCACAAACCCATAGAGACATCTCTTTATTCACTTTTGGTACTTTATCATTGCTGAGAAAGCTGACGCCAATGTAATTTTTATTACCTTTTAGGTAAACAGTTTTTGCCATCTGGATGCTTAGAGGATCTGCTGTTATTGTTATTGTTTTGCTTTCTTCCTGTGCTTCAAACATTTCACCCTGATGGGTTCAAGTGTGAATATCTTGTCTTTGATTTTGTCTTGAATGCAGTGGGCCTTCTGTCTTGCCTGCTCAGGTAAAGCTGCAGCTCAGGAAAGTTTCTCTAATTAGGCCCTCAACCATTGTTTTTGACCAATTATCCTGCTTTCTTCCTAAGAGCCTTGATAAATTCTTGGGCTGGATCTCTGACCCCATGTCTTACATAGATCATTTTCTCTTTTTATTTAATCTCTTTTGGTTTTTCTCTATAATCTAGAAGAAATTCTCAAATTGATTTGCTATATTATAGGCTAGATTTTTCCAGGTCATTCCTGCTTTTGGTTCTTGCCCCCAAAGTGGATGTTAATTCTACTATTGCATTCTTAATTTCCTAAAATACTTTCCCATTTTATTCATTTCCCATTTTAGTTATCTAAAATGTTGTCAGTTGTCTTTTTATGTTGGACTTTGTCTATTATTATTTATTTTCAAAAGCAATGTCTTTCAGCTTTTACATAATACCACCAATTTATTTATCATTTTCTTCTGGTTCCTCTAGCAAATCCTTTCTAGAAGGTCTCCTTTTGTTTCAACAGGGTAATGTTTTATTTTCCCTTGTTCGGTAAGTATAATGGACAGTTCTCATTGTTTTTTAATCTCAGCATCTGAATCCATTCCCCAACCTCATGTCTTCCTATGTTTGGATAATCTCCCATCTTATGAAGCAAATTTTGTCTTCTACATAGAAATTGAAAACGCCAAAAACTCAATTTCCCTGTCTTCCTTGCAATGTATCTGCTTCAGGCATTGACTAAGATAAGTGGTTCAAGGAAGCAGAGCAGAACTGGACACCTCCAGTTTGCAGAGGCAGCATGGCGACAGCTTTAGAGGCAGCACCCAAGTGTTGGGGATACTGGTGGTACGAGTGATGTCCATAACCAGCAGTTGCATTAAGAGTGTCACCACTGGACCAGTTAAATAGCTTCATTACTGGGATAGAGTCTCTGAACATGTTCTTTAGTATCAGTGTAGACTCTAGAAGCTACTCAACATCTTTTTAATATATTATTTCCTATTTATATTATCAGAGTACAACTGATAATCCCACCTGATACAATCAATATTGTTTAACTAAACCCCATAATGCTCTTATTTTCTGCTTACTTTTCCTCAAATGAGTGATAATCTGCTACTCTGATATAGTGGACCTTGGATTCCACTCTGCACATTTGGGTCCTTGTCAAATCTGTTCTCAGAAGACAGCTGTATGTCATACTCCATTTCTGGTCCAATTCTTGGTGTCTTCAGGCTTTCATCTTGTGCAGGTCTGTTGGTTGAGGCTGAGATTTTTCTAGCTCTGAAAAAGTAAAAATAAAGGTCAAATGGGGAAAGAAATAATTAGTTACCCAGTACTCTGCCAGGTACAGACTTTGCCCAAGGCTCAGAATTTCTTCAATTAACAAATTAAAAGATTAGATTCAGTGGACTACAGGTATATACATACATGTATATGCATGAAGGTTGACCCACAGGTGATGGGGCAGGATAGGAGGGACAAGAGGCAGGAACCAAACTCATACAATGCCAGTCCCACTGCATAGAACAACCATCCTGGGCACAGCTCTGGGCAGCCCATCCCTTGCTCAAGAATTTTCTGTGACTTTGGATACAGTTAATGTCCAGGATACATTGCCTGCCACTCCGCAACACTCTGTTCCTTTCTCTGAATAATCCTTTCCTCCTTGATTCAAATTTTGTCAGTTCTGCTGCCTCCTTACAAGCTCATCTTTTCTTATTCTCCCCACGATATGCTCAAGCCATATGAACTATTTTTAATTCTCTTCTTTCATCACATCTTACAATTTTGTCTTTGTGTGTGCTATATTTTTTGCCTGGAGCACTCCTCATTGCCCTACATTTCTTCACCTAACTAACACCTACTCTTCTTTAAAGTCTCATTTTACCTATTATTTCTTTCTGCAAATCTCTCCGTCCCACTCCCAAAGACTTAGGGACACCTCCAATGGGCTCCCATAATACTCTGACTCATCTTATCTTAACATGTATCACTCTATAGTAATTCCTTGGCCACCCCTTATTCCCTGTTATATTCCCAGTATTTAGTCAAGTACCTGCTTTATAGTATGTACATGAAAATATTTGTGAAAGAATAAAAGAATAATTAAAAGTAATTCTTCCCCACTCTGAACACCCATAGCATTTTAAATACAATAGCCATATATACTTTGTGTGAAGTCTTATATACACCTTATCAGACTCTTTGTTCTATTAGAGTAGGATCCATAACTGCTTCAAGTACGTATCATGTTTAGGACCTTCTGCATTAATAGGTACTCAAGAAAGTTTACTTGAAGAAGTCCTGCGCTAGAGGGCTGTGGTCCCCAACCCCAACCTCAGTCCATGGCCTGTTAGAAACCAGGCTGTACTGGGGGAAGTAAGTGGCAGGTGAGTGAATTGGTATTTATAGCCACTCCCCATCACTCAGGTCACCACCTGAGCTCTGCCTCCTGTCAGATCAGTGGCAGCATTGCATCCTCATAGGAGCCTGAACTCTACTGTAAACTGGGCATGCGAGAGATCTAAGTTGCACGCTCCTTATGAGAATCTAATGCCTGATGATCTGAGCTGGAGCTGAGGAGGTGATGCTAGCGTTGGAGAGCAGCTGCAAATACAGATCATCATTAGCAAAGAGGTTAACAATGTAATAATAATAGAAATCAAGTGCACAATAAATGTAATGTGCTTGAATTATTCAGAAACCATCCCCCCACCCCCATCCATGGAAAAACTGTCTTCCATGAAACTGGTCCCTTGTGCCTAAAAGGTTGGGGACTACTACTATGGGGTATCCAAAAATTCAATCATCCAATTGGTCCCGTTTTGAGAATGAAAGACAATGCTTTTAAGAATTGGCCTCAGACAATAGGCAAAATTTGGGATTGTCCATGGCAACTTGGATATATGGCCACTTGGATATATAGCTAGTAACACACCATTACCAGATCATTGATGGTTGTTTTTTTAAAGACTGAAGGTGCTGGGTCAGGGAGAGTTTCTTGCACTGTACTCACTCTCTAGAAGGGTGAACTGAGTAGGAAAGATTATCATCTCATAGACACATATCAAGTGAGTTAGTGACAGGGATGGATAAAACACCCAGGATTCTTAATTTTCTTATTCTTTACCCCAATCAATGCTATTAACCTTTTGATTAAGTGGGCTGCATGCAATAGGAGACATTGCAGTTTAGATAATTTTTTTGAACTGCAATAATTAGCCATTATAAAATGGAAGGAAACAAAATCAAGTCTGTTTCTTCTTCTTACCTCTGCAACAGTGATCAAACTTAATCCTTTAAATATAAGCAGAGGTAAGAATAAAATGTCAAAGCCTTGTGCTTTAAAGAATTGAATTGGAGATTCAGCCATCATTCCAATGCAGCAACCACTTTTCTTCCTTAGAGAAAAGCACTAAGAACTTTTAGACATCAGCTCAGTAATCCTCAACTTAAAAGCTTATTACTGGAAAGTTATCTACACTCTACTTGGGGAAATCAGGCTCAATATATATTGAATTTAGGTTAGTTTGTGGTTTATAGATCCATTCTTACTCATAAGTTAAGAAATTACGGGTCAAACAGACCACAAAAGAACTGGGGGTTAACTTTGAGAGCAATGGTGAAAATTTGAGTAGGGATAGGAAAAGCAGCGTTAGGAATCATGAACTCCTATATCAATAGTTCCATACATTTGCACAGTGTTTACTGTTTGTAATGTACTTCAACATTCATTGTTTTATCTGATCCATGACATAAAAATACAAAGAAAGGTGTGACAGAGATTAGGATCTTCATCCTGTATATGAATGAATGAATGAATGAATGAATGAATGAATAAGGCTGAGGGAGAGAAAATGACTTGTTCAGCATCATACCTTTATCAGCAGAGTTGGGACTAGAACCCGAGTCTCTTGCCTTCCAGCCTGAGCATCCTCCCTGTGCTCAGTTATGTGGTTGAGTGCTTCATCTCAACCACATCTCCATCGGAGATCTAAAGAAATGTGACCAGTCCTGGTTGGAATTTACAAATGCCACCAAAACTATTCACACTGCTTACATATCTGCTCAGGAAATCCTGAAGTGTTCCAGTTCTTTCCCTGCCAGTCTTTTATGCCATGTGTCATAGGCAAAGAGTAATCTTGTAATCAACTCTAGATCTTGTAGCTAGAGCCCTCCCAGTGCCTCAATTTACAAGTGGCAGTCACCTGGGTGATCTGGAGCTAGAGGGGATCAAGATTGAAAAGTAAGATATTAAGGTCGTATAGTGTTTCCTAAAAAAAGAAGTAATACCATGTGCCTGACTGGGACTTCATAAGGTCCAAATGGAAGGTAAAAATACTGGCCCCATTGGTTTAAAAAATCATTTTCAAGAGCCAGGCACAGTGGCATGTGCCTGTAATCTCAGCTACTTGGGAGGCTGAGGTAGGAGGATCACTTGAGGCCAGGAGTTCGGGACCAGCCGGGTAACATAGCAAGACCCCATCTCAAAAAAAAAAAAAAAAAAAGTAAATTCATTTTAGAACCACAAAAATAAATTACTGCTCTACTGTTCTCTATAGAGATCTATTTTTATTGAAGTTTTTTTGTTTATTTTAGCATTCTGCTAATATTGTATATTTAAACCACATTTAGATTTTCCTGGTAAACATGCAGTGGCATCTCATCTAATGAAAGTGTTAGTGATTGAAATTAAAGCATATAGTGGAAATTTTTGCTTGAAGTTATCTTTGAAAAATACTTAGGAAGGTGACATTTTGAAGCCCCAAACAACCCTATTTCTTACTGCTTTGGAACTAATCATTATTTATTAGTTGAGTACCAGAAGAAGCAACTGGCTTTTAACGGGGGCCATGCTGAATAAAATAAACAGTAGAATCAGCCAGGCGAGAGCACACATTAGGCAGGCAAAGATTGTGAGGACCAATGTAGTTCGGTAGATTCAGATCTTGCATCTTAACTCACAGGAACCTCGGAGTAAAGGACCACCCATGCATTTAAATTGTTACTTCCCTTCTCTCTTTTCATATGTTGAATTTTAGGGCAGAACCAACCAGACTTGACAATGGATTGGAGAGAAATGTTAGAGAGAGGGAAGCCAAGAATGACCACAGCTTGTGACTGTGAGGTTGGTCTACTGTGAATGTAAACAGGTGTGGAGAAGGCAGGGCTGAGGTGAGTTCAATTTTGAGCCATGCTGAGTTTGATGATTCACAATAAAGACCGGATTACCTGTAGAGAATCTAATTTTAGTCCACAGACTCAAAAGCAAGAAATAAAAATGTGAAGATTGTCTATACTTGGGAGTACACAATTAAAATTAAGCTTATTCTGCAAAGTAGAAGAAACCTAGTCTCATTCAATTTGAAGTCTATACCATCCCTTCTTTAGGAATGCACTAACACAAAATGTCTTTGCTAATTGGACGAGTGAAGGGCCAAGGTTTAGAAATACAGGTAAAGATCTCATTAAGTATTTCAAAATAATATCCCATCTAAAACGATTTAGCTTGGATGGCTGAGAAGATTCAATTGCCAAACAAGGGATTGCATCTTCCTAAATATCTGAGGTTTTTTTGTCTTAAAAAAGCTTTATTGTCTTTGTCTTATTACAGACATGTAAGGAAAACTTAAAAGTGATAATACATTTTTTGTAAGAAAATTAGAAAATTTGGATAAGCAAATAGAAGAAATAATCCTACCACTTAAAAACAACCACTTTTAAAACATTGAAGCACAATTTTTCAAATCCTTTTTTATACATCTATACTTTTTCTTCCACTTTAAAATATCATGTAACAAAGAAAAATGAAAATATATGTCCTCGCAGAAACTTGTACATGTTCATAGCAACATCATTCATAATAGCGCCAATGTGGAAATAATCCAAATGTTCAGCACCTGATGAATGGGTAAACAGGATATGGTATATACATGCAATGGAATGTTATTTGGCCATAAAGAAAAAAAATATTAATATATTATGCTTTAACATAGTCGAATCTTGAAGACATGCTAAGTGAAAGAAACCCGACACAAAAATCCACACATTATATGATTCCATTTATTTGAAATGTCCTGAATAGGGAAATCTTTTAGAGACAAAAAAAGTAGATTAGTAGTTGTTTGGGTCTGCAGGTAAGAATGAGCAATGACTATGCATAGGTGCAAGGTTTCTTTCTGGGCTTATGGAACTGTTCTAGTATTAGAATGCAGTGATGGTTATCCAAGTCCATAAATTTACTAAATTTACTAAAACCCACTTGTATGCTTAAAATGAATGAATTTTATGGTATGTAAATTATACCTCAATTAAACTGTATATATGTGAGATATATAGAAAGAATATATATTTCTGTGTATATACAGAATATATACATATATAGAGAGAAGAATTATATAGCTATATAGAAACAGATAAACACATCTCATGAATTTCATTCTATTTATCTAAAACTGACCTAACGTCTGCTGTGATGCCCAGGAAGTGTGTGAGACGGTGGATTGTAGCCATGAATGAGGCAAAGCGCATCCTAAAGCTGATGCCCAATACCCAGATCACCAAGAACTAGCAGACCTTCTTCAACAGCAGCACAAGTCTGTGCAACTTTCTAAAGGAGCCAGGGAGGGCACCACGTGAGGCCCTGGCCACAGACATCAAACCCTTGAACATCACCCTTTACCTCCTGCTGCCGTCGTGTGAAGACAAAAATGTGTGCTCCATGTTCATGCTCTCCCAACGGGCCCTAGGGTGTGTCTCCAGGTTTATCGTTGCCCACTCCGTCACCATCAAAGGAGACTTGCAGCTGAAACAGTGGATCCAGTTCATGCAGGGGTCCTCTGGGAGGTCTCAGCCAAGCTATCTCAACAGACCCCTCCCACTGGAGTTGGTATTATGTATTATCTTTGTGTTGTTGTAGGAATTGAGTCTATTTTTCCCAATACTGTATTCCAGGGTCTGATAATGCTAGTAGATGCACAATAACCTGCTGTTAGAGCAAAAAAGGTGGCATAAATTGTCTGCCTTTGTATTTGAGCCTCTTTGAAACTTTTCAGTGGTAGTGAACCCAAGAGGGATTAAAGCTCTTTCTACCAACATCTCCACTACTACAGATTGGATCCCACTGTCAAACTGCACTATCTGACTTCTGAAGGTTCATAGGCTTCTGGGAATGGCCATAACTCTTCTGGATCCTATGCTTACCTGAGGTCAAAACAGCCAGCAGACTGGTATTGGGCATTGAGTTGGAACAGACCAAAATACATTCAGATGATCTGATCTTGTGATTTTGCAAAATGCAGTGATAACAGTATAGTCACTTGCTAAAAACTGGGTAAAAGTGTGCAGAAACCCATAGGGCAGATACAAGTCATCATTTGTCCACATTGGCTTGACTCCTCTAAGCCAATGAAGAAAGTAGGTTGTGACCCCACTTTTCCCCCAGGAAAAGACCTAATAGTCAATAAAGGAAGAAAGCATTCATTTAGGTAGTCTGATGATATATTCTTTTTTTACATTGAGATCATTTTTTTCCATTGTACAATGAGGTGTGAAGAACAGACAGTAAACAAACCTTTTGCAAACTACTTTATTATCTTTAATGCTGCATTTGATAAAAACCTACCACTACTGTTCACCATGTTAAGTTTTCATCTCTTTTCAAAAGGCTGATCATTATCCAGCCAGGTTAGTGTCACTGTCACCCAGAGGCCTTTGAATAATACACTAGTATTATAATCTTGGGAAGAGAAATATGTTCAATTATAAAACAGAATGCATCAAATATTAAAACTGTCACTTGTGCTTAGTTCTTCCTGAAAAAAGTGTGACCTTAGCTATTTTTTAAGAATTTGTTTCATCTTTGCAAAATAACCATTGCTTTAATTCCATGTCTATTCTCATAGCAGAAATACATCCTTAGATAATTTATAAAATGTGTGTATCCTAAATGTTAGAAGGCCTAAAGCAGCACACACAGCCCACATTGTAGCAGATGACAAATATTAGTTCTCTCTCTTCCCCTTGCCCCTCCTGGAATCTGCCCAGAGTCGTGTTTAAACTATATACGTGTGTGTGTGTATAAGATATATATGTACATATACCGTGTTTCCCCGAAAATAAGACAGGGTCTTACATTTATTTTTCCTCA
>VBSM01000272.1:40984217-41015533 GCA_008086735.1 Cheirogaleus medius
GGAGGAGGAAACTAAATGGAAAAAAGCCCAGAGGCAGGAAGTGAATGAAGGTGTGTGTGTGTGTGTGTGTGTGTGTGGAGGGGAGAGTGGAGGAGGGAGTATTGGATGTTGTAGTCAGTAAAGTCCACTAAGACTTGATCATGGAATGAGGAAGGGACAGCTGAGGGTTTGAACTTGGTTGATATTAGTGAACTTTTACAAGTTTTGGAGTATAATGCAGCATGCCATGATTTGGGGAAATGCATTTGGTCATGGGGCAGAATGCGGCATCAAATTGAAAGGCTAGGAGAGTGTTGGAGACCATCAAATCGAAGAATCTAATTATATGGATAAAAAAACTGCAACCAGAGAGGAATTGACTTGCCAAGAGGTTGCACAGAAATTTTAGGGCAAGGCAAGGAGTATAAACCTTTCTCTCCTTTGTCCCTCCCCACGTGA
Source organism: Cheirogaleus medius (assembly GCA_008086735.1). Classification (NCBI taxonomy): domain Eukaryota; kingdom Metazoa; phylum Chordata; class Mammalia; order Primates; family Cheirogaleidae; genus Cheirogaleus; species Cheirogaleus medius. The sequence goes on from VBSM01000272.1 coordinate 40,984,656, forward strand.
GTCTTGATGCTACTTCCAAATGGCTGGGCTCCTCTGACTCTTCCTCCACCTCCCATTGGTCTGCTTGCATCTAGGCCTCATCTCTTGATGAAGTTATCTGATTTTAAACACCCAGGCCCTATACCTTCCCCATCTTTCTCTGTCTTTGATCAGAAACAAGAATTTAAAAAAACCAAAACACCAAAACAAAAAACAGTGGAATGCCCACAATGATCAAGGCAGGCATTGTGTTAAGGACTCAGAGACAAATCAGATTCTGAGGTGGAGAGAAAGACATTGTAACTAACAGCAAGATCCAGGGACCTAGGGACAGAGGGTAAGCACAGAGTGACACGAGCATTCTGTAGGGATAATGAATAGGTTGGAGGTGGCAGTAGGGATGGGAAGGCCTCTCAGAGATGATATTAAGATTAGTCTGAAGAGGCTGAGTAAATGTTGTCTGGTGTATGGAGAAGGAAGAGGGTTCCCGACAGAAAGAGGAACTGTGTAAATGTAGGTAAGCATGGAGAGGTCAGATGTACTTGTGAAACCACTGGTTGGAGTGTGGGGCCATGTTAAACCTGGTAGAAATGAGGCTGAAAGAAGCAAGTAGGTGCCCAATTATGAAAGACTATGCAAACCATACTAAGGAGTTTGGCCTGATAGGTTTTGAGCTGCCAAAGTTAACATCAGATTTGTATTTACCTTTCATCTTCCACGGCCCTCTTGCCTTATTATTTCTCTAACAACCTCCTCATAGCTTTTCCTCTTGGTCAGCTGCAGGAGATCATGAGTTCTTCACACCGGAGTGTTCAAACTGAGACCAGATGGTCACTCAACAGTGGCGGAGCAAGGTGCCAGGCTGCCTGGGCTCAGGGTGGAATCTCACCTTATCCACACTCAGCTGAGTAAGAGCTCACTCAGCTCTTAACACAGAGCTAATACTTGACCCCCTGGGCTTTAGTTTCCTCCTGGATAAAGTAGAGAAGTAATAACCTCAACTTGAAAGGGGTTTTGTGAGGGTTAAGTGAATCACATATGAAAAATCCTGAAAATATTGCCTGGCATATCATAGGCATTTCAAAAAAAGAACTAGCATAAGCTACAACAAAGGCTATTTGGTACAGTACTGTAATGGATGCAAAAGAAAGGTGGGACCACAGCCCAGCATGCCTAAAAATCTTGTGTCATCACTGGACCAATGAGTCCAGTCCAGAATGCTGCTGTTGGCCTTCAGGCCACCAGTGTGCCATTCTTGGACTAATGACCCCTACCCCACAAGAAATTCTGTGCTTCTTTTAGTCTCTGAACTGGTAAACTAGTATTTTTCTAGCACTGAATCTGCAAATTTGTACAACCTTTCCATCTGGCCCAAGCCCCTGCACAAAGCAAGTTTTAATAAGATGTTGAGAAAAGTGAGGGTACAGAGGGAAGCAGAACAGCAAATGAGAATGTGGCTTTTGGTCTGGGTTAGCAGTTATGACAACACTGGTGTGTTCAAAAAGCATCAAATTTATGATTTTGTCACTTATACTCCTGGCGAGTGCTTCACAAGTCAAAAGTATCTTTTGTGATGGTTTATATAATGCTCATGCTAACACCATGTTCACCTGAGCAATCCATAAATATTCCAGGAGGAGAAACACCGTGATCTCCTCAACACACTCATACAACAGTTTCAACATAATTAATAGCATTTTCTCAATCTAACACGACACTGTTATAATGTGTATGATATAGGAAATGAATGACTCTATACCCTATTAAATCTTATTAATCCTTATGAGAATCCTGTTATTCTTTATAAGTGGGCTAGTGGAGAAAAAAATGCTGGTCAAGTCCTGTTATATTTGATGAGGATTGGGAGATCCATTCTTATTTCCTGTGATACTAGGATTTTTTTCATACTCAGCAATAGTACTCAGAACATGAGTATGTTGTAATATTTAAGATTGAGTGAATTGTATTATAATAGGATCTGATCTTTTTAAAGCCCCAGAAAAAAATGTCTTTAAGGGCTCATATTTCCCATTTCAAACTATGTTAGTTGTGAAAAGAAAAATATTTCTCATTATTGTGTGGAATGGGTAGGTAACTGTGACCTTATCTCTCTGCTACTACATTCATATTTTTGTAGGTGTAAACGAGAAAGTTGAGAGGAACAGAGAGGTTAAGTAATTTGCACCCAGAAATGTCTGGATTTAAAAACTCTGCACAAACAAGGTGCTCAATAAATAAGTCCAATATCATGTGTTTTTTCATCTTTCCTGAATTCTTTATTAAAAGAATCCCACCTAGCGCTCTGGGAGGCAGAGGCAGGAGGACTGCTTGAGGTCAGGAGTTTGAGACCATCCTGAGCAAGAGCAAGACTCCGGCTCTAAAAAAATATAGAAAATTAGCTGGGCATGGGAGGTACTCACCTGTAGTCCCAGCTACTTGGAGGCTGAGGTAGGAGGATCACTTGACTCTAAGAGTTTGAGGTTGCAGTGAGACAATGATGATGCCACTGCATTCTACCTGGGGAGACAGAGTGAGACCCTGTCTCAAAAAAAAAAAAAAAATCTCACTCAAATCCAGCTTGGGTAGAACCACGTTTTGGAATTTGCATGAATAGATACTCATGCTCTGCTCTCAAGAATGAGATTGAGTCCTGCTACAGGTAAGGGCCAGGTAGTTGGGTGGAAAGATAAAGGAATTAGGTGATCTGGAGTTGAGTTCGGGTGCTGGGCAGTCAGTCATTTTGTGTTGGGCAAGTTACTTTTCTTGATTTTTTGCCTCAAATGAGAAAGGAGGAGCATAGTTTGTCCTATCTCACTCACTTGAAGATGTAATAAGCGGGTAAGAAAGTGCTTTTACGATGTGCCAAGGTGAGAGATTATTATTTTAGATATTAATAGGATAGAAACACAATGAGATGAAGTCTCAGGTCTCATGGCTGCTGCGCGTTATAAGCCCTTGGCACAGTAAATGGTGCTTCTCATCCTTGTTCACATTTACAAATGTCAGAGGAAAAAAATCCGACTCAAACCTTCCAAGAACAGGCTTGTCTTTATTCAAACCAGTTCACCCAGTTCGCAGACTTTTTTTTGAAGCTATAAGCACAGAGCAAGCTTTCTGGGTTTCCAGGCAGAGGAGAGAAGCAAACGTTAAACTCCAGGGGTTCATTTATTTGAGGACAGGACAGAGGAAGTTGCCCTGAAGCAACTGATTGTCACAGCAATTCAGGGCTCACTGTCAACCAAAACCTTCCAGGAACTGGCTCCCGGGCCAAGAGAAGTAATCACTGGGTGGTCAGCGCTGCCCGCAGACGTCTAACAAGGTTCAAGGCTCAGGCGGAAGTAGGGAGTGAGGGCCCTGCCTGGAGGCGGGAACCAGGCTGGGAGGCAGGGCGCCCGGACCCAGGTCCCATTCCTGGATCTCCTGAGTGTGTTACCCTGTACAAGTCATTTCCCTCCTGAGAGCTTCAGTTCTCTCACTCGCGAAGCGGACGGGTTGGAAGTTAGTTTTTGCCAGCTCTGACATCTTGTAAGTTTGCAGTCTTGCTGGGAATCCAGGGCGGGACTCACGAGGAAGATCTCGGAAGGGGATTCCATGGCAGGACCTCCTCCCCTCAGGCTCAGCGCCCTAACTTGACGCCGTAACAGTAGAGGTTCCCTTATTTCTCCAGCAGCCCCTCGACTCGGCCACTTCCTCCTACGTCTCCTTCCTCTTCCTCCAGCAGAGGCAAAGCCTCCACACCTCCCTCTTTCCCTTCCTCCTTCGCAAGCTCCCCGCATTCCCGCGTCTCCTCCGCTTCCTCCCAGGAAATGCAATGCCCTCTACGCGTCCACCTTTTGGCACAGCCACTGACGGCAGCGGGTGCCCCCTCCCCCGCCAGGCGAGCTCAGCGCGGCGGCCCCGCGGGCACACGCCTTCCCATACCTTACATGGACAAATGCGTGCAGGCAAAGTCAGGAATTCAGGCCCCTGACGTCAGCCTCCAGCGCTCAGGGCACCGCACGGGAGACCGAGGGGAGGGGGTGGGGACGGTGGGGAGGAAGGAGGGGGAAAGGCACCAACCAGCAGCCGCTCCAGCCCTGCCGAAGTTTCACTTTTTGTCTGTGGGTTCGCTCCCGGGTCCCGCGCGAGCTTTCCCGGGATAAGTAGCTTTAGCGAGCGGGGGAGAGCCAGGCACTGCAAGGTAAGGGTTGGCTGCACGGCCCCCGGCGCGGGGCGCTCGGCGCGGGCAGCTCGCTCGATGGGGCCAGTGCGGGGCGCTGGGCAGGGCCTGTCCGGGGCTGGGGACAATGGGAGGGGGAGTGCCCCGGCACCTCCTCCTCTGCCTCTGCCTCCGCCTCCAGCCGCCGCCGCTGCCGCTGCCCCGGCTGCCTCCTCCCCGAGGTATTGTTGCAAATCCTTCCTTCCCCCCACCCTCCGCCCGCGGGCGCCTCGGGAACCCCCAGCCCTCCCCGGGCGCGAGCACCTCCGGGGTGGCTGGAGCACAGGGTGTAGAGCGCGGGGCGCGCGCCCTGCCCGGGCCGCCAGGCCCGCGGTGCGGAAGTGCCGGCCGCAGCCCAATCACGGGGTGCACGCCATGGGGGAGGGGGACCCACAGTCTTTCGGGAAGCGTTGACCAGAGGCTGGGTGGGACTGGAGCCTTTCCCTGCGCGCCCCCTACCCGGACTTTTCTGGGCGCCCAGGGGGCGGGGCCACGCCCATCCGCTTAGAGCTTTCGCGGAATCACAGTTGTCACAGTGGAGAGGGCCTAGGGACCCAGTCATTCAAGTCCTTCCATTTTACAGTCGGGGCAACTGAGGCCCCCAGAGAGGGAGGGTCTTCCCGGAAGTCATTTACTTGAGGCCAAGCCGTAATTAAAGTAGATGGCTCCGGTCTTCTAGTTTCCTTTCCCTAAGAATTTCTCTAGGACCCACTGTGTGGCAGGCACTGTGCTGGGTGTGTTGGGCCTAGACTTTGCCCTCAAGGAGTGCTCAGTTGAACCTTGTCAAACTTGACACAGGTAGCAAGTGCTAAGTGCTGGGGAAAAGGCACGGATAAAGTTTTGAGGGGGTGCAGTGGAAGGAGTTTGATTTTCTGGTCTCTAGGGAGGGACCAGAAATGTCCCTTTGGAGGAGGCTGCGCTCAGGGCTCTTGAAGGCTGCAGAGTTGTCTGAAACCAGGCAGCGTCACGGAGGAAAGTCATCTCTGCAGGGAACTGCAGACCAGAGAACACTAAACAGTGTGGGGAGTGGAGATGAAACTGTAAATTTTCTCATGTTGGAGGCATAGGGCTCAGAGGTGGGGGTATTGTGACATGAGATGAACTAATCAGAGGAGTTGTACCTGGGTACTTGGACTGGGCAATGTCTTTAGAACCTTGGGGTCCTAGGAGGACTGAATAATCTCTCTGGCTTCCCTTCCTTGGGGAGGGATCCGCTGTTTTCCCTCCCGCAACACACACCAATCAGCAAAAACTCCGGGTCCTCTCTACTTTCCTAATACTGGACTCACTTAACTTTGTTTCCAGTCTCCTTTTTCTTCCTATCCCCTCTTCCTTTTCTACATTTCTTGCATCCCCAATAAAACTCATTCTCACTAAGGTGTTAGTGACTTAATGGCGTACCTCTCCCTGCACAGGTGCATTTTAGGAAAACCTTTAAGTGAAGAGAGGGAAAAGTGTGGATAGGAAGGAGCACCTTTAGAAAGCAGCTACTCCTTTCTCCTTTTCATCCTCCCTCACTCTTACAGATAGAAGAAAAGATAAAGGCCCCAGAAGGTGGGAGCTAGTCTTGGAGCCTACAGTGAATAATGGTGGACGGCGAGGGGCCGGAACTCCCAGTAGGGTTCTCTCTACCTCATCACCAGCTTTCCTCCCAGAGTTCCTCCCAGCAACAGAGGACAGTTAAAGAAAAGTGTGCATTTTGTATTTAATTTTTGTAAGGCAGCCCCCAACCCCAACACTCAAGTCTTTACAGTCTAGAATGTGGATTCTAGATGGGATTAGCTGTCTGAATGGTAGGGGTACAAGCCTGGGGCCTTAGGGTGGGGCAGTGCTCCAGAGTCAGGATCCCTGTAAGCGGCATGGGCCTAGAGCTGGTTTTGGGTGGAGGCAGAGGGAGGGGAAGCTGAGCTGCTGAGCCGGTTGCTATGGGTAGGACTGAGCAGGACCCTTCTTTGAGTGACACATTCTGGTAGAGAGGTGATCCCGCTGTGGGAGGTAAATAGTTCCTGGAAGTGGTGGGTGGGAGAGGAGGAGATTTGATTATGAAGGACCTTAAAAATGTCAGGCTAGGCAGTTTGGATATGACTTGGATTATTATTTGAAGGTTTTTGAACAGGCTGGAACATGGTTTAGAGGGGAGGTACTGGCATTGGGAAGGCTCCTGGTGCCTGATTCCAATGAGAGAGGTGATAATTTGACCTAGAGAAGTTTATTATCAGTGAGTATTTGTTCATTTACTGGCATACGTTACTGAGTGCCTGTCATATGTCATTGGCAAATATGAAAATTTTATAGCAGTTTCCTGTATTTTATTGAAACAAATAAGTCATTTGTCTCAATAAATCAATTTAAATCAATTTGAAAATACTTTTTTTAAAAAAATTTTAATATCACTGAAATCTGGTTGTCTTGTTGTCATGGCTGTGTCATAGTTGAGCAGATTTTTCATTCTAAGTTGATAATGGCACATCTTACAGTTAGTGGTTTACATTCGATAAAATTTGTTGATCTTGTCCTTTATCAATGTACATTGCTTTGTACTTTACAAAACACTTTCCCATCAGGTATTCCATTTGAATCTCAAAGATCGCCTGAGAATTAGGCCTGGTGATGCTGCCATCTCCATTTTAACCCTTGCCCAAGGTCATACGGCTAATTAGAGATGTGCTCAAAATTTTAACCCAGAACTTTTGATTCTTGGTGATGACATGTAACTTTGCCCTGCTGTGGATCTAGCAGGGGTTAATTGGGAATGAGGCAAGAGTCAGATTGGATTTGATTTCAAAATTATGGCTTAAGATGCTGGGATGATGATGGGGTTTTAGCCAAGGACAGAGTGTCACTAATGGGAACTAGGAAGCCCCCTTAGCCCAGAGATTTGCTGCATTAAATAGAAATAAGACAGGGAGATAGAAAATGGCAGGTAACGTGGTGAAACCAGAGGTTGCAGCCTGCTTATTGTGAAGAAACTGGCTAGGCCCCGGAAGTACAAAGATGAGGTGAACATGGTTCTTGTCCTTGAGGAGCACACGGGGTGTGGTGGAGTTGGGGTTGGGGGGATGTCAGTGTATTAAGAGTTTTACAGGGTTATGTGCAAGGTTCCTCTGCACTAAGTGGGTCAACCTCAGGGAAGCTGTCACAGAGGGGTGATGTCTCAATTGAACTTGTAGGACTGAGTAGGTGTTGCCCAGGGGGAAGAAGGACAGGTGAGAGAGGCCCTATTAGGCAAAGGCAGTGGCATATGCAGATGTAGGGAAGCAGATGGTTTATTCTCCAGGCTGTATTTTGAATGGCCAGGGTGAAGGGGCTGTGGAAAATGGAGAAAGGGGAGGACATTTATTTTTTTCTTAAGTAAAGTTTCAATTAATGGGTGACATAGGGGCCATTAAATGGTTCTCTAGAGATTCACAGGAGAACAAGGCTCTGGAATGATCTCTGAGGGATTAGATATTTGGGTGGTAATGCAGAAGACATAGTAGTACTTTTAGTAACTTAGTCTGAGTGAACCTGGGACTTTGACCCCGGGCAGTAATTAGAAGCTCAGAGGTGTGTATGTGCGTTGGTGGGTGGGACTTTTCCTGGAATATGGCTTTGGTAGGCTGTGTCTTGCTAGAAGAAACTTGCTAGAGGTGAGGAAGGGGGGGATAAACTGGTGCTGTTGCATGCAGGAAGCGAAAATCTGCTGGCTTGAAGGTGCATATAAGGCAAGAACATGAGGGTTAGGGGAAGGGCGGAAGGAATTAGGTGTGTGGTGGGACTCCGCTATGGGCTTCCCAGAGGCTTGGAGGAAATGGCTGGTGCATTCCAAATGTTGGTCTCAGACATGAGTAGGTGGATGGGGTGGCTGGAGGGTTAATGAGATTAATGCTTAGGAGCAGGTAAACTACAATCGAGGCTAGAAAATATTTATCTTCCTATCATTTTTTTCTTAGAAATAATATATATTTGAAACATTTTTGAGTGCTTACCATGTGTTTTTGTAATTATTGTATCGATTCATTAAAGTAGGTTTTATGATCATCAGTTTCATTTTGCAGATGAGGAAATGAGTTTGGTGAAATGAGGTTACATAACTACTAAGTGACCTTTGAATTTCTGCCGGATTTATGGCCTCTTCACCACTCCTTTCTGTGTCCACAAACATGAACAGTTCAAATCGACATTGTTTTTTGGTGTTCTTCTCTGGAATACAATTCAGCCCACATTCAGTTGAGGATTTTGTTGGGTAAGCAGGCTTCTCGGTTCCACACTGGTGCTGTCCCAGCCCCTTCCTGTCTCTGAAGACACTACCATCTCCTCTATCTTGGGCATCTTCTCAACACAGACCTAACTAGAGAGGGTGGAGCTTCCTAGCATCGAATCACCTGGCCCTCTCAACAGGAACCCCTTCCTAGTCCCCTGTGGTGGCCAGAAGCTGGTGCATTCCTATAAAGAGGCAGCTGGAGCAATAAGGTAACAAAGTGGGGAGTGGTGGAAGAGTCTGGATCTCAGTCATTGCGCTTGATCTTGTGGCTCCTGCACAGTGCTAGTTATTCTCTGGGCTTGAAACAGGCAGCTTCTGTTGGATCCTCCCCTTCTCTGGGTCATACTGATCCCTTCTGCCAAGAAAGCTTTCTGGCTCAGGACTCAGTGGGGTCAACTGCAGGCATTCCTATCACCTATCTGCTTCAGGTGGGTCATTTGCATTTTGGTGACTCAGAGATTAAGGCATGAATGAGCTGCTTATTCTCTGATGAGAAGAGACAGACCCCAGGAATGCCACCTAGCCAGTGAATAAGACCTTGTCTTTCTGATCTTTGAATGCCTCTTATCTCTGGTGCCCTGAAGATGTTCAGTAGCTGTTTGTTAAGTGAATGAACAATGTTTATTGACACAATATAAGCAGGAATCAATCACCACTTCATCTTACATATTTGCTTGTTGCTTCCCTCCACTTTAAAATAAGCTTCTTGAGGATTGTTAATGGCCATATTCCCAATGCCCAGAAGAGCGCCTGGCATGTTTTAGGTGCTTCAGAAATAATTTGCTAGATGAAGAGAGGGAGTGACTGCCACCACAGGATAGCAGTCATTGGGGAGGGGGCTATTTTTACTGCCTCGAACCTTGGGCCTATGGAGTCCCAGGACTAGATTCAGAATCACTGTGCTGTAGCTGCCACAGGTGGCGTCTGGCAGTCCTACCTGCAGGGGAAGATTGGGGGACTAGGAGTGTAGTGTTGAGGGTTGCTGGATTAGCTATGCTAAGAGTAATTGCAATTGCCACTGCTCCTTCACTTTTCAGGTGAAATACAGCCAGGTGGTTGTATTATTCTTGAACATTTCCTCTGTTTTCTTAATCTATGCCTTTGCTTATGCTGTTTTCTCTACCTGGAGTTTCTAGTCTGTTTATGCCTGTTGTAAACCTATGACCCTTTAAGATCAAGATCAAAATCTACCTTGTGTCATGAAGCAATTTCCAGGTGCCTTGACCCTTCTATTATATGTATGTGTGTGATCACATACAACCCAATCCCCTTGCATTAGGTTCAGTACCTGTGTACAAAGTGGTTACTATATGCCAGGTAGAAATGCTGGATACTGGTTTACAAAGAAAATTAAGATATAATAGGATCTGTCTTCAAGGATTTTCATTCTAGCATAGGCAAGAGGCTAAAATAGAACATAATAAATATATAAATAGAACATCCTAATAAAGTGATGAGCAAAGGGCTGATGGGAACACTAAGAAAGAAGTGAACAGCCACCTGGAAGAACTGGTGAATGCTTATGGAAAAGAAGACATTTGGATTGGGTTTTGAGCAGCGAGTAGGAGTTCACATAGTGGACTGGGGTGGAAGAGCTTTCCAGGCAGAGGGAGCTTGGTATAAGTGCATAGGCCTGAGGCCTAGGAGTGTTTAGGGGAACATAATTGTGTGTTTGGAGCTCACTGTGTGAGATGGAGCAGGCTAGAGAAGGTCCGATGGTAAAGGGCTGGCAGGCTGAGCTGAGAACAGTGGCAGAGGTGAGGACGGACAGGAAGACTTTCGTTACTTTTTGAGAGAAGGAGTCTGTCCTTATTGGCTCTGTGTTTCAGAGTACTCTGGTGGCAGAATGATATAGCAGGTCAAGACCAAAGGCAGAGACCCAGTTTAGGAGACTGCTGAAATGTTCCAGGGCAGGAGATATGGGCCTGTATCAGGTTAGCAGAGTAGAGAAGGAAAAATGGATTCCGGAAACTATATACTGTTAGCATAATATCAGGTAGTTTAGTTCCTACTCTTGTCTTTCTAATTATTTGTCAGCTCATCAGTCTTGGCTGGAAAAAAAATTGTTTTATGGACACCAAAGCTGTGGTCAGTAGAAGCAGCAAGCTGCTAGCCAGCTCCTGCCTTATACACATGGACTGGGGCCTTGTTGGTTACAGTGATCTGATCCCTCATTGTACAGACAAGGAAACTGAGGCCCAGAGGAAGGGACAGACTTGCTCAATCACACCCTTGTTAGCTGAGCTGGAGCTGGGCCACATCCCTTACTCCCAGGCCAGTCTTGTTCCCAGGTGTTTTTCATTCTCTGTTTCTGCTGCACCTGACAGGTTCCTTCCCCACCCCACCCTCTACCCCCAGGGGCTTTGCTTTGGAGAATTTGTAGAGGGAATATAATTTGAGATTATTGTATCTCAGGCTTGAATCTTGTGAATCCCACTTTGAAAACTGTGATTAAGGTGGTTCAGTTTGAGTGTGTGTGTGGTTGGGGGATTTATTTATGCCACTGCCATGAGTGCCTGCCACTGATGCTTGTCTGCAAGAACTAAGCTATGGCTCCATGCTAACTCCAAGGTTCCCTGCTTGTGACAGCTCCCTGCCCCTGCTTCCCATGGTTCTCCTTTTATATTTACTTTGCCTAAAGGTTTTAGGCTGACAGTCTTAGATCCATTACAAGGTAGCTCCTCCTTTCTTAATTCTTTCCCTCTTAAACCTGCCCATCACAACCCATCTCACAGAACCCATTAGTATTTCATGGCCTTCATAGCACTCTTAATGTGGCAAATGCATTTGACAGTCTTTTTTATTACTTAGTTCCCAATTGCAATCCAAGAGATGGGTTGGCAAGATCAATCTTGTCTCGCAGATTGTGGGCAACAGTGGGGGGTGGAGAAGCCTTCCCACTGGGGCACAGGACCTTAGGGGCAGAGTGGGAATTTGACTCTTATCTCCAAAACTCCTGTCCTGCTTCTTTTGCAAGTGAGCATAATGGATGTGAATGTCCTTAGCAAGACCTTTACACAGGTGAGAAACTGTTATTATTATTTCATTAGGACTAATGAGTAGCATTAGCTGCCTGTGTCTGAGGCTTTGGAAGGCAAGATTGAAAATCAGATTTGGGACTGTGGAGACCGAGGATCTGGGCTTCCCCATGCTATATCACTTTGGCAGTACCAGTGGCTTTTGCTGTAGGGAAAACAAAGACCTGTGTTTGGGCCACCCACGAGCCCTGTGATCTTAAGCAAGTTCCGGGACATCCCTGAGCCTCAATTACCTTTAAATAGAGATCATATGATATATCACAATGCATTTGTGAGAACCAGGGGAATTTCTGTGGCAGTGCTTTGTGAACGGTTGTGTAGTATGTCCATGTGGCTGATTCTGGTGCCCGGTAGGGCGTCTGGCACACTGTGATGGTGCCTTACTCTGTTGGTGAGGGTGGTGGGATTTAGACCCAGATAACTCCTAGTGCAAGTCCTAGCTGGGCCATGTAATAGAAGGTGCTCCCCTGGGTTGGTAACAGGCACTATTTGGTTTCTGGCTTACTCATTTTTAGACCTTTTATTAATGAGGGCACCACTGCTGAGCATAGTGTGCTCCATAAAGTGGGGTGAGTGCTGCAGGTGTTCATAGGCATTTCCAGGCTATGCAGAGAGGAGGTTTGTCACCAGCAAATGGCTGTGCAGTGTCCCTTCTTCCACTGCAACCGTCCCATTCTCCCTTGGATTTTGTTTGTAGTATGTTTGCATCTTTTAGCCCTGTAGGGCTTGCTGCTCTGAAGGAATTGCTTATGTTGTGACCTCACATCAGGACAGGAGGGCTCCCTGTGGTTCATACAGAAAGCTAGTGTCAAGGGTGGAGCCAGGTTTTCCTTGTAAACCTGTGAGAACCTTTCACGGGCAGGTAAGCATGAGGGTCAGGACAGGCCAGGGACACTGACTTAAAGAAGTGTGCTTTGGCCTCTCTCTACCCGGTGTGCACGCTTTTCCTGTGTAGCCTTTGTCAGCGTTCCTTAGTTCCTCTGGCCATCACCCAGCAGATCGGCTGCCACCTTGCAGGGGACGTCAGGAAGCAGAGCAGTGGATGTATGTACTGCGAGATCTTTGGCATTTTTAGGAGGACATTTTTGCATGTCAGGGGATCCGTGTCCTTGAAGTTAGAGCCTCAGTATCCTCATCTGTAGAAATGGCTGTAGCAACAGTGCCGGCTTCCCAGGCAGAGTGATGATACTTCCTGGTTTACCCAGGACATCCCCATGTTATGCCTATGTCCCAGTAATAGTGTCCCCTTTTACCTTCAGAGGTATTCTGATTCAGAAGATAAATTACACGGCCACTCTCCTTATAGGTGAGTATCGAGTGAGGCAGGGTAAGCAATGTATGTAAGGCCAGCCCTAAGGTTAAGACTCAACAAACATCTACTGTTCTTGTTAGGGCAGGTGCTAGGTGCTCAAGAATTGTCTGTTGAACAAACTACCTTTATAAAAGTAAAGTTTAAGGACGTTTGAAGGGGATGTCAAGATTGTAGGCACTTAGTGTTTACTGAGGTTGGTAAAAACGTGTTAGTATATATCTACAATATATGAAAGTGCCATGAGAGAGGTACAGATGAGACTCGTGGACTGTGTGAGTCTGCTGGAGCTTGGACAGAAGCTTGTTGGAAGTGCTGGGCCCTGGGTTAAACATTGCAACTGCCCGCAGGGTGGGGAACCTGTGGCCTTAAGGTGAAATGTGGCCTTCTAGGTCCTTAAATGTGACCTTTTGACTGAATCCAAATTTTACAGAATAAATCCTTTTATTAATAAGGGTGCTGCAGAGAAAGAGGAAGCTTTTCTTGCTTCCTTTTGTGCTTAAAAATGAACAATCTTCAAATCAGGAGGCCACAGGTTCCCCGCCCCTGGCAGGCAGCCAAAATTGCTCTGGCTAGTGATAGTTAAGAAGTAAGATTGAGTCTCTGTTTGTGTACTTTAGCTGGGTTCCTGAATCTATTATTTTACATCCAGTGGCTCATCTTAATAATGATCTCTAATTGTAACTGTGGAAGCCCAATGCAATACTAAATTCTGTGCCAAGAGGTCACCAGAGTGACCTGCACTTGTACTTCCTAATGAATTTCCACTGAAGATGGTTCTTATTTAGTTTCCAGGAAGAAAACCACTTGGTTGGCACCTGGAGCTTCTGTCTTGTTTGGTATGAGAACTAACCATTTTCAGGAACTGCAGAAAGGAGTTGCCACCCAGGGGGTGGGGCGTGCCCTGACTCATGGGGAAGGTGACTCTGTAGTGATCAAGCAGGTATGGAACACCTTTTCTTAGAATGAGGTGAAAGGCAGGTCAGTGTTCCAGTAGCCAGTCATTTCCACCCTGGAAGTCTCTCTTCTTGGCCATATGTTAGCAGCCTCACTTGGAGAATTTTAGGGTCCCAGTAGTGACAGCTGGACAAGACCCTAAATATACTTTTGTCTGTCAATATGACACATTTAAGTATTTATTCATGTGTTACCCTGTGTCAGGTGCAACTGTGAATGGATCAGTGAAAGTGGTGTCTGGGTTTTGGGGATGGAAACATGAGTGCAGTGTGATCCCTGCCTCCAGGAAGTCATATAAATAATCAAGTATGTATGTACGAGTATGTGCAAAAAATATCTGATGGCTTTTATTGGATCGTGGCTAACTCTAGGCACCTGGAGATACTTCCCAGATGAGGAGATTACCATTTGATTGGGCATGGAAGGATGAGAGGGAATTGGTGGCCAGAGGAGGAGAGGATGCTTATTAAGTGGGGGAATAACATGGAGGTGAGGAAGCGCGTGGTACCTTGGAAATTGGAGGTCTGGGGGTGGACTGCATAGGAGTGAGGCTGTAGAGATAAGGGCAAGAGGTGGCTTGAGGCCTAGATGGAGAAAGACCTTGGTCGCTGTGTTGAGGAGTTGAGACTGCACTCTGAAAGGAACGTCAAGTAGGGTGGTGAGGTGATTGGATCTGCGCTTTGGGAAAATAATTAGTTAAGGGGTGCTGGATGGATTGAAGGGGAGGGTTCTAGAGATAGCAAGAGGCACGACAATAGCCCAGGCAAAGGGTAAAACAAAACTGAATTAGGATTGAGGCCATGGACATGAGAGATGATTCACAGGCAGAAGAGTTGCCTAATCTTCTCATTTTACGTAAGAGGAAACCTGGGCCCTGAGAAGGTGACATATGCAAAGTTCATAGCCTTGGTCCCAGCATAACCCTGAGGTAATCCTGTCCTCTGCCAAGTGTTTTAGAAGGGTGACAGAATGCATGCATGGTTTTTGAGAGAACTGTTTGTCAAGGAAGATCTCCACTCTTTTTATCTTATAAGGATTCCATGAAACCTCTTAATTCTGATTGAGGTGGGATTGGCTTTCTGGAGTTACTGAGTCTCTCATCACGGGTGGTATTCAAACAGTGGCTGACTGGAATGGCACAGTGAAAATCCAGGCATTGGTTGAAGGCTTAACTAGAAGGTCTTTGAGGCCTGTCAACCCTGACCTTTTTTCTTTTTTTTTAATTCTTGGGAATAGATACTTAGAACAGTCTTACCTGGGAGTCTGTTATCCATTTGGCTCCTGAGGATCATTTTAGCCAAATTAGACAAAAGGCAGAGTGAGTTTGGGCTCTAAGCATGGTGAGCTGTGGTTCATTTAAGGTAGTGGTGGCATAACCATTCTGCTGCCAATAAATGATCACCCACTCAACAGGCAGGTCTTTGTGGCCCTAGGCCCGCTTGCACGATCCTAATCAAAATGGGATCTTTCTGCCTGTTGCCATTTTTATAGGGCTTTGGAGTTAGCCATGTGTTTTCCTACAAATTACAGGTAAATTGTCTCAATAGTCCTGCGGGTAGCTATTATTGTCCAAGTTTGACTGATCAGGAACTTGAGGCTGGGAAAGTTTAAATGACTTGCCCAGGGCCGAAGTTATTTGGATGTTGGACCAGGACTTGAGTGTTTCTATTGGTGCAATACCGTATTCCTCCTGTATTCCCCCGTGCACCTCTCTGAGTCAGGCTCTGGCTTTTGTTCATATTCGTATCCCCAGCATCCACTGGAAATCCTGATATGTGATAAGAATTTAATAAATGTTTGCTGAATGAATATATGAATGAATTAATAATAAAAATGACAATTGAATTTTAAGAATAAAACCTAACTGAGCATCTGCTTGGCACTTGGACTTTCCCTTACATTTTGTCCCTTGTATTCCGTGGTTCTCTCTCAGGGATATAGTGGAAACTGCCTGGGTGGTTTGGAGAGCCAGAAAGTTTGGATTCAGATCGTGCTCTGCCGCTTCTTAGCCACATAAACTTGTACTGGCTACTTAGCCTCTCTACACCTCCAATTCCTCATCTGTAAAAGGGGACGATGGTGTCTTTCACATTACATGATTGTGGAAGGAATTCTGTGGTCGTTGTAGTAAAGCCCTAAAGCCTGCCGTGTAGTGCCACTGAAAAATGTTATCAATATCTCTGCTTTTGTTGTTGGGTTCTCTGTCAACCCATCAGCTGGTAAGGGAACCAAGGTCTTTTCCCTTTTATTTCCCCACAGAGTATGACCCATAGTAGACATAAATGTTTACAGACTGGCTAAATAAGTTTTAAGTTCTTTCAAAGGAGAATTCTCAAGGCACAAAAGTCCCAAATATTTCTATTACTTTTCATATCCGTTGCCATTCAGCCTCCGGAAAAGAAAGACTGCTAATTTGCAGAGTTTTTAGCAGTGTATGAATCTACTTGTTTCTCTATATCTTCACCAGAATTTAACTTTATAACTTACATTTATCTTTTGCTAAATTAATAGCAAGAAATAATTTCATTATTGCTTTAATTTGCATTTCGTTAAGTACTAAAAAATTTTTCATGTAGCAATTTCGCATTTGTGTTTCTCCTTATATGAATTATCAAATAACAATATTTAAAAATGGTTTGGGCTGGAGACGCTTGATATAAAAGGACTAAAAATGTTTAGTGTTTTGAGTTGTTTAAACTTTATGCATCCATCCATTCATTCAGTCATGTTTACTGAGCATCTGCTACGTATGAGACACTATTATGGGGTCTTCATATACTACAAAGAAAAAAATTAATAAAGTCAGTGATCTCCAATTTAACCTCCTTACTTAACGTGTATGGTAGCTGAGGCCCAGAAAAGTGAGGTTAATTACTTAGGGATCACACGGCTTATTCAGTAGCAGAGCCGACCATTTATTTGAACAGTAATGATTTCAAATGTTTTGTATCCGTAGGCTTTTAAACCATGGAGACATCCTGGAAATTTCAGTGTTGTGATGTTAAACATCTCTAAACTGTATCTGCATTGAAAAAGCAAAGTCCTGACTTTTTTGGTTTAGAAAATATGGTCACCTGGTAATTCAGTTTTATTAAAATATAATTCCTTCCTAGACTTTTCTAGGGCTTAAATTTACATGCATTCTTAAATGAATAAACTTAATTTTAAAATAGGACCAGAAAACAAAAGAACCCCAATCCAAGCAGTTTGGACAAACTGTGAATCTTTTTCAACATGTTTTTGGTAAACGAGAAGGTCTGATGACATATTTCCCTATCAAATAAAATAGACAATTTAGATTTAATAAGGCATTTATCTTCAGGTAATAAAATTTCAACTAACTTGCCATAACTATCTTGTTTAAAGTCAATTAAGAGCCTCATATTCTTCAGTTGCTGGGTAAAATTTAATAGAACTTCAGTTTAGCATTTATTGCTTATTTAATTCAAAATTAAGTTAATCACCACAGTTGGTAACAACCACTGAGTATTTAATTAACATTCAGCAAACTATCTTATTAAGTCTAAATTAGATACAGACAGGTCTTGTTTATACCCATTAGTTTGCAAACACCATTTCCCCTACCCTTCACCCCAAAGGGCCTTTGGTTTCCCATGGTTTTCCTTTTCTGATTTGTCATCTTCATTTTCTTCTGGTTGAGACCAACTCGGGCTAAGGAGGAAGAGACGAGACTGGAGTCCATCATGTTATGGAAGCTTTTGGCTTGGGGTATAGCTGAGAAACTTTTTCATTCCTTTCCATTCCATTCTATTCTATTCAATTTTTCAAAAATTATTGAGCACATTCTCTGTGTGAGGCATTCTTGTAAATACTGAGGAAGATAGAGAAGAGGTCATCTTGACATTTTTGGTTTTATTTCCTCATCTTAGAAATGAGATGGTTGTGTTGTTCATCCATGGAACACATACTTACTGGCCTGCAGTGTGTAAGGCACTTTGCTGGGTGGCAGAGGTACATGGTGATTCATCCACGGCCCCTGCTCTTATGAGGGACACACTGTCCAGTGTGAGAGCTGCAAGGTGCTGCCGTAGGAGCAGGAAGATTCTCTAGAACGCTGTGGTTCTGTGAAACAGTGTTTCCCAAAGTGCTGAGGCTGTTCTATGAGAAAAGGGTCTTCCTGTAACCCAGTAAGTTTGGAAAGTCCAAGTTAAACAAAATTGAATGAGTATCTTTATCATGGGGTTTTCTGGGTCATTAGTAAACTAATGCACATGTGATCTCTCAGGATGTTTGTTTCCCAGAGTTATTTAATCATAGAACCCCTGTACCCATCTCTCCCTTTTCCCCCAGAGCATTTCTTGGGCTTAGTGATTCAATATGCTTTGAGGAAAGCTGCTGTGGGCATGGACCCTGCCCACCAGCCTCTAACAGCCCAGGAGGGGCACCCAGACATTCACCCTGTAGGAACTGTGACACAGGCCAGAATTCTACTTTGTTTGAAAGGTGTGCAGATAAAGTGGGTGATTTCAGACATAGGGGCTTTTGGCTGGGGTGGAGGGTATGAAATCAGAACAGGCTTTTCTCCTAGAGGAGAGCTGAGCTTTGTGGGAGATAGACTTTGTATAAGCAGAGAGGTCTGGAGGGTTGCCAAAGAGTCGTTGGGAAGAGAACAACTGTGAAATTCTGACATGACTGGTTTGATGGAGACACTCTAACACAGCGACAGAACTGAGACCAATTTTCGCTATAGGCTGAAATCTGGAGAGGTAAGAGGCAGCGGACTTTTTGATGCAGAACTCTCTGCTTTGGGCTTTGTTCCAAGTGAGTGACTGCAGAACTGATGGTTGATTCACTTCTGTAAGGCGTTCTGACGCTTTGTCTGGGGCAGAGCCTCTGCCTCGTGAATCACAATCGCTATTAAGAGCAAGTCTCCGCTCCTTCATGGACAGCTTCTTCCAGCAAGTGTAGTTTCCATTTACCCTGTCACATACCACTTCCTCCACCTTTCCTTGCCCCCTCGCTTCTCTTATTTTGGTGAATCACCTGTGTTTTCATTTTTCATTCTTGTTCATCTGTATCATCCTTTTCACCTAAGGCAAGCTACCCTTTTAAATTCTTCCTGAAAAGATGTCTACTTCATTTAAAATAATGCTACCAATTTTCTCTTCTCCAGTAGCAGCTAGCAGATGGAACGTGCTGGATGAGATGAAGGTTAATCTTCAAATCTGTCTCACCATATCATGGGAGGTTTGACCTCAGGCTGTGTTCTTTCAGAGCCTCTTGGCAATGCCTGCATGTTCCATATCTGTATGGAAAGGAGCACAGGCAAAGGAATGGGGAGCTCTGGGTTCTATTTCTGATTCCATTTTGGGCCCCAGTTTTCCTGTGTCTGAGCCTCAGTTTATCCATCTTTGAATGTTGAAGTTAGGCTAGGTGTACTCTTAGGGCCCCTTTAACTAGAAAACATTAAGTTTTAACATATAGTAAGCCAACATAAGCAGAAGTCAACCTGGATTGTTTGATCAGGCATGTATTTTTGAGCTTGACATTGTGAGAAAACAACTTCAGTGAGCATAGTTCATATCCACACATAGTAGGCATTCCATAAATATTGGTTCTCTTACCCACTGACTCCTGGATTTATTTTCTTTCTATTGACTGTTGCTTCTTAGTCACATTTTCTTCTCTGCCACACAAGCTTATCTCTTTTTAGTCTATGCTTTCACTGCTATAAGTTTTCTTTTCTCATTCCCCAGCTGAATAGCTTCCTCTCTCCTCATCTCTTTCTCCTTTCTAGCTCTGCCCATGGATGGTGTCCACTCCAGAACCTTCTAAAGACAAAGGCTGCAGTGGAGGGGCAGATTAGGGGGTGGCGGTTTTGGCCAGCTGCAAATCTTTCTAAGAGATGGTTCTTCAGAACTATTTCTTTAGTGAATAAATATTGTTGTTCAATGAATGAGACCAAGAAGTCATCACAGATTCCATAGTGGAGGTGAGAAGCTTATGGAGGAGCCTTCTTTTTGACACCTGGTGGAAACCAGTTGATGAGGTACATTATAAATTGGAGAGGAGGGGTTTTTGCTTTCTAGGACTGGGCAATGCACTTAGGTTCTCGGCATGGATTCTTCAGTATCTAGGAAAACCAGTCACGTGGAAAGCTTAACCTTGTTTCGCAGACCTTGAAGAGGCAGCCTGCATGTTTCATTTCACTCTCTACCCAAACTGACACTTCAGGGATGAAAATGTCAGCAGGCAGCCAACAAAGGGCCGACTAGAGCCACATGATGTGGCTGGTGGTGCGACTCTTCAAGAATGATGGCCAGAGAGGGCAGAGCTCAGGTAGGACAAGCCTAAGGATGTGGTTCAGAAATCGAGAGGCCATTGCTAATGTCAGTGAAGTTTGATTCTGCTCCAGTAGAGAGTTTCAGAAGTTAGGAACTTGCCTTGAGAGTTCTTTTGTTTTCTCTTCTTTGTATTAAATATAGTACTCACCTTTCAGTCTTTTTGTTTAGTCCTTTGGATATTCCTAGTTAGATAGGCCTCCTTGAAAATCTCAGAAATATTTTGAAAGTCTTGGTCTAAATATGCAATACTTAAGAGCTTGAGCCCTGGAGCGCCACTGCCAGGATTTATATCCAGGCCCTGCCGGTAATACCTCGGCTTGTTACTCAGGCTTTCCAGGTCTCTGTTGCCTCACCCATAAGAATAAGACAATCACGTGTCTCCTTGTTGTGAGGATTAAATGAGTTAATACATATGAAGCCCTTAGAACAGAGCTTGGCACATGGTGAGTGTCCATTAAATACTAGTCACTGTTATGATGTGTCATCCTTATTGAGGCACAAATGGTGATTTGGAAAAGATAATAGAGATCATCTAGATGAGGGTTTTTTTTGTTGTTATTGTCTTTTTAAATAAACCTTTAATTTTGGAATAATTCTAGGTTTATAGAAAGGTTGTAAAATTGTACAGAGAATTTCCACATTTCCCTCACTTAGTTGCCCTCATTTTTGACATCTTCCATTTTTATAGAATGTTTGCCAAAATTAGAAACTGACACTGGTACATTCCTATGAACTAAACTCCCAGCTATTTGTATTTCACCAGTTTCCCACGAACTTCCTCTTTATGTTATGGGATCCAGCCCAGGGTACTACATTGCATTCAGTTGCTTATATCCCCCTCGCTTAGAGTGGCTTTAAAACTTAATTTTTTTTTAATGTTCAGAGAAGGACTCGTTATAGAAAAGCTTGTTACAACCTGTGATGTCGAACAAGTGAACTGGGGCGGCTGTGGGTGAAGTGGAGCGGGACGGGTCCCACATTTCTGGCCCTCCTTGCTTGTGCTCCCCGAAGGGGCTGTGGCAAGGCACAGCCTAAACATCACCACAGTCCAGTCTCCTTATTTTCAGGGGAGGGCACTGAGGTCCCCAAAGTGAAGTGGCAATGCCAGAAGAAGCTGGAAGCCCAGAGAAGTTAAAAAAAGAATCTTAGAAATGCCTTGATCCTGTCCCTGTTGTTGAAAGAATCAGTGAGCAACAGTCAGAGACTCCACCAAATCTGGGTTTGGTTCTTCCACTTTTCTTCTCAGTTTTTCTTATCTGTAAAGTGGGTTCAGTGATCAGTGGATCCTCACAGGACTTAACCCTCACAAAGTACCACGGTTGTACCTTGGGAAAGTAAAGTAAGCCAAGATGCTCGCTTTTAGCACAGCCCAGAACATAGTAGGTTTTCAATAAATGTTTGAAAACAGAAGCCTTGAAAATTAGGAAACTTTGTCCCTGGAACTTATTTCAAGAAGACTGGGATAAGTTGATGCAAAACAAAGAACAGTCGTTCCTAAGGAAATCTGTGACACCCAGGAGTGGAACCAGTGTTTGAGTATCTGATAAAGAGGATATACTGTCTGTTTTTATTCTTGGAGGCTTTTATCATACAATACTACATTATGTTACAGTCTGACTTTCACACAAATTGGATCCCAAAACTTCTTACAGGAATTAAAAATATAAACTCGTGGGCAGTATGTGTTTTATAAATTACAGAAAACAGTAGTGTAAAGACATAGCATGGTGCGTGCAGGGAAGCCCGCGCAGGCTCTGATACCGGCGGAATGCACGACGAGGCAGCTGGGAGGGATGAGCTGGGAGGCTGGGTGAGGCGGCAGGTGCACGGTTCTGTTCTCAGTGCTGAGGGAGGTGGGGAGCGACGTCTTGGGGAGGCTGGGAGAAGGAGCTGAGCCCCAGAGAAGTAAGCCCTCTGAACATCTTCCCTATCCTGCCACCTACGGGGCCAACTGACTTTTGGAACCTCACCTCCATTGCTTTCCTTCACTCTCGCTTTGCCACAGCACTTTCTCAGTCTAGATTGCTCTTCCCTTCCATCATCACCTGTTTGAATCCTAACTGATCTTCAAGGTCCAGCATATTAATGCCACCTCTTCCCATGAAGCAAGCCTGGATTTCTACCCATCCACCCTAAGTAGGAAATAATCACTTCCTCTTATGCTCTCCATTGGTCTTTTATCTGTACTGCTTGCATGGCACGGAACACTTTTTACCTTCTGTTGCAGTTATCAGTATGCCTATCTTATTTTGGGTTTTTAACTTCTTTAGGACATTCACTCTTGCCTGGAATTTGGCAGATACATAGTAAGCATTCATTGAATGGATATTTATGTGGATGGGTGGATGGACAGGTTTGACATTGCCCACACTAGACTCAAACTTGGTTTCTTTAAAGTAGAATTTTAACTTGCTTATCTCTTGTCTCCCAGTACCTGCACTGAGGAGGTGCCCATTCATTCATTCATTCATTCATACTACAATAGCGTTTCAGGTACTATTTCATGGTTGCAGCAGTGAACAGTCCATTTGCTGATCGTCTGCACAGAGAAAGCCATACTTTTTGGAATGTGTTTTTATACTTGTAAGGTTGATCTGTAATTTTTTTTTCTTTTGATACATAAGGGCCAAGCAAGAAATGGTTTGTTTCATTTACAAATATTTCTAGTGTAGAAAGCAAATGCTGTCTTATTTCTTTAGCTGCTTTTGTACTAACAAGAGATCACTGGCTTAAAAAGGCCCCAATTTGTCAGATTATAAGGCAGTTCCTTACTCACTTGCCTCAGGGATAAATCCCCTTCCCAGTTTTTTTAAGAGGATAGTACCAGGATGCCACAATGCTCATGGCGAGGCTTCCTCATTCATGTTTCTAATTAAAAAAAAAACAAACCACAGTGACAGAATGCATACCACTGAGACGGTAAATGGAAAAAAAGAGGTGCAGTGGAGTATACTGTCTGTTTCTTGGGGCCGTTTGTATTAATCACAGGAGGAAGTGTCAGACATGGCCAGATGAGAGAGCCAGCTGACTTAAGTTCATGCCAGATCAAAATCAGAGTGGCAAAATTGGGAGGAGTTGATGATGTTGAATTGAGGAAGCATAAGCTTCTCAGAATGATGGAGCTGGGGGCATCACAGAGATCATCGAGTCTAGTGGTTCTCGAAGGAGCATTAGAATTATTCTGGAGGATTTGCTGGGCTCCATCTCTGAGATTCTGAGGCAGCAGGTCAGGTGGGGCCCATGAATTTGCATTTCTAAGAAGCTCACAGATGCTGCCAATAGTTCAACTGCTGGGATTTCTTTCTTTCTTTACTTTTTTTTATTTTTTAAAGATAGGGAAATGAGACCTGGAGATAGGTGGAAAGGACTTGCTAGGCTTAGGGTCACACAGCCTGTCAGGTCAGCCGGAGTCAAAACCAGGCACTCTGGCTCGTGGACTGTTCCACGTTGCCATCGGAGATTGTCCTGGAACAATATTATTTTTAGTTCTACTGCAGAGCAATAGCTGGGTTTTTCCCAGCTTTGCTTGATCTGGTTACAAACTTATTTTTCAGAGATTTCCATTTGGCTCTCTTCAACTAATTTTTTTTTTATTTAGTTAATGCACATTTATTCACCATTGCTGTGTGCTCAGAATTGCATTTCGACTAGAGGTGGCTTAGCACTGTGGTAGTCTAAAAGCATGGGCTTCAGCTAGTGAGAACTTGAGTAATTACTTTCATTTTTTTTTTATCTGAACACAAAAGACAATCACACTTCCTAGGGTTGAAGAAAGGCACCTCAGTGCACATGCCATCTATAATCATTACTAGAGAGAATAAGATGTGGTCCTCACTCTCATGCACTAAAGGCTCCTTGAGCAATGTGATGGAGAGAGACAGCTGGGATTTAGTGAAACAAATTCAAGGCTTGGAATTAGGAGAGCTGGGCTCAAGCCCTAGTTTTGCCACGTCTTAGCTGTGTGGTCTTGGACAAGTCACCTGCCCTCTCTGAGCTGTAATTTGAGGTGGGTAGACTTAGCTCAGGCAATAGGAGAACATTAGTGAGCAAGAGGAAGGACGAAAATTGGGAAGAGGTGAAATTCTGCTTACCAGGTGCCAACTTTTGGGCCTCTGGGTAATTAATCTGACTGAGGAGAAGGCCCAGTAGAAAGAGCTGAGCAGCCCAAGGCTGGGTGCTGAAGGGGAAGCAGGCCTGGGAGTGGTCCAGTGATGGCTGAGTGGGTGGGCCAGCCCAGAGAGGGATGGGGAGGGAAGGCATGTTAAAGTGAGGTGGATACCGGCTTTGGAGCAGGGCTGGGGAATCTGGCCAGGGTGATGCTATTCTGTTTTGGACTGGGGCTGAGGCACATCTGTGGTTCTGGTCCCTAGACCAGCACAGGAGGGTAGCAGACAGTATTGTGATTTGAATCCAGGATTGACCTTGGCACCTTGACTTCTGGGTTTATTTAGCAGCAAAGAGATAGGATTAGAAAGGTGCTGGATATGATTGCTGTAGTCTTTCATGATTGGTTTAGGAGCTGGGCGAGGCCTGGCTAGAAGTTGGGGGTCCCAGGGAAAATGAAGATAAAGTCTCATGAACTTCAGTGATGATGGTGAGTATCCTGATGTTATTTTGTCTGGATTAAGAATTAGAGTACTTGTCTTGAGAAGGCATGTCATGGTTATGAAATACCAGAGAAATGCATTGTTCACATTACAGGGAAGCACCAAAGAGCTGGGGAGGAATGAGGGATGGAGAGATGGAGCTGCCTAGAGGACTCTGGGAGGTCATCCTGGGGGAGGACTGTGACGGCTGCTGCGTGAGGTGGGACAGGGATGCTGGGGGGATGTGACTGTGCACAGGTGTGTCATGTTTAAGAGCCCTGGCTGATGCAGTGCATGCTCTTTTCCTTTTCTGTCCATAGAGCTTCTGGCAGGGGTGGACCTGGGTGCTCCAATGAAGCTGACACTGCGGCACCCTCGGTTTCCAAGTGCGAGAAGAGTGAGGCTCTCAGATAGGGTATCAGGGCTCCGATGGTGCTCTAGGAGTTTCTACGCTCTCTGTCACTTTATAGCCAGTCAGTGCTGGGTGAGTCCTCAGGGATTCAGCTCATTTTGCAGATGGGGAGAGTGAGGCAGCTGGAAGTCTGTCCCCAGTGGAGGGCACCACATGCCCACGGCGAGGTGCCTCTCCCACCCCTGTCCTCACGCTTCTCTTCCTTTCCCTCTGGCAGTCCCAGTTCCCTCCTCATGCTGAGCCCCCTGTTGGGCTGATGGCCCATGTTTCTCCATTTATCTCTTTTTTTTTCTGTTGCCCAGGGACTGCTCTAAGCACCATGCTGGTTGCTGGCTACTATTTGCTTTTTCAAGATCTTGGAATCTCCCTTTCTTCAGATCACAGTGCCATACTCTCTCATTCTCCCAATGTTTGTCTTCTGCCCACTGCATCAGACTGCTCTTCCCTGTTTGGTATTAAACCCGTGGTAATCATTTGTCTCTATGGTTCCCTTATCTTTCTGTCATACTGTTGGTTGGTCAAAATGAGAACCTATCAGATGTTTTGTTTTTTGCAAAAGGAAAGTCACGGCCAACTGTGGAGCAGTGAAGGACACTTGTTGGCTCCTTATTTACTGTCTGCCATTCCAGGGACTGGGGACATAGAAGTGAACAAAGTCTCATTTGGGCTGTCTAGGTCTCTAGGAGGTTGCGGTCTACACAGGAAACAGACATGCAAACCAAGATGGGGCCGCGGGTGTATTATCTTAATACAGGTGTCTATGTACAGAGTGTGGAGGAAGTTTCCTAGCAGCAGGGTGGTTTGAAAGAGTCCAGCAGCATTGCAGTTGGTGGCTCTGTGGACATGCAGACACATTAGGCCAGAGAGAGGTTTGGAAGGGTTAATGTAGGGCTTACATAGCCACAATCCTCCTCATATTTTATTAGTCCTAGAAGCGTGCTGCCTGCCCAAGGCTTTTGGATTTGCCACCCCTGAAGACCATGCATTGAATCTTCCATGGTGGCCTTCTCTGTTGCCTCCTGTCTTCATAGTGGAGCTTCCCTGACTGGCTCATCCACATGCCTCTGAGTGGCAGCCCTCGGTCACCACTTTGCAGCCTCCTCCCAGGTTCCTGTGTCCAGCTTTCCGGTTGATTTCCTGCTGCGGCCCCGTTGCCCCCTGAGAGTTGGGAGGGCTGTCTGACGCTGTCCCCTTGGTTCCCTGTGACACCAGCGTGCCACATCTGGGGCACACTTGTTTGCCCAGTATATTCTCTGCACTTGTGTTCCCTCTCTTGCTCTCATATTTCCATTTAAAGCCCTCTGGAGAGGTCTGTCCCCTGCCAGCAGCATTCCTGCTAGTTTACTAGAACCCTGTGTCTTACCCTGCCAGGAATGCAGCCTCGGAGTGGGCTTGGGCACAGCCTCTCTGCAGCCTCTCGTCTTTGCCAGGATCGTGCCATATGGCTGCGAGAAGTGACCCTCCTGGCCCTGTCTCACCTCAGAGTCAGTGACACCACCAGTTAGTTTTCAGCATCTCCCCACTCCCCCCGAGTGAGCTTTCCTTCATCTCCCTCCTCTTCCTCTCGGCCTCATCTGCCTTGGGTCCATTTTACAATGGCACCTCGTTGTCCTTTGCTTGGCATCTGTGCTTGCAAGCAACAGAGAGGGTTGTTGGTTAGATCCACTTTTAGGAGGAAGTCAGAATTGCCTGTTAGTGATGCTTGGACAGTGAGAATGTGTTGATTTGATTTACCAATTACTTTTATTTCCAGACACAAATATATGCACAGCCTGGTTAGAAGAAAATTAAGGAGAACCATTTTGAGTGGAAAGGAGTGGAAGGCACTTAGCTATCCGCTCTCTTCCTGCTCTGCCCTCCGCAGGCTTCTGCCCACACGGCTCTGCTGTCATTAAGGGCATCTGGGAAAGCACTTCTCCCTCAGCTTCCCAGACGGCCTCCTGCCTCCCCACTCAGCGTCTCCTCTGGCCTATGGGTAACAGCCTTCGCCGAGCACGCCTGGGCCTTGCCTTGGTTTCCGGGATTTTCTCTGCTGTTCCCTGCCAGTCGTACCCTGCGCTTTCACTGCCCCGAGTGCGTGACTGTCGTGCAGCCCGTGTGTCTCAGCACAGGTGTCCCTGCTGGCCAAGGGCCCTCCCTCTTCCTTCTGTCTGGTGAATGCCTGCGAATTCCTCAACATACAGCACAAGTATCTCCTCCTTTCTCAACCTTCTCTTATTCCCTCAGGAATAATTAAAAGCAAAAACAAACCCAAATTGTATTATTTGTGGTATTTTTCTGTTATGAGTAGTATATACTTACAATAAAAAATTTCAAAAATACAGAACCTTATAAAGAAGAAAATGAGAATCAGTCGGAAATCCACTATTTAGATACAAATATTGTTCTTAATATTCCTTTAGTAGTTCCTTTCAGTATTTTTTTGTGCATTTGCATTTTGCTCACTTGAAATCTTACTGTGTATACAGTTTTATATCTTGCCATCTTATCAAACAATAGAACATAAGCAGTTTCTCATGGCATGAAGAATTCTTCATATATATAATTTTTAATGCCTGCATAGTATTTCATCTTAAGAATATAACATAATTCTAATTTTTCATCATTGTAAATAGCACTGTGATGAACATCCTTTTTATAAAATTCTTTATCTGCACCTCTGATTACTTTCTAAGATAGATTATTAGGGTGTGAAATTGCTTGCCTAAAGGACAAGAACTTTTTCACTCTTAATATAAAAAATAACATGTGATTACTGGAGAAAGTTAGGAACATATGAGAAAGTACAAAGAAGAAAATAGAAATCACCTGTGTCCACTTGCAAGGACCAATGTGAAATTTAATGTATAATTGTGTCTGTGTATCCTCTCTTTCTACCCCAGCAGTTGTTAAACATTTTCCATAAAGGACTAGATAGTAAATGCTGTAGGCTTTGCAGGCCACACATGTAGTAGTAGTCCCCGCTACTACTATTTCTTATTCTTTTTCTTCTTCTTTTCCTTCCCCTCCCCAACCCCCCATCCTCCTCCCCCACCTCCTCTTTATTTGTCAAGATTCTTTTAACAGTATAAATATTATTCCTGGCTAGTAGGTTGTACATATACAATTTTCTAACCTGATCTTTGCCTCAAAAGTGGGGTGATTCTATACATATTATTTTGTATTTCATAATTGTTCTCTTCCGCAACTTAACTACATCATTTTCCCTCAAGGTTTTCTGTTTTATGCTGCCCAAATATAATTAATGGCTTCCTCCTGGGATGCCCACGGCACATTGGCCATGTCTCTGATACAGAATTTAAAGCACGTTTTATTGTGAGTAATTGCTGAGATGTCTCTTTTTCACGTCTTACTCATCTCTGTCTTTACAGCCTCAGCACATTTCCCGAGTGGTACTAAGTAGATGCTCAGCAAATTCGTGTGGCAATGTTGCCTTAGGCTGCAGGTTTATGCCTTGTGTTCGGAATATGCCTGTTCAGAACCCTGCTACTCAGGTGTGTTTCTTGGGCCAGCAGCATCAGTATCACTTAGGACTTGTTAAAAATGCAGAATCTCAGCCCCACCCTAGAATCTGCATCTTAGCACATTCCTAAAGTGATTTATATGCAAGTGAAAGTTGGAGAAGCATCACTGTAGAGGTCACCTCTGCTTTATTTGTCGTATACTTATTTACAGACATCCTGACCTCATCCTTTCCATTGATAGGCACCTCCTGTGAATGGACTGTGTGTAGTCACTAATTCAGGAGTCAGCCTGGTGGACCGAAGGTTTGTTTCATGTGTGCCACCAGCTGCCATCTTGCCTAGTGAAACCTGTGTGGCCGCCGTTGCTTTTGGCTGGGGGTGGATGGGATAGTGGAAGGAGCACGCATTTGATTAGCACCTGCTGTGTGCAAGGCCCTGTGCCAAGCTCTTTACATATGTTCTTCCAAGGGTGAGGCATGATGGTCTTGGCTGAAGAGGATGTAGGGAGCTTTCACTCCAGTGATTCTTAACCAGCTGAAGAATTTAAAAAATTTTACATGCCCAGCCCCCAAACTGGTCCTGAGTAAGAATCTCTGAGAAGGAAGCCTGGGGCATAAGGACTTAAAAAAAATTCCCTCGGTGTTTCTGTTGAGGCCAGTATCCTGTTGTACAGATGAGGAAAGTGAGGCCCAAAGAGGCCAGTGAGCCTCCCCAGGTCACTTAGATTTTAATAGCATGGCCAGCACTATATCTTGTGTTGTCTGCCCGATGACAGTAGCCCCTGAGCTGCTTGCCAGCCTGTGGTGTTGGGCTGGGAGTAGGGCTAGGTGAAGAGGTGGAACCCTTCAGAACTCTGAGCCTGACATATCACAGCGCTGCGAGTGACTTGGCAGCCAGGGGTGCAGGAAGTGGACGCTGAGTCACGGTGTATGCTTCCTTTTCCTGCTCCACCTTTGCCCTCCTTCCTGGTGTCTGTTTTTGGGGCTGTGATTGGAGAGTCTTGAGTAATGTTGGCAGCTCCAAGTGGACTGGTGTCCTCTTTCCCCTTTGCAGAGTCATGGACAGCACCCTTAAAGGCAGGAGCAGAAGAAGCTATGTTCTTGCTATTTTTTCACTGTCCAGACCTCAGTATCAGGAATTTTAATGGGACCCCCATCAACCTCTTGCTTCTGGTTGTGCCCAGCCTGCAGCAAACAGAATAGGACACAGGCTGAGGCTTTGCAAAGACATCCTATGGAAGGCTTACAGACGTCATATAGAAGCCAAGGGTGTGATTGGCACTCTGATTACGTGGAAAATCGGAATGGAAAACAGGAATAGAGCTAATTACCATGATAGCTGCCATTTATCGAGTGCTCACTGTGCCGGGCACTCTGCCTGCATCATTTCCTGTAATCCTGTACCAGTCATGAGGGAGGGGGCTGGGGAGGTTTGCTGATTTTCCCCAAGTGGCAAGCTGAGATGTAGACCCCGTTCTTGATTTCCAAGTCCATGACCTTAGCTGTCACGCTACACTGCTTTTCCAGCTGGTTCTGTGCTCATCCCCTCTCACCTGCTACTCCTTGGGATTTAACCAAAAAGCCCATGGAGATGGCTTGAGCTCCATGTGGAAGGACACATGGTAAGAGATATTAAAAAAAATGAAGTGGACGGCATTAAGTGGTGGAAGATTTCCGGTCCTTGGAGGTATTCAGGTAGAGACCGTGGAACCTCTCCTTGGGAGATTGTCAGGTGGGAGATTTGACTGGCCATTACAATTCCCCTGGGATTCCAACTCATCAGGGATTCCAAGATGTTGTCAGTCTAATTGGATGATCCAGTCATAGAACAATAAAATGTATTATGTTGGTTAAAAATGTATAGATGGGGCACTGGTGAGGTGCTGAAGTATTTGATTCTGCACTGCCTACTTTCAGCCTTGAGCCCCGCAGCTGTGGTTTCTGAGTGCCTGTCATGTGCCTCGCACTGTTTGGCTCTGGGGGTGCCACAAGAGTGTAAGAACTTTCCCACAAGGGAGGGAGAACATGCTCTCACTGAAAGATAAACTAGGCCAGGCACAGTGGCTCTTGCCTGTAATTCTAGCACTCTGGATGGCCAAGGATTGCTTGAAGTGAGGAGTTCAAGACCAGCCTGAGCAAGAGTGAGACCCTGTCTCTGCTAAAAATAGGAAATTAGCCAGGCGTCATGGCGCATGTCTGTAGTCCTAGCTACTTGGGAGGCTGAGGCAGAAGGATCACTTCAGCCCAGGAATTTGAGGTTGCTGTGAGCTATGATGATACCACCACACTCTAGCCTGGGCAGCAGAGTGAGACTCTTGTCACACAAAAAAAAAAGATAAAGTAGGGGGGCGTGGGCAATATACATAACCGTAATATTTGTACCCCCAT
>VBSM01000272.1:41015543-41161358 GCA_008086735.1 Cheirogaleus medius
AAAAAAAAAAAAAGATAAACTATATGGTGCCAGAGAGTGTGGAAAAGGTGGATATGTGTGTACCTTGGGAGCTTACAAGAGGGATGAATTCAACAAGCAGAGAACTTTTTGTTTTTTTTATTGGACTTGAACTGGGCTTTGAAGGCTGTATGGCTGTCCTTTAGGTTGTAGGAGGGTGGCCTTGAGTTGCTACATTGAGCTGTGTGGTGGGAAAAGCAGCTCTGCCTAGAGCGAGGAGCCTTGAATGATAAGGAGATGAAGAGTCTCCTGGGCTCCCTCCTAGAGCCAGTAGGGCTCTGTTAGACCATGTTTGCGGGGTGATACCTTCTCTAATTCCATAGGCATTTGTGATGAGGCCACTGTGGCTGGAGTGAGCAGAGCCGACCTCTAAGGGTGAGTAGGAATTAGCCCAAAGAGGAGGTTGGACAGGGCTAACCAGGAAGGGGAATGTGCGTAGATAAAGGTGAATGCAGCATCACCATCCAGGTTTTGAAAGACTCTAAGGGCTGAGATAGTGACAGCTAAGCTTTTGGACATTATGAGACAGAGTTACTAAACACAAGCACAGGTGCAGTGTGAAAGTTTTGCACAGAGAAATGTTTGTGCATGGTCATTAGCCTATCTTCTTAGCTCTGTTTGCAGAGATGCCTGCCTTCCCACTCCTTTCGATGATGGAGGGAGAAAGGGCTTGGGTCTTAGAGCCAAAGAGGCCTGGTTTTGAATTCATGCTCCATTACTTTACAGCTCTGTGACTTTTAGAAAGTTGTTTTTCCTCCCTGAGTTGCAGATTATTCATCTGTAAAATGGGGGAAAGTATTCTTACCCTGTAGGGCACGGGTTGCCGGAGTCTGTGCTGGCTCGTGGAAGACATCCAGTAAATGTGAGGCAGGAGCATTAATCTTCTTTTTCCATCCGTATTCCATCCTCAGTGGATAACTCTCTTTTTTTCTTATATGCTCCACAGTTTGCTGACTTTGTGCCTTTGCTCATGTAATTTCCACCTCCCAGAAAGCCACCTTTTCTTCACAGGTTCAAATCATTTCTATTCGTCCCAGTAAAGCCTCTGCGTGGTTTCTGGGATGCTGTCCCCTGAGATCGCAGTGGGCAGTGGCCTCCCCTCTGTCCTCCCATGATGTGGCCCATTTTTTTCTGGCGCTGTATCTTAGTTCTGCTTACACCCGTCTCGCCTGTCAGCTCCCTGCGGTCAGGGCTCCGGTCTGATTCATCTCTACAGCACTGAGCAGGATGCCCAGCACATAGTGGGTGCCTGCTAAATGGGTCTTAAGTGACTGAGAAAAAAAATGGTATTCCCCTGGCTTTAGAAATCTGAGAGAAGAAAAGGTGGTTTAGAGATGGAGCGCGAGGCCTGTGGGTTCCTATTTCCGCACTCAGGGTGCAGGTTGGGATTGCCCCGAGCCACAGTTCCTTGAGACTTACCACCTCAGGCCTAAATCTGCCTCCTTTAATTACCTCCTTTCCAGGGAACAGGAGTCCTTGTTGTCTGCCCAGAAGCTGCTAAATATAGCTCAAACCCGCGGGCCTTGGTGTGCTTCTGGGCCACAGCACTGCACAGTCTCAGCTGTCTGTTGATTTTGGGGTTTCCTCAGGGATTCTTTACATTTTCAAGTTTTCATAAGGGATTGCTTTTCATTTTAAAGCCAGCAAAGAGACTTGAAGGGCATAGAGTGTTCAAAATTTTATAAGAGGGTGTTAGGAGAGAGTTAAAGAGCTTGGGGACAAGGGGAAAAGGGAAGTTCTGAAAAGAGGGTTGGGTGTCTTTAAAGGAGACCTCCTTATGTGTTTAGTGATCTCTGAAAGAGTGACATTTTGTAATGGTTTTCCCCTAAAAGCGCCTTCATGTTTGACTTTTGTGACCCCTCTGGGTCATGCTATTTGCAGTTATTCCTTTTTAGCTTGAAATAATGTTTTCTCATTATTTTTTTACTTTTAAAAAATGCTACAATATGTGTTCATAGTAATAAAATAATACAGACATGTTTATAATAAAACAAGAATTTCTTACTCCATTGCTTCCCATCCCTATTCCATTCTTAACAATCAACCACTTGTGACCATTTTTCATTTTTAATTATAATGGTTACTATCATATCTCTAAATAATAGGCTCCTATCTTTCTTTTTTGTTATTAGCTTTAGATATACCTATTGACTTTGTTTTATCAGAGACAATGACTAGCTTATTTATTCCCCATTGGTACTTCCCAGTCTCCTTCCCAATTTTCTTTTTAAATTTTTAGTTAATTAATTAATTTATTTTTAGAGACAGGGTCTTGCTCCGTTGCTCAAGCTGGAGTGCAGTGTCCCAGTCATAGCTCATTGTAACCTCACAGTCCTGGGCTCAAGCAATCCACCTGTTTCGGCCTCCCGAGTAGCTAGGACTGCAGGTGCATGCCACCATGCCTGGCTTGTTTTTCTTCTTTTTTGTAGAGATGGGGTCTTGCTATGTTACCCCATAACATAGAGTTGAGGCTGTTCCCAAACTCTTGGCCTCAAGCAATCCTCTCATCTTGGCCTCCTTGTGTGCTGGGATTATAGACATTAGCCACGGCATCTGGCCTCCTTCCCAATTTTTGGCAGTTGTGTCACTACTTTTATTTTCTTTGTTCCTTTTCTTTCTAAGTTTGTATAGTATGCATAAGCCTCAACTTCTTGCAATATCAACTTTTGACAGTTTCACTTCACCCACCATTTTGTAAGATGAAGATGTTAGAGTTTCCCTCCACCTTTCTGCTCCAGATTTACCCTTCAACGTGTCAGTCGTGTTTCAGGTTACCTTTTGAGTCTCCAGGATTTCTAATGGATAAGTGTACACATGCAAATGCATATACTATTGTATCATAACTATAACTAAGTCTTTTGTACTCTGTGGTTTGATTGTAAAAGTTGAAAAAATAATGACATTTACATTATGATTTCCAGGTAAATATTGCTCAGTACAGGGCTAAGTCATGCGCTGTGGTTTCATTTCCTTTTCTGGGGTTCTGAGGTCTCCACCTTTAAGCCACTTACAAGAGACTGAACTTTCCCTAAGTATCAAAAATCTTTCTAATTTTTTTCCAGTTCAAAATCATCCCAGGTTTTTGTATGTTTTATTTCTACAATAAATAAATAATAAATAAATTTCTTGCTTATTTTTAGTTTTTTTTTTTATTTACTTGGAGTTTGAGTCTATACTGTTTTTGTTGGGAGAAGAAAATTAAGCATATCCCTTGTCTCTTCTGTCTTTCTAATTATTCTCTTACCTGCTTAGAGTCTATTCTGTTTCTTCCATCAACTCTTTCTCTTATTTTGGACTAGTTTCTCCATATTTGGGCCATTTCTTATGAAGCCTTTTTTTTTCCTGGAGTTTCTGATTGCCTCTTTTATTTAAACCTCTGTGTCTTTATTGTAGTTTTAAATATTTCCTGGCTTTTATGGAGGGGTCCTTCTGGACCCCCTGAGTCATGTCTTTAGCTGTTAGTCATTGTTACTATTATTCAAAAACAGATATATTATTAGAATATTATTTACCAATTTAAAAATACTGGGCAGTTTTGTTTGTACTTTCTCTACTGAATATTCATAAACATTCCTGATTATTTTATAATTTCCATAAATTTAATGGCCACTCTGTTATTTCCTTGAGTAGATGTACTCTGTTTTAAATTTAGCCATTTACATAGTGTTGGATAGGAGTTATTTTCATTTATCTCCTCTTAGAAATAACACTCTATAGACAAAGCTTTTTTCATTAGTTTATTTGAGTTCTTAGTAGAGGAAAAAAACTGGAAACCTTATGTCATCATCTTTGAGGACACATTTTAATGACTACACTTGTGTTGGCTTTTAGTATAGATCACTTGACATTTCTTATTAAAAAGCTTTTTTTTTTGGAAAGGAGCAGTAGGAATTGAGAGAGAAATACCACCTCTCGATCAGCACATTTAGTTTTCTTGGCAGCTCTGTGATGTTATATTGTGACTTATTGCAAGCCTGGTACTGCCCAGTAATCCACTGAGTATCACCCTCTTTAAAGGAGTGTTCTGGTGTCAGCCAGCACTCTCTGACTTAGGCCCATGATGCTCTTATCATCTAAAACTTTATATCATAATTTGTTGGCCAAGTGTTATTCAGCATGGTCATCTCCAACTGGATCACCACCCTTACTCACTGGAATTTTTTCTCAGTGACTTTTAGAAAAATCAGATTCATTCTTAAAAATCAAAGAGGTATTCCCATTGAAAATATTCTACAAGATCTACAACTACTTCTACACATGGTATATAAGAAAGAAATTTGAGGAATGTCAGGTTATTAGAATCAATAGACTACTGTGAAGAGATCTGTAGTCATGGGAGGCAGAAATTTTGATATATTGAAAAGGCTATCTTATTGTTTTATTGTCACTCTACCATATTGCATTACTTTATAGTAGGGAAATGTACTTTATATGTCAGTCTGGCAACATTTACTCTATAGTTATTTATGATATCTGTATGACATAATTACACAAAAATGGGACTTTTATCTTTGAAAAGCTTAATTAATTGATGAACACTGATCACACACTAAAGGATACATATCCAGTTGCACTAAGGAGAAATCCTGAGCTTAATGATGCACAGTGTCATTTTGGACAGTGGGTGATGATGAGACACATAGATCCAGAATATCACAGTTCAGAGAGGGTGTGGTCCAGTAGTCCTATTTTAATTTGAGAAAAGGGGGGCCTGGATGGGAGGAGACTCACCCAAGGTCATATGAATAGTTAATTGCAGAACCAACTCTAGATTCCATACCTCCCTGCTTCTAGTCCATTGCTCTCTTCTGATACCACCACGTATAATTTAAAATGTTTGTAATTTTATTTTTTGGTGTATAAACTGTACTTCATGGGGATGGAAATTAGAGTAATTTTTATTCATATAGAGAGAGGCAGAATATTTAGTGATGGAGAGAAAACATTTGCCTGGAATGGTATCAGGAAGAATTTAAATTCTGAGACATAAGCAACAATATCTGAGATGAAGGAAAGTGGTAGGCAGGCCAGGGGCCTATCTTAGAACATAATTGGGGCCAGGCTGTTGTTTCTGATCTTTGGGGAATTTGGAGGTTTATTTTATGCCTAAGACACCTCCATTCTCTAGAACACAAATTCCACATTTATAAAATAAGAGGGTTGGATCTGACAGGCTGGGCTTTATAGACACCCTTCTGGTCTGAGTTCCATGGCCCCATGATTCTGGGTTATGTCCCATGTCCAAGATTACTTAGGAAAAAAAAAAAAGGACCTCACTGAATCATTACTGGCATCATCTGCTTTGGTCTGGCTGGGAAGTAGGTCAGAGCTTGGCAGACATGAGAATGTGTTTGGCTTCAGCTGTGAGCCCTGCCAGGGACCCCTTTGTAGACACCTGCCTTAGAAAGGGTCTGCGGGAGGGGTTGATGCTTGGTGGTGGAGAAGGGTGTCTTTGTGGCCCTGGGTGTTGCAGGCAAGCGGGGGTGATTGATAGGAGAAGGAGCTGTTGGGGGAGGGGAATGAGGATGCCTAGCTGGGCACTGGTAGAAGAAGGAAAAGTAGGCACAGATTGAGTGCTTAGCTTGTGCGGAGCGCTGGCTAATATTCTTTCACTCCTCCCAAACTCGCTGGGAGGTAGGTGTCATTCTTTGGATTTTAAGGATGAGATTGAGGGTTAGAGAGGTTTAGTTACTTGTCTGCGGTTAGGCTGCTGGTAATTGCGGGAGGAGGGAGTCCATGCTGACTCCAAATCGCCTCTTCTTTTCACAGTCACACCGTGGCATGCTCTGTTCTAGCTGCTGGAATATAGTGCTGAGGGAGACAGGCAAAGTCGATGGCCTCATACTGCCTACAGTCGAGGAGGCAAGCCAGACAACACACGAGTAAACAAACACACATTTCAGAGAGTGAGGGGTGCTGCTAGCGGGAGAATGCGGCAGCATTAGGAGATAGGGAGTGACACAGTTGTGCACTGTTTTACCTCCCAGCCTCTGAGACTGTGCACTGCGATGTGCTGATCTGGGGAAACCAAACAGCTCTAGGTTGAGATTCTTGAGGTTAGAGTTCAGCCCTGGCCACAATATGGACCAACTGTGTGACTCGGGGCAAGTCACCTCCCCGTCATTATTAACACGAAGGAAAGTAATCCCTGTCCTTCCTGTTTCACTAGATGATGAAGGAAGATGAATCAGTTTAATGTGCAACCATTTCTAAGACCTCAATTGGTTATAAAAATACAAGAAGCTGTTTTTAACAGCTTTGATTAACTTTTAAAGGGATACTTTCTTACATTTATTTACCGCCTTTTATGTGCTTTGAGGAAACAACTGTTTCTTTGTGTTTTTTTTTTTTTCCTGATTCCTAGAATGAGGGCCCCCTTTGCCATTCCTGGGAGAGTTTGGATTTGATCTGTGGGCATCGGGACTCCTGGAGGTGTGGAGCAGGGAGCTGGCCTTCCGGTCATGCCACTGAAGGCGGGAGGAGGGACTGGACGGCAGCAGCACGCGGTCAGGGAGAGGGATCGTGTAACTGGGGGTGCTGGGAGTCGAATTGGGTCTGACCCCACCGTTCGACCCTACAGGGCGGTCAGGTCAGTTGGTGAGCAAACACTCACTGAAAGCCTACTAGGTGCCAGGGCGGGGAGGGGTGGCGTAGGAGACACGGATGTATCACCTCAGCAGTTGCTATGCGCTTGCCGTGTGCTGAGAGTTCTGGATGCTGGGGAGCCACATGCTTCTGGATCCCAGGGAGCATCCTTCCCAGCAGTTAGTGTCTGTCCTTTTCCCAGAAGTGTATAAATCAACATTTAGTAGGTGAGTTATGTACACAGGCAGATGATATTTAAATATACGTAACACCCTTACTGAGGGAGCCCCTGCTCTGCCAGAGGGAGCCTTTGTGTGGCTAGACCATGGAGAGGTTCAAGGGGTCTAAGAGAGGGACTGGGAAGCCTCAAAACTGAAGCTGTTTAATAATGGGTAAGGAAACATTTAAATATTCCAGCAACTCGCGTTGCTGTGTCTCTGTGTACTGGTGAATGTCAGTCCTGCGTGTGGTTATACAACTGTCTTATAGTGTCATCGGCGTAATACTTGATGTGCATACAAGCCACAGAGAAGGAAATGATTGGAAAGGCTTCATGGGGTTGATGATGTTTGAACTGGGTTTTATAAGATGAATAGGAGTTCGGTAAAGAACTTTCTAGGAAGAAGGGAGATCACGGGCAAGAGTACCAGTGTGTGCAACAGCACAGGACTTGACTGGGCACTTGAACGGTTGGGGCTTAGGGGATTTTGTGCTCAGGTGATTGATTAACAGGGCAGGGAAGAATGGAGGAAGAGCAGCATGTCCATTTTATCCCTCCCACAGGGTAGAGAAAAGATCCTGGCAGAAGGGTCAGGCCATTTTTATTCTTATTTTAAATAATAGCTACCCTGTGCCAGGTGTCAGGCAGTTGGCAAGCAACGTCTCTGATCTGCCAGTAACCCCATGAGATAGGAACTTTTACCCCTTGCTTATTTTACAGATTAAGAAATCAGAACTCGGCATGTTTAAGTGACTTGCACAAAGTTACACAAATGGCAGGAATAGGATTTGAGCTCAGGTTGTCTGACTACAAAGCTGGAATTTTCCACTCATTCACCATGTTGCCTTCTAGCTTGTGAATTTGCAGCAACATCCACGAGGAACAGGGTCCTTTTCTTGCATAGAAATGTAATTTGCAACAAAAACTGGAGATACCAGTATTCTCTTCTGCACAATGAGAACAAGAGTTCTTGCTCCAGGCATTGGCAGTGCTCAGGGAAGAGGGGCCTTTGGTGCAGTGCTTTCTAGTACCTTCAGCAAGACCATCTTGGGGACATGATGTTGCAGTCGGCCTCTCCTTGCTGCCCCTAAGCCTTTGACTTGACGTTTACTCTCGTGAAACAACCTCCTGATGGTTACAGAGAGAATAGACTGGTCACACGGACGCTGCATATTTTGGGTCTGTGACAGGGCTCTCACAGTGAATCAATAGCATGGTTCCTGGTTAAGATTTGGCCCATCCTGTAGCTGGACTGTAGGGAGAAAACGTGCTGATCATGGTGAGGATAGTGAGTCGGTTTGTGTGCTCGTCATATCTCTCACCGTACATTAATAAGTTGGGGTTCTGGTCTCCCCCTTCTCCCAAAAGGAAAAACAAGAAAAACTAAACCAACTGAGCGGCGACATAGCGTGGTGATCAAGAACACAGACCTAGGCCGGGCGCGGTGGCTCACGCCTGTAATCCTAGCACTCTGGGAGGCCGAGGCGGGCGGATTGCTCGAGGTCAGGAGTTCAAAACCAGCCTCAGCAAGAGCGAGACCCCGTCTCTACTAAAAATGGAAAGAAATTAATTGACCAGCTAAAAAAATATATATACAAAAAAATTAGCTGGGCATGGTGGCGCATGCCTGTAGTCCCAGCTACTCGGGAGGCTGATCCAGGAGATTGAGGTTGCTGTGAGCTAGGCTGACACCATGGCAGTCACTCTAACCTGGACAACAAAGTGAGACTCTGTCTCAAAAAAAAAAGAACACAGATCTTGTGCTAGACTGCCTGGACTCAGTTCCCAGCTCTGCCCCTGTCTAGATCTGTCTCTCTCTGTTTCAGTTTCCTTATCTGAAATATGGGAATGATGATAATGGTAGCTACTTCCTAAGGTTGTTGGAGATGTTAAATGAGCTAATATTTGTAACGTGTGAGGGAATTGCTTAGTATATAACATTTGCTATATAAGTGTTGTCAAGCAACAGTAGAATTTTATAAATGGGTCCTGCCCTCCACTGCCCTTTACCTGACATACTATGTTAGTGCATCCAGGTCTTTCTTGAAGGCCTGGCAGGTGAGGGCACAAGTCTGACTTCTCTTGCGTGTGGTCAGGCACTGAAAGGGGACACGATCACATGTGTGGTCTGGTAGAGACTGGTTGTGATGACTGCTTTGCCATAAGAACTTGAAAATATGTGGCTAAGAAATACCAAATGGAACAATATATATATTTTTTTCTGCTGCTAGAATAGAATTTAGGTTAAATGGCACTTGCAGCTGAGTTGATCTTTTAAAATTTTTTCCTGGAGTTATACTCTTTAACTTATGCATCAATAGTTTTATCTGACTGGGACAGTCAGTGGGTGGCTTTTTATTTGGCTTTTAAGAAAAATCATGGATCACATAAAGGGAGACAGCAAAATATTTGGATTCTGATCAACAGGGTTTAAGGCTCAGCTCTGCCATTCAATGTTGAGTCCCCATGCTGCATCTTTGGGCCTTTAGTTATTCTTCTTGTTCTTACTGTTAAAATTACCGATAAAATTAGGGTGCTAGATGGTCAGATGAGCTCCCTCTTCTCTGAGTGGCCCTCATTCTTGATCACTTAGCCATGGACTATTGAAGGAAGTTTTCTTTTTTGTTTGTTTGTTTGTTTGTTTTTAATCAAGTCTGTTGATGGTGACTCTGTTCAGTAAAAGAAACAAATTGGTCAGCTCGTTTTTTTCCCTCTCCACTTGGTAATTGTGCCCCTTGGAAGTTCTCATTTCAGCTTCACATCGTTTCTAATCTCCAAAATATTTCTGTGCATCATACAAAATAAAAAGCAGAATGGAACCAAATAGTTATTACCACTCAGCTCTGAGAAGTTGTTTGGGATGGAGGAGCATTTTAACTGTTGGGCAGTGATGCCAGTCCCATACAGGACACTTTCTGGGCCCCTTCTATAGAGAGGCAGCTGAGCCTTCAACCATACCGCCTCCCAGGCTCACTCTGTCCTGCCCAACCCTTCTACAACTCTCCTCGTTAGGCAAGCTTTATCCAGTTCTGCAAACCTCAGTATGATGACTCAGAGAAAACCTAGTTATTTTTCCCTAGAAATATCAAAGTGACCACAACTTCAGTGGTTTTTAAAGGGAGAAGGAAAAGAGAGTGATCGTGGGAGTTAAAATACTGATGTTAACATAGCCACACAGGGTTTTATTTGTTTTTGTATGTATGCATGCATGTAGACATGATTGAAGTTTACATTACAAGTGCATATGGTGTATATTTACAATAGAAAGGCACTTCTGGGTTCCACCTTACTTCTGTGTAGTGTTTTTGCTATTCCATTTGAGTTTTACAATAAGCCTACAAGATATGTGGAGTTGGATTTATATACTCATTTTTTTGGTAGGAAAAATCGAGGCTCACTCAGAGAAGTAAAGTGGCTTGCTTGAGATCTGTGTGAACGGTAAATTCTTCTGACTAGTGTTTGGCAGAGTTGTTACCGTCTTTAGGCTTCTTAAGCCATTTCAGTCTGATGGAAGCTGTTGTT
Organism: Cheirogaleus medius; assembly: GCA_008086735.1. Taxonomy (NCBI): domain Eukaryota; kingdom Metazoa; phylum Chordata; class Mammalia; order Primates; family Cheirogaleidae; genus Cheirogaleus; species Cheirogaleus medius. The sequence continues at coordinate 41,025,889 of VBSM01000272.1, forward strand.
GCCCAGGTCTGTGGAGGCCAAATTCATTTCTTTTTAGCACTGCTCTTTCTGGCCTCTGCGGTCCTGTCACTGTTGACCATTCTCACTGTCTTGGCTTCCTTCATTTTCCCCTTACCGCTCTGGCCTCTCTCCTAGGAGAGGGGCTCTTTGCTGGCTCTTTCCTTCTCTCCCGTAAATGCAGAGCTTTGGCTCATGACTCCTAGGTGGTTATCTCTGGTTTGGAACTCCTGAGCTCCAGACACATGCTTAAGTTATGTGAGGCGCAGTGTGTCTTTTAACATTGTCACCTTGGCTATTTGCTCAGTCACCAGAGACTCATGCTGGATGCCTTCTCCCCTCCCCCCACTTTGCATCTCCTTATCCTCAGATTTATTGGGTCAGCCCTGGTGACAACTCCAACCGGGCCCTACACAGTTCAGGCCCTCAGCATCTCTCTCCCGGAGTGTTTCAGTAATTCTCAACTGGCCTTCTTTTTCTCTTCTTCTCCTCCTCCATTCCATTCTCTGTTTTTCCAGAGAAATATTCCAAAAATGCAAATCTGTTCATGTTATGTCCTTGTTTTTAAAATCTTCCAATGATTTCCTCATTCAGTGTAAAATCCAAAAATCCTTTGCATGAACTAAAGAACAGGGATAGAAAGCAGCAGGGGGCGATTTGGCCCCTGCTTATTTCTGTCCTCATCTCGCTAATCTCAGCAATCCTGTGCTCCAGGAATACACCTGGGATTCTCTGTAGCCTCCATGACATAACAGGTACTGCCCCCTTGTCTGGAACACCACTGTCCACCCTATCAGCGTAGCTCCCACATGCCTTTAAGACTTTGCTCTGATACCACCTCTGCTTGGAATAACCCTCTGACCCCTGTTACTTCCACTTCCTTCTTTTTAGGCTATTTGTTGAACTTGGCTGCATTTCCTAGGGGCAAAGATTACTCCTTTCATTTCTGTGTCCTCAAGTCCAGAATAGGTGCACAAGAGATATTTGTTGAACAAATAAATGCCAAATAATAAAGGGTAGAGATAAGGCACTGTGGGAACTGCGATATAAATTTTAGCCAGGTAGCGGTGGGAGCAGGGAGTGTCCTAGGAAAGGTGACATTTGAACTTGGCCTTCAATTCTGTATGGGGGTGGAAGTGTGCAAAGGAGACCTTTGTGGTCATCATCACTGTGCTGTGTTCTATGGGACTTAAGGAAATCGAATAGGCCCATCCCCTGGTCAATGCCATCATTACTAGAGTAAAACAAGGAGGGTAGTCTCAGGAGTACACTTGTGCTAGTGTCTGTCATTTGCTCCTGAGCTGGGCTATGTAACTCAGCAGAGCTTCTGTCCCCTAGCACACAGCCGACATGGCAGGCAGGCCTCCCTGTCCTTGCTTGTGAGCTGCCTTGGAGGAAATGATTGCAGAATAGTTGCTTGTATTTTCATCTTTACCTCTCCTTCGGAGCTGCCATTCTGGATAGCAGACAGGTGACCTCAGCAGCCAGAGACAGGGGAGAGCAAAATGAGTCATTTCAGGCCCTAATGAGGTGCATGTGGGACCCTTCTTAAGAATGAGGGTCAGGTGAGGTTGTGCTGTGCCTGGGGTGAGTTTTGCCTCGGGGCTCCAGGCAGCGCTGGAGCAGAGCTGAGCTAATTTTACCCACAGGAGCTGACTGTGCTGAAGGGCAGAGCTTATGACATTGGTCTTATCATCCTGTGATGTCCAGAAAGCTCCCAAGGTACAACCCTGTTATGTCTGGGCTGTTTTTTCCCCTTCCAGTTAAATACATTTTTCCATTAGGCATGCATATTGGGAAGCAGGATGCTGAGGTGCAAAGAGCTTTGGATTTAGGTGGAAGGCTGTAGACTTGGATTTGGATCCTGCCTCTACCCCTTGCTTATTAGCTGTCTGACCTTGAGCAACTTATATAATCTCTGAGTCTCAGTTTCCTCATTTGTAAAATAGGACTTGTACCTGTGTCCAAGATTGCTCCTAGGTTTACACACTTGGTGACACTTAGCAAGCAATTACTATGTGCCAGTCAGGGTTTTTGTTGCTTTATTCAGAGTGTTTGACCCAGTCTTCTAAACAAATGTATGGGGAAGGTGCTGTTGCTATCCCTGTATTACAAATAAGGAAACAAATGCACAAGGAGGTTAGGCAGCTTGCCTCCGGCCACCAGCGAGTGGTGGCAGAACTGGAACTTCAACTTAGTCCAGTAGCTCCAGGAACCATACTCTTAACTACTGTGCATTCGTACTTTGAAATTATACAACGAGGAGGAAATGGGAGCCTAGGGAGGTAGCATTACCTCCTCACATTTACTTGGTAGACACCGAACAGACAGGCTGTTGGACCCTCTTGTTTATGTTATTTCTTTGTTTTCTTCATTAACTGTGCTGCCTCCTAGAGCTGTTATTATCACAGAACCCCCAACCCCCACCCACCACTTATAGCCCTGGAGAAACCAGTGTCCACGAGAAAAGTGGGCCATCAGTTGAGGAAGGCACGTCTGCATGGTCAGAGCAGGTACCAGATGAAGGTAGAAGAAAGGGCTGGGCCTTGTTCCAGTTGCTTATTACTGTGTAACAAATTACCCCCAAACTTAGTGGCATACAACAACTGTTTATTATGCTCATGGGTTTTCTGGGTCAGGAATTTGGACAGAACAAAGAGGGGATGGTGTCTCTACTCCACAACACCTGGGATTTGCAGGCTGGGGCTAGAGGCATTGGATGCTCATTGGCTCACATATCAGCTGAGACCTTAATCGGGGCTATTGGTCAGAATATCTACATGTGGTTTTTCTGGGTGCCTGGACTTCCTCATAGCATGCTGGTTATAAAGGAAGCCTTGAGAGGAAGAGAAGAGGGAGAGAGAGAATGAGAATGAGCACTAGCAGGTGCCAGGTAGAAGCTGTATCACTCCACTATGCTCCATTGGTTGGAGTAGTCCCAAACTCACTCAGGTTCAAGGGGCAGGGAAAGAGATTCCACATCTTAATGAGTGGTAAAATTCTGGAAGAGCATGTGGATGTTCCTGGGGCCATTGTTGGAAAGTACAATCTGCCACAGGCTCCTTTTGGCTAAAGAGAGGAGAAGGACAGGAGCAGACATTTCTGGAAGCCTATGCTGTTGGGCTGTACAGAAGTAGATAGGCCAAGTATGTAGCCTGTGTGGTGCTGAGGGATTCAGTGGCAAATCTGGTAAACAAAGAGATCAGTCCAGGAAATCTTAGGAAAGAGCCAGTAGTTATGCTATAACCATGCTTCATTTTATATAAATTAGAGTTTATACTGACCATAAACTAGTTTGTGTAATTCTGATTAGCTTGTTACACCTGTTAGCTATGTTACCTTGGAGTTCTAGGTTTATTTGGCTCAGTATAATAAAGTGAGATATTTTTGTTCCTTAACAGAGGCAAGAGAGGTCTAGGTATATACAGACATAGGTCTGGGGCAGATAAAGAAATAGAGAAATGAATGATCAGTTAATTGATCTATTTTTTTCCCTCCTGAGTCTAACAGGCATAAGTCCAGGAAAGACATTCTGTGTAATTTAATTGGAAATGAATTAATTCAAGAAAAGAAATGCTAACAAAATTGTTGGAAAGACTGGAGCGGTAGATGCAGAAGGCTATGTCTGGAGCTATTGGGTTTGAGAATTTATTCCAGAACCATAATCCAGGGATAAGGAAGATGTGATTTGGAAGCCACTGTTAAGACTTCTGAAACTTTCCTTAACATCCTCCTAGTTGGTGACTGGGCACTGGATTACCAGATGGACTGGCCTTTGACTTTCATCATTTCATGGTGTTACTTGCCAGTAGAAATGGCAGCAGGAAGACTTAGCTTCACTTCCACCTTCCACATCTCATTCAAATACACCTTATTGGTGGAATCTAATTTATTAGCTTTGAGAAAGTGTGGGAAATATAGTTTTTAACAGTCTGCTTCTGCAGTGCAGAAAGGTACTCTAGAGGGTGGACATGGACTCCCATTGAGCCAACTGACGGAATATATCTGCCCCAATGCATTCATTCAGAAATTCCCAGGAGCTATTACCCTGAAATACTTAACGTTTATAATCAATTATAATACTGTAATATAATTAATTATAACAATTAATACTTATGTTTATTTATATAAAATATACAAAATTAATATACTTAATATCCTGAAAAAGCAGACCATTTGCCCACTCAGTTTTTGAATTGAGTTCTCCTTAGTTTCGACAACAGCAGTTGATCTGTTATTTTCCAGTTCAGTTCAATCTCCTCCCAGGAGTCCTGGCCTAGGACAGTTGTCTTGTTTACGTAATTTGTTCACAAATGTATATTGAACACTTGTTATGAGCCTGACCCTGAGCTTGATTTGGCAATGAGGGGAGAGATAAGTCAGGGCTTCGTCCCTTGGAGCCCACCCTGGGAACAGGAATAAGTCAAGTGTGTCGTAAGAACAGTTCAAGGAAGATGGTGATCATTGCCCTGAATAGCAGGCTGAGCAAATGCAGGGAAGAGAGGTTGTTCTTACTGGGTGGTTTCATGTAGGGTGGCCATGGTCTAGTGATTCTCAGTGGTGACGTTTGAAAATGTGGCAGAGTGTTTTGTGTTGTCTCAGTGACTGAAGGCCAGGCTGCCATTGGCATTTTGTATTCAGGGCCAGGGATGCTAGATGTCCTGTAACGCATGAGACACTGGAGATAAAGGGCTATCTTTCTCCAAAGGGCGATCACTTTCCTGTTGAGAACTGCCAGCGGGCTTGATGGATGTGTAGGAGAGTTGCTGTTGGGGCAGAGGGTAGCAGGCCAGGCAAGGGGACAAAGTGAGCTGAGAGTTCAGTCTGAAGAAAGCAGAGTGTGTGACAAGTGGCAGTGAGAGAAAGCTTACAGTGGGAATAGAAGGTGAGTCCGGGTTATGTAGAAACTTGAGATATTAGGTAAAACAATTGGACTGTTGCCCTTGGGAAGCCACTTAAGATACTGGATCAGGGTCTTGGAGAGCAGAGATTAGCCTCATGTTGTTGCTGTGCACTATGTAGACATCAGTGACACTTTTTGAATGAATGAATGCCCCAGACAAATTGTGGTTTATGGGAGTTGGACTAGTTGGCACCTGCGTTTTGCCAGATCTGGGATCCTGTGGTCCTGGGAGAGCCCTTGCAGTCAGAATAGACAGGGCTCAGTGGCCGGCCACACAAGACTGTCTCACATCCAAACGCGTGGTGTGGTCAGGTAGCAACAGTACTTGGCGACACTGAAGAGAGATGTGAATGTCCTGAGAATCTTGAATGACCTCCCTGGTGGAGCTCATAGGCCGTGAGGCATGTAGGGAGCGTACTGTGCTGTCTGCATCAATGCTCTTGCATCTTAAGCTTATTAAAAATTGCCAATCAAACCGGCAATTTGCTGACAAGGTTCATATGCTGTGACTATGACTGCAGTTGTTCTCGGGGAGTGGCTTGTTTGTCTGTGTGGTGATGGCTGCTGCGCGTGTCCCCTGTGCTGTCCTGTAGGGTCATAATGGCTTTTTGACATTCGGGTCAGTCCTTTTTCCTTCTTTCAAGATGGGCTTTGGAGTTGGGAGAGGGAAGCTCAGGGTTGGAACTGACCAAACATATGTGAGATGTTAACCTGTTAGTTCCTCTCTGAAGTTTCATTTCTGACATCTTTCGGGGGGAGGGAATAGGGTGTGTAGGTATATGGGGTGATTCGAGAATCCTCATTTTATGGACGAAGAAACTGTGGCTCAGAGAAGGAAAGAGACTTGTCCTGAGTTATGTGTTGGGCTGGCTGTGTGACCAGCCCTGCACCTTTTGTAGCAGGGTTTAAATCGCACCCTCTCGCAGGGAGAGTATGGTGTGCTGCGCTCTGGAGCCAAAGGCCTGCACGTGGCTATAGGCACAGCATCTTACTATAAAATGTGTAAAATGGGCATCGTGGTCATATTTGATGTCAAGCATTTAAAAACCTTTGTCGACTACAAAGAATTACAGAAGTATTTCTTCTTATCATATTTATGTTTATGGACCAGGAATCGGTGGGACCATCTGTAGAGAGAGGGTGGGTCAGTGAAGAGGTGGTTGACTACACCCCAATCAAGAGCACTCCCCAAAATTTCACTTCCCCACTGTTTGGTAAAGAGAATTTGCACTCAGGTTTGGGGGCGTGGCACGGGGGTTGGGGGGAAGTATGAGCCAAATCTCAAGAGTTGTGTGCAATGGCGGGTTCACCCTTGCCTGGAGCCAGGGATTCATGCAGCAGTAGAATAGGAGATGTGGCTAGAAAGATGGATTGGCGCCCATCCTGGAGGCCTGGAGGCTGCCTGAGGGCAGGTGGACATTATTTTTATGTGGTTCAGAGCCCTGGGGAGGGGTCAGCTGGGAAAGTCCCGATGAAATGCACCTTCAGGGTGTGCAGGGAACCTGTTGCAGTAACTTCCGGGAGCGGCAGGGAATCCTGAAATTGGGGCGGGGGCCTTCAAGACAGGGAGATTCCCAAGTTTTGGGTAAATTCTAAGTTATTTTTTTGATAGTGGTTCAACTTTTTACTTGAGGCTATAATAGAAATGCTAATATTTTGTATAGGTGTAGAGCTGTCAAGTTTTCAAGAGTTTTTACGCTTATTAACTCCTTTTTTCTATACAACAAATTTGGAAGATGGGATTGTTCTCACCCTCATTTTGCAGGGAAAGAAATTGAGGCTCAAAGAGCAGATGGGATTTCTCAGGCCACTCAGTGGGTGGGTGTGGAAGCTGGGAGTGGGGATGCCAAGTCTAATACTTCCACCTGTGCCAATGACCTGGAGCAGTGGTTCTCTGGAACTCACTTTTCTCCACCTTCCATTGTCTTGCCTGTCATTCTCAGAAGTCTAAGATGGCCATGAGTTTCAAAGATTCCAGAGACAAACCGCAAGCTTTCCAAAGATGAACTATAGAGAATCTGGGGAACAAAATGTGTTTCTCCCAGTAACTCTTTATTGCTCTCATAGTGTTTGTACAGGTTGAATATGCCCACGAGAGCAAGGATGAAAAGAAATGAGCCTTTTGCTACTTATTGGGCATCTTCTTTGCCCTGAACACAGTGCTACCTGCTTTTCCATTTGTGGACTTAGGTAAATTTATGGTTGGGGTGATCAGAATTCAGCACTTATTGTGGCATTCTGCTTATTAGTTTATTAAATTAGTTAATTTTCATAAAAGCCTTAGCAGGTAGATAAACAATATTATTTTCCATTTTACAGATGAGAAAACTGAGGTTTAGAGAGATTAAATAACTTCCCTGAGAGAACACAGGTCCTAAATAGATTGTAATCCACGTTTTCTAATGTGAGACCTCTTTCTTCTTCTACACCTATACCATATATTGCCTCTCTCATAGGTGAGAATGCAAAGCTGCTTGCTAAGAAGGTGCATCTCTGACCTTGAATGTTACTGGAATCAGAGATAGAGGTACTATGACGAGCTCAGGAGGCGGGTGGCTTTTAAGCTGTGCTCTCCCGAGCCTGGGAGACTCCAGGAGTGGCCTTGGGGTTGGGGTGTCTAAGAAGGTGAAAAGTGGGGGAAGGAACAAGCTAAACATCTTCAAAACATTCATTTAAAGGGAAAGTTCTGCTGCTAAGAAAGAAAAAGTTTTAAAAGCACTGTAATAATACCTTTTACTCACACTGAGAGACAAAGCCTACCATAAGTTACAAGGTGTGAGGGGTCTGAGACCTCCCAACCTCCCAGCCCAGAGGACCCTTAACTCTGGGGCACTTTGTTTACAAGTACCTTCTTTAACCCAAATTCCCACCTTGGTGGGATATGGCTTTTTTTCCCCCCTTTTTCAAGGAAATATTTAATCTGTCCAGCTCCCTCTGAGGTTTTTGGAGCACTGGTTGGAGGTTCAGGGCCATGCAGCCTCTGAGTCTGACAGGACCTTTAGGATGCTCCCTGCACAAGGTCCTTGACCTACATTTTTCAACCTGTTTGTCTCCCCTTTGGACCCTGGGAACCTTGTTGTGATGGGTTCAATTTCTGTGCAGAAAAGAGTTGAAATTACAGCCAGTATTGTGTTACCTCCCAGTCCCAACCTCCCAAGACACATCTAGCTAAATACCTGTAAGTATTGAGTATCCACCATGTGCACAGGCTGAAAACAAAGGCAAAGTTCTTGATCCCAAGGGCCTGAAAGAGAGACAGAAACAAATAAGGAATTTTGTCAACTATTTTTGCAGATAGTCATGTTTATTATATATGATTGTCATGCCTGCTAATTATGTGAGGAGGATTTCATTTTATAGAAATGAGACTGAGAAAATCTGGGCAAGGGGAAAGAGAGCCGAAATTGGGGAGGACAGTCTAGAATTGCAAGGGGTTGAGTTTGCACTATGAATTAGTTAATCCAGGCCTCTTGCATCTTACTTTTTCTTTAAGTGTTCATTTCCTCATTGTAATATGGGAGTGAGACTGCCTAGCTCACAGAGCTGTTCCTGGGATTAAATGAGGTAATGCAGGTAATGTGCTTGGTATAATACCTAGCACAGAGTAAGCACTCATTAAATTATAGTTGTTATTGTTGTTATTATTTGGCAGTGAGGAACCAAAGGGCCTATTTTCTTAACCTCATCAATGGTGTAATCAGAGCTTTGATTCTCAGAAAACAACAAAACAAAACAAAAAACCCTGCTTTTAGAAATAGAATCCAATCACCTTATCTGACAACAATTTATCTTCAGTCTGCCTTTCTGATTTACCACTGTTTATTTCCACCCATTTGCCCACCTCTTGCACTAGTGGCCTACACCTTCTGTAACTAAGCTTGACTCTAACTTGCTGCTTCCTGGACATATCTTCTCATCGCCAGGGTTCAAATCCTTTTTGCTTGAAATGCCCTTTGCTCCTTCACCTGCACCATCTACCCCACTTTTAATACCTAGCCCCAAGTCCAACCCATGCACTGGGAGGGATCCACGGAACTCATGGAGTTTACCATGTCCTGTCCTTCATTATGGTCATACTCTTTCTTGCATGAGGCTTGAGAGCTCTTTGAAGTTGTCTGCATCTCACAGCCCTTTGCTGCAGTATCCCTGGAGATTGAAGCACACACACATAGTGGGTGTTCACACATCTATGCAATACATTAACCTAGTGCCTTTCTCAAAGCACATATGATGAAGTGCCAACCAGAAAATAATCAACATTGAGCTGCATGCTCATTAGCCTTGGGAATGGATTTCTGGGGAAGATCTGGCACCTCCATAAATGGCAGCAATGTCTTGGCTCTTTGCAGGAATTGAAGAGAATCCTGACAACTTACACATTGGGAGAGGCCTGAAGGAAGCCAGACCAGCTCACTCTCAGGGCCCTGTGAGTCCCCTGCGGCCCCCAGGTGATCTCCAGCAAAACCTCTGGTAAGTGAGCGAGCCTTATCTGCTGGCCCAGCCTCCTGGCCACTGCCAGGGCTGCCAGAATGCCAGGTGGAGCCTCTGTGGGCTGGGCTGGGACATTTAATGCATTGGAGACTACTGTCTTTTTGGTATCTGCAACTAGAAATATCTTGTGCCCTTGATTAATTCATGCTTGGGAGCTTCCTCAGTGCTCTTTAGTAAATAGCTCCTTACTGTATGTTTATTTCCCCACGGGCTTATTTCAGAGAGACTGGAGCCTGTGTTTCTAACAACTTCTCCAAGGAAAACATCGCAGGCCATGTTTCCGGAACTGAGAATCTCAGGGGGTCTCTCAAACATCCATCTCTGTTACCTCCTTTTGGCCCAGCATTTGCTTTTAGCTGAAAAGGGAGATTTTGTCTTGAGCCATCCTGAAGACATATGTGACTTGGAGTTTGAAAATCTGACAGCTGCTGCTGGGCTTTGAACTGCAAGGGTGAGCAGCATATATACATAGCCCTGTAGAACATGGAATCATTTTCCTTTAATTCCCAGGGCCTTAATGTTTCTTTGTCTTGTGAATGACCTCACCGCTTTCTGTATTTGTAATGGAATGCATAGTCATTTACAAGTAATCACACAGTAATCCCTTACACTTTTATAATGCCTTCCCTTTTCCAGAGGGCTTTCACTCTCATTATTTCATATGATCCTTATAACTGCTCTGAGAGGTAGGCAGAGTGGTTATTTTAATCTCTAATTTACAAGTGTAGAAATGGAGGTTTAGAAAAGTTGAACAGTTAGCCAGAGGTCAAACAGTATGGAGCAGAATTGGAACTGGAATCTCAAGCAGTCTAAATCCTAAACCAGTGTTCCTTTTACTACTTACTGATGGTGTGACCTTGAAATATACTCAAGTTCTCTGAGCCTCAGTTTTCCTATCACTAAATTGGGTATAATGCTGCCTCCAGAAGGAGCTGTCAGAGGGACTAAAGGAGACTGTCGGAGAAAGCGTTTAGTAAAGAGTAAAGCACACTATTAATGGCAGGCATCATTGTTCCTACTACATGGACCTTGAATTCAAACAGGGCATCAGAACCTTGAAAGAAAGTAACATTTTTTTCTCTCTTTTTAAAAAGATGCTGTGGTCCACAATGGTGCTGGAGTTGTCAGGGATCACAAGCTCCCAGCCTTGTGATTAGCAAATTGACCCTGCTGCCTTGCCTGCCAGCTGCTTTGTTATTCTGAGAATTGTGTTGATAAGACCCTCCTTTCCTACAGAGCTCTCTCTCTCAGTGTTCCTTGGAACAGCCTTGTATTCTGGAGACAGTTTTAGGTCTCGCAGGGCTGGAGAGCAGAAGTGGGGACCTGGGAATGGAACCTGCATCCCTGAGCTTCCTCACCAAAGGGTAGGAATGTGGTCTGGGCAGAAGGGCAGAGAGAGCTGGCCTTGAAGGCCTGTCTTCTTTCGTTTCTCAATAAGCTGAAGAAGTCCATCTGCCTGGTATTTAATAGGGTATGTCTTGTGATTCCACAAGGCCAGCAGTACATATGGTGAATGGATTGCTTAGCAGTAGCACATTGGAAAAAGCCAAAAAGAATGGATTTCAAGTTGGCAACAAATGCATTAGGAGTCAGCAGTGTGATGTGGTCAGGAGAACAGAGTGATTGAGGGCTGAGATCTTAGAGAGCTTTGTTTGTATATACAGTCAGCCCTCCATGTCTATGAGTTCTGCATCTGTGGATTCAACCAACAACAGCTCAAAAATATAAAAAAATAAATAAAAACAACAATACAACAATTAAAAAATAATACATATGAAAAACAATACACTGGTCAGACGTGGTGGCTTGCACCTGTAATCCCAGCTGCTCAGGAAACTGGGGTAGGAGGATCCATTGCGTCCAGGAATTTGAGGCTGCAGTGAGCTATGATCATGCCGCTGCATTCCAGCCTGGGTGACAGAGTGAGACCCCATCTCTAAAAAAAAAAACCAAAAACCAAAAAACAGAAAAACCCAATACAGTATAAACAGGCATCCTCAACTACGGCCTGCAGGCTACATGCGGCCCGCCAAGGACATTTATCCGGCCCGCTGGGTGTTTTTGCCTGTTTTGTTTTTTTACTTCAAAATAAGATATGTGCAGTGTGCATAGGAATTTGTTAATAGTTTTTTTTTTTAAACTATAGTCCGGTTCTCCAACGGTCTGAGGGACAGGCCCTCTGTTTAAAAAGTTTGAGGACCCCTGGACAAGTATTTATATAGCATCTGCATTGTATTAGGTATTATAAGCAATCTAGAGATAATTTCAAGTATGTGGAAGAATGTAAATAGGTTATATGCAAATACTACATGATTTTATATAAAGGACTTGAGCATCTCTGGATTTCAGTTTCCTTGAGTGTTCCTGAAACTCATCTTCCACGGATACTGAGGGATGGCTGTACATATTCACCTACAAAAATTTCAAACCTATGAGTCAGACGTAGATTGACACATGGTCCTAAGAAGCAGGATGAGGACAAGGGAGTTGAAGAATCAGGGAGCCAGATTTTTGGTTCCATATAAGGAAGAACTTTCGGGTGCAAAGTGGAATTAACAGCTGCGGGAGACAATGATCTCTGCCTCACTGCAGACCTCAGGAATACCATGGGGTGATTCACGAATGGGGCAGGCGATGGGCTCCGTGGCCTTTAGGGCATTTTCTCATCTTGAGATCCTAGAGCCAATGGTTCTTCGTGGCCAGGAAGAAGAGAGGCACACATACATTAAGGAAGTGCAGGGTTCCTTTGTGTATGTAGAAACTGATCTCTAAGTGTCTTTTGCAAGATGGAGGGTAAATTTAAAGTATTTTACTCTGGTTTTCATATCTACCCTTGTGGGTCACCTTGGTTTTAAGAGTTTCCAGGCCATCCCTGGGCAGCTCTTTTCCATGGGATGTCTCTTTCCTCTGCGGAAATACTGCTGATGGGATGCTGGAAGGAGTGTTCTGACTGTTGAGGACCATCCCTTTCCCCTCTTAGGCTTAACTTTGAGCTCCTAGGAGGGCCACAGTGGCAACAGCTCTGTGCTGAGTTCTGGTTTTGGCATGTGGTGGAAGGCTCTGTGATCTTGTTTTCTTATCTATTTTAGTAGTTACTGATATTTGTGTTCATTTATTAAACATGCAATAAATAAGACATGTTTGCTTGTGGCATGCTTGTTAAAACATAAAATCAGTAAGCAAAATAAATGTGTAATGATTTATTTGGATAGACCAAATAGAAGTTGCTTTTAGAGCATGTCGTTGAACAATTTCTGGATATCCACCCAATTTGTGAATGAGAAAATGTAATCTACAGGAGGGAAACTGACTTGTCTAAAATCCTAATGAGTGACTGACTTGGGCTTGGGGCTTGGGGACCCTCCTTCCCTTGAGCAGTATAGGTTGTAGCTTGAAGGCTCCGTAGGGGTGAGACCAAATAGTCTGGTGCATGCTGGGAAGCTAGGGAATGGGTGATGATTCTGAAAAAACCACTCATCTGACCTCCAGAAAGCCTTTACAGCCAACAATAGAACAGCATCACAGCAGGCAATAGGACCACTGGGAAGCCAGGTATGGTACCTGGATTCCTTTTTCTGAACAGACCCCTACCTCCTCACACCTCCACTTTCCCTGGTGTCTTATCTCTCTTTCTGCTCCTCTAACTCAGTCTGGAGTCATTTCAGATCAGATTTATTCCTGATAGGCTTTACTGGTTCAACTGAGCCATCACAGAACCTTAGGGTTGGAATTAATTTTACAAATTAAACTGGGCAGTTCATCCCTGCATCCTCCCAACAAAAATAATGTTCTGCTGATAGTCTGGTTTTACTTTGAGTCTTCATGCCTGGTGTCTGCCCCATGAAGAACACACACAAAACTAAGTTCCTGGGAGGACTCCCAGTCCTGGAGAGTCAGGGATCGGGACCGAGGGGAGGAGTTGCTTTAGGACTCACCTACCAGCATAGGAACTATGAACTATATATTCTTGCCAACCTTCTCAGGTGCATCCCCCCAAATCCCTCCCCCAAAGTAATAGATTTCATAAACGTAGTTGCATTCTGGATAGTCTCATTCCTGAGGTGGACTGAAAGCCTTTCAAAGCAGTCACTTCCTTGTTTGGTTTGGAGAGGCTTTTTCCAGTAACAAGTCAGCGTAAGGAAGGGTTGAGACTCCACTTCTTTGGGGGTTAATAATTTACTCTGAGTAAGGAATTCTGTCTAAAGTGGGGCATGTTCTTCAAGTGCCAGAGAAGAGAAGGGTGATTTTTCTGACATCCTCCAGTCTGCTTCTCCATATTTGGAAATGTTTACCCACCACACTGATCTATTGGAAGAGAAGGAGGTGACTCAGGGTTTAAGAGAAGCAGGATTTGAATTCTTGTTTCCAGAAACAAAGTCGTCCCCCTCCCCCGCCCCCACCCTTCCTTCTCCTTTCCTCTGCCCCTTGTTCTGGAAGCTGAGGAGAGCGTGTCTCAGTTCTGTTCCCCTCGAGCTTCGGGACCACCTCTTTGCTGCATCCTGTAGTGGACTGTGGGCCTGCGGCAGGGAGCCACGGCCAGCGGAAGGCCAGCTGCCTGTGGGGCCGGACGTCAAGTGAGTACGTTGTCACTGCCGGGCGAGTGGCATTTCTGCTCAGAGACTGGGGCTTATGGCCTGTGGGTCGGCTTGCTTGCAGGCGGTGGGACATGTTGCTGGGGGTGCTGGTAGCTTTAATTTGTGGGTGTGGACAGCTGCTTTCCCAGGGGAGAACTTACAGTGAGATTGAGAGACAAGGTCTGCCTAAGGAAAAATTCTATTTGTTTGTAAAAAAAACAAAACAAAACAAAAAAAACAATCAGACGGATATTTCCTCCCACATGAGGCCAAGCTTGAGTTGTGTAGAAAGATAATTTGGGAGTGTTGTCATCTGTGTGATTGCTGGGGTTGAAGCAGCAAGCCAAAAGGGATGTTTGCGGACATTTGAGGAGGGGTGGTTTTAGCTTGAAAAACAGTTTATGATTGGACTTAAGGATATGCAAAATGTTGGCATATAACATTTGTGTGGCATCCACAGTCTGGAATAAATACCTTACCTTATGTGCAGGTTGTTGTGTAGATTTGATGGATTGTCAGAGTTGGAAAGAGTCTCAGAGATTATTCTGTGTATCAGTCTCATTGCACAGCATGTGATGGGCAGCGGAGGCCTGGGGACTGTAGCTCATTTGCCCTGAAGACACATGGCTAATTAGGTAGGATTGGAACCCAGATCTCTCTCAGTTCATTCTCCTCCCTTGAGACTTAAGCTGCCTCCTCTGTTGCAGATGAGGAAATTGGGAGATGCTAGAGCTGCCCACATTTACTGATCTAGTCAGTGGGAAATTGAGGACTAGAACCTGCTTCTCCCAGTTCAGACTTCTTTCCATCATGTTAAATAGGCTCAGATGCCTGGATTTTTTTTTAATTTAATTTTTTTCTTTTTTTCCTTCCTAAGTTTTTTTTTTTGTTTTTTTTACATTTACCTTCTTTTGGTCATGTAAGTGCTGTTTGAATGCAACCTTCTGCTCAGCACTGCTGCCTATATCTTTTTTTTCCTGAAAGGGGATGGATAGCTTGTCCAAAAGATATAACTGAATAGTATAGACCTTTATTTCCATTTCATCTGTGGAACTGAAAATTATGAATGGACGTTGAGAGAAACTGAGCTGGGCTTTCTATCTGTCTAAGCCTCTACTACTATTCTTGAAGCTGTAAGAATTCTGGAGTATTATTCCCATTCAAAGGTGAGCCCTGATTCTGACTAGATTTTAAAAACACACACACACACACACACACACACATACGCAGACACACGTTTTTAGTTTGCTTTGATGTGATCAAGACAGGATAGAGACACAGAGGTCACCACCCTATTATGTCACCCCAGATGTTACACAGCTGTGATAAGTAACTTTTTGTAGTCTGCTCAGTTTCCAATCAACTTGAGGACCCCTTCTCCGGCATAGTGAAGAGCTGTGTTTTGAGGAAGTACTTTGATGCTGGTGGCATTAGGTGGCAGATGCAACAGAGCAGAAGAAGTGCTCTGAGACCTCCTTTTGTTCTGGCCGGTGTTGAAAGGAGAGGGAGGCAGGTCTCTAAGCAGCTCTGAAGTAACTAGGAAGAAGGAACTTGTGCAGGACTCCCAGGAAACTGCACACAACTTATCTCCCCCTCTGACCACCTGTGGCTGGGCAGTGACTCTGGGCCCTCCCTGCTTGTGGGATGGGAGGAGAGTGCTTTGAAAAATGAAAGCCTGTGAGTTTTTCCCGTGGCTGAGGGACGGGGGCACAAAGAGGTTAGAATTGATATCAGCACTGTGAATACTAATACTATTAATAAGGACAACAAACATGACTTGGTAACTTACTGAGTACCAGACCCTGGGATAAACAGTTTACCTAAATTGCTGAGTCACTGCTACAGCTGCCTGTGAGTAGGTACTATTTTTTTATATTCTTTTAAATTATGGTAAAAATACATATAACATAAAGTTTATCATCTTAACCATTTTTAAGTGTATAGTTCAGTAGTATTAAGTACATTTACATTGTTATGTAATGAATCTCCAGAACTCTTTTCATCTTATAAAACTGAAACCCTATACCCTATACCCATAACCAACAACTCCTCATTCTTCTCTCCCCTAGCCCCTGGCAACCACCATTCTACTTTTTGTCTCTATGAATATGACCACACTAGGTGCCTCATCTAAGTGGAATCATACGATATGTGTCTTTTTGTGACTTGCTTATTTCACTAAATATAATGTCATCGAGGTTTATCCACGTTACAGCATGTGTTGGAATTTCTCCTTTTTAAGGCTGAATAATATTCCATTGTAATGGATATGTCACATTTTGTTTATCCATTTAGATACTATTTTTTACCTTTATTTCATAGAGGAAGAATAACCTGAGGCTTCAAGGGGTTAAGTAAGGTGCCCAGAGCCATGCAATCGGTAGCAGACTGGTTTGAACCCAAGTGGTTTGGTATCAGAGTGCATGTGATAAAAAGTAAGTAAATATTGGATTCTGGTTGGCAAGAGTGTGACAAACCAGGGTGATTCTCAACTGTCAGTGAAACCTCCTCACACACTGCTATGACATTTCAGTAAACCAAGTGTTCCAAATGGCTGCACACAGATATGTTCCTTTGTTTTCTATTGGCCGCCGGGAAGCTCAGAGCCAAATTTGAAGCCCACCTCTAGCAAATGGTCTGAGACTCATGGCTCTTATTTTTTGTATCCCTTTCCCATTTTCTTTAGCTTATTTTCTCATCTCCACCCCCCGCCCCCACCATTTTCTTATTTTAAAAAAATCGTGTACTATTCGCGTCTTTTGTCAGATACTTCAGATCCTTTCTGGAACAAGGTGGAACGTATAAACAAACGGCATGCTATCTAGTATTTAAGGTATTATTAGTCTGTGGAATAGTGGGCAGAGCTGGAGATGAGATTTTCTGACTGGACTCTGCTCCTGTCTCAGCGTTTCACTGGGGCAATGCCCTGCCCCTTTCTGCCTCGCTCTTTCCTCATCCGGAAGAGGAGGGTCCTGTTGCCAACAGCCGACATTTGTCTGTTCTGAGCCATACACTGAGCATGCTACATGGTTTATCTCTAATTTTCCCAACATTCTCATAAGGCTGGTGCTATTATCCCCATTTTATCTTTGAGAAAAGTAAGACCTGAAGAAGTGAGGAAGCTTGCCCAAACCTGCACAACTCTTAAGTGCAAACTTTACTGATTCATATTTGTTTGACACCGAAGCCCAGGATATTAGCCACGATGCTGGGCTGCTTTCCCTTTAGAGAATCTGTCAGGTTTCTTCCATCTGTGGCATTTATTCATTTAATTTTTAGCAAATCTTTATTGAGTTCCCACTTAGGTGCCATGCACTGTTCTGGGCACTATCCCAGTACTCTATTTAGAGCAAAGAATAAGACACCGGGAGCAAGGATCCGTGGGAGCCTCACTCTAGTACAGGTGTGTGGAGGAGGCAGATAAGAAATCAACAGGTAAATAGGAATTATAAGTAAGCCAGGGGAGGGTGGCAAAGTGCACTCTGACTGTGAGCGAGTGCAGGAAGAGCTCTGGGAGGTGATGTGTAAGCTGAGGTCTGAACTGAGTGACAGGGAGGCAGTCGTGAAAGTCAGGAGAAGAGCACTGAAGGCATGGAGACGTCCATGCAAAGGCTATGACATGGGAAGGAGTTTGTGTCCGAGAAACAGAAGGAGCCCGCTGTGCTGCCAGATGGCCAGCTGCGCTGGGAGAGGCAGGAGAGAGAGCCAGAAGGGGCTACGAGGTTGTCAGTGAGCGAGAGACCTGAGCTGCTTAGACCTGAGTCCAGGGATGTGTTTCAGAAGCAGCATTCTGGCTGCTGTGGGCGGAGCTGGATTGTAAGGCGGGGGCAAGAGTAGAAGCAGGAAGGTTAGGAAGTGACTTTTGCCATAATCCGGGTGAGAGGTGGTGGTAACTTTGACTAGGGAGGTAGAAGTGGAGCAGCAGAGAAACGGGCAGGTTCAGGACACATATTGGAGTGACTGTCTCTAGGATATCAGATGTGATCTCCTTTAGCGGAACGCCAAGCTAAATGTGCAGGAATCTGGGAGACACAGAGGAAGGTGAAACTATGGGCAGTGGAGGGTCACACAGATAAGCAACTGGAATTCCAGGACCTGGGAGTGTACTCCCCCCACCTCCCATTTGGTTTCTAACCTTGAGCCTCTGGCCAATGAACAGAGGACAGTGGCTTCCTGTCTCTGACTTCCCCGCCGAGAGCTGTTGGAACGCCCCAAAATAAGCCCCGCAGAATGTGCAGCTTCCTTTGCTCTCCCTGGGTATTTTCATAAAACATTCTTTCCCACCAAGAATAAGGAACATTCAGAGTGATGTTGACTTTATGGGCTGTATTTAACATACTGTTTTTTCTTGATGTGTTGTCTGTTCTTGCAGAGATTTCTGCCTCCTGTGAACTCCCTGGTGAGGAGCCTTCAACCTTCTTGTAAGATGGTTCTGGAAGGCCCAGTGGGAGGGCCCCTCAGTGGCTGGAGGACTGTGCTCCAGGGGCACCTACCAGCTCTCCTTTCTCATTTACATTTGAATTCACACTTGCTAGCCTTTGCTGGCTCTCTGTAATTCCTCTTTACAGGCTGGGCTTTCCTGCAAATACTCTGTTTTCCAGTGGAGAAACTGGGCTCAAAGAAGTTAGGTGCTTTAGTCAACGTCCTGCAGCAAGGTAGTGTCTGAAACAGGTTGAGAATCAGAATTCCTTACCAAGCCATGTGCTCCAGCCACCAGGCCATAGCTGCCTCACATGTGACCTCATCCTTCTGAGTATTTCCTGGCAATCTTATACTATGATCGGCCTAGGCCCAGAGACGCTCAGAAATCATAAACTAAATAATCTAAAACGCATTCCTGAGGCTTCTTCACATTCTCTTCCTCAAAGAGTTTGCAGTATATAGTTATCAGTTTTTTAAAAAAAATCAATTTAACATCATCTCTTAAAAACAGTGTTTTGTTATGGCTCATTCGAGTTTCTTTTAAAATTTCTTTTATATTACCCATTCATTTAGTCAACAAACATTTATTGAGTTCTTACTGTATGCCAGGCATTGTGCTAGGTGCTGGGGATTGATTCAAAGATAATTTGGAGGCGTATGGAAGGGGAGTGGATAATTACAGCACAGTGAGATAAGTGCTATAATAGGGGGATATATAAAGAGCTAGAAATAGCACTATGAATAACATCTCCGAACAAATTGCCTTCTTTTTTTCTTTTGGATTATTCCCTTATGTATATTGCCCAAAGTGGGATTACTGGGTCATTTAAAAGATGAAAACAATTTGGCACAAAAAAATGTAATGACTTGCCTGGGGAATACAGCTCAATTTTCAACAGAGGAAAAGAAAATTGTTGACAACTCCAGATTTAGACCACCTCACCAGGAGGATTGGGCAGTTTTTATACCATTTTTTGTCGACATGGTGGCTTTTAGGGGGCACACCTGTTCTAGACATGTTAGCCCGCATGTAGAGACACATATCCTCATGTTTAATCTCATAAATTAATTGTTCTTACAGGAACTTAGGTATGTAAGTATATGGTTTACATTTTACAAATGAGAAAACCGTACCCTTGCTAAAAGGAAGTGACTTTCTCAAGATTTCATAGTTAATACAGTATCCAAGAGTCAAGTGCAGTTCCTTTGATTTTAGCACTCCTGTCCTGTTCTCCATGCTGTGTTTGCCAGTTGAAAGTACTCATGCTCCAGCTGGGGCCTAGAATTTAATGAGCCATGGAAACTTTTCTCAAGGAGGTTAAGATCTACAAAGTAGGTGTAGATTTTCTTACCCCCAAAGCCAAAGCCAGGGAACAGTGTCCCCTCTGTACATCGACCCGAAAGGACCCAAGGGCCCATTATTCCTGACTTGGCCCAGGTCCTGAAAGGCATAGCCCTCCCACTGGAGCTCAGAATCTCACGTAAAGCTGAAACCATGCCCCAGCTCTGCTGTGAAACATTTATTTTTTTTCCTAGCATTTAATGACATTAAGCAAAAACTCCTGCCCCTAGTATCTAGGACCTGTCATAACCAGATACCATTTGGGTCCACTGTGGACTTCCTCGATGCCCTGGCTCACTCCTTAAATCAGCCACATCCCTTGTCAATCCCCAGACATACCCTGCATTTTCTCACCTTCATGCCTTAGCTCATGCTGTTCCTTTTGCCTGAGATGACCTCTCCCATTTTCATCCATAGAACTCCTGCTCTTCTGCACAGATGCCACCTTCGGAAGGAAGTAATTCCTGATCACATCTGCTCCCAACTATCCACTTTCCCACTCTAGAAGTGATCTCTCTGTTCTGCTAACTCACACCACACTTAGCAATAGAGTATAAATGTACTGTGCTTATGAGAGTGGGATCTGAATTTGAGTCCTGGCTGTCACCTTTCCTGGCTGTCAGTTAAACATCTTGAACCTGAGTTTCCTCCTCTGTCAAATGGGTATAAATGATAGAGTACGTGCTTCCTCCTGAAAGCCATTATGTTGACAGGAATAGTATGAAAACTGTCTAAAACCCTCCTGGTAAAGTAGTCTAAATTTGGAATTGTCAACAATTTTCTTTTCTCCTGTTGTCATTATATATTTTTATGATATCAGCCTATGTCATAGTGTGTTATAAAAATTTGCATTGTTATCTGTGCTTCTTTTGTGGTGCTCTTTCCTACCTTGTGTCTTATTTCTCCTTCTAGTTGGGGAGCTCTTTAAAGGCAGGGAGTGCATTGCACCTTCCTAAGGCCTTGGACATATGGAAACTGCTAAAAAGCTTCCTTTAAGGGAAAGGAGGATTCCATACAACTTGGATGGTGACATCAGTGCAGGCTCATTATTAATAAGATGCCCTAGCCACAAGGTGCCAGGCCTGGCCCTGAGCTCTGTGATCTCTGTAGAGTAGAGCTTTAGGCACATGCAGTCTGAGCTAGATAGACCTCTGGCTCCTGCTTCTTGAGAGATAGGAGAGAGTCTGTCTCAATCCTATCTTCTTCTGAGTCAAGGATTTGGGGGGTGCTGGCACTTCCCTGAAGGCAGAGTGGTAATCCTGCTTGGAACATGAGACTTGGTTTCTTGCCTAGGTCTTCCATGAGTCTGTTCTGCGGGTGAGAGTTTCAGACTTAGAGGAAAGGGTCACTGAGGGTATGGATTAGGGGCAATGCTGAGAGCTACTTTCCCCTCTGACTTCTTTGTGGGTGGGGCCTTCACTGGGAGCTCTCCTTTAGACACTCCTACCTTTGCTATGCTTGGAAGCTGACCACCCAAGGAGATTTCATTTCTTAAGGGGATGGCATGGCTCTACCACTGAACTTTCTTTTGTGTTATTCCCCAAAATGCAGCACCTACGAGTTTCAGGATCCAAGGGGTTTAGCCTGGAACATAAGGTCCTCCATGTTCTCATTGCAACATTCTTTTCCAGCCTCATGTCCCACCGCATCCCTCCACGTCCTCTGTCCCTGGCTTCACCAGATTAGTCACTTTCCCTGAGAACACCCTGAACTCATCCTCCTCAAGGCCTTTGCACATCGTGTTCCCTGGGGCTATTTTCTTCCTCCTCATACATGGAAATCCTCTTGGGTGTTCAGGCTTAGTTTAGAAGTCACATCTGTAGAGAACTTCCATATTCTCAGGAGGACATTGCATATACTTGTGCTTTTGCATGCTTTTATTGTATCGTGTGTGTTCCAGCATGTACCCAGTGAGACTGTGAGCTCTTTGAGAGCTCTAGGCGTGTCCAACTCAGCACCTACACCTGCTAGGTCCACCCTCTGCCTTAGCAAGGACAGGAGGTGCTAGTAAACCTCCGTTTCTGAATGCAGAACATGAGACATTGTATCAACTATCATTTGGGCCAGAGAAGCTTCAGAAGCCCATGCTAGGGTTTCCATGATTTTTTAGATTATAATCCCAGCCATTTGAATTCTGTTTTTGAATTGGCCTGATAACAGCTCATTGCTAACCCTTCTCAGGGCTGTTTTCCACATACCAGTAGATGTTTGCTTAGTGTCAGGGCTCAGAGCTTTGTATTTCACTTAAGAACATAACAGCAAGGTGGAATTCAGGAAGGATTTATGTGCTTCTAATATGAACATTGTTGTTTTGTTTTTGTTTTTTTTAGTTTGAAAATATAGGCATTGTTTATCTCAGAGCTCCCTGAAATGTGAAAATAGGGGAGTTTTAAAGGTATATTTCTGCCCCTAGCAGAATAGCTGTCCATGTTATAGGTGAAACTACAAATTACTAAAGCTCATGTTATAGAGCTTGATTTTGAAAACCTGCATTCAAATCCTGGCTTTACTATTTACCAGCCCCAAAACATTGGGCAGGTGCCTGCCTAGCCTCCCTGTTCCTCAGTTTTCTCAGTGTACAATTGGGAAATTTTTCTCATAGGGTTGATGGAAAGTTGAAATAAGGTTCTGGACATGAAATTGAAATTTTATTAGTATGTATGTTTCAGAAACTGGATTTGGAGGCTATTTTTAAATAGCAGTTCCAAGAAGTTTGCTTTTGAAGGAAAATACTTAGTTGTATACGTTTTCATGAATGTGTTTTGTTTTATTTTTTAGGAGATAAAATAAATGAATTTATAGGCAAGGGATGTACAGTATCTAACAGACTTAGGAAACATACATGGCTTATAAAGACTCAGTTTTAGTCCAAATAAATTAGAACCACAGAACCACAGGCTTTGAGAACTAGAAATCTTGGAAGAGGGTGAACATGAATTAATGTGTGTTATATGCAGGCTTTGTGCTGTACACACTGGATATGGAATCCCAGGAAATGATTGCATACACCCTGATAAGGTAGGTGGTATTAGCCCTGTTTTGCAGACAGACAATCTTGAGCTTAGAAAAGTTAAAATGAAAGTCCAATATCAAAGCCTTGACCTTCACACTGCATTCCTGATGGCCCCTAGAAATCCCCTCCATTTACAGATGTGACAAAGACCTGCTTTCACATTGTTGATTTTTCTATTCCCTCCCTCCAGGGGCAGCCACTAATTCAGGGCTAGATACAGCAGTGGAAATCTGCAGTCTTGATGTCCTGTAACTTGTTTAATGAATCTAGATGAGTGTCTTGACATTTCCTACCAAAAGTCTGCTTATAACATGTCTAAAGATTGGGCTCCTTTGACTGTATTCATTCATCAGACTTTACTTGTTTTTTTGTCTTTTGGAGAGATATTTGCCATTGCCCATCTCTGTGTTTGAGGTCAGGAGCACACTTGAAGAGGGCTTTATATTCTCTTTTAAAACATACAGGTGGAAAATTAAATTCCTTAACTGTTCCCATCATCTTCCTCTGCCATTTGTGGGCGACCATGTGGAAGAGGTGACAGGGGGCTGGGAGTTTGTAGCTATGATTCTCATCTTGAATCTCTTGCTGACCAGGGATAGGACTTCAGGCCAACCATTCCTTTCCCTTTTGGGACCTTTGTATCTTCATCTTTAAAGAATGAGGGCACTGCTAGGTGATTCCTAAGATTTTAAAATTCTGCATGTTTTGTGGTGTCAAAACCATCAATTTCTGCTGAGCTGTGTAATCCTGCAGCTGTTTCTCTGATACTTTTCAATCTTTAGATTTAATCTATTCAACAATGTATAATTTTTTAAAGGGAAGCTTTTATAGACACTTCTCAAATATAAGGGTGTGGGGGGGATAAATGGATGTTAAAAAATAGAAAACAACCAATTAAATAGTATATAGCATGTAATTCTCCTTGGAAACTTACCACGAAATTGAGGAGCACTTTAACAACTGGTAATTTAAATTGCATTTGAACTTTGCTAATGGTTTGTTTGCATGGGAACTTCAATCATTTCTCAGCGGTTCTTTAGCAAAGCTGCATGTTCTCTTTATGGAAAAGAAGAAGAAAATTATTAAAAGAGAAGTTGACTATGGAAAGGGAGACCACTTTGATTTGTGCATGGAGAGAAGCTGGAGAGTCTGTGAGTGAGAGTCCCCCAGGGCCAAGGGTGGAGAGCTTTTCTTTCCAGTGAGGTTTAGAAATCTGGGAAGTCAGATGTTCTTTGCTGCTGTTGTAGAGACTGTTCTGATTTATCTCTCTCTCTCTGTAAGAAGCTTTGCTTTCATGGGGCTGGGGGTGAGGGCTCTCTTTTTGATTTCCATGGAATTGAACTGTCCACAATGTGACGTTGGCCTCCTGACAATCGATGTCTCAGCAAGTTTGAAATGATGCCTCTCTCATTTGAGTAGAAATGGCTTTGAGAATTCTGAGGTCCTTGAACACCACTAGCTCTCAGGAATTGTATTGGTTTCCTGGGCTCATCTTGATTCTGCTCCATTTTCCCTATTTCATTTCATTCTGCTGTTGGGGTGTACTGAGTGAGCTTTGAGGCAGTTGTTCAGAGGCCTGGGTGTGTCAGTCCTGGTTTTGCTCTGGGTGTAACAGGTTGTGTGACCAATGGCAAGTCCCTCTTCCCAGGGGTATCGGTGTCCTGTGTCAAGATAGGCAGTAGCTGGATCTAGTGGAGCAACCCCGGGACTGCCTGCCACTACCGGTGGGCTCCTGGGGTGGCCATCTCCCCACCCTCTCCCACGCCTGGGTTCTCTTCCTGTCAGTTGGAAGAGTTGAGATGGGTCATTTTAAAGCTCCCTCTCAACTTTGAGCTTATCAGGTATTTGAACACTGAGTGAGATATTACACACAAAACAATTGCAGGATTGGTTAAATATTTAAAATGACAACAATGAAAATGGGTGTGGTGGTTTCTCTGGTATGTGGATTTCTCCTGCATACACAAAGGACAAGTTTTATAACAGCCCACTGCCCTGGAATACTTGTCTGTTAAAATATATATTGTGTAATCCTTAGCAAAAAAGTAATAGTTCTTAATGAAATAAAACCTGTCATGAGGACTTTACAGAAAGTGTCAAAATTGTCCTCCTCTCTGCCGCCCACTGGCTTTCATTTTTCAGGCAAGGAAACTAAAGTTCAAAAGGGACATTAGATCCCATAGTTAGAAATTTGTCTCGAAACTCATATTCCTTTCCTCTTTTTATTTGGTGTGGTTCAGATTTATCTGTTAATGTTTTTTCTTGCTTATAATGTATCTAATTGATTTATCTCTTTCACCTCCATTATTAAGATGAAGCTGTTTTCCCAGGAGAACTGAGGCACCAGCATTCTCTTTTCTTATTATTCTGAGATAAATTAGTGGAATAAAAGTGCCAGGAACCAACTGCCTGGGAGTTTAGGGGGTACAGGGCTAAGCCACTAGAGTTGTGGATTTCAAGCCTGGTGTCATTCTCAATATGGCCCAGTCAGAGACTTTATAATCCCGGGAAGTTCTGAAGCTGGTAGGACTCTAGAGATTCATAAGTACCTGCCTTCTCCCATTTTCCACAGGTGGGAAATTTGAGGCTCCTCGACAGAGCAGAAGACAGAATCTGGTCACCTGATTCCCCGTGCACTGCTGTTTTCGTTATTCCACTGGGCATCATCAGAGGGAAGACATTTTGTCCTTAGTTGGTGAGTCCTATCACAGAAAAGAAGACTTTTCTCTTTTAAAATCAATGTACATGTTATAATAAGTTTAAAAAAATTAGTGGTTTCCATTTAAAGCATGGGCACCCGTAGCTAGTATGGCTTAAGAACTGGAGAAGAAGCAAAATGTTCTCTTTCTTTTTCCTTGAGTTGATTTTATCAGTGATGGACAAGTTATACTAATGCTAATAAAACGTGTGGCAAAGCAAAGGCAGGCATAGCTCTTAGAAGGTGGCAGGCAGAAACATTGGAAGAAAAGCTGGAATAATGATTTCAGGTTGCTAATTGCTTCCTTCTTTCTCCTTTGGTATGGTGGGAAATGTTCTTGATATTGAAAGACCAAAGCGGAAATGCTTGTGAGGAAAGAAAGCAATATTATTGAGTGTCTCTTGTTTATCCCTGTGCAAGGTGCTTCTTCTTTTGTGGTCTCATTTTATTTTCCCAACAGCCCATTGGGGTAGGGGAGGCTAAATTAGCTTAGGCAGAGGGTGTGTGAGCCTTTGTCTTAAAGGGCCTGCCAGAGCTCCATTGGGATCTGAGTGTGAATCTTGTTGTGTGCTCAGAAAGGAGAATGGTGACCAGGAAAGGAAAGCTGTCCCTTGTGTTTGGGGTGCCTCTGTGTTAGCGGGTAGAGTAGAATATCATGTTCTTAAAGATGGGGCAGTGAAAAGATCAGTGGTGTGTAGTGATACCCTGGGCTATGGTGAGATCTGAGGAGAGTTGCTGGGAGTTCTGGCTGAGGATTCCACTTAGGGTCCTAGCGCTGTGGTCTCTGTGTTGAAGCCAGTGTATTTGTGCCCCAGGCATTGGCTTTATACTAAATAATACACCTTGCCACGTCTGCAGTGCAGTTTTCCAAAACAGGGCAGATGCCGTTGTGATTAAAAAAACCTAACTTCATTCGACACTGTGACTGAGCTTATAGTTGTGTTTTGTTACTTTGTCTTTTCTTAATCAGTGTGTCTTAAAAGTACAACTGACTTTCTGCGCACCTTTTGATCTGTATAACATAAAAGGCTGAAAACCACTGGTTTGATGCTGAAACGTTATACTCTGTTAAAATGTCAAACATGGTCTGGAATATTTTCCCCGTAACATATAGTCTAAGTATTAAATGGGAATCTTTGTTACTTGCTCTACCTTTTTAATTTTCTCAGTGTTTAAAATTAAATTGTGATAAATATGAAGCTTTGTGCTTGGGTTTTAAAAAAATCAAGTGTGCCATGACAGAATGGGAGAGATTGCCTTAAGAAGAGCAAGCTGGAAGAGTCTCTGACGTTTTTGTAGTTCATAAGCTAGTTACGAGCCAGCAATGGCTTTTGTCTTCTAAAATGCTGATGCAGCCTTAGCCTGCATTTAATGGATTATAGTATCTAGAACAAAGTGGGTGGGTGATCCTGTAACACCAGGACACTGGCAAGTCCAGATGTAGGGTGGGCTTCAGGCCTCCAGCTCTGTTTCTCTGCTCCTCTTCTGCCCTCTTTTGTGTGTTGGCTTCATCCTCATGATGTTTTGCCTCATGGTCATGAGATGGCTGCCCACTGCAACCCAGATGATAGGCATCCTTCTTCCCATCTGGGAGTAAGAGAGCCTTGTTTGCCATATTCTCATAGGCTTGTGTTATTGTACATTTCTAAACCAGTCACTGAGGCTAAGAAAATAGCATTATACTAATGTATATGAACCAGAGCTCTCCTGGAACTGAACTGGACACAATCCTACTCAAACCTCATGGCAGCTACACGGTGAAGAAGACATGGCCCCTCAAAAGAATATCTGGGTGCTGTTAGGAAGGGGAGAGAGAAATAGAAGCTATGTGGGTAACCATAGGCCTTCTGCAAACCTCCTTACCCCCGTCAGAGCCCCTCTAGAGTGTCAGACTTTAGTTCTTATTTCACCTTCTGAAAGGGACATTAGCCAGCCAGACTCTCTGCACAGGGATGCTGTGAGGACCAGAAATGATGTCCCACCAAGAACTGTTACAGGAATGAGATTGTGGAGAAGGCAGGGTGTGGGGAACACATGATCATGGCCTTCTAGAATATAAAACCCAGTCAGGGGAGGGGCAGCATCTCTTGTTCACATGTGTGTTTCCAGAGTCTTGTGGGGTCTCTGGCATGTAACAGGTGCACCATGCATTTTCATGGATAGAAAGAATAAATCTGAAGGTGGGGAGTGTCGCTTTGCCTAGGGGTGTTCTGTCAGGCGCTGGCTGACTCTCTGCTGGGGAGTTATAGGAATTCTGGCACAGATGAGGCTGCACTATATGGTTTGATGAGAACGAAACAAATGACTGGACAGAAAGAGGCTTTTGGGATCAGTATGGCTTAGGAAGTTTGTGAGTCCATAAAAAGGCAGTCAGTATGGTGGGATGGGGTACCAGAAGGCCTGCCAAATATTAGATATGTGACCCTAGAAAAACATCCTTCTACTCTCATTTTCCTAATCTGAGAATTAGAAACAGCAGTCGTTGCCCTGCCTACCTCTCATGTTTGTTTAGAGCAACTGTGTTGTTAAATGACAACCTGTTTTGTAAACTATAAAGCGTAGTCCATGCATGATAGGTATCACAGCTGTTTTCTTCTTTAAAGACTCATCCTGAGTATGAAGAAAAAGGCAGAGTAAGCCAAGTGTCCCGCACTGCACCTGGTGCATAGTACATGTTCAGTGTGCGTCCTTCCTCCGGGCCTGCACCCCCGCCCTCCCCAGGACCGGATGGGCACTGACTTATTTTCAGTCTTGGACAGCAGCTAGATCTGGAACCTTGCTTAATATTGGTGGCTAAGGTGAAAATAGAATTGTATGTTACTATTATTTTTCACATTCATTTTTGCCTGAGGCAACAAGAGGTGGAAGGAGGTAAATTTGGAGACCAAGGAAGCTCTAAGCTTGAGACACTCCATTGAAGCTACAGTCTAGCCCATTTGGCTTCTTGCTTTGTTTGGTTAGATAATCACACCTTCTGCTCCAGGCATTACTGACCCAGTGGGAGTCAGGAAGGAAATTATTTCTCTCTGTTGATACCCGTGTACAATTGTTGACTGTAACCAAGGGCTTTCAGTTTTAATATTTCCTCTTTGGTCCTCAGAAGTATCAGGTATTAGTCTCTGCCGGAAGCAAAGCATTGGTGGTCATTTCCTTTAGAAGTGAATGTCCTGGCTGTCTGCAATTAGTCAGGTGGTTTTGGGGCATGTATGACCATTTGCTTAGCCAACTTTTGTGTTATTTGCTTCAAAAATTACAAGAGGACTTGTTGGGTTTGAGCAGTGACTTATTCAGTCTCTGGAGACTCTCTGGCTCTTCATGTAACCCAGGGACATCTTGTAGGAGATATGTTTGCTGTCCACTGAAGTAAAAGGTAGAGATAGATCTCTATATCTCTCTCTCTCTTATTTTCTCTCCCCCCACACAAGACTAGATTAAAATAATCCAAGTCTGGGCATTGTATTAGTTGTCTATTGCCATGTAACAAATTTAGCTTAAATCAAGAAGCATTTACTGTCTCACATTTTCTTTAGGTCAGAAATTTAGGAACAGCTTAGATGGGTGCCTCAAGGGCTCTCATGATGTTGCAGTCCAGGTGTTGCTGGACCTGCAGTCTCATCAGAAAGCTCAACTGGGCAAGATCCACTCACTGCCGAGCTCGCTCACATGATTGTTGGTGGATTCAGTTCCCTGCAGGTGCTTGTACTGAGGGCTTCCGTGTCTTGCCATGCTGCCTTCTCCACAGGGCAGCTCACATGGCAGCTGGCTTCTCTCACACCAAGTGAGCAAGAGAAGGTCTCCAACATGCAAGTCACCGTCTTTTTACTACCTGATCCTGGAAATCACACACCATTCCCTCTGTTTCATTTTCTTTACCAGACGTCAGTGGCTAAATCCATCCCACACTAAAGGGGAGGGAATGCACAAGAGTGTGAATACCAGGGGGTGGAGTTATAGGGGCCACTTGTAGGTTCCCTGTCATAGATACCCCAGGTGACATGGGAGGTGCTAAGGGGGGAGTGAGGGTTAGCTGCAGCTACTGAATAAACTCAGCATACCTCTGTGGATCTATTTTACCTGAAGACTTTTTGGGGAAAACTCCATTTAAAAATCTTAATGTAAGCATTAATATATAATACCACAGAATGCAAAATTGGCATGGCTTTTTAGAGGAAAAATACAAGCTTTCAATTAATGCTGTGCTCCCATACCTCTTATGTTTTTGCCCTCCTCAGCAGTTAGAGCTGCTTTGGTAGCAATGTCTAAAAGTTCTCACTTGAGCCCTTTGCTGTATAGGTGAAACCGCAAGACTAAGAAAGGGGGCACACTCTTCTGGGGCCACACAGCCAGTGGGTGGCCAGGAGACAAACCATATGTATCTCCAAGAGCTTCTCTTCCATCTCCACACGCAGAGTCTGCTTCATAATTAGTCTGTGCAACTTCTGGACATGTTTTCTTTTCTTTTCTCAACCTCTCTCCTGTGCCCGAAATAGATTATGGAAAATAGGTCAAAATTTGGAGTCTTGAACCTTGATTTTGCCCTTTTAGTTAAATTTCAGGGATCTGCATCTCTTGTTGGGTCATGCCGTGTCCTGAAAAGTTGCATAAATCAGTATTACTTGGCGCAGACAGTGTGTCTCTGCAGTTATGAATAACATTTGTATTAGGGAACGAGAGCTGGTACACGGCATTACCGTGAGATGGACAGGAACAGACACAAAGCCTCAGCCAGCACCTTCTGTCTGGCTGAAAGTTTCTTTTCTAGAGCATCCGTCTCTTCCCCGACCAAAGTAGTCTTTTTAAAAATCAAGCATGGCAGTTTATTTTATAGAAGATGACAGGTTCTTTTCAAGTCCACTTTAATATTCCTAAAAAATTAATGGAAATGGGAGACTTGAAATTATGGTCAAGCTTATTAGAAGCCACACAGCCAAATGAGGAAAGCACAGCTTTGGTCACTGAGGATGTCCCTGGCCAGAATGTGAACACCTCTTCCCCCTCCATGGTCCCTCTTAACTCTCAACTTTTTTTTTATGCTTTTTGCTTTTACAGTGATTCTAATCAATTATATCATTTTTATTGAAAGTAGATAGAAGGAAATAGAGGTTTAGTTGGATGAAGGCAACATGACAAAGCAGGAATTTGGAGCAGGAAGACTACCACATATTAGCTGCATAATCTTTAGTCACTTAATCAGTTTTCAAACCTGTTTCCACATCTGAAAAAAATGGGGCAAATAGTGCCTACCTGAGTCCGTGTTCACAAAGAGCACAGTGCACATAAAGTGCCTATTGAGTGTGGTGCTTAGTGTGTAGATGTGTGCCTTAAGATGTTAGTTTCTGATCTCCTTGATAGTCTGTAACTCTTTGCTAGACTCCACCCTTCCTTCTCTTCTTTGTTAGACCATTGTCTCATATCTCCACCGGACACTGTCCCCTCAGATTGGATCAGATCTGTAGCATTTACGTATCCATCACCCCAGATTTCTTGTTTCCTGAATGACTAATAGCCTTAACATTTATAATTTTGCTCAATGGCTCCCAAGACATAAATACAAACATCATAATATGCTCATGTTTTCTGACATTTGGAAATATGGTAGCTCTGGGAATAAAATATTTATAAACTGTGTTTCACAAGAAAGGCCTTTTGGGCATCACCACTCAAAATTGTTGGTTTTCATGGCCAGACTGTCGAGTCCAGAGGTGCGCTCCACTCAGGTGCCATCAGCGACCTCTTCCTCTGCAGACGGAAGTGTCTGTGGGACCTGCCCCGCTCTGACCTGCTTTGGGTTCTCTTTGACTTCTTTAGGGTGAGATCACCTCCCTGTGTTTCAATGGCAACTGGCTTGAGTTATATCAGTTATTAAAAATGATCTAATATTTTCCTTTTAAATCTGGGGCCCTGGCTCATTCTATGATTAAGCTAGTGATTTATTTATAATATGGTACGAGACGGCTGCAGTCACTCTATGATGTAATCTAAGAATGACATGAAAACAAA
Organism: Cheirogaleus medius; assembly: GCA_008086735.1. Taxonomy (NCBI): domain Eukaryota; kingdom Metazoa; phylum Chordata; class Mammalia; order Primates; family Cheirogaleidae; genus Cheirogaleus; species Cheirogaleus medius. Next base: position 41,057,329 of record VBSM01000272.1, read on the forward strand.
ATAGGCTTTTACATAATGAAAGTGTTCCTGTAATGCAGTTTGCAGCAAGGCTGTTTTTTCCCCATTGAGAATGGAGATGTATCCGTTACTTTTCCTTCCTTTCCTTTATCTTCTTTTCCCATTTATGAGACTTAAGGCCTTAACGTTAATTTTTTTTAAAAAATCAGCATTTACAACTCCACAGAGTCTCTGGTTTACTCTTTGAATCTTGTCTTCTTTGTCCCCTCCCCCACTGCCCCCCCCCCATGGTCTCTGTTGTATGCAGCTACTGCTCAGCCCCTACTCAGCACTCAACAGGCCTCACCATTTCTTTGCTTATGCTGTTTCTTCTGCTGGGAATGCTCCCCTGATCCTGAATTTTCTTCTACTCAAGACAGATATACTGCACAGGTTCTTACGGATAGCATCCTTTTGCAGGCCAGCTCACATGCACCTCTTCCTCCAAGCTTTCTGTGGAGCTTCTACCCCTTTATCTATACTTCTCAAAGAACTTTCTACAGTAGCATTCCCCTACTGCCAGGAATACCCACAGTTAGAGGGGGAAAAGTGACTTAGGGGAATGGGAGAGGGGACCTTTGTGTTTCCAGGTCTGTTCCTAACATTAGGACCTGGGCAAGTCAGGCCTCATCTTTGGGATTCTATTTTCCTCATCTGAGGAATGAATGGTTTGGATTTCATTTCACATGGCCAAAAGGTGTATTCAGGTCCTGTACTGGGGAGGATTCTGAGGCTGCATCCTGAGTTCATGATCACTTAGCATTATCGCTATGGTTGTGGGCGGGGAGAAAAGGGTGAAGGCATAGCAAAGGTCTCTGGGTTGCTTTTGAAGTAGATGATTTAAAGATCTTTTTTTGTTTTACCTTCTCAGATGCTTTGATTTACTCACTCTAAGTGTCATGCCCAAGGTCACAAAGCACATCAAGATCTACAGCCCAATTCTCAGAAATAGAGATGGTTAAAAGCTACACATTCTAACCTCACATTTATCCATGTAGGCTGGCTGTGGGAGTTGAGAAGCTGTAATAAGAAAAACTAGAAGGTCCATGACTTATTGGAGGTAGAAGACTCTTCAAATTCTGTACGTGTTTGAGCTTGGTTAGGGTCAAGGGATAGTTTTCACCTCTGTCTTCTTTGCTTCCAAGGTGTTATAATGTCCACACTATTCTAATTTATGTCAAAGATGGCAATTCAAATTCAAGATCAGAAAGGGAGGTGACCCTTCCAGGGTCTTAACTGGATCAGTCTTATCTGGTGAATCTGTTAGATCTCCTGTTCCCCTCTTTCCCACCCCAGACAAAGTGCTTAGCTCTCAGCAAAGAGCCAAATTGCCTGAGCAGTAGGTCAGCTCAGCAACCAGCTTGTGGAACAGTGGGGGAGGATAGAGAAGGAAAAGGAAGAGAGGGCATTTTAGGATGGTTGATGGCACCGAAAACCAGAGCCCTGGAGAGGGATAAAGAAGGAACTGGAAGTGGTTAATGTGAAGAAGAGAGGAACAGCATGGAGAAGAGAGCAGAGCAGGTGTTGCTCTCCTGGGTCTGTGCCATGGAATGAACACAAACTCACTCTTTGTGACTTCAGAAAGAGTTCTGGGAGCCGTGGATGGAAACAACAGGAAGATAGTGTGAGAAACAACTTTTTAATACTAAGAGCAAACCACAAATGGAATGTGTTTTTCTGGGGATCAAAGTTCTCCATCATTGCAGGCTGTTAGGTAGGGGCTGACCCCTATAGGTATTTTGTGGAGGGAATAAGAAGTTATACTCCATGACCTATAAGGTCCTTCCTGTCTTGAGAGTCTGGAGTTTTTTGAAGATGTGTTTTGTGTGCATTTAAATAATTTCCATTTTAAAATGAAGGCTTTATGAAGGAAAGTAATTCTTCTTTCTCCATGGTTTTGGCACACATAAATGCTGACTTATCTTGGGCAATCTCTTCTCTCACTTAGCATTGATGAAGGAAAGGAGGCTGAGGATGCGTTAGTATTTTGTATACTGAATATATTTTTGAGGATCATTTCTTTGCTTCTTTTCAACATAGTTCTAGAGAATTCTGTTCTTTACGCCTCTTCCAACTGCCCCTCCCCCATTGTCAATGATTTCCTTTTCTCTACTACCCGAGTGCTTTGCTTATATATTCAGTAGAGCATTTGTGCCATTTCACTCTGTCATATGAGCAGAATTTCATAGTCTTCTTTCTCCACTAGATTGTAGAAGTTCCTGGAGGGCATGAATCCTGTCTTATTCCGTATGAGATCCTTGGTACCTAGTATAGTGGCTTGCATATAATAACAGTGATGACTTGTTAACTTAACAGCTGTTTATTGAGCACCTACTATGTGCTAGACATTGTTCCAGGTGATAGGAATAGAACAAAGTATAAAAAAAATCAGATGAATTAATGAATAAATGTGTACTATTTAGATTGTAATGTATATTAAGAAGAAAAATAAAGCAAGTTAAGGGTGTGAAGGGTGGACATGATACAAATTTAAGTTGATTGGTTTGAGAAGGTCTTGCTGATAAGAGTGTACTTGAGTGGAGACCTGAATGAAACGAGGCAGCAAGCTGGAAATATGTGGGTTGGGGGCAGGAGAAAGAGTGTCTCAGACTGAGCTAAAGCAATTGCAGAGGCCCTGAGCTTGAAGCATGCTTGGTATACAACAGGAAAGTGAGGAGTCCAGTGTGGCTGGAGTGAAGAGTGTAGGAGAGGTCACACATGCTAAATAAAAATAGTTGTGGCAACAAATACAGGCATACCTCAGATATTGCAGGCTTGGTTCTAGACCACTTTAATAAAACAAATATTGCAATAAAGTTAGTCACAAATTTTTTGGTTCTCAGTGCATATAAATGTTATGTTTATACTATAGTCTGTTAAGTGTGTAATAGCAGTATGTCTAAAACCAATGTATGGTTTGATCAGTATGGTAACTGCTGAAGACTGAGGTGGCTGTGGCAATTTCTTAAGATAAGACAGTAATGAAGTTTGCTGCATCGATTGACTTTTCCTTTACAAAAGATTTCTCTGTAACATGCCATGCTATTTAATAGCATTTTACCCACAGTGGAACTTCTTTGAAAATTGGAATCAGTCCTCTCAAACCCTGTTACTGCTTTATCTGCTAAAAGTAAGTGATATTTCAAATCCTTTCCTGTCATTTCAAATGTTCACAGCATCTCCACCAGGAGTAGATTCTATCTCAAGAAACCACTTTCTTTGCTCATCCATAAGAAGCAACTTCTCATCCATTCAAATTTAAACATGTGATTGTAGTAATCCAGGCACATCTTCAGGCTTAACTTCTAATTCTAGTTCTCTTGCTATTTCTATATCTGCAGTTACTTCCTCCACTGAAGTCTTGAACTCCTCATAGTCATCCATGAGTGTTAGAATCAACTTTTTCCAAACTCCTGTTAATGTTGGTATTTTTACCTCCTCCCATGAATCAAAAATGTTCTTAATGGCATCTAGAATAGTGACTCCTTTCCAAAAGGTTTTCAATTTATTTTGTCCAGATTCATCAGAAGAATTACCATCCGTGGCAGCTATAGCCTTACAAAAGGTATTTCTTAAATAATCAGACTTGGAAGTTGAAATTATTCCTTTATCCATGGGCAACAGAATGGATGTTGTGTTAGCAGGCATGGAAACACTAATCTCCCTGTACATCTCTATCCACAGGCTCTTGGATGACCAGGCACATGGTCAAAAAGAAAAGCAGTAATCTTTTAAAAGAAACCTCTTTTTCTGAGCAGTAGGTGACAGTGGACTTAAAATATTCACTAAACCATGCTGTAAACAGATGTGCTGTCATCCAGTCTTTGTTGTTCCATTTATGGAGCACAGACAGAATAGGTTGAGCTTAATTCTTAAGGGCCTTAGGGTTTTCAGAATGGTAAATTGACTTCTACTTAGAGTTACCAACTACAAGCTTCTACCAAGAGTTAGCCTGTCCTTTGAAGCTTTGAAGCTAGACAATGACTCTTTTTTCTTGCTATGAAAGTCCTTCTTTCAGTATAAGGCTGTTTCATCTACATTGAAAATGTGTTGTTTAGTGCGTGCCTTCATTAATTATCTTAGCTGTATTTTCTGAATAACTTGCTGTAGCTTCTCCACCAGCACTTGATGTTTCATCTTGCACTTTATGTTATGGAGTCATCTTCTTTCCTTAAACTTCGTAAACCAAACTCTGCTAGCTTCAAAGTGTTCTTCTGCAGCTTCCTCACCTTTCTGAGCCTTCACAGAATTGAAAAGAGTTAGAGGCTTGCTCTGGATTAGGCTTTGGCTTAAGTGAATGTTGTGGCTGATTTGATCCATCCAAATTACTAAAACTCTTTCCATATCAGCAATAACGTTGTTTTACGTTCTCATTATTTGTGTGTTCACTGGAGTGCCATCTTCAATTTCCTTCAAGAACTTTTCCTTTGCATTCATAACTTTGCTAACTGGCACAAGAGGACTAGCTTTTGGCCTAGCTCAGCTTTCGACATGCCTTCCTTATTAAGCTTAATCATTTCTAGCTTTTGGTATAATATGAGAGACATGCTACTCCTTCTTTCACTCGAACACTTAGAGGCCATTGCAAGATTATTAATTGGCCTAATTTCAATATTCTAGTTTCTTAGGGAATAGGGAGATGCGGGGGTGGGGGGAGAGAGAGAGAGACAGACAGACAGACAGACACTGGGAATGGCCAGTGGAGCCATCAGAATACACACAATATTTATGGAATAAGTTTACCATCTTATATGGGTGTGGTTTGTGGTGCCCCAAAACAATTACAGTAGTCACATCAAAGATCACCGATCACAGATCACCATAATAGATGTTATAATAATAATGAACAAGTTAAATTGCAAGGAGTGCCAAAATGTGACACAAGGACACACAGTGGACACATGTTGATTGGGAAAATGCTGCCTATGGACTTGCTTGATGCAGGGCTGCCATAAAGCTTCAATTTGTAAAAACACAGTATCTGCAAAGTACAATAAAGTAAAGTGCGATAAAATGAGGTATACCTGTATTTGTTAATCACGCAGTGAAGATGCTCAGGAAAAAATACACCTTTGTGATTTAAAGAATCCCCAGAAATCTAACAAAAGAATGACAAAACTTATTTCTGTTTTTCAGCTTTAAGACCCAGGGCAGTAGAGCAGGAGCTTGGACGGTAGCAGTGGGCAGCTCAGAAAAAGTCCATTTGTGAAGTGTTCTGGTTTCCCTCCCACCTGTCGTCCTCTGTGGGGAAGGGCTGTCCCTTCAGATTCTCTGCTCTTACAGCAGGCACACCTGCAGGGGTGCTGGGGCCCTGGGTGCAGATGGGCAATTGCATGCCTAATCACCCATTCAGGCACCCACTTATTTGTTTTCCGCATGCAAATATGGGTTTTTTTGCAGATGGATTTAATATAGTTGTTGCTTCCTCATTTTATTTAAAAGAAAACAAATGGTTAACCATGTCAGTTGAGGGTAGCAAATAGAAACGTGAGTATTATGGTCTTTGCCGCTCCTGTTGATTACACGGCTGAAAGCGACCCCAGGCAAATCAGTGTTTTCTGTGCTCAGTTTTATTTTTACTTTCTATCACCCTTTCTTACTATCATTATTGATTACAAAGTTTTAAAGAGGGATATCATATTACATTCCCTAAATTATTTTCTCAATATTTCAGGCTTATATTTTTATTGCATGGTTTTCACTTTCACCTTTTTAGTTTCTGAACTTGGGGCGGGCCCGTTGTCCAAAAAAGGGCGTTATGGAGTCTCCAAAAGCCATTGGCAGGTGGTGTCTACAACTTCCTTAGCCTGGAAATAAACAAATAAACAAACACAAATTAGAAGTATTTGCTCTTATTAACATGCTATTATTATTGATTACGCAAGCTCATGCAAAAAGTCACTTTCATTTATCTGGGAGGCCACAGGTAAACACTAATACCAACCAGCAAGAGTACTTGGGTGGCTGTTTACTTTTATTTCTAATAAAATTTTAGAGCTCTAGAGTAGGATATCAAAATTGATAGATACTTTGGAATTTATTTTCTCCCAAACACCTCACTTTACAGTTAGGGACACGGAGGCCTAGAGAGGAAAAATGACTTGTTCAAGGGCTCAGAGAGCAGGAAGTAGAGCCTGGACTCGAACAGCTGGAACTCTGGTGTTGCTGTCCCCCAGCCCATGGAGTGGCAGATGGCTACCTCGTGGCCGGGGGTGATGGAGAGACCCTGGACTCTGCAGGGGATCTCATCTCAAGGTGGGATTTGTGTGTAAATGGTGTCTGTGTGTCTTGTTTTTCTTTTATAAACTAATTTCAAAATCCTTTTGGTATCAAATTTTAGGGAAAGAAGTAGTGAGGGAGAATGCGGGTAGGAATTCCTTGCAACTTGCCTGTCAAGGTCATTGACTGGATAAGAGTCAGAGTTTGGGGGGAGTCTGCTTGTGTGTGTGTGTGTGCCCGTGTGTGTGCCCCTGTGCGTGTGCGCGTGCATAAAAGGGGGGGGGGAGAGAGAGAAACAAAAAAATGGAGAGGTCAGACCAGACCATTTGACAATTGTACCTTCACAGGCACAGGATTTCTGAGCTAGGAGGAAGTCTAAAGCTTACTGAATTTGACTGCTTTATTTTGTAGAAAGGAAACTGATGCACCCATTGTAGTCAAGAGTCTTGCTCAAGGTCACTCGACTTTAATTGAGTAGTTAAGACTGACAACATCTTTGGATAGAAACTTGTATTTGGAAAAGTATAATCATAACTATCGAATCATATTTACTAGTTAGCCAGTAAGGCTACTCGGGTGAGATGAAGCATCTACCTTCTCTGGGATTCTTCCCTCAGACATGGTTTTGGCAGAAGGAGCACGGCCAGGGCCATGGATCTCCATCCAATGCAGGCCCTCTCTGTCCTTGCAGATATGAACAGACACTTAGGTAGAGATCAGATAAAAACTTAACTAATGCACCTTCCCATTGGCTATATTAAAAAAAATCCTCTGAAAACTTTAGGTTTGGAGATCAAGGCCAGTTAAGTAACATTTTGTAGATTTTTTATGTTTCTTAAATATAGTATCCTTTTCACTTTTAACTATAAAACATTTAGGTGTTATGGGGCATGTATGCAAAGTCCAAAGTGATATTTCTGGAGGTGGCATGACAGCGAGAACATCCACATGTGTGAAATGGGCAAAGTTTTGTCAGGAAAGTATGAAGAGAGGGTTAATGTTTTGCGTGGTGCCTGCGAGAATGACAAACGGTCATGGAGATAGCCTGATCCCCTAGGAGCAGAGGGTGGTGGGTGTAAAAGGCTGCTGATCCAGCGTGAGTTCAACCTGCGTCGTCTGTTATCTGTGCCGGCCTCTCTGCAGCTGTTCGCCCTGCAGTACATGCTGCACATTTCTCCAGCTGGTACTGCATGGCTTGATACACATGCCTCTCTGCAGTGTGCTGGCTAGTCCCAGACACCGGCGGCAGCCTCCCGTGTCCATGTCGGACATGCTGTGATAGGGATCTAAGTGTCTGCCTACTCATCTCGTGGTTTTCTCTTCTCCTTCTTGCAGTCCCAAGTCATCAGAATTGTTTCAAGGTTCATTTTTGTTGATTTACTTGTAGTTTGAAACTAATTTGTTTCCTGCTCGTATTTGCAATGGATCCACTTTATGTGAGACCACATGATGAAATATTTGAGTTGCCCCTCTGATTTCTTTTTTTCTTTTCCTCAAAGATAAAAGATATCCTTCTTTCCTCAGATTTCCAGCTTTCTCGTCTACGTGGACAGTCTATTTTTGCAGAATCTTTGGAGAGTTACTGCCTTTGTTAGAACTACTACTATAGAAGCAATTCAGATGATAGAATCCTATTGACTTGCTTTTCTAGAAACAATTTATTTCCCTTACAACTTCAAGGAGCAGGGGTGGGTTATAGGACATTCTGAAAATAAGAAAAACATGCCAAATGAGTTGTGATTTCCAGCTAGGCATGTGGATAAAAGGCTTTTATTCCAGTGACTTCTCTGTTCATTGGAAAACTTTGGGTTGGTAGATTTCATGATTCTGATGCTGTACGTCCTCTCGAGTTACAGTGGGCGATGAGGCTCAGTTGCAGGGTGGAGGATGTACTTCTTTTGGGCTAATGGATGTTAAGGAGACATGCTCTCCTTTGGCATTAAGATAGATCATTTTCTTCCAGTTCGATAATGTTAAGGAAGGAATCCATCATATCTCTAACCTAGAGAACATAAGAAATGCAGAGCTTTTGGAGGGTCAGCCTTAACATGGGTTAAGTTTTAACATAGCTGGTGGCTAAACTTAGTGATTTCTACTGGATTTATTCAACAAATTTCTTATTTACAGGCACAGGCCTGCTTCTTATCCTCTCCACCCCCAACACCTTTTGGGTGGTGTCTCTATTTGATTCTTCTTGCATTCTATATGGCATTATTGAAAAAACAAAAACCAGAAAAACATATATTATACAGGAGAGCTGAGCTCTGACTCAGCTCTTCCGTAGCTACCTGTGGAACTATTAATATTTGCAAACATTTTCGTTCATCCATCAAATGACTCTTTCATAGCAAGTACTAGAGGTACAAAACTGTGTAAGACACAGTTTTTTTTTTTTGAAGATCTAGAGTGCAGTGGCACAATCATAGCTTACTGTAACCTTGAACTTCTGTGCTCAAGCAATCCTTCCACCTCAGCCTCCTGAAAAGCTGGGACTATAGGCATGCACCACCATGCCCTGCTAACTTTTTTTCATCTTTTGGAGAATGGGGTTTCGCTATGTTTCCCAGGCTGATCTCGAACTTCTGGCCTGAAGTGATCTTCATGCCTTGGCCTCTGAAAGTGTTGAGATTACAGGTGTGCGCCACGGTGCCTGACCAAGACATACTGCTTACAGTTAGGGGTAGAGGGCTTAGTACACAAATAGAACATGAAGTCACTTCTCCTTTCTGGGTCTTTATTTTACATTTGTGAGAGCCAGAACTGGGCTAGATCATCGCCGAGGGCCCTTCTCCTGCTAACATGCAATCATTCATACAAAAAATTCATTGAACATCCAATAATCACATATCTAACTAAAATTTGGCAAATATTTTCTCTTTTTCTTTAGTTTATAGGGGATGATACTGAAGACGAATGAGGCAATGTCTAAAAAATGCTTTAATAAGCATCTTGGAGAAAGATATTATATAAGTCTGAGGCATTATTATTAATGAAAAATGAAAACAAGGGCCGATGTTTTTAGAGAGAGAACAGATGGTTCCTTTGTTTAGAATTTGAGTATAAAGGAGAGAGGAAAAAAAAGATACTTGCCATATTGTTTAGGCCCTCAATGTGAGTAACTTTAAAATGCCAAAACAATCTGGTTAGGAAAGTCCCATAGATTCAAAATAGCTCCTACACTGATCAAACTATAATTAATGTAACAAAAAAATGACAGTAAGAAAAATACTAATAAGAAATGCCACAGCGACAGTTGATACAACCTAACAAAAACTCCCATTTTTGCATGAGCTCTAGAAACTTAATTTTTCCTGTCTTCAGGAGTTATGCCACACCGCGGAACAAATTAATGAGAACTGATTTAAAACTGTGTCTCTTTCTAAAGTCCCCCCCACCCCCGAAGTTATTTTAGTTTCCCATGACTCATAAAGGAAATCTTCAGGATTCACAAGAAATTTGCACTTCTCTCCCACCTTTGCTGTTGGGTACTAATAGGAAAACGGTGTGATTTGGGGCAATTTAATTAGAGAGCAAAGCTCTAGGGGACTTGGAGTGGTGTGGCAGAAAGCCGGATCTGGGAAGAGCCTTTGAGAAGCTTGGGTGAAGAGTTGTGAAGTGGTCTCTTTCTCTCTCTTTATGTCTTAATTTCTTATGATCTGTCTCTACACACGAGTTGATTAATGTTTTCCTTTTGGCATTATCCTTGCTATCCTGGGTCTGTCGCTCTTGAGTCTACAAAAAACGTGCGCTGTGAGAATGAGGCTATAGGCTACCAAGCTGACAGCATTGAGCAAAAGGTGCTAGACCCTTAGTTCAGGTGCTGTGTGACCTGTGGCGTGACCGTACAGGGTGGCCTTAGTCTCCTTAGGCCTCAGTTTCTTCACTGTGGAAAGAGGAGATTAACCAGAATGTTCATTCTGACATTAATCTGAGTTCGGATCAGGTTCAACTGTAGGAAGGCTGAGAACGGCGAAGTTCGCGTTGTTGAGATGGGAACTTCTTTAACACGACCTGAGCCTCTTGCTGAATGGGTTCTATGCAGTGTGGCATAGCTGGGGATGATAAGCTCATTCACAGACCCGGAAGAGGCAGGGTGGGCTTGGGGAGAGTCACTGATCTAGAGCTCGGTTTTGAGTTCTGGGTTCCGGTCCTACTTCTGCAGATAACCACGTGAGACCTTGGAATACCTACCTCTACGGTTTCTTTCAGGTCGATTCGCTGGTTGGTCTGTGGTTCATCAAAGCAATTAGAGCACACTCTACTGTTCCTTCAAGGCCACGCCTTTGCTCAGAAGACTCCCTGGGGATGCTCTCACTGTGTGCTGCGCTTGTCTCTATCAGACACTTAATTCGTTCTCCCTTGTAGTAGAGTCAGAAGTGTAATGATGTGTTGTAGAGGTGCCCCGTCCATGTCATCTCTGATAACCTGCCCTCTTCTCCTCTGAGGAAACCACTGTTTTAAAGCACCTCTTTTTCAGCTTAACCACACCGCATGATGTTTACTCAGTATCCTGTGTTTTCACGTGCCCTGGACTGTGAACTCAGCTGTGTCCTGCTCTTTTTTGAAGCCTGGGACCTGTACACCAGTACCGGGCACAGGGCAGGTTTTCAGTAAATGCCAGCTGAGTGAATGTGAATGGTGACTTAAGTTCCTTGAGTGCACAGACAATGTCTAGTGGGTTTCTGTCTTCCTCAGGATCTCCCACCTCCCACCCTGGGCTTTCAATGCAGTATGTGATCCACCTCTGTTGGACTGTGGGAAGAGAGGTGGAGATGGATCTGGAGCAGGGAAAGCACATTCAGATAAATGCTGCTCAGCTTGGTCACATTCAATATCTTCGAGGAACTGGGCTGATGAAGGTCATAGAGCATCGTGGGTCTCTGATGGAGTGCCATGGGGTGGGAGGAAGCTGCTCTTCCTCATGTCCCCACAGTCACATCTGGGATCCCTCGGCTGGCTGCGCCACTGGTGACTTGGTCTCTCATCCTTGGTCTGTTGCTAGTGATTTTTGTCTTCTTCTTTGCACTCATCTTTCGAGGCTCAAATTAGGGTAAATTGGTAGCATAATTCTGCCTCATTTGATTTTAAATAGTTTGTGGGCAGGGATGGTGTTTTCTACTTCTGTTCCCCACGGGTCCTGGGCCAGAGCCATTCACAGAGAAAACGCTCAGTAAATGTTTGCTGACCTAAATTTCATTCCACCCCCTGTGCTCTCCTACTGCCTTTCCATCTCCTCTTAGGAGCCAGCTTGTACAATAATGCTGCCCATGCAATAAAGACCGCAAAGTAAACTTAATAAAATAGCAAAGCATGCTTCCTCCTTCTACTCCCACATTTTTTCTTTTTAGATCAAAATAACTTTGCATTTGGGTGTGCCCTGCCTTAAAAAAATCAAATAATGACAAATACATCCTGCTACTGCTTTCCTTTGTCCATAAATTCTTGTTTTGTTAGGAAAATAAAAAGATTTTAGTTTCTTTACTGTAATTGTTGAAATATATTTTCAAAATTTTTAACTTTATTTCTTGGCTTATACCATAAAATAGTATGAAATGATGTGGTAATTTTCTAATGGAGAAACAACTTAGAATATCCCTTGGATATTCCATCTGCTTCTTAATTGTTTTGTCATTTTAGGTGTTTTTTTTTAAAAAAATCCCTGTCTATTCCTTTATCTGTAAAATGAGGTTATTGAACAAGATGCTCCCTACAACTTTTTTTTTTTCATTAACGTTAAATCTATGGTACCTGAGGGCTTTGGGAACAGACAGATATTCCTAGGTGTCTATTTCACTTTTCTGCCCTTTAAGTGGAATGATAACCCATAAACCCCTGTAATTATTAGCCTCCATAACTTTCAGAAGCCTTTAGGAAGCAGACACCCTGCAATTTATTTCACTAATTTGTTTGTGATTAACATCTTCTGCCCCTTCTCGTATCCCAAGCTCCGTGTTTTGATATTTAATTATAGGGAATTCTTTCCTCTCCATAAATGATATACCAATTGTATTTCATTTCTCTTATCTGAAATCTCTGCTGACTTTCCACATCTTAATGTAAGTAGTCTAAATAGGGCATGAGATCTTAAATATTCTTTCCAGTTCCTACATTCGCTACTGAGGAACAAAGTTTTCCCTGGAAAAGGATGAGAGCCTGAGAGCTCTCAGAGGGCAGAGTCCTCAAATACACCCCCTGTTTCCTAGCATATGACACAGACGGGACGCAAAGTAGGGGCTTAGATACTTATTTAATAGAATCAATTGAATTCTTTAATTCTCACAAAATTATCCTTCCTATCAATACTTTGTAGATGCGGAAATGGAGGCACAGTCACACTCAATAGCTTGCTCAAAGTTACTAATCGATTAAGTGACTTAATAATTTATTGACGTCTAAGACTTTTCTTTCATTCTGTGGCCTCAGACCAGAGGTTATGGGATTTCAGCCTCATTTGCTAGAGCTTGGTGAACCAAGGACTGGAGAGGACCAAGGACCCTGGCTGTCTCCAGTCACCCTGATGAACTAGAAAGGAACTCTATTCAGCCTATATGTAAAAGCTTGACATGTGGGTGTGGAGACCTGAATGTGACTGAGCTCAGATCACTTGAATCTTCTGATCCTCACTTGACCCATCTGTGAAATGGGGAAATGAACTCTTTTCTGTATGAAGGCAGAGGCTTGTCCGGACAATCTCTGGGAAACTCTTCTTACCCTGGGATCTATGGTGCTGTGAGCAGTACAACCCACACCCAAGGTACTAGTTGTCAGGTACTTTGGAAGAAAGGTTGAAACTATTTTTAGAGACTTAATCTCTTTATAGACTAGTTGATAGGAGAGCAGTACTTTTGAAAAGTTAAGGAATAGTTTTATACACCGTCTAAATAAGTTGATAAAACTAATGTTCAAATATGCAAAGGACTGTAAAACAATAATTTATTATAGACTGGTGAAATTGGTTTGTTATTTTTGCCATCTTTTTGTAGAAATTGAGCAAGGGTGAGAAATAAAATGATGCCATCAATGTCAATCTAAGGACACTGTCAAGCAGCAGAGAGTTGAAGTTTTTCCTAATTTACGGCCTGCAAAGGAGTCTAAAGTCTTTTAGTCCAGTGGTTTGCAAACTTTGCTACCTATTAAAATCTTCAGAGGAACTTTAAAAAACTGCTTGGTCCCTAAAATAAAATGCTCATCTGAATCACAATGTCTGTGGGTGGGACCTGAGTTTCAGTTTATTTTAAAGCTCCCCAAGGTTTAGCACCATTGATCCATTCTTGATTTTTGATACATTTCTTTGATAGTATCTTAGTTGACATCTTGCTAGGTGGGATGTACTTCTGAGCTGGCACCTCCCTGACACCCACATGAAAACTGCTAGATGACAAAGTAATTCACTCGGATAAGATGAACACAGTGCAAACCTTTGAAAAGGCTATAATCCTTGAAATAAATGTTGGGCAAAGAAAGGGTTAACATTTTTTACATTGGCATAAGTTTTCTTTTTATGCTTCTAAGAACGTTTAAAAATGACAGCAAGGAATATATTTCATTGCTTTAATTGTTCAAGTTCTTTTAAAAGCATGTGCAATAAAATACCATTTAAGATAACTGACCTTTATATTTTAATGCTTTTTGGAAGGGAATAATACCTAGTATTCAGCTGCAGTATAACTTTTAATTATATATATATATATATATTCAGTCAGCAGAGACTGTTTTGGAATCAGAGGGCTGAGGGTTATTCTGCCTTCCCAGATATTTTACCTGTTTCGGTTTAAACATCAAGTTCTATTCGGTTGATGTTTCTTGACCTCATAATGTCTAACCTTCGTATCTTTTTTTATTCCTTCTCCAAACTTATCCAAGAAGGAGACTTCAAGGCTTGACTCATTAATTTTTCCTTCTGCAGGGATGTTCAGGTGTGTAGTAGGAAGCAGCACAAGTGACCTAATCCATATTTTGACAAGGAAGGAAGCGTCTTCGCCCCACCCTCAATCCATTTGGTAATCTTTTGAAAAATTGATGCTAGCTATTATGTTGTTGGATATAGCTCATCTTTCAACTCTAAACTTGCTCTTTCTAGAAGGGAAATAGTACTCAGGTTTCAACCATAGTGAACTGGAATTTCAGAGGCTTGAATTGACCTACAAATCTTGTAATTGTAGCTCTAGTTATATATCTATCCGCTGTGGTCTTGGATATGTGAGGTGTTATCTACTCCCAGGAGTTTTAGAAGAAATTATAGACTTTTTTCCCATAATAAGACATTCAAATATAAAAATTTCTTTCTGTAGCTCTGAAATATTTATGTTTCACATATATTTATATACATAAATATTATAGGAAATGAAATAGCTTGGACTTAATTTATTATTTTCAAATCCTTTTAGAAAATATAGCTCTCAATTACTATATTTTTTCATTTTTCTTGATGGTTATTTTCTTTCTACCTTTTATTATAAATGATTTCCACTTATAAAAAAGTTACAAAATAAGCCTAGTCTAAGTAATACCCATATACTTTCACCCAGATTCATCTATTGTTAATATTTTATCTTGTTAGCTTTATCATCTTCCCCTCTTCTCTCACCTCTCAATGTGTGTATGTATATATGTATATGTTTATGCATATATATGTTTAATTTTTTTCTGAAGTATTTGAAGTTGCATACATCATGGCCCTCTACCCCTAAAGACAGTGCATATTTCCTAAGAATAAGGAGAATACAGATAGTTTAATCATTTTCACAGTATGGTTATCAACTTTAACACCGATTCAATACTTTAATCTACTGTCTGTGTCCTTTGTCAAGTGGCCCAGTTATGCTCTTGGTAGCAATTTTTTCCCCCTTCAGTATACAGTCCAGTCTAGGATCAGGCTGGGCATGTAGTTGTCATGTTTCTTTAGTCTCTTTTAATCTGGAACATTTCCATGGCCTTTCTTTATCTTTTATGACATTAACACTTTTTTAGAATACAGTACCCCTCCCCCTTTAAAAATAGAAATTCCTCATTTTGTATTACTCCATTGTTTCTTCATGTTTAGATTAAATTATGCATACCCCCCAAAAATATTACATAGATGGTGTATGTCCTCCTCGGGCATCACCTCTGGAGGTGCATGCTGTCCAACTGCCCCTCACCAGGGATGTTAATTTGATTACCCTGGTCAAGGTGTTGTCCAATTTCTCCACTGTAGAGTTATTTTTTCCTTCACAATTATTAAGCAATCCATGGGGAGGTACTTTACTCTGGCTCCTCCTAAAAATATTCTCTAAATTCTTGCCTAAACCAGTCTGTACTATGATGGTTGCAAACTTAGGATTTTTTCCTCTTTATCACTCCCTTCACATTTATCAATCAGCATTCTGCATTCCACTCTGCTCAGGAGTCCCTTCCTTCTCCCGTCTTCCCCTTCCCTTTCTCTCTTCCTTCTTCTCTTTCTAATTTAGGTTATAGACTTCCAGATTTCTGTTTCAATCTTTCATAACTCATTCCTGCTATGTAATTATTTTGGTCCTCAAATTGCCCCAGATTTGGCCAATGGGAGCCCCTTCAAGCTGGCTCCTGTGTCCTTGGGACATGCCACCATCATTTTTGTTGTTGTTGTTAGCACTTACTTAACTGCTGGAATAAAAAGATGTTCTAATTTTATATTGTATCTTTTCTGTCCCAGCTCTGAAGCCAACCGTTTCTTCACTATGTCCTCATTCTTTTTCAGTGGAGAATGGTGTTAGAGACCAATATCTGAGTGCTAGGTGTGCTCGTTGCTACTGTGGTGTCTTCACTTGTAGGCCCTTTCAATGGCCAGAGCCAGGAACTTTTATGTATAAAAGTATTTATATATGTAAAAAACACCTACATGTATGCATACCTGTAAATATGTGGATGTTTATACATATATGGATACACAGATAATAACTGTTTGCCCATATTATTTACTACACAAAACAAACCTGTAAAAAAGAGTTCAGGATTTATTTGTGGTGCCCCTCCCTCAACTTTAACACCCCCCCCCCGCCCCAAGACTGAGGGTATATTGCCAGGAATTACCTGGATTAGTTCTTTTTGCTTTATGTCTCTTCCCTCTATCTCCTGATGTCATTATGTCACTCATTTGAAATACAGTTGGGTTCAATTGCTTCAGTTTGCTTTCAATTTTAGTCTCCCTCCTTCCCATCTTAGTTGGTTTAATTTTATTTTTTGAATATGTAAAATGTTAACATACTTCTAAAAGCCAAAACTATACAAAAAGATATACTCAAAGAAGTGCCACTCTTGTCAATGTCTTCCAGCCTGTTATTCCCTATACCTTGTGGTAACCAACCCTATTGTGGCTCTTTTGCACTTTACTTTTTAAAATTCTTTTTTTCTTTCATTTTTTTCCACTACCCTCTCTCCTTTTCTTTTTTTTCTCTTTCCCTCCCTTTTTTCCTCTATCCCTTCCTTCTTGCCTTCCCCTCCTTTCTCTCAACCAATCTCCTATGCTTGGACACTGGGGTAGTTTCCTGTAATGAGTAACATTATACATATGTAGTTTTATGTCATTAGAGGTATGTCTTCAGGATATATTCCTAGAAATGGGAATATTGGGCCAAGAGTAAATGTTCTGTTAGTGTTTTTTCCTGCCAAATTCCTCTCCATGGAAATGTCCTACCAGTATGCTCAACCACAGAGTGTCTGTCAAGCTTATTAATTGTTGCTGATATGATGGGTAAGAAATGGTATCTCAGTATAGTTTTAATTTGCACATATATTATTATGAATGAAGTTAGACATCTTTTTATGTATTTAAAGTCCATATTTATTAATTTTATAAGTTCCATTTTTTTTGAATGGTCTGTTCATGTCTTTTGCCCAATTTATTTTTGTATTGGATTTTTGTTCTGTTTTTCCCTTAATTAAAAAACTCTTTGGAAACTAGGTATTAGCCCTTAATCCATGAAATATGTTACAAATATTTTTCTCAATTTGTTATTTGTCTTTTGACATTGACTACAGTGTTTTTTCTTTTTTGTCATATATAATTTTTATATTTATATAGCCAATTTTCAGAATCATTTCTTTTATTG
This sequence comes from Cheirogaleus medius, assembly GCA_008086735.1. Classification (NCBI taxonomy): domain Eukaryota; kingdom Metazoa; phylum Chordata; class Mammalia; order Primates; family Cheirogaleidae; genus Cheirogaleus; species Cheirogaleus medius. The sequence goes on from VBSM01000272.1 coordinate 41,074,614, forward strand.
CTTATGGACTTTGTTCATAGTTAGAAAGCATTTAACACCAATGTTTACTCATGTTATCTTCCAATACCTATATAGTTTCATTTTTCAAATTTAGATCTCTGATTCATCTGCAGTTTATTCTTGTGTATGATGTGATGAATGGATCTAATTTGACCTTTTCCCAAATGGTTATCTAGTGTCCCAAGACTATTTAGATACAAATATGTTTTCATACTGCCCTGTGATTTGAGATTGGTGGTTACTTTTTAACCTACACCATGGCTAGGTGTGAAGGAGAATGAATGATGATGTGCAATGCAGGGTGATTAAAGGAAAATGAGGTCCTGGCTAGATAATGACTGAGACTTGATTAGAACCTGTATCTTTTGATTTCAACTGAGAACTCTATACCTTTGACACGTCAGCCTCTCTGTCAATAAATTGTTTAATATATTTAACAAAAAAGAGGGATTAGGGTTTTTCTGTGCTTTCTCTCTTCTTAGTAAAACCTATAACCACCCCTCCTTCCCCAAATAGATTATGAGAACTTGCCTGAATACAATTTTGTGAGCACCTGTGGCTCTGTGTCTGTTGTCTCTAGTTCTTGGTCACATGCTGATCACTCACTGTGCCCTCTTCTGAAAACTGCCCATGTTTCAGTGATGCTTCTGCTTGTAGGCCATAGCTATATTAGGTGAGAAGTGAACTGGGGAAGTTTTGCAGTTGTGTTGCATGAGTCTTTACCTTTATACTTCCAGAGTCTTAACTCAGGGCTATCTGTGTACATGGTTTTTGCCCAATAAATATCTGATGAATTTAAGTGACTAGATATTAATCTAGAACAGGGTGTGCCCATTTGTTCTTAAGAAGTTAAACTCTACAAATGATGTATTCCAAAACTACAAAAGAAGGTGAAAGCCAAAACAGATGAAGCTGTCCTTATATGGGTAGGAAGAATTCAGTAAGATTTTACTAGTTCAACAGGTGTTGTCTATAGTGATTTGGAACCATCTGCCACTTCTGAGACAGGGCCTCACTTTATCATGTGGTCTGCACATTTTGCAACTGGTCCTTATTATTTTATGCCTGGAACTCCCCACCCCCTTTAAAAGCAGCAAATCAGCATTTTAGTGGTGAGATGGGGAAGAAACTGACTTGCATCAGTCGGATGTGTGAGGCAGGCCATGATAAACTCAATCCTACTTTCATACACGTCTGGGAGAAAGAGCTTTTCCTTAATTGGCTTGCCGACGTCTTTGCCCTGCTTGGGATGCTGCGAAAATGGAATTGGTTGTGAGAGTCATTGTATGGTGAAGGAAGAATCAGAACAAAGGGGTTGAAAGATCTAAAGGAGAACATTTCCAATTCTATAGGCATCTTCCTCTTTGGGGTACCAACAACCCCCTGCTTGCCAGACATAGTGGGTAGAATTCCTTCAACGTGTCTCTTCTGGAGGAAGATGTGGCCTGTGTAGCTGAATGATCAACATCGCCAGGACAACTGTTACCAAAGTGAGGCCACCTTCTTGCAGTGCAGCCTCCTAACAGGATTTCTGACAGAAACTGATACCTAAATATTCAGATCCCTGGAGGCCTCCTGTGTCCCAGCCATACTTACCAGTTACCGAAGTACCGAAGTATCTTTTGTCTCTCTGTGGTAGTGGATAAACACAGACAAATCCTACACTCTGACTTATTCCTGCCTCATGCCAGGGAAGTTATAAAATGTTTGAGTCACTTGCTTAAGTATTATTCCTGTAATGGCTTCTTGACGTGCCTTGATGGAGATTTGGAAAGCATCTTGGTTGCTTCAACATAAAGTTGTGAACCGTTTTGTAGTTGGCTGCTCTCATCTGCTCTGTGGATTCATCTTGGAAAAGGAGCAGAGAGGACACTGAATACCATATCTGCCAAAGACTATGCTAGTTGCTTTCACTAGATGTCTCATACAACCTTTTCAACAACCCACTCAAAATATTGGTGCCGTCCCATTTTACAGATGAGGAAACTAAGGCTCAGAGACCTTACTTTACTTTCCCAGATCGGAGCTAGTAGTCACAGAACTGAGACTCAAAACCAGCTGCAAAACCATGAAATTTGTGCTTTTCCTGTATGCTCTGACGTCTGACACATCATGTCAGAACATCACCCTTTCTCTAATCTTGTCCATAGATTCTGGGGAAGCAGCCTCAGTTTGGGACTTGATTGTCCTGTGAAGCCTTTTCTGACCTCTGGCTGCACCCTTCCCCCACCCACCCCACATACACTCTGGACACTGTAATGGTTGGCTGTGTATGTGTTTGTCTCCAGTGCTGGTCTGTGTGTTCTTCTAGATGTCTTAGTATAGTCTCTAATTGATAACAGGCTTTTGATACATATGTTGAAAATTCTAGTTTTTGCTGCATGTTGTGTTTCCATGTTGACACTAAAAATTTAGGCATGCCTTCTTAGAATTATTAGGTTACCCAATTACTTTTAAGCATTCACCGACTTTGGGTTTTTTTTTAATATTTGGCCAAAAGCTGCTCTTTGGGTTAGACCTCTGCTTTATCCCTTGGAAGGGTAAAGTTGCCAGATGCCTACCTCATTAACATTTTGGCGTCTCTGAATTTATTAAGGATTAATAATTGTGTGCATGATCAATGAGGTTAATATCACATTGGTTACTATTATTTGAGTGTAAAAATGTTAGTAATGAACAAACATGTATTTCAAATTTTTTAATATCCAGATATGTACTTTCAAATATAGGTAACATATTACATGTAGTTTGGATTGAAAAATCTTCTTAAAGTGCTTTATACTCTGAGATTCTACCAATCAGTTGAAATATAAAGGTATAGATTATTATAAGAGTAAAATGCTACAATATTCAGTGATGATTGTGAAAGCTGTTAATGTTATGGGTTAAATAATTATTAAGAACTTTGAAATGAATAAGTAGAGAAATTAATTGATAATATAACTATGAGTTAAATCTTAGTTAATAGAATTTATTAGCTAGATAACTTTGGGAGGAGCAATGTATCATATCTTTTTTAGCTAATAAGTATTTATAAGATATAAGTTGTAATTGAATCATTACCATGGGATTAGATTATATAGTAATTATAATAATTATGGGCATGTTTATTGAATGCATTTATAATACTAAACAGAATGGCCATTAAGAACTGTTTTTAATATTTAGTTATTTAATTTTATTCAAGGCCATGAATGTTTCAAGAAAAGGCCTATTCAAGAATTTTTCATATTTTCTGAAAATAAATTAAAACTAGTATGTTTACATTGTCCCCTCAACATTTCATGATCAGGAAAACTTCCCAAATCATTTATAGCAACATCAATGATAAATTATCTTTGACACAGAGAAATTTTGTATCTATTCTTGTATCCCGTAAGTTCAGATGGTGGTGATAATAGATTTTAGCATCAGCTTTGGCTTAATATTGATTTCAACAGTCTTTTGGCACTTGGCCCAAATGGGAAATGGGTGCAAAGCTTTAATCACTAGATCTTTGTACATTTGCACAGGAAGGTACAAATGCATATATGTGAATGTTTCAAGGTCAGACTGGAATGAGCCCCACACATTTATCTACTATTAATTTGTTTACAAATTGTTTCTTGGTCACTATCCACTATATCTCCAGTAATCCTGGAGGAAGTTGGGGAGTAGCATTCTACTAGAAAGAGGGAACCCACAACTGAGAGGAGTGATGGGCATTAGTTGCCTGAGGTTCCAATGTAGAGGTAGGTGGAACCGACCCTCTGACCCCATCTCCAGATTCTGTGCCCAGTGCTCTGAATCCCATAGACCTGGATCTTAGTCTTGGCTCTAGAACTGTCCCTGACACACATATAGTAAGATACTTAATTTTCATTCTGCTTGTCTTATGAAAAGAAGTGTTGGTAAACTCATTTATTAGAGTTGTGTTACATTGATAGTTTTATTCTGACTGCTAATGACTTCTTGAGGACTCCCGTGTGGCATGTTCTGATGAGCCGTGTGGCCCTGGCCAAGCCTTGGTGTCCTCTCTTCCCTGCAAAGTGAGGGTGATGTTCATGTCACTTCCTGAGACCACCTTTTGGCTTTGCCATTCTGTCGTTTGATAAGGATTGGTTAGAAGAGAGGCAAGATTTAACAACTGTTGAAGTCGAAGCCAGTTTGTATTTCCTGAAGGACACAACTGAGGGAAATAAAGCGACATGTAGGTTTAAACAAGCTGGTTTTTAGTTGACATTGGAAGTGTGAATACTACTTCTTCCTGGTTTATGAGATATGAAATTGGTTGTCTTCCTCATATATTTTTCATTTTTGTTCTCAGTTCACGGTTTGGTCAGGGAATGCAATTTTGAAAACAACTTCAGATTGGTTTATTTGGTCAATAATCATAGTAGTATTTGCTGTTGTTTATTGAGCACCCAGAGTATGTACATATATCATTCCTAATCTTAGAAGAAAAAGAACACGTAAGACATATATTCTGTTTCCCACTTTGGACATAAGGGGACTGGGGCCCAGAGAGATTAAAGGACTAGCTTACATCTACTTAGAAAGTGGCAGAGCCAGGATTCAGGTGCACCATGGTTTGCCTGACTGTGAAGCCTGTGTCCTACCTACACCCCACGCTGCCACAGCATTGAAGGCTGGAAATTGAGTTCCACGCACTCCTCCTTTCCCCTGCACTTTTACAATGGTGAGTGAAACGTGGCATGGGTCTCTACTACCAAAATGTCCCTGACCCGTGTTCTGAGGTTCATGACACTGCTGTGTGCCATCTGCTAACAGGCCCAGGGGGCCCAGACACCCCCACTGCAAAAAGCTCATCCCAGACTCCCCAACCAGGAAAAGAGACCTTGGAAAAGAACCCATTTGTGATTAGGGGGACTGTGATGCTTGAACTGAACCGTCAGTTCTCATTTATTTGACTTCTGACTTCCCTCTGAGCATTTTATCCAAACTTCCTGCAGTGACTCTCAACCCTTGCTGCACATTAAAGTCACCTGGGGAGCTTTTTATTCATAACCATGTCTGCCATCGTCCCTCTTATCCCTTGGAGATTCTGATCGGAATGGGCTGGTGTGGGGCCCTGGCTATCAGCATTAAAAAAAATGCTTCAGGGAGGAGAACCACTGCTTTAGGGCAGAAAGCCTGCTGTTCACTCTTTCGTTGGTGCAATATCTGGCATACATTTTTCTGACCTCAGTGAACCCTCAGTGTTATGATACATCCATTCTATTGAAGGGTAGGACTTAATCACCAAGAGCATTCATGGTTTTTGAGGTGGCCTAGGCTGTGGAGAGGATGTTACAGCAATGGACACAGATGCTGAATTTAGTGGCCCCAAAGGAGAGGGATGAGCCACTTTGGACTGGATTATTGGAACCAACCAAAAGACAAAGCTGTGGCTTTTGCCATTGTCCCTCATAGTCTGTTCCTCTGCTCCCCACACCAGATTTTCTGAATCAAAGGAGTGTATTTTCTAGTTGTGGGGTATTCATAATTGCTTCTAATGATTTTACTGCAGAACATATTATGGTTTGTTTATGCTAGCTTGGATATTGGTTTTTAGTCTCTTTAATTTTTGCTTCCTAATTTAATTCACCATCACATATAAAAGAATGGCTTCAATTGACATCATTGCTATGGCCCACGGTGTGCGTCCAGAGACATTCTGCCTTACTCCTGCACAAATACACCCCACTCCCCAGTGTGGCGGTCGGTGTTCACTCTGCACCTGACACCAGAGACATCTTTCTCTCTAGAATTAAGGCCACTCTTCACTGTCCCTGGGCTCCAGCCAGCTGAACTATCCTCTGGCCTGAGATCTGCCCATCCTGCCTTTCTGCCGGTGTCTTATCCTGCTGAATCATTAACTCTGTCCTGAAGCTGTCTGTCATTCCAGCAGCCAGAAATAATCTTTCCTTTCCTAGAACCTCCATACTGCTTTGCGCAGGAATGCTTTTAGAACTTATCACATTGTACCTCGAGCTATTCTTATTTATGTGTGTGTATAATTCTTTCCTTCTACTACTGTAAGCTTCTGTAGGGTGGGGCAGCCTCTGCTTAATTTTGGTATCTCCTGCTGTGCCAAGAATATTGGAGGCATTCCCTAAATGTTTTTTGAGTAAATGTGTTAATTTTTGTTCAGTTCAGCAGTTGCACAAAGTTAACATCCTGAGCCGTTGGTAGGTTTGGTGAACATTTGGAGAGGCCTACTGTGATGGAGTGAAATCCGGTGACCTAGTTATAGAATATCCCCTGCAGGCTCGCTGGTAAGGAAGGCTCATGTTCAAACTCTGTGAAAGGAGAGCCTGGCTTATTTATGGAGGTGGTTGTTTACGTGTCTTTAAATGACCCTCTTTAAAAAAATAAAATAAAAGCATTGCACTCTAGTAGAAAACTCAGAAAATGTAGATCAGGGTTAAAGAAGAAAATAAAAATCACCTCCAGTACCTCCACGTATTATTCATAAAACCTGCCCTATTTTAACAATACGTGGTAATGTGGGGTGTCCTGTACTTAGAAAAGGGAATTTGCCTCTTTGTATTTTTAATGACTGGTGGCAAGGCCGGTGTCCCCAGTAGGTGGGCTGCTGCTGCTGTTGTTGTTATTATTGTTATTGTTATTATTATCACTGAAACTAAACCAAACTAGATACTGTCACAATTGATATAGCCCCAAGAAGGACCCCCATGTCTGCACTGTGATTAACTACCTTATATTGATAAAGTGGTTGGTTGTCTTTTTTTAGCAACTGTGCCTCAAAAACAGCTGTTTGAGGAAAGCCACATCACAGATGAAATCAGTGGATCCAAAGTTTAAAAAGACAGTGCTTCTGGAGTGTGGAGGTGGTGTTCTGCTGTGGGGGCCAGGAGAGGGCCAGGTGACAGGTCTCACTAAGGGTCTGGAGAGGGCAGGGACTGCCACCCCTTTCCGGTGGAAAATGCCTCCTGTGTTAGCTCTGAGGCTCTTGCTCCCTTATAGCCAGGTGCCCAGAAGCCTGCAGCAGCCTCTGGACCTTAGTGTTTCTGCCACACCCCCCCGACCTCCCACAGTGTATCATGTTTATGTCAGTCAAGGCTGGGATACGCAGTAAAATTTGTATTTTTAAAACATGTTTGGCCAAGTGCATGGGGCTGGTGGGTGCTTTTTAAATTTTTTCTTGTTTGTTAGGTTTTTATCTTGTTCCTTTTATTTTTAAAGTTTTATTATTTTTAAAATGTCTTCCAAGTACTAAAGTGAATTTGAAAAAAGCAGAAACAAAGAAGAAAATAATAATTTTCCCAAATCCATTCTGTAGCAATAATTCTTGTTAAAGTTTTAGAAAGTACCTGTTAAAGTTTCTCACACTCTCACTGTACACATACACACACACATACACATACATGCAAACATACAACCTTTATATGAAGGACTACGTTAACAATTTACATGAATTGCTGCAGGCTTCTGTGATTTACTTTTCCATTCAGCAACCTGGCTTGAGAAAAGTTTTATGTCAATATATATTAATACTTCTATGTCATCTTTTTAACAGCTGCAGATTTTCTCTGAGACTCATAAAGTCCAATTTTTTAAAAGACTGGCAATGATATTGAGAATTATGTGTACATGTATCTATCTTCATGATTAAAAAAACACGTTCTCGAGACGTAATTGAATATTATCTGCATTTGCTACTGTAGTGGTTCTTGGAAGGGTTGTTTGTGGTTCTTGGAAGGGTTGCGTCTTAACTTAGACAGTATTGACTGAGTGTTCAGAGCACAGCCGGCACGTGCGAGGAGCTGGGCGGACATGCATGGGCTGCTGCTCTGCCCTCTCGGGGCTCCCGGCCTGGCGAGACGCAGACGCCCCACGGGCGGGTCTGTGTCGTGGAGGGGCCCCAGGCAGCACCGAGTTGATGATGGTCGTCTCCATCCTGTTTTTCATTTATAAAAATGAGAAGACTGCATCTCACATTGCTGGTGAGCTGCTTCATTCTCCTGCTATTTTCTGTAAAATCATTCTAGGTATTATTAAAATTGATAATAAAATTGACATTGAAAATAGTGTTTTTAAATGGTGAAAGTAATATGTGTATAAATTTCAAATGTGCAGGAAAGTATAAAAAGAAAATGGAATTCACCTGTAATCCCACCCCTTAAAGGTAGCTACTGTGACATTTTATTTATGGAAATCTATTTTGCTATATGACCCCAGGTTTTAAAATCTTACCTTCTGTAACCCAGTTTTCAGCCCTACTTTACATAACATTTTTAAAGGATTCAAGATTTAAAAAAAATCCTGTCTCACTCAAAGTGCGCTTGTATATTTTTTGACACCCCCTCATCACACACACACACACACACACACACGCAGGACAAATCACTGTAGTTGAGAATCAATCTCTCACTTGACACATAGGAAAACTGAGGCCTAGAATTTGCCCAAAGTTACATTAAAAAAAATGGCAGTCTGTGCTCGAACCCAGGTCTCCTGAATACTTGCCTAGTGCTTTTTCCATTCTGCAGTGATACCTCCTTACTAGGTCATAGAAGCAGTGGCAGAGGGAGAAAAGGAAAAACACGTCAGTTCTAAAGAGTGCAGTTTTTTTTTTCTGTGTCCTTTAGCCGAGCTATTTTTGTGACTATTCAGTACATGTACAATGCTGCCTCTTGGAGCGTTCTGGCTAGACTAAGAGGCCATTCACTGCCTACTGCAGCCATGCCATCCCTCTGTGGAATCCTTCGCCCGGAAACCAGATGGGAACAAACTATTCCAATATAAAAATCAAATTTCAGAGTCTGAGTGTACACAGAAAAAAATTACTGCATACTCTATTGGACTATGTACAGAACAATGAACAGTGATTTATGAGCATGTGATGGGGCAAAGGGTCGGGGCTAATGCTGGGGTTGATTCGTCACTTAGTCTCTAATCCATTCACAAACTCCAATCAGACTTGAACACAAATGCTAAATTACTCATTCTCCCTAAATATGACCCTGTTACTCTCCTCCTCAAAACCTTCTGTTACTTCCTTTTGCATAAAGAAGAGAGCAGGGACTCCTCCATCTGGCATTTAAGGCTTTCTGTGGTTTGTCCTTCCAGATATTGGTATACTATGGAAAGGTGGTAAGGTGGCAGTTAAGAGCTAGACCTTGAGCCAGGCTGCTCCATCATCAACCAGCACTTTACCTGGGCAGGTCACTGCACCTCCCTGTTCTTCATTTTCCTCATCTGTGAAATGGGAAGAGGGTTATTATGAGTATTAAATGAATTAATAATTTTAAAGGGCTTAAGAGCAACTAGCTCATAATCCATCAGATAGAAAATGCTGTATTAGTTTATTAAATAAGTATCTTTCCAACCCATCGCTGATAGCATTTCTTTTGCACTAGATTTGTAGTCATTCCTGAGACAGTCCTCCCATTTTCCTACCTCCATGCGGCTGTCACCCTCACCTTTGAACCGTTGGCTTTCTCATTTCTGCCTGCCCAACTCTTACTCATCTTTTAAGACAGGCTCAAATGCATCTTCATCCATTTCATTCTTCACTTATCCATGTATTCATTCATTCCTTTAACAGACTTTTGTGGAGGGTCTCCTGTGTGCCAGGTGCATTGTCTAGGAGGCCTTCCACAATTCCCTGATCTGGGTGAGGTCTGTCATGTGTCCTGTCTTTGACATCGCTGTGCAGCTTGTGATAGGCTTGTTTGCTCTCCCTTCCTAGAATATAAGCTTGTGGAGAGTAGGGTACTTATTAGTAGGTGCTTATTAAGCTTTACTTAAAACAAGCACATGAATAAATAAATAAACGAGCTACCTTTTGTAGGTATTTATTACCTTCTATTAAAGGCAAGAACAATAGGAACGAACATTAGGGGGGGGGTGTGTGTGTGTGTTTGTGTTTGTGAAAGAGAGAAAGAGAGAGAGATTTTGAATGGGAAGAAGGATAAGGCTCAGTCTGGGGGCAAAGAACCAATTCCAAGTTGAAGCAAGGCCAGGAGGACACAGGGAGGAGAGGAGAGCTGCGGAAGTGGAGGGAAATGGGATGAGAGTAGGTTATTTTTTGGACCATAGAGCATTCACTCCCAGAAATGTTTTTCCTCAAGTGGTATAAAATGTGAAGTAAAATATGGGTCTCAGTTTCCTTTTACTCTTCAGGAATTTGGAGCTGATTTTTAAAAGAGGTGGGAGAGGGAGATGGGGGAGGGAGGTGGGATTTGGAGAAAGAAAGTAAAAATTGTTTTCTGAAACTCTTTTTTCCAAATAACTCTCTGTAGAGAAAGTTCAGAGGGGAAGGCCTGCCAAAATGGACCCGCAGCACACAGGCCAACTCATCTTTCTTTAGTCATTGTCCTGGTCACTTCCCCACCCCTGTTCTCCACCCCCAAACACCCTTTCTTTTCCCTTTCCCTTTCCCTTTTCCTTTCCTTTCCCTTTTCTTACTTTCTGTTTCTTTTCTTTCCTCTTTTCTTTTCTTTTTTTTCCTTTTCTTTCTTCTTTCTTGCTTTTCTCTTCCTTCTTTTCTTTCTTCTTCCTCCCTCCCTCCCTCCTTTCTTCCTTTCTTTCTTTATAACATATGAGTATTAAAAGCAAGTAGCTGGGGGAAATATAAAAGCAAAACAACACACAAAGTAAGCAGATGAGTTCAACCCACAATTATTTTCCAGGTCATAAAAATGATGTGTTTTAGATTTATTTACCTGCTCGCCTCATCCGTTTTCCACTGGAAGCCTTCCGCTCCTGCCACCTCCCTGATTTAGTCCCCCAGCCTTCCACCCACTTTCTGCCTCAAAGCAAGAGAGGAGAACTCAACACCACCCGATTTGAACAAGAGAGAAGGGCAGCTTTCAAGAGCTGACTCTAGAGGTTTAACATGAATTAAATTCCTGGCCTTTTCCTTCTATAGATTTTTCAGCTTTTTGTTGTTTTCTTTTAAAATATTTCTTGAGTTTATCCCTAAAGACATGTTGCTGTGAAAGGCACAAAGTTTCAGCCATGGGTGTGCAATTACTGAGTGCCTGTGTGTGGAGGCTTTGGGGGAAGCTGAGATTGTAAAGGGGGACTTCTGTCTGCAGAGCTCCTGTTTGTGCGTGTTTTCGTGCTGTGGGTGACGGGTGTCTGGGGAAGGGGAGGGAGGTCGGCTGTCTAGGGAGTGGGTAAATAGGTGTGCCAACAGCTGACAATACCTAGGGGCAGGCTGTAAAGTGATCGCCAGAATTAGGAGCACTGTTGGGACAGGGAGGCACAAGGTTTGTGCCACTGGGGAGAGCTTAGCTGGGGGTGGGGGTGTTGTTTTAGACCTTGTGAGAAGGCTGGGACTTTAATAAACAAGGAGGAGAGATATGACAAAGGGAATAGCGGAGACATGAAAGTATGTAGACGGATTGGGAGTGGGAGGCTGAGTCTGGATGGTGTATGGAGGTGAGACATCTGCATCAAATCATAGAAGTCTCCAGTGCCCCCCTACAGCATCTGGGGCTTTTTTTCTGTTAGCAGCAGAAAGCTATTGTGGGCTTTGGAGAAGGGCTGTGGTAGGGTTACTTTGGGGTGTGTGTGTGTGTGTGTGTGTGTTGTTTCGCTTTTACTTTTTAAATTTTAGAGTCTTTTTAGGAACTGTTAGGCAACCTTAACTCCGGGAAGTGTGCACTGCCTGTCTTTGTACGTCTTCTCTTCTCTGTTCCCGCCTGTCTCGGCTCCTTCTCCTCCCTCTCATCTCTCTGATAATGAAGCGTGGCAGCCGTGCAGGCTCTTAGGAGCTAATGTGCGATCTCTGAGCCCCCCGTGTGTGTTCTTCCCATCCTTCCCCCCTCCTTTCTCTTCCTCCTCTTCTTTCTCTATCACCACCCCCATCAGCAGCAGCAGCACTCCCCTCCCTAAAATAAATAAACCAGTCGCTCCAAAAGGTTCCAAGCACATTAGTCACATATCCCAGAAGTTTAATACAGAATTATTTTGACAGCGAGAACAAGAAGTGTTTTCTAGTTGAACGCACAGAACTTGCTTATTCCAACTGGGCTTTCTGCCGCACAGACAGATGATATGTTTTTTAGATGGATTGGCTGTACGGCGCAGGAGACTGTGACGCTTCCCTTGGATACATAACAAACTGCTCACTACCAAAAGTGGCTGGGAGAAGATGTGAAATGAGAGGGAAAGAGAAAGGGAGAAAGAGAGAGAGAAAAGTGAAATCAAGTTCTTATTGTGAACATAACTTTCTCACTAATAGCTTCCATAAACTTTCTCTGTGTTTATTTATTTATTTGGCTGCTCTGGAGCCAGGAAGTCCTTTTTTAAACTCGGGCTTATGCATGTTCTAAAAGATGAGGACAGATCGAGTTATTGCCATGCGGGTGGCTCTCCAAGCATTTCAGTTGAATAGCTCTTCCAGAAATATTTCTTGACTCACTTATTTAGCACTTTCTATTGTCGTTGCTGAGCAGATTAAAGAATCCTGCCTGCCCTTTTGCCAGACTATTCTAGAGTTGATATGGATCTGCTTATCCCTATTTGGCAGACAGAAAGATAGAGGAATGAAAAGCTGAAGTTCATTGTTGCCCATGAGGGATTTTGACCTAAGGTGCTAGCATCGGTAGAGTCAGGTTAAGAATAAAAATGTGTGCTCTTCTCTTTCCCACTTTGCTTCTCTCTTTTAGAGTCTTACCTCTAAGCAGGAAGATCTTTCCTGAGCAACAGGTCACCCAGGGGTGAAGACCCAGAGGTGAGTGATGTGGAGAGAAGTGAAGGAGTTAGTTCCTGGGGCACCTGCTCCTTTTGGCTCCCATAATCCTTTACTTCTTGCATCTCAAATCCTTCTAGGGACTTCCAGCCTTTTGGGAGGCTGAGCTGACCTCTAATTGCAGTGCACATTCTCCGAAGCTTTCTTATTCTCTTCTGATTGTCTCTTATTCGCCCCTCATTCCCAGGCCTTCCTCTGTGAAGCCTCTGTCAGTCCAGGTACTAACTGGCTGTGAGAACTTCGACAGTAAATTCTTTGGGCCTCCATGTTTTCAGATGTTTCTCTTTTGTGGAATCTCTTTTTAAACCCCCCACAAAATGTGATGTGGATTCCAATATGTAATATAACCAAAACGTAGTTAAATGGTGGTGCTGTTGTTAAACGGTGGAAGATCTAATAGGCATCTACCCTGGGCCAAGTTATCTCCGCAGAACTCTGTGCCTCCATGGGACTCACTTTGAAAACCACTGTAGTGGAGGCACTTCAAGGTTCCTTGCAGCCCCGATGACCTGTGGTCTCCCTTATTTAAGCTTTCTGCCTCTTTGTACATCTTTTTTTAAACATTTTTTATTTTTAATTATTATGGGTACTCTTTGTACATCTTTCAAAGTAGATACAGTGTCACCTGTGTGGATCAGGAAAACAGGCCCAGTAGGGGACTTGACCTCTGCTGGTTTCTGGGCACAGGCTTTGATGAAGGCCCTTTAGCTTGCTCACTGTAGGTGATTCTGTTCAGTGAGGACAGGTGGCCCCAGTGCTCCCCTGCCCCCCATACCTAAGCCTGGGTTTGCATGTCGGGGCAACCCAGGGCTATCACTGCAGTATCATTTATTACGCTGAGCTGCGCAGTGGTCTCAGTAAAGTCTTGCCACCACCTCTGTCTTAGGAACATTTATGAGAGGACTGACATGGCATTCAAGCTATTTCTATGGAATTTTTTTTTAAAGGGCTGTGTTTACTTTGTAAGAGGAAGGTAGAACATGGGCCATTTCTCATTCTGCCACATATTTATTCAGACCTACATTCATGTGACAGTCCGCTATTCTTCTAGAAGGTTCTGAACTTTATGATCATACTTTACATTTTCACATTGCAAGGCAATTTCTAAAGAGCTTTTCTCAGCTAAGATCTCATTTGAGCCTCACAACCACTCCGAGGTACAGGAGACTCAAGGAGATTATACACGTACACCCAAGTTCACAGTTAGGTTGAGAAGAATGATGGGGATTTGAACCTTAGGCTTTTTGACTTATGCTATTGCACCAAACCATTCATTCTCCTTGTAGCAGGAATTATGAGTAATTATGCTATCGACAGATGCTGCCCATTAAGTGCTTACTTATATGTTAAACACTGCTAGGTAAATACTTTGTAAAAACCCATTTAATCTTTCCAACAACCCTATGAGGTAGAAATAATTATGTCCAGTTTACAGATGCATGACTAGAGATACAGAGGAAAAATAACTTGCTCAAAGTTCTACGTCATAAAATTGATAAGCCTTGGATTCTAATTAGAACAGCCTGCCTCCAGGCTTTTCACTGTAGGATATGATCTTTGCCCATCCTCAGTCCTCACTAAGGAGACAAAGAGTATGCTCTTTGTGGGTAACCACATGCTACAGTGAATACTGTAGACTGTTAAGGGTTTACAGATGGCTGCTTTCTCTCTTTGTTGTTGGAGGCCATAATGGCTTTTTGCAGTGCCTTCTGCTTCCTTGTGAGATTTTATGTGCTCCATGTTGAAATTATGAATCTTCCATCCTACTGAACTGTGTGCCATTGGGCAAGTCATTTCTATTCCTGGGACAATGGTTTCCCCTTCTATCAAAATAGCTATCCTTTCCTGCTGGGACTATTCTGTCCCTCTAAGTTTTACATGTCTGGGGAATGTGTGTATTGAATCCTCTTTGTGTGATTTCTTCCAAAAATACTGTATGGGATTATAAATACTTAATTTCTTATTTAAAATTGAAATGACAATTGTAGCTTATCCCTGCTTTCAAAAAGATTTTCTTTTTCTGAGATGTAACTTGTAAAAGTTTGAAAATCAGATACCACATGAGGAAATAACTGAGTCGTATCAAGAAAGACAAATGCCTAATACATGTTCTGATTGGCTAGGTGATTGTGCCCTGTTTTTTTGTGTGTGTGCATCAGTTTTTTTCTAATGCTTATGTTAGAACAACCTTTGTCCCCAAACACACAGACTTGCCTGTACACACACACACACACACACACACACACAACACACACACACGCACACATGATTCTTGTAAAAGAAAGCCTCTTACCCTCTTACATTTGTTAAACTTGCCACTTTCTGCTCAGAATCTGCTTCACATACCTCTGGGTGAGCAAAAGAAAAATCTTTCTCTTCTTTCCAAGTTCAGGGTGTGAATCAATTCTCCCTGCCTTTTGCATTTCAGTAAATGTTTCCTAGATGGATTCATCGGGTTTCCAGTAAAGACAAACAGGTCAGACACCAGATTACATTCATACCCGGGGCCTGAGTTCTGTGACCCAGGCATCTGAGCTCAGTACCATATATGGCAAAAAGAGGACCAGGAGATGGAATGGAGGGAGAATGCCAGACATACAATGCATTCCTAAGAAATGTGCATTCATAACTGGCAAAACAGGACCCTTGTTAGTTTCCATCTTATGCAGAACATGAACTGTGAAGTTTTAAGAAAGAAGCCAATGTTCCAAGCGTCAGCTACAGCAACAGTTTTATTTTCCCTTTTCTTTTCGGTAACATGTCATTTTAATTTGGAGTCAGTGTTCAAGTCAGTGATAGCATGGGATGAGGGATAAGAAATTGTTCTTGCAGTCAGCAGACGTGGATTCTCTGCCCAATTCCACTGCCATCCAGCTGTGAAACTCTCTGTGGCCTGTTTTTTTCAATGGCAAAGTGGCAGGGTTGGATTTGATGATCTCTAAGATCTCTTCTATTTCTGTTTTCTTTGGTTCTAATTTTGCCTGAGATTTTCCAGTTCCTGTGGAATTCCCCACAGAAAGTATTTTCTAATTCTTCCAAATACTTTCTGTGGTTTGAATTTAAAAATACAAAATAAATTCTGATTTTGAATTTTTCTTTGTGATTTCCTTAAATATGTTTTGGACATATTATCAGCCTTCACTTGGCAGATAATGTATTGCTTAGTATAGAGATAAATGCATTTCCTGCATCTTCATGGTCTTCTTCCACTTGTTCCTCTTGTTGGAGAAGAAATGGGGGTATGCCCAACACATAATTATTGCAGGAAAAGGTGTGTATTTAGCAAAAGCAGGCTTTTCATGGCCTTTTTAGCTGTCTGCTTCTCTTATGCATTCAGCCTTCTCTGTGGGAGAAGTGGGAAGCAGGAGGCAGATCCTATAGCTTCCTCACACCTTAAGGTATAGAACTAGGGATGTGAAGCTGAGGTGTTGGTTTCCCAGTCAGTAATCGGATGAGTCACTTGGCTGTCACAGATGTTAAGAAGGTTAAGAAAAAATAGAATTGCAAAACTGTGGCCCTAGCACGGACTACAGTCACTTCTACTTTGAGACAAGGCATGATTTTAAATGCTCTTCTTTATCTTCATGGGTTCTGTCGTCTATTGTTGATGGACTACAGTAGTCTTGTTGCAAAAGTTTGTAGCTTTCCCCTTCTTTCGGAGAGGGTTTGAGCCAAAGTTGACCTCTCCCCTTTCTCTTTTAAAAGCATGACAGGAGTTTCTCAGGGAGATAAAGGACAGTTCCTTAGTTCCTTGACAAAATATTCCAGTGCTTGGGCTTTAATGTTTTGATGGCAGCTTATGTCCCAAGCTTATGTACACTGAGTGATTGTGGAAAGTTACTGCTCTGAGGAAGCCACAGTGGTTTAGCAGGCACCCATAAGAGTCCCCTCTGCCGTGCTGAGGATGAAGAACCAGGGACGACTCTGCAGAAACTCAGACTCTGCTTTTCCTTGCAACTGATGGCACCTTTGCTGGAAGCTGGCTACAGCACAGCCACTGTGTCGGGGGAGGAGGAGGCGGAGAGGATGGCTACTTATAAAGCAGAGGGATCGCTCCAGAGGGTGTGGAAATTAAAAGGTCTGTATTCTAATGACAACTTTGCCACAAGTTTTCTCTGTGACTAGGTCAAGATGCTTTGCATTTTGGGACCTTCATTTCTCTATCTGGCAGGTGGAAGTGCTGGTGGGCCTTGAAGACCTCTTCTAGCTCTTAAAGCATGCATTCAATACATTTCCAATTTGTCTCTTCCTATTGCATATTGCTGCTACTTGGCATCCCCAGTGTTACTGGGCTTATCAACTTGCACAAACTTCTGACCGAGCTGTCACCCCCTTTGATGGCAAACAGAACAAAAAAAAATCCCCCCTTTGTGGGTGCCTGCTCACCATAACATTAGGTCCAAATTCTTTGATGTTGCATTCCACTCCTTTCCCAGTCTAGCTCCAGCTGACAGTTCTCATTTTGGGGAAGCATTTACTTCCATGTGTGGCGTTCATCTTTACTCTGAGCTCTCTGTGAGCCCTCTGGTACTGCAGAGGTAGGTGTGTGCATGAAAAGAGGAAGCCGTACATAATGATGTGGGGCAGAGTCACGGGTCAGGAGTGGAACTGAGAAGAATGAATCAGGATTCTGGGGTTCTGTGACAGGCTCTACAAATAGTTTACGGGAAGATTTAGGGACAGTGAGCACAATGCATCCTCTGCTTCAGTAAAAAGCATAAATTTTAATGGTTACAAATGCCTGGTGCTATTATAAGAAAACCACAGGAAAGACCAATCATATAAACAGTAATAATTTATTGACCATGACTAATCCTTTGGGGAGTATGATATGTGACTTAGGCTTATAAGGGCTTTTCAGTGGGCTAACCCTTTTCACACCCATTAACCCATCAGATCTTTCTAGCAGGTCCATGAGGGTGGCAAGCTAAGGAACACGACCCACATTTTACTAATGAGCTGAGTGATGCTCAGATAAAGTGAAGAGGCTGTCCAGTGTCACCTGGTGAACAGGTGGCATAACAGAGACTTGCTCAATGCTTTTATGCCTGCTTCATGTTTCCTGCCTTTTGAAGCTTCACCCTAGTCAGTAAAACAGGATAAAAACACACACTCACCCTCTTCTCCCTCCAACCAGAGGATGGTGGGGGATACTATTTAATTAGTCGTGGATCATGTGAGCCATAATATTTGGTGACTCAGTCTTGGTGATTCACGGGGCGATATGTCAGTGAGTTTACTTTCATAGCTGAATTATCAACTAGGGCACCATTCTGGGAAGTGGAATTGAGGATTTCTAGTTTCTTACTCTTCATTCATGCATGTGTGCTTTCACTTATGTAAGGCAACAAAGAACAAATTATTGAACATTTACTATGTGCCAGGCTTTGTACTAGGTGCTGATCTGTACAAGGGAACCATAAACTGAGGGTGGAAAAGGACTTGAAGATTCATGGAGAATCCCCATCTCCCCTTTCGTCCTCTGATATTCTTGCCGGGTGATAAGTCCAACTTGACTATTTTATGAGATATCTTATAGTAAAGTGTAATTGCTCCTAAGGCTGTAAACTTCAGTGTTTAGACATACACAAAACTATTTGTGACTTCCATCAATACTAATTTATGAAGCTATTAAGTGGCTTTATGGAAGCTAAGTTTTTTTCTTAAATTTATATTTTCTTCTTAGAGTAAGTTTCTTGGGTTGGCTATCTGGTCTCCCTTTCTCTCTCTCTCTCTCTCTCTCTCTCTCTCTCTCTCTCTCTCTCTCTCGGAGATTAACTCTTATTTGTCCTTAATTTTCCTCTTATGTGATTTGAGGCTTCCTAACTTAATTATGGAAATTGAAAATTGGGGAAGTAAGCCCATTCTATATTCTTTCCTTTTGATTCTATTTTTGGTAGTGGAATTATATCTATATAATTGCTAAAATTTCGAGTCATGTAGAAACATCTATATGTTTCTGCATATGATATTTGAAACCTATTTGTGCTTTTTTAGAACCACAAAGGGGACCATAAAGGTCCTCTCAGATAGTACTAGACTATAAATTCCTTGAGGACAATAGCTATGTCAAATTTATTTCTGTACCTCCTCCTGCTACAACTCTAAACACCTAGCCTAGTGCCAGGTGCTCTCGGTAAATGCGTGTTGGGTTGAATTGGATTCTCATACTTACTGCTCTCTTTGCCCATTTTTCCACTTATTGGGGAGGAGGGTTTTGGACCTGTCAAGTGTGATGAATAAGCAGATCATGGGATTTGCCATCCTCCACTAGGGCTTTAGCTGTATTTAGATTTAAGAATGCTGAGTAACTAATACAAAGCAATTCCAAAGTACTCTGCAGATAGAAAGTGCTTCATGTCTGATATATAATAACAGCCTTTCAAGATTAGGCACAGCTACTGAAAGAAAGAATTAATGATAGACTTTATGGTTGAAGAGTGCATTGGTTGAGACTGACTTCTGTCACCATTTTGTAATTAGTAGTTTCACTTAAATGTCTCTGTATATTTCTCATTATGGGCAAAGTTTACTTTCTGAACTAGCTAGGAATTAATCCTTCTAATTATTATTAGGACACTGAAGGAATACCATGAAAATGACCAGCAAGCCTTCTAGGCAAGACTTTAATTTAGTGCTTAAATTCAATCTTTCTAGATCTCATCTTCTTTCCCAACTGCTATAAAGGAGCCAATAGTCACTTCTATTTTAGTCCTAGAGCATGTAGTAGTGTTAAGAGGTGGAAATTGACACCTTTCCCAAAGGAGACAGTGGAATGGCCAGGGTCCCTCTTGGCTTCGGACCATCAGTTTCAGAGTAAAATATCATTTGGCTGTACACAGTGCATTTCTCCAGATTTCCTGCCTGTTTCCAGAGAGAGGCCCTGTTTTTCCTCTTGGGATTTCATTGAGGGAATGAATGGCCTTCCTTTCCTTTGTCCTGGGATGTGGGTCAGTCCAATTCAAATTTGGTAAGTAAATGGTGACTGCCCACTAGGAGCCATGAACTACATTTCTCCCTTGTGTTATCTCACCTTATTAAAGCAAGCAGAGAGAAGCATAAATAGAATCCTGCTAGTCTTCTGGGTTACTTTAAAAGCCTCTTCTCAGCAATGGGAATCCACTCTAACTGGGCATTATTCATTTAGTCTGCAAATGTTTACTAAGCACCTACTACTGTGTTTCCCCGAAAATAAGACAGGGTCTTATATTTATTTTTCCTCAGGAAGACACCCTAGGGCTTATTTTCAGGGGATGTGTTATTTTCCCCTCAAAGCCTCAGCTTGCAGCATGCACAGGATGGCCGGGACCTGACAGGGGGAGCCGACCTTGTTGGTGGGGCTGCCCGCACCTTTCCGGTCACCTCTGGGATAGCTGTCACGATGGGGCCAATGAGAAGGGCTGCTCATCTTCTTTACCGCTCCACAACGAAATGCATGGGTTGTGCAGAAACGTTGTGTAGTCACGCCCATCACTAGGTCTTATTTTTGGGATAGGGCTTATATTGCACACATGCTTAGAAATCCTGCTAGGGCTTATTTTATGGGTAGGTCTTATTTTCGGGGAAACATGGTATATTCCAGGAACTTTTCTAGATGTTAGTCAGTGAACAAAACAAAGTCTGCTGGAGCTAACATTTGAAAGATTTAACAAAAGTATGATTAAAAAACGATCTGACAAAAAGCGTTCTTTAAAAAAATAGACAACAGAAAACACACAGCAGCTCTTTTATTCTGGCCTTTCCTCCTGCTTTCTCTTGCCTCTCATTTTTTTTCCTCTGCATAACCTGACTCAACACCCTTTACTGTCTTACCCTGCCTTACCAAGGCATCCACATTTTCTTCTCATTCTCTTCTGTCCCTCTCATCTGCTTGTGCTTTTCATGCGGCGGTGATGTGGATGCAGCTTCCTGCTGGCCTGACCCCAGCTTCATATTCATCCCCAGCTGTTCTCTTCCCCCTGCTTCATCTCCGGGCGTGGTGTGGTAAGTAGATGCCCATGCTGCAAATCAGGGAACCTGAGGGAAGAGTGGCCAGTGGCCCTGAGGCCTTTGAGGGCCCATCTAGCGGTGCTGCATTGTCAAGATTCCTCTGAAGAAATGGATGTGGCCCCAAAAGCCATAGCCTGGCTGCCTAGGTGCCACAGCATATTGTCAGCTCAAAGGGGCTTCTCTCAGGAGATCCTCCTTGATTGTCTCCTCTCCATTTTTATAATTCAGCTATCCCAGAAGAGGCTGGTCTTAGTCCGTTTTCATTGCCATAAAGGAAAACCCGAGGCTGGGCAATTTATAAAGAAAAGAGGTTTATTTGGCTCCAGGTTCTGCAGGCTGTAGGAAGCATAGTGCCAGTATCTGCTCCTGGGGAGGGCTTCAGGCCGCTTCCACTCATGGCGGAAGGTGAAGGGGAGCTGACATGCGGAGATCACAGGTCCAGAGCGGACGCAGTAGGGAAGGCGGAGGAGGTGACAGGTTCTTTTCAACAACCAGTTCTCTCAGGACATAAGAGAACTCACTCATTCCCAGGAGAATGGCACCCAGCCCTTCATGGGAGATCTGTGCCCATGACCTAAATGCCTCCCACCATGCCCTACTGCTACATTGGGGATCAAATTTCAACATGAGGTTTGGATGGTCAAACATCTAAATTATAGCAAGGTGATCAGTGAATTTTACTTCCCTTCCCTATTCTGAAATCTTAGGTCTCTTTATCTGCACTTGAGTTAATAGAACTTATGTAATAATAATTAATAATAAATAACGATAACTTGTTTAATAGTAAGACTTAATAATGGAACTTTCTCTTTAATTCCATGGTTAGGATACCAATTTCTTAATCTCCTTGGGATGTATGGACGGTGTCCATGTGTGTTAAATGAACCAGGGATAGGGGGAAACATTTTCCTCCTGTGAAAACTTGTTTCTTTCTTTGGGATAAGGATCTTGGAGCTGCATTTAACACTCATTAGATTTCAGTGGCTCATGTGCAGAGAGCTGACCTCTGTATTGACTGAGTGGTTGGATCATGCTCGCCCGTGGATTTCCACTATAGCCTGAGGTTTGCAGGTGCCTGACTATCCCTGGGCTATTGTCATTGACCTTAAACTAGGTATTTGGAAGTGGGGCCAGTGATGACTGCTTAGCAGAGACAAGGCAGGGCTTCCGGGGAGAAAAAATCTTTTCTTCTCTATTTCCCTGCCTTAAGACCTCTAACTTCATGCTTTTCTTTTTGCCTTTGTTCTTATGCTGGATTCTAACCCCCAGCCTCTTTAGATCATGCATGGTTAGCATGATAATTTACATTTATTACACATGTACAATGTGCCAGGCACTGGGTAAATTTCTTTCCATACCTCATTTCATTTAATCCTCAAAGCCAGCCTGTGCAGTAGGTATATTGGATGGATGAAGTATTGATGGATTAGAGAGGTTTAAGTAACTCACTCAAGGTTATAAAACTTGTAATGGCAGGGTAAGGTTTAGAAACTAAATCTCTCTGACATGAGCTTTTGGTTTCATATTTACCCTAAATCACCCCTGGTTTCTTCTCCTGCCCTTCTCCCCTCACTTGGCTTGGAGTGGGTTCCTGTGTGCAGACAAGGACGGTGTAGGTGGCTGGAAGGAGTACTCTGTCCTCACCTCTGCCTCCCATAGCACCTGTAGCCCTAGCCCTCCCCTGTGTGCTGGACTCTTCAGACCTCTCAGATTCTGAATTGGCTTTCAAGGCTGAATTCGCTGATAAGCACTTTCTAGTAGGTTCATTGTTTTTCATGGTTTACTGGTTTTATCACAAACTGGGGACAGCTTGACATTTGCTTTTCTGTCGATGGTCTGATGATGTGCACAGAGCTGCTTGATTCGGATCTCCTCTCAACGTTTCTCTACACTTAGCAAAGACTCTATGACTATGTTTCTGCATATCTATCACAATACGGTATGTTATAATAAGATCTAGAGACCATGCTTGAGAATGCAGGAGTAGACTAAGAAAGGGAAGTGAGGCGGAGAGAGGCGTGGCCTTTGAATCTTCCGGTGGGGGTAAGTGGTGGAGGCAGCGAGTGTATCACGCCACAGCCTAGCCCTAGCCCACTTGAAATAATCATGCTCCCCAGGGAACTGCCTCAGCCTTGAGGCACTTATATTATTGGTGCTTAGCATTTTTGTATTACTTCACATTTGCAAAGTGATTTCCAGTAATTTATTAGCTGTTCTTGCTTTTAATAGCCCCTGGAGGTACGTTTGATCGTCAGCCTTCTGAGAATGTAAATGTGTAGAGAAGGCATCAGATATTTTTGGATCTGGGATCAGAACTGTGACCTCCCTGGATGGGGCCACTTGGGGTCACTGCCTAATGTGGATTAGTAGGAGATCAAGTGGACTTAACATCAGCTCCCAGAGTCTCTAAGGCGGAGGTAGGATGACTGCAGCTATTTGAGGAAATGGCATAGAAGCCATTATCAAAAGAGCTGGATTCCAGTCTCCATGCTGCTGCTGACCAGCTTTCTTGACCTTGAACAGCCGCTGTGCCTGCCTACACCTCATATTCACCCCCAGGAAAGCAGAGGGCCCTTTAGATCCCACATTATGTGAAATCCAATTCTGTGACTTTGGACTCCTTCTCTGGAACCCCTTGGGCACCAGTGAATTATATGACAGGGAACATGGCTATAGATCTAAGCCATAAGGGAACCTGCATTGAAAAGGTGCTCACCTTCCTTTTTCTAGGATCAAGGACTAACTGACAATGATACACCTTCAGGTTCGTTTTAAGAAGCACACAATCCTCATTCACTATAAAACTGAGAGAGTGAGTGGAGCTGTTAGAGGAACGTCAGACTGGAGCCAAGACCATCAATTCTGTATCTTATGGGTGTTGTAGAAAGTAATTAGCAGGCTTGATTATCTCACTGGTTCAACACACGTTTTAGGGATGTGATGTAATGCGAGGAAACATTTAGTTGTCAGATTTTAGGGCTGTATCAAATTTATTCTTGCAGGAAAAGTCTAGTTGTCCTGGCAACCTGAAATTGATTTTCTTTTTGCTCTTGTCAGCTGGAACTGGTCCCCTTTGAATCATTCCTCTAATTTAATATAGAGAACTGTGTGTCCCCACCTGGTGACCGAATCGTTCTTAATGACAGGTAACTCCAGCAAATGGTTCCTCTTTCCTCCGTGAGCCAGAAGCTATAGTTTATTACTGCTTTCACCCTGTGTTGTTCTCTTTGTGGTTATTTATTTGTCTGTGGAGTCAGGTGTAGATGTAAAGTGGCATTCAATTAATTAAGAGTTTAATCAGGCCTGTAGAGTAGTGATGTAATTGGCAGCCAATCATGGCTTTTCATTTTCAGTTACCTCCTGGACATGGGTGGGGATTAGAATGGGCTCCAAAGAGGAAGTCCTTTTGTAAGGATGCCTAGCATTTTTGTAACCTGGGGAGGGTGATGTAATGGCCCAGATGACAGAGAGAGCAGAGCTGCATGGCTGCTCTCTGCCTCTGCCAGTCGTCTCTATCAAGGGTAGGAGTGACCGACCAAGGGTGGAATCGACATCATCGAGAAGAAATTGATGAGGAGGTTGTGAGAGAGCAAATCACTTTGCATAGATGATCGAAAAGCTTGTGGACCACGCATCCTGCATCTCTTGATACAGAGGAGAACGTCTGATGGGGAACTGCTGCCAATAATTTTGAGGAAACTTGGAAATCAGCAGAAATGCCAGAAAGTGAAGAGATTAGGAAATAGATAGTAGTTATCGAAAAAACAGGTATCCGGAGTCTACAATCTGCTGACTTCATTGTGATTCCTGGCACAATGGTAGACTGGCTTATTAGACAGGTGATTTGTGAGTCTTTGAAAGGAAGTAGCGTTCACCAGGAGCCAGAACAGGGTCACTTAGTCATTTCCCTTTTCATTTGGATTAACCAGCTGGTGGATTAGTATTATAACACCAGCACAGTGTAGAGAATGCAGGCTTTGGTGTTGGATTGTCTGGTTTTAAATCCAGGATCCTCTGCTTTGTAGCTACATGACCTTAGGCAAGTTGTTTAATTTTTGTGACTCAGCTTCCTCCTCTGTAAAATGGGGCTAACGAAAGGACTAACAAAGGACTTTTTTGAAAGCTAAATGAAATAATGCATTTGCAGGGCTTAGAACAGTAATTTGCACATACATTAAGCATTTAATAAATGGTGTTCTCATCACTATTTGTAGGAAGACATCTGAATTTAGTAAAGCATTTAAACGTCTTTTACATATTTATGGGCAAGATGGAGACACGTAAACTGGATTATGAAACAGTCAATGGATGAATTTACAGGTCCAAGAACAAATACACACTTATTAGTAATGTAGGGTGAGAAAGCATGTACTTGTTGATGGGAGAAGCTCCAAAGTCATATCTCAAGGATTAGGATGCAGGAAGGGGGAGAAGTCGTGACCATTTGGAAATTTACGAAACCCCCTCCCACTGCCGCAACCTTTTTTCTCCCAAGAAGTAATCATCATTAACATTTTGGTTTGTGTCTAATTTACTCCCCAGCATTTATATACCTATAAATCTATGCTTAATTTTTGCTTTAAAAACCTCACAAGTTATTTGTATAAAATTTGAATCCTTTGTTCTTTCATAAAATATCACAACTACCAATGCTGAAATAGTTACTTGGAGCTGCAGTAACATGTTTGACCTATATATAATCATCCTTATATCGACAGGCAGAGTGGAATCTGTAATGTTTTCCCTTTTCTGTCTACCATGGCCCTGGGGAGACATTTCTTTCTTCCTTCCTTTGTATCTTTCTTCCTTGTCCTTCCCCTCCCTTCCCTTGTCTTACCTTCCTTTGTCTTCTGTTTCCATCCATTCCCTTCTGTTCCTCACTCCCTTGCTATCTACCTTCCTACTTTTCTTCCTTTTTCAATTATATTTTTAACGTCTTGTCCTTAGCTCGACTTGAGTGTGAGTGACCAGGCATTTACATGATGTTATGGGCCCTTGAAGAAGCAGGCTTTAGCCACCCAGTCCCAGCTTTGAATTGTCAGATCTCCACCACTGTGCTTTCCTGGGCCTCTTTCTGTGCATTTAGTACTGGACGTTGTGATAACATCGTGCAGCCTTGAGAGGCCATGGTGGGGCAGGAGTGACGCATATGTTGTGGAGCTCCTTGACCCAAATGCAGGGTGATAGGTGCATACACATGTTCATCTGCTTTGGCTATTGGGGACAAGTCTTTACGTTGGTGGGGTGCCCCCTAGAGCAGTGAGCCCAGAGCCCCTGTCATGAGACTTGCAGTGTGTTTTTTTGGCCTCCCAGCATCTCTGACATAAGTAATGTCCCTGCTTGTGTCTCTCTGACTTTAGCAAGCTTTCCACCTTCCCCTGACTCCTCCCAATCCACCCCGTGTTCATACTCCTTATCCCTTGTGGAGGGCCGTCCCGCATGGCCATCTCTTCCAATCAGCATCCTTCATGCCTGCCTCAAATTCCGCCTTCTCAGAACATCAGCTTTCCCATTTGGAGTCAGTCCCTCCCTTCTTCCATTCCCATCACACAGTTTGTACTTTCAGAAACACTTTCCCCCACCTTGTATTTGATGGGCAGTATCTGTTTCCAAGCTCTGATCAGAGGGCAGATGTCTCTGAGCCTTTGGAGGCTAGCTCAGTGGCTGGCATTTATAGGCACTCTGTAACTGTTAAATTGAATTACTGAGGAGGCCTGAGGGGTTGGGAGGTTAAATACAGTTAACCCAGGGAACTAGAAGGGCTCCTGGGAACTGACTTTAGGAACATAGCTTTTATGTGCAGCTATCAGCTTTTCCCCAGGCTCCTTCTTAATCCCATTTCTCCAGAGGCAGAGGGAGAGGTGGTGTTTGCTTAAGAAGCTGGTGGCATTCCCAGTGAAGTCAGGTCAGAATGTGCAATCTCTTCTCCAGCTCTCAAGTACTTACAGTATCAACACTCCTTCTGTTGGAAAAGCTTAGCTTTTAGAGAGCAGAAAGTGGTTTACAGGATGACCTCTGAATTTCTCACTTTGATTATTAATCTTCTCGAAGAAGACTTTGCAGTTGTCCCTGTTACAAGGAAGGCACACACACCAGCGTGCTGCATTTGTGAAACTGAATGAAATTCCAGCTTCATTTTATGACTCTGACCTTTGGGAACAGTCCAGGGTCAGACTGCTCACATGACGTGCCTGATAAATCCACTTCCTACCAGCGCTGCTGGGATCTCAACTAGATTGCTGCTTGTGAAACACCTTTTCCTGACTTGCAGTTCAAATTCTGCATGTACTACTGAATGCTGCTTCCAGTGAGTCATAAAGATAAAAATCCTTTATGTTTAAATTGCTGCAGATAGAAAATGTAGGTAGAAAGAGGATGCATGGTGCAGAGGAAAGAGGAAAAGGGCAAGGACAGTCTTCAGTCTGTTACAGACTTGTTTGACATGGACCCTTAGTTTTTAGATCTGTAAAATAGGGACATTAATAATTATTATATAAGGAAGGGTTGTTATGTAAGTCAACTGAAGTTATTTAGGTAAAGCAGCTAGCACAGCACCTGATGCTGTTTAACAGTAGAGTTTCCCAAATGAAGTTGCATAGACTTGGCTTGTGAGCCCGGGCTCCAGGAGCTGCTTGAAGTTGATGATTTACATAACTTCAGTGAGGCTGTTACTAATCCTATCTAAGCCCCAGGTTAAATGGTTTTAATTTGGGGTTAAATATACCTTGCATGCTAAATTGTAAAGATTAGAGAATACTTGTAAAGACCTAACATAGTAGTGTTTCTCCACTTCTGGCCTGAGGATCGATCCTATCACCACCGCCAAAGAGCCAGCTTCTCTGGAGTGGTGGATATGTTTACTGGGGTGGCACACCTCAGAGGTGTGGACTGAAGTTCTTCTCTATGGCCATATTGCCTTCCTGTGTCCTATTAATAGTTTCTCTTTAGAAATCAAACTCACAGAATGGTTATGGACATGCTGATTTTAGGAAGATACAAACATGCATAGAGAAGAGCAGCCAGTTTGGTGAAGGGTGTTTTTAGATCTTTCAAATGAAGAGCTGCTGAGTATCTGGCAGTATTTTACTCAAAGAAAGATGGGGTGGGAAGGGAAGGTTGGGATTGGTGACGTGGAGATGAGTTAGTGCTTACTCCAGGTGGCAGTGACCAGGCTTAATCTAGGACGCTGGAGAGGAGGGGCTGGCAGGAAGGGGGCAGAAGAAATGGGGTGGGATCTGGGAGGTCCAAAGCAGAGGTGGAGAGTTGAAGCCACAGCTTTTGGGTGCAGAGTCTGCAGACACTGCTTGAACTGTTAGGATGTAGCTGTGGTGTTTTGCAGGGTAAGAAAGACAGGGGCTCTCTGTCGTTTAGCCACCATCTTGCTGGTTAAACGAAGGGACAGTCTGAGGTATGTGTGCACATGTGTATGGGCACCCACATGTGTGCATGTGCCCATGAATGTGTATTGGTGACAGGACTAAAGAGATCAGGGACTTACCCAGGGCCACACAGCTAGCAAACATCCTTCATTTGATTACAATGCTGAGTTTAGTAATGACTGCGAGCGACACAGATGGGCAGGGGGAGAGTGTAGGGAAAGGGCCTCAGCCCCATTTCCTGCCCTCTCAGGCAGGTAGTGAGTAGGAGTTTTAAGTTTCACTGTTTGATAGCATCACCTCCTCTGCTTTCCCAGAAATTATTCCTCGAAGTATGACTTGAATCGTTCCTCTGTTGGGAGATGTCTCAGTTCAGAGCTGACTTTCTGTTCTGGTTGTTTACTAAAAAATGGCAGCACTGGCAATTCAGAGGGTGCGTAATCAAGTGAAAAAATCCCAAACAAACAGGGCCTGTGGGATCAGGGGCCCTGGATGTGAGTCCTGGCCTGGCTTTTTGAGACCTGTGTGAACTGGGCAAGTGAATCAACTTCTCAGTGCCCTGGCTTTTCCCCCTTTGAATTGGAGGGGAATGATAACTTCGTTGTGACAGTGCTTTGCAAATTGCAGTGTTGGTCATAGTATAATAAAGATAAAGGAGTATATGGACTTGGATTCTGTTTCTGTATGTGTGAAGCCATAGAGGGAGGTGGTGAATCAGCTCCCTTGGGTTGTGCACATCTCTAACATTATGGTAATGCCAGTGTCTTCTCTTTTTGTGTGTGTGTGTGTGTGGGGTGTCTTGGAACAGCGTGGTTAATGAATGTAGAATCTATTAACTCCTTTGTTTCTGCTCTGCCTGGTGCAAAGCACCAGCACCAGCAACCTCCCTTCCCCCAACGCCCACCCCTGACAGCTACTGGATAAGTGTCACTTTGGTCTGAAAATTTCCTAGCTTGCTGTATTGTCCTGGGATGAGGCCTTCATTTCTTTTTCTGTAAAATGGGGATGATAATAAGCCCAATTTTGCCTATGTCATGAGGATTAGATGAAGACTCTTTGTAGCTTATACTGGACTCTGTATTTTTGCAGCACATTTTCTCTTTTTTTCACCTTCTCCTAGTGGCCAAGGGAGCTCTTTCATCTTGAAAAGGCCCACTTGTACAGAGGAAGGGGGAGCTTATAGAGGGAAGTGACTTTCCAAGGGCCCTGGAGTGAATGAGAATCCTGAGATCTGTGCCCAGCTTTGTCACATATGTTAAATTCCACTATTCAGTGTGAGTCTGATTTGCCCATACCTAGGACTTTCTGAGGGGAGAGAAAGAAACTTCTGGAAACTCTCTGAAGTCTTAAAGGAGGGTGGGAAAAGTCTCTTTGGCTGTGCTGCTGTGGGTATGGAGGCTCCTGTTGTCCTCTCCTTGTGTCGAGCAGTGAATTGTTCCTTGGGTATTTGGGTTTTGAATGAGTCAACATGCATGTGACGCAGGGGACCCTGTGGTGTGCTTGGCAGCATGCTGGCATTAGTCAGAAGGCAAACCTGCTCGTCTTGACCCCAGAACCCGTTTATTCTACGTGGATGAGAAAGTCCTCTCTGATCCTCAGTTTACAGCGACTTCTGGAGAATAGTGTTTTCTCTCTTACTGCTTTATGGGGTTGGTATGGAAATCAAACGAGAGAAAAACTTTTATCTCTGTCAATACTATTTCAGTATTCAGATACCATTAGTTTATGCCATATAAAATGGGCAGCTGATTTCTTTGCTTCCTCCCTATATAAGCGTATTGATACTAAAAAAGATGACCAGCCAACTCTCTTCTCTGAAGCTAGTTGGTAAATGGACCATTCTGTTTTTACTTGCTGTCTGAGGTCTCTGAATTTAAGCTTGTACCATTTCAAATATAGATGGAGGTTGTATATTGAGGATACATTGTGAGATAGGACCACTTACATCAAAGCACAAGTTCAAGAATATTAGGTTTCCACCAGCTTCATATCTACCTTGGCTCATAATATTCAGTTCTTCATAGACACTGGGGCTTGTCCCCCCTACCCCCCTTTAAATGCAACCCATGGAGACCTGTTTGCCATAGAGACTTAATCACTGGGCTCCAGAAGGTCTCTATTTAAGAAACTGAGGTCTGGCAAGGTCACGTTGAGGAAATGGCAGAATCAAGACTAGGAGCCAGCTCTTTGGATTCTCAATCCCCTGCTCTTTTTGACACATCACTCTTCCCTCCTGTCAGGTGAAGAGAGAAGCCAGATGGTTTGACAAATGGTTCTTGTTGCTGTCAAATCTGCCTTCTCTTTCTGCTCAGACAGACAGTTCTTACCTTCCCTTTTTGAGGGGGAAGGGGAGGTGGGATGGGGAGAGAAGGTGGGAGGTGAATGAAAGAAAAAAAGAATTATTTTATTGCCTGATTCTTTATGTGGTAGAGATGGCCAGTAAGTTCTTGTTTCTCTGGCAAGAAGCAAAGCAAAGGCAATGAGTAATCGTCACCTTGGATTTAAAGCACACAGAGACCTAGGAACGGCAGGCTGTATAAGGAGACAACATTGATTTCATATATATTCATCTTAAAAAAACATGTTTAAGATGCCATATCCATAAATACTAATAAGGCTGTCTGATTCCAATTTTCAGGTGAGATTAGCATTTTATTGAGTATTTTATCTGTCAGATTCAATACTGGATGTACCATCCTCCCAGGCTTATTAGCATAATTGCTGTGCTTAAGCAACAATAAAAAAATCAGCAGTAAAATAGCAGTTAGTGCAGGCAATTTGTTATCAAAAGCTTTTACTTAAGGACAGCTCCAGCCTGTATTTATTAGCAAGTTAGGGTTATAATTTATTTTTATTTTGAAATACAAAAGAGGGGGAAAGATTTTGCTTTTTTGTTTTGGAAATAATAGAGAAATTAGAAAGCATTGCCTCTCTGGAAAATTGTCTGCATCCCTTCTTGCTTTGCAGAAAGCAGGAAGAACAAACAGGTAGTAATGTCTCTGTATGTTTTTACAGACATTTCCACAACACTTTCAGATCTCTTCTGTTGCTTAAATCTCAAACCAGTCCTGTGAGATCTCCATTCTTAGAAATGGAAAACTGAAATGACTTGCTCCAGAGGAGGCAGTTGAGTGGCAGAGCCAAGATGCAAGAATTAGTCTCTGGGCCTCTGGGCCTGTCTCAGCATCGCTGGCCTTCATGCTGTTGCCCAGAACTCCTGGTGTGGGCGCTGTTTCTCCTGTGCGTGTTTTCCAGCCTCGCCTTTTTGCATATGTGTATGTGCAGACATACGTGTACATATGTATATATGCACATCTGCAGAAACACACACGTTTATACACATATGGGTACATCTGTACACACATATCTATGCATGTGTATTTTTTTCCTAAAATTTCATCATGAACTCTTGTGTTCGTCTTCCTTTTGGTGTCCCAGTTGAAGCCATTCTGCCACATGAGTTTCTCATGACACCAGATGTCCTCCGTTCCTTGCCTTTAAAATCAATCTCTCTCTTTCTACCTAGGGACTGACTGAGGAAAGCACTTGTGATACTGTCTGTGAAGGACCTAAAGCAAAATAAATGATTTTATAAGTAACATGCCAGTCTTTGTAGAGAAGACAGAGATAAGATTTTAAAATGTGGAGACTGAGAAATCATTTGTCTTTTTTATTTCTTGAGAAATGTATCAGAAATAAATAAGAGCATTAAATTGATGCTTTTTAGTGGGTTTTAGGCTTCAATTATGGGTAATACTTTTCAAATTGAAGGTAAAATTTTGAGTGAAAATGGACAACAGAAGCTCCTAAACTTGGGGAGAAGTTATTTTAGCATTTTAGATGTTCTTTTCTCAGTAAATTCAGAGAAAGATCATATAAACATTGACTCTGAACATCTCTAAAGTGCAAGATTCTATGCTGGCTACTGTGAGGTTACACACTAGTTCAGACAGGGATGTGAGACATGTTTAGACTATTAGAGAGGATATTAACAATAAATTAACAATGTTTTGTTTTAGACCAGCTATTATAGGACAGAAACTCTGGTATGATTTTTTTCTTACATCATTCAAATTTCATGTTTCATTCAATTATTCATTGAATAAATATTTATTGAGCACTTATTAGGTAACCAGTTCTGATTGTATTTTATCTATATCATCTCATTTAATTTTTATAAAAATCCTATGAGATAGTGGCAGATACTGTTATCGTTGTTCTCTTCATTTAGATGAAGAAACTGAGACATAAAGAAGCTAAGTAGCTTGTTTAAGTCACACAGCTGGTAAGTGGTAGAACTGCTCGGTCTCCCTGTCCTCCAAACACATGTTCTTTTTACTACTTGGCAAAAAATGAATGGGTGGATAGATAGGTAGACAGTGCTAATGATGATTTGAGAATGTCAGAACCCATGCAGAGCTTGAAAGTTTATAAAAAGTATAGAACTTGAAACTGGACAGGTGTTCAAATCTGACTATGTTTCTCAGTGTTTATAAAAACCTTAGTTAAATGACCTTCTAGGATTTTAATGTCTTCCTTTGAATTAAGAATAATAAAATCTCTCTTCCAATATCATTGTGAGAATAAATTAGAAAATGTCATGTGAGAGTCTCCAAAGGTGCTTGGTTATTTGGGTGTTCAGCTCATCTTGGAAGTG
Source organism: Cheirogaleus medius (assembly GCA_008086735.1). NCBI lineage: Eukaryota > Metazoa > Chordata > Mammalia > Primates > Cheirogaleidae > Cheirogaleus > Cheirogaleus medius. The sequence goes on from VBSM01000272.1 coordinate 41,107,345, forward strand.
TCTATCAACAGAACGTTTGTGCACTGGTTAGGGACAGCAGCCAAAGCCACATTATCTGGGTTTAAATCCATTCTGCCACATAATATCATATGACCTTGGGTAAACAACTTTATCTCTTGTACCTCAGTTTTCTCATCTGTAAAATGGACTTACACCATAGGATTGTTATGAGGATTAAATGTGTTAGAATATGTGAAACATGTAGAACAATGCCTGGTACACCTCAAGCCCTGTACCCATGTTTGCTCTTCCTTTTCTGTTGTACTATAGTGATGAAGGACAGGTACATGGTGAACAGTTTAGGACTGGTTAGCATCTTGGCCCATTCACTCAGGGACAGTGAACAAGTTTAGCCTAGAACATAGGAGTTGTATTATATTTACACAGCCAGTAATGACTGTGGAAAACTTCTTGGCTTCCCTGCCCTTGACCTTTGCTTATCTGCAGATGGTGGTTGAGAGAGTAAACTTCAGATGATGGAAGGCCTGGGGAATGGAGTGCATCCACATCCTTGTTAAGCTTCCCTGGTGGAGACTTGGCATGTGGCTGCCTAGGGTCTGTCTGCTGATCAAAGGTGACCTGTGGGGTGGTATTTTTTCTGTGTCTTCCTGGCAAGTTCTGCCTTTCCTCAGTCTGTGCATGCCTGGGTTCTGTCCTCAAAGCTATCTTCCATTCCCCTTCTCTCTAGGAAGCATTGATATAATGCGGCCACCTCTTCCTTGGATCGTTTCTCTAGCACCAGAAGGAAGTGGGTGGGAATTTTGGCATATCACTTTTTGAAAGGTAATACACTCTAACATATGTATTTCACCTACCTTCAAAGAGTAAGAATACACTGAAAGATACTTAATTTTAAAGATGTGTTGCTGCTGTGAACTCTAAGATGAAAGATTCTTCAGGATCTTGTGCTTTTTGGGCTTATTGTCCTAAACAATAATTATTTTTACAAGGCATGTGTGTGCACACGTGTGTGAAGCTTCCTAGAATTGGCAGGGTTAATTTGGGGGTATTTCTTTGGGCTGTTTGAAATAGGAACAGAAAAGTAAAAGTGATCTTTCATGTCATTAAAAATATCTTTATAGGAAAGGACATTAAGTTGGTACCTTACATTATGTGGGGGCCTTGTAGTTTTCAAAGCACTTAAATACTCATTTTATTATGTGTGTCTTACAGCCTCTTATGAGGTAGGCACGGCATGGCTTATCATTATTTCCTTTTTAGATATACAGTAACTGAAGTTCAGAGAGGTGAAGTGAGTTTTCTTAGAGCAGTGATGGATGAAAACCCAAAAGATTTGACTCTGGGGTGGTTTCTGCTCCACCACCCTGATTTGAGAGTATTGAGATCACTCTTACCAAATCCTCTTCAGGTTATATAGAGTTGTAATATATCTTAAAAACACTCCCTTTTACTTTTCTTCTTTAAAAAGATAAGCTAACAAGCTAGCTATGATTTGATATTAACTTATTTCTCCCCAAGTATAAACAGCGATGAATCTCTAGGACCTTCCGTTAAACCAGCATGTGTTTTTCAAAAATCAAATGTCAAAGTATTTCCTGAACCTTGCTTTAATGAACAAGAGAAGTGAAGGTAAAATTCCTTTTTTGCATGAGGTAATTAGGAAACAGGATGTGCAAAGTTGCTATATGAATTTAAAGAGGAACACTTGTACTGATGTACAAACTGGATGGGCACATTACAGAGGGTTTCATGCTGGTAGAGATTTTAAGTAAAATGAATTCTCATTAAGCATATCAATTATTTTTGGTTTGCTTGAAAACCTAATCTGTTTCATGAGTTAGATCTAAGGAGGCCTCTATCTCTTCACTCGAAAAAACAGAAGTATGACTCAGACATCTAGTTTTGATTGCAGAGTGCCTTTATCTGGAAGCCCAGCATGTCCTCAGAATCGTAGCAGAGGAATGGAAGATGCACTTAAGTGTCCTAATGACTTAGGAGTCTGCACTGTGCTTGCTTAGGAGGCGGGAAGGATTCAATTCTCTTTGGCAAATGCCTTTGAGTCTCTTAGATGCATGGCATAAAATAAGCCCATTGCTGTATTATTAGTGTCATGTACCAGAGTATGGGTTGGGTGACATATATTTTGGAAACCTATTTCTTTCCTTCACAGTACATGGTTTCTTAGTTGGCAACTTCTCGGTGAATTGCCAGCTTCCTGACGGTGTTTTGAAATACCTGCTTTAGAAGGAGGCAGAAAGTTTTTCTTTTAGAACAGATGAGCCACTTGGCCCCCCGACTTTCCATCTTTGATGATTTCTTTTGAGGTCTTCATCATTTGGTAATTGTATTAGTGTGATTTATACCACAAATGCAGATCAACTTGTACTTTTTCAGGACACACATAGCTATAGTTTTTCTATCCCCACAGAAGTCCATGTGCCATCTGTGTTTGCCATGTAATAATTAGCTCCAATTCTACAGTCAAGGTTAGAAATGAAATCACTAGCATGGCAAGTGAGTCATAACTAATGGCAGATTCCCTTCTCTGAGTTTCTGTCACATTCTTTAATTCTGTTTAATCTGGCATTGACTTGTTCTGTCTGTGTCTCTTCTGCTAGATTTTGAACTCCTGGACGACTGGTGTCATATCTTATTAATTACCATGGTAGTCCATGGTGCCTTGTAGGTGCTTATTGCTAAGTAGTTGGGTTTCATATCTGAAGAAGCTGAAAAGGTAGTTTTCCTCGAGAGAGAAATGGTTTTGAGTGTTGCGCCTTCAGTGCGTGCCCAGCCTGCCTGCTTGGAGCACTGTGCCATGGCTCCTAACTTAGGGAGCCCATAGTCTAGCTATATCATGTCAGTGAGAGCTCTTTGATGCACTTAAGAACCATCCTGGTGAGTGCTGCCTGTAGAATGGCTTAGCCTACTAGGCTCTGGCATGTCTTCTTACCTTTCAGAAGTCCCTCACATAGCCCTCACTTTCTTCACACATGTGATGGGATAATCATGAAGGGGTCATTGAAGGAATGAGCAAAACATTTGCCAAATTGAGAGCTAGATAATTTGGTAGATGGAGGATTCTTTTTTTAAAAAGTAGATTGCTGAATGAAAAGGGAAGATGTGGTATAACCACAAAATGGAATATTGGTAGGCAACAAAAAGGAATGAAGTATTGATACATGCTACAACATGGGTGAACCCTGAATTCATTATGGTAAGTGAAAAAAGCTGGTTATAGAAGATCATATGTTATATGAAAAGTCCACAACAGGCAAATTTATAGAGCCAATGGAGATAGAAAATAGATTAGTGGTTGCTGGTAGGGTTGGAGTGGGGGATAGGGAATGATTGCTAATGAATATGAGTTTCTTTTTGGGTTGCTGAAAATCTTAAATTATATTGTACTGATTGTTGTACAACCTTGTGAATGTACTAAAAACAGAACTGTATACTTTAAATGGGTGAATTGTATTGCATGTCAATTATATCTCAATAAAGCTGTAAAAAAAAGTAGATTGCCCTTCAATCTACAGTTCCTGATGGTTGCTTCAGGGGTTCAAAAAGTACCAAGTTTTTAACTCATCTTGATTTGTGTTGGGCAAAGAAGTCGTGTATACCTAACAATGATGAACACACTTAAGAAAAAACTGATAATGCTAGAGCCACTGAACTTGAAATATATTTCCATCTAACTTTATGCACAATTTTTTTCAGGAGCTTTAAAAATTTATGCTTCCTGAAATGTTGATTAGTGAGATATCCAATAAGAAATAACAGGGTTCTGACAGCCCTGATTGTATAAATAGGCGTTTGGGATTGTGTTCATGGTTTGCTTGTCAGCTCTAGAGAAATGTGTGATTATGTTGAATGATGGTTAATTTCCTTACCCACCCATTTTAAAAATAAAGATGTACGGCTGGAAGACAGGTGCCCAGGGAAAAAAGGAGACCTGCAGCTTTGATAATGAACCCCAGAAAGAAACTAGAAGGAACAAGTTCCTATTTAGGAGTTTGCATTTGAGTCCTGGCTGGTTTCTGGCTATAGCTGATGGGTTAGAGAACAGTGGCTAGCATCTCCCAAAGGATTTTTCATTTACTGTTGTTTTGGGTTTTCTCCCCTCCTCCTTCAAGGTCATTGTCTCACCCTCTCTGATTCACTTATTGTGTCAACAGAGTTAAAAGAGCAGCCAATGGACGTGCGTAGAGGCTGGAGGAGAGTTGTGCTTTCTAGCTCTGTATTTGAACAGTTCATACACAAACAGTTCTCTTTGATTAAATATCCGGTGAAACCAATTCACATGAACGCCAATTAAACTTTAATGAACACGTGGGTGTATTAATATCAGCTGAGTAATCCAGGCAGCACAGATTCCAGTAAGTGACTCACTTCTCTGAGCGCTCATTCCCCATGCACAGTTAGAGTTACTAGAAAGCTTCCAGCTATATTTGAGTGGATCTGGTCTGGGCCTTGTAATTCGAGCAATCTTCAAGGCTTGTTATTCATTTGGTGACAAAACCACAGTCATCCAGACCTCTGTTTTCAGAGCGAGTATTGGGTATGGGGAGACTTGTTCACATTGAGCAATTAGGTCCTTTGTGGAGCAGTGACCATTTGGACTTTTATTTTCTCCATCTTCCTATTTTTTTTTGTTGTTGTTGTTGTTGTTTTTAAATTTCAGAATATTACATGGGTACAAACGTTTTGGTTACATAAATTGCTTTTGTACTGTTTGAGTCAAAGTTATAAGTGTACCCATCCCTTAGACAGTGTGCATTGTACTCGTTAGGTATGAATTTCCCTATCCTCTCCTTCCCCCTCCGATCTGCTTGATTTCTGATGAGTGTTATTTCCATATGTGCACATAAGTGTTGATCAATTAGTTCCAGTTTAATGCTGAGTACATGTGGTGTTTGTTTTTCCATTCTTGTGATACTTCACTTATGGTCTCCAGTTCCATCCAGGTTAATACAAGAGGTATTAGGTCACCATTTTTTATGGCTGAGTAGTACTCCATGGTATACATATACCACATTTTATTAATCTACACATTTTATTAATCTACTCATGTTTGTTTTGTTTATAAGTAGGAATTCTTTTTTTCCTTAAACCCTGGGGCGGTGTAGGTGAAGGTCAAGGCAGTGAAGGTAGAACACTCAGTTTTGAATTGAGCATAACCTCCCTGAGCTTCACTTCCATCCACATCTGCTGGTCGGCCTCAGTCTCTAAGCTCCCCTACACCAGAGGCAGCAAGGCCTGCTTGGAATGAGGAGCCTTTCTGAGCACAGACCCTGTTCCATCTAGAGATTGTTGACTGGACCTAATTCCTAGGTAGGATTAAACAAGAGAATAAATATAATGCTCTTAGTTTCATGCCTGGCACATAATAAGCACTCAGTAAATGTTTGTTAATTTCATCCAGTGGGGGAAGGATGGGAAGGAGGATTTGGACATGAATGGGGCTTGGTCCCTGAAGATTCAAAAACTCAGAGTCTTGTAGAGATTTGACTTAAAATTGTCTGTGTAATTACAGAGTAATGATGAACAAAAGCTTGAAAGAGGTGAAGATAAGTGGAGATTTAAGGATTGGAGAGATCCCAGAGGTCAGCTGCATCTGTGAAGGCTAGGGGTTAGGGTAGGTCGTTCTAGGCTGATGAAAGAGCGTGCACAAAAGCAGAGGCATGGATATACCCAGGCACAGGGCACTGCCCATTTAGTGTGGCTAGAACAGAGGACACCCTGGGGATTGAAGGGGCTAACTGGCACTGCATTTACCCTCTGCCTTAGTCACCAAGCCTCATTCGCAGCTCCATTTGCTGTTCTGTCTCCCGTCCATTTGTACCCCTCTAGAAACCAGGTGAAACAAATGCAGGAGTCAGGCAGATGGCAATAATGTCTAGGTTGTGGAATGGACTTTAGATCTGTTAGTTTAGTGGGCTTGCTAACACAGCACCCCTGAATGAAACTTACCCTCTTCCTCTCAGATAACTCTTGCACGTGACAACTCTCCCATAGCGGACTGTGCCTATAAAACTCTTAACTCGAGGAGCAGAGAGTATATGCTTGCAATAGTCAGGTAAATCCCAAAGACTGGGAGGAAGCAGCTAAGTTTCACATGCCCAGTTCCTTCTTCAAATTCTGTAATTGGGTAACTCACCTGCCCCGCCCCTGAGGACAAAAGGGGTGGAGGGAGGCCAACAAGGAAAGGGAAAGAAAAGCAAGGGAGAAAAGAGATTTCTACCAGTGCCAGTCTCAACGTAGTTCTTTTAGGGGAGAAAGGGGCAGGATGGAATGGTAGGACAGGCCCAAATCATGGAAGTGAGGAACCAGGGACAGTTTTCTGAGCAGGGAATGATGTAATTCATTCTGTAATTCAGGCTGGTTAATCTACTTACGCAACACCAATTGAAGGACACACTTAGATAACTCAGATTTGAGTCAACAGATCTTGCATAATACTGTCAAGGTCCATGGTGCAGTAATCAGCCCCTACTTCAGAAATAACAACCACCCCTCAGTGCCAAACGTTGGACATTACTTGCAAATCTTAGACTCTGTCTTCCTCCCAGACATCGTGAAGAGAATGTCATAGAATAAAAAAACCCAAGGTGTAAAGGCGTAAATTCCATAATAATACCATAGGTGGGAGGATCTAATCAAGTAGATAAAATCTATTTTTGAAATTTTGAATAAAGCAGAAAGGATTCTTGCAAATCAGGAATTAAATAGATTCATGGTACAAACTAGGAACTATATGTTGCTTATGGAAAACAAAGGATTGCCTATTAGGTTTTAAAAATGTGAGCCAATAGTTTATTTAGTGATTGGAGCTAGGTATTTCATTATTTAACAGTGAACCTTATTGAACAACTGCTGTCTAGGTCATTAATTAAAATCTGTTATTTTCATTGTACACATGAAATAACAATAAACAAATACAAAGGTCATTATCCAAGGACACTGGGGCTAGGTTTCATTAGCCAGTTAAATCCTTTGTTTCATTATTAGGGATTTAATATTGAAGTGAAACAGTAGGATTTGTATGTAGAGATTTACAAGACAACTGAATTGGACTTGGTTTTGACATTCAGAAGAATCTGGTAGATATACTTAATTAAGCTCTGTACCTCGCTTTGGCTGAAGAGGTTTGTTGTAGAAATTCACTAGCCGCGATGGATGGATTATACATCCTTGAATTGGGAGCCTGTGCCAGATTTCCTCCAATTCAAGGTTTCTTTGGAGCCTGTCATGTTTCCACAGTAATTAATTTATAAAGGATATGCTCATCTACATTTACCTACTGTTATCTTTTTTTCAAGACTGAATGTATTGTATAGATTGGTTGGTTAGCCTTCCTGAGGTGAATACCCTTTGCAATCCAATTCCTCCAAATCCAAATCCTGCCCACATTTCCCAGTTTGCCTCACGCCAGGGCTCCTAAGTGGATCATCTTTTCTGGAGATCTTGGGCAGACCATGCTGCTCTTCTCTTGGGAGCTGTTTCCTTGTCCAGAGTGGACACTACTCTGTTATCCTGGCCACTCTTCTGTCCCCCTCCCTTTGTCCACCGTAAGCTTGATTGTTTTAGGGACACTAGCCCGGCTACCCTATTTCTTTCTTTACCTTTGGGTTGTCTTAAATATTAATGTTGATGATTACTCTCAATAGTTATCTCCTAAATTTGTGGATAAAATTAACTTAGGAAGGTTTTACCAGCATTCAGTCCACATTGCATTCCTAAATCTTTGGGCGTCAATTAGAGTGTTTGCATTTTGAACATCTTGTCAGTTAATTCTGATGGGCACTTCTTCTCAAAACCTACTGATAACAGTTACTTATGGTATGCATTGCTTAAAGTGAAAGCTGTTAAAAAGAAATTTGATCAGGATGAGAAAGGTACATTCAGGGCATGAAAAGGGCAAGACGGTCACAGAAAGGTGTGGTCCCCACTGAAGAGGAAGCTAGACGACACTATAAGGGAACAGAAGCTCAAGGTCCTGACCATCTGCTTCTTTTATACCCAGGCTTATTCCCATAATGAATATTTATTCTGCTCAGTAACAGTTTCCTTGTTCCTACATGCATGTGCTGTGGGTTCCATTCTAGAAGTTTCCATGGATGGGGGAGAGGACTGACTTGAGGAGTTTTTGGTTCAGCTTTACTAATGATGACGACAATCCTGAGGTTCTGTCTTATCTACAGGCTTCACCCTTTCCATAAAGACCCAACTTCTCTTCTTGTCCCCAGGTCCTAAGCTGGTCCTGTACACATTCTCTATGTGGTTAATCTTACACCATTAGTAGTGCACCAGATTTTGTTAGAATCAGTTAACTCTTTAGCAGAAAACCCCTGACGTGGAAGGGAGGCCAGCTTTCCTTCACACGGCATTGGACTCTCCCTGGGCTTTTTTTGTGTGTGCTGTGTGGAGACCATCTTATAACATTTCAGTCATATCTTCCTTATTTTAAAACTACAGAATTGATCTTACCAACTTACTGGGGAACACATCATCAGTAAATTCTAATGGAAAAAACTGTCTGCTGAATGGGAAAGGAAAGTGTCACAGCAATACTGGTGAGTCATCCCAAGACCAGCCAAATATGAGCTGTGTTGCTTCTTCGATGCTGACTCTAATTCTCCCTCAGATTTTGTCATCTTTAGCAGCTTTTGAATCTTCATCTCTGATTCCCTTTGTAGGTCAGACTGTGTCTTTTTAAAAATTTTGCCTAGATACCCCCTTAGCAGATTGGACCAATCCTGTTAGGGTAATTAGCTGTACGACTTTATGAAAGTAGCAACAGTAGGAAATTTTGAAATTCTTGAACAGAATCTCTCTCTCCCACTGTGAGGTATTGTATTAAGGGCAGGCTATATGTTTTTTGCTTATAATGAGCATGTTTGAACTTTGAGGTGAGAGGGAAGTAAAGCAGTTTTGGATCCCTTTTAGAAAGAAAATGACAGTGTTTGGGGGATGGTCATGCCTGAGGCTCTGCCTCGAGAGGGGAAGGGGGCATGAGCAATGTATGTAACCATAATATTTGTACCCCCATAATATGCTGAAATAAAAAATAAATAAATAAATAAAAAGAAAGAAAATGAAAATCAAAACTCCGTTCCTGAGAAAAACAAATGGACATTGCAAAGAATGCAGTGGTGCTCCAGGCAGCCTTGTGCGGGTCTGCCTGCCTCACACTCTGCTCTGTGAGCTTGGCTGCTCTGCTGTCCTCCGGTCTTCACCAAACCTGTTTCTCTGAGTTTTGAATGGATCAGATGAGTTCATGCAAATGAAAATACTCTGTAAACAGAAAAATATCTATTTGTTATCTTAACATGGAGGCTTGTATTATTCCTAAAATAAAACAAACCTTTTTAAATTATAAAAGTTATACAGACCCATTTTAAAAAGTTAAAATGCACAAAAGGATGGGAAACATTCAATCACGCATAAGTCCTTCATCCAGAGAAACCACTGTTCTAGTTTACTCATGTAACTATTCTTTTTTTAAAGGAGGATTACATTCCATCTGTGTATATATATATATGTATATGTATAAATATAGAGAGACAGAGTTTTATTCAGTTTTCTTTGCATAATATCATATTGTAAACATTTTTCCGTGTCATCTAACATTCTTCAAAATATAAACTTCAATCACTGCATAATACTGTGTTATGGGATTTATTTGCATGCATCGTGATATATTTGACCATTGTTTCGATAATTAAGTGCTAGCTGCCTACCAAGAAGGAAACTGCTTTAAAACAAAGTAGGGACACTAAGTCATTTTTCTTTTCTTTTTTTTTTTATGGTAGAAAAATTTGAAGTATTTTATTTCATCCTAAAATAGTATGTGTTGGGCTGGAGTTTGGCAGTACTTTTAGATAAGATCTCAATCAAGGTAAAGTTAGACCTGTAGAGTTATTAATTTAGAGAAAATTCTGACTATAACAAAATATATTAGCCCAAGTTTTCTTAATTAATATAACATTAATTAAAGAAACATTGAAAAATAGCTTGGTTAGTCTTATGAATGTGCTACATTAGGTAAGTTGCCTTACGTCTTCTGGAAGACTTTTCATTTTCTCTTTTTAGAAGGATGCAATAGATTTGCTTTGCCCAAAGTGTTAATTTTCTCTTGCTGGACATACACATAATGCAAGAGTTAACACATTTTTGGATATGATGACATAATGATGAAAAGAGACATTTGAATATTTTCAAAAACGAGATTTAAGGAGCAGTAGACTATGAGAAGGGATTTGCTAATATTTCAATCCTAAGATTGATGTTTTTGTCATGGATGTATTCCTTTGTCTCTCTTTATGCATTTCTCTGTGTCTGCTCAGCATCTTGTCTCCCACATTTGCCTGAGTTCCATCCTCCTGTCTGTCCATACGTGTTTTTTTGTATACCCACTTATCCTCCCTCCTGGCTCTTTATCCAGTCATCCATCTAACTAACCATCTCCGGCTATTACCCCTGTCTCACTTGCGTCTCTTTATCCGCCATTCATATCTGCCTGCTTGCCCATCCGCGTCGATCTGCTGACCATCTATCTGTAAAGTGATGGGAGACTTCTGATGGGAGCACATGGATTCCTTTGTTGTATTTCACACTGAAGATCACAGGGGCCAAAGGTCATAAGAACCAGAAAATGAAAATAACTAGAATTCAGCCATTTTTGTTTCACTTCAAAATCAGGAAAAATGTTCAGAACTGACCTGATTACCCATTCTATAATGCTTATCACGATGTTCTTAATATAATGCTTTTTAGGGAATATTATTTCAACTAGTATTTCAACTAGTTACCAGAGCATAGCATAAACAAGAGCTGTTGTACAGTAGGAAGTTAAGAAATGAAAAGAGTTTTCATAAGGTCAGACTAAGGAACAGTCAAAGATATACAAATGCCATTCTCTCCAAATTTATTGACTTTAAAAAACCATACTGTAACATTTTCAGGGAGTTTAGATATGTCATAATGAAGATATTTTTTAGGTGTAGAGGTAGCATTTGGTATTGGACAAAATGGAGGGAAAATAACCAATTATTATTGAAAGCCAATTTTCTCCTTATTCTAGGAACGTTGCTCTGCACTTACTAATTCTCACATCAGCCCTGTGATGTAATTCTGATTATTCGCATACATTAGATGAAAAGCAGAGACTCAGAAAGGCTAAATGATTTTCCCAAGTTTACCTGGCTAATGAGGGGCATAGCTTTTGTGGAATAGACTTACTTGACTCTAAAACTGTTATTCTTTGCAGTAAACCACATGGAAACCATGCAGAAGACTTACTTTTAAAACCTTAGCTGTATATCAGCTCTCCCCTTTAAATTTTATGGTAACTCATCCTCCTGCAAATAGCGCACTTTCCAGTTCTTTTCTTGGGAGAAGACAAGGTTTTTGTATGGACATGATAAAGAAGATGGCTCTTAGGATATGGATATAAGATCAAATTTATAAACCTAACTTTGGCATTTGACAGAATGGGGTTTTCCTCACATGCTGCTTGCTGTGTGTTTGTGTTTAACCTAATCCGAGTCTTACTAGTCAGCTTGATCCAAAAGACACAAAGGTCTCTTCCAGGAGATGCATCTTATGAAGGCAAACAAACCAATGGAATACACTAACTTTTCCCAAACTTTTGTAGCTCTAAAAAGCCAGAAAAGACAGCTATAGTAATGTATTTTGCCAGGCTAGCTGTAATGATCACAAATGGGCCGGAAATAGCAATGACTTCTGAAATCACAGCAAATTCATTTAGTATTTAACTTTTCCATAGGTTTGAAAGCTTGCTCCCTCCCTTTTTATCATGCTAAACTGTGGTTGCTAACAACATTCTATTCTGGGTGGGAATTAGCTTTGGCATAATTAAGAATGAAGATGGAGACAAGTAAAAGAAGCTCTGCTATAGGACTTGCCTTATATGATTTTATTCTTTTAATCTTCATTTTATCCTTTAAGCACTTATTAACTATCTACTGGCATTGTGCTATGTGGGAAGGATACACTAGAAAAAGGGGTCAGCAAAGTTTTTCTGTAAAGGGATAGATGGTAAATATTTTAGCATTTGTGGTCCATAAGGTCTCTGTTGCAGCTACTTACTCTTCTCTCAGACAATAAAATACTGAAGACTTTGGTACAGATAATATATAAACAATTGAGCATGGATATGTTTCAGTTAAAAGTTACTTACCAAAAAAAAAATACAGCAAGCTGGATTTGGTCTTTAGGCCAGAATTTGGCAGCACCTGTACTAGACTGTCCAGAAAAATAGAGAACTTTGTCTTGTTGATTGCTGTGCTACAGTGCCTAGAGCAGTGCCTGGTGTGTGAGAGGTTCCTAATCAATATTTGTGCAATGAATGAACTCATAAATGAATGAATGGATTAGACTCCTCTGATCTCTAAGAGCTCATAGACTAATAGAGTACATAGGAAATACATGTATATAATTTATATAATTAAAGAAAGTACAAGGACTATGGGAGGTAGAAGGTACTTTCCTGGGAGGGAGGATCATAGGATCAGGTAGTATTTGAGTTGTATGCTGAAGGATAGGTAAGTATACGTCACCAGCCAGAGATAGGAGAAGCACACTGCAGGCAGAAGAAACACACCAAAGGGAAAGAAGCAGGACATTTGTGGTGAAAAATGAGTAGATTGTATGTTCTAATATCAAGAGTTTCCTGACTTGCCTGATCTTCAAAATTACCTGTTATTAAAAATAGATTCCCAGTAGCTTCCCTGGCGATTTGGATTTTGTATTGCAAGTTTGGCCAATAATAATTTACAAAATAAATATTTTACAAAATAAATATTTGTAAAGATATACTGGGATCATTTCTAATGGGAAATCAAGTTCTCACTTTTCTTACAAACAGGACCAGTATCAACCAATGGTTGCTGGACCTATAATTACCTTGTACTTTTCGTACCATAGAATGGAAGAAGAGCCCTGGTGAAAATCTACCCTACTTACCTGCCTGCCATCATATGTCCCCTGTGGATATTGTAGGGGTACTCCAGCCTTCATGATAAAAAGGCATGTAATTTAGCCAGTAAGTTATAGTTATATAAATTATAATGCAAATATCAAATTCTCTGTAGCTGTTAGGTTTGTTGTTTTTGCATCTCGTGGTTGGGAAACATCTAAGAGGTCAAATGGATTCAAATGGCACAACAGAAAATTTGCATTCTATTGCTGTACCTCCAATTCAGAGGATAGTTTAATTCAATGCCCAGATTTGTTTATGTACTGTGATTACTGGAACGGCTATGTAGTCTAAGTCTCCTTTTTAATGACAGGAGGCAAACTGAAGCCTAAGAGGTAGGTAGTGACTTGCTCAAATTCTATCACCAAATTATTTGCAGAACCAGGAGTTCTGCAAATGCTAAGTTACGTAATTTGGTTTTCTTTGCATTGTACCATGCCACTTTTATCAATAAATTTCCTTATTTGCATAATTTCTCTGTTGAATTTCACATCCTTTTTTTCAGACGGCTTCTATGTTGCTTATCATAAAGTTATAGCTTAATGTCTTATCCTGGACTAATAACCCACTGTTATCCCAAATAAAGGCTGAGTCTGTTTCCCTGGAGAGCTTAACATATTTCCTGGCACTTAGCATGTGTTCAGCAAATAATTGTAGACTTGAAATATCTTGAGCATCTTTTCTTTTCTCATGTGTTTTGACTCAAGTTCCTTGGCAGTTACATTGTCAGAGAAGTCAAGCTCTTCCAGAATTGCTCAAATACAAAGATACTTTCTTTTAAGCTTCCTTGAAAAAAAAAAGTTGAATTCCCTATTATGGCTGAGACCTTTCTTAACAGCTTTTCTGATAGTTAAATGTCAGCAACTTCGAAAAAGAAATGTCAGTAAATTATCAGGGAAAGAAATTGCATATTTATTTGGGTGAAAATATTTTAATTGACCACTTAAATAAAGATTATAACAAAATACTGAAAAATTTCATAGCTTGCACATTTCTTTCAATTGCCAGAACTTTTTTTGTTTGTATATCTTAGAAGACTTCATTTTTTATTTCTTCTGCATTTTGGTTATATATGTGCCTTGTCTCTCCCAGTAGATGGTGAGTTCTTTGAGTCAAAGGACTTTAAAAAAAATTAATCTCTGCATCCACACAAGACCTAGCTATGTAGTTGCTAAAGACTAAATATATATTTACTTAAAGAAGCATTGTTAGAAGATGGTCAGTCTTACCTTGAATTCATTCTTATTTTGGAGCCTTCAACTCAACAGCCATTTCATCAAACATCTGACTTTGTGCCCTTCTTTGAGCTAATGTTGGCAGTGGGCATGGATTGGGGAAGGCTTATAAGAGTGAGTAAAACATCGTTATTTGTCTCAGGGAACTCTATATAATGTGTTGTAGCAATCTGCAACAGGTACAAATACCTGTATTAGAATCTGGAGGTAGGTTAAATCCAACAAGGTGAAACCAGAGAGACTTCAGCAAAGAACTAATATTTGAGATGAGCTTTCTTGTGTCTTGGAATCCATTTCAGTTATTGCTTTTGATCTTTCTCAACATATCTCACGCACATGCACACATACACGCAAAGTGATGTTTTTTTCTTTTTGTAATCTGTTTGACTGTAGATTTCAGAGTAGAACTGTGTTTATGTGGGACGAAAGGAAGAGAGGAACAGGTTTCATTGCATAATCTGAAGGTTTCTCACAGTCTGAAAGACACAGCTACTTGACATCATTGGGATGGACATTGGCAATAGTGGCACAAGCACAGAGTGCCTCGCACAGAGGGAGACATTTACTGTTCTAAACTAATGGTGTTCTATTCCAAGGATTTTTCCATCTACTTGTTGTTTTCCTCAATGGTTTAATTACATAAAATATTCCCCTGGGTGGAGGGAGCATAGCATGGTGGAAGAAGTTTTGACTTTGAGGTCAAACAGTTCTGTTTCTGTGCTAACTTTGCTGTTTATTGTGTATATGACTGAAGACTGTTGCTTGTCTTCTCCAGGGTTGTCTCCTCACCCTTGCCAATGGAGATAATGGAAGGTGCCTTATAGAACTGTGGGATTCAAAGAGCTACTGTTTGCAAAGTTCCTATTCCAGGGTCCAGGACCTGGTAGGCCATACACCTACAGAGCCAGGCAAGTTTTCTTGAAACATGAGGCCCTTTATCTAGTTTAACCTTTTCCCACTTTAGAGTGTTGGCTATAGGAAATATTTTGTTCTCCTCTTTACTGTAGGAAAGGCAATGGTACAAGTGTGCTGATGAAATGCAGCTGGTCCTGGGCCACAGTCTGGGCATGGTTTTGGGGAGAGAGCTGTGGGGCATGCTGGGGGATGCGGGAGCTCAGGAGGGCATCCTCTCTGAAAGAGGTGGCAGCTGCTTGACACTAGCCAGTTATTGTCACGTGGGGATGCATTATTGCCAGATTTTTATGTAAAATCTTTGGTTTTTTAAAATGTTGGCAGCTCATTCAAGTATTTCTCATGGAAGGAAAAAAATGCAACTTATGATCTCACTCAGTAGCATCAACTTTGGCTCAAAACAACAACAAAGCATGTTAGAAGTCCACACTGTACATGGTAAACAAAACTCATCTAAAGATCAGATTTGGCCTGCAGCCCTTCAGTTTACATCTTCTGTGCATATTTTTAACTGGTGGAGATAACAGAAGATGATGGCAAACACTTACTGGGTCCTTTTCATATGCTAGACTCTCTGCTATGTTTCATATATATATATATATATAAATTTAATTCTCACAATAACCCAAAGAAATATGTATTACTATTATTATCCCATTTTACACATACAGGCACTGAGGCTCAGAGAAATTAAGTATGTTTCCTGAGGTCACGTGGATGGTATGTGACAGGTGGGTTTCAAACCAAGGGCTCTTCTCCTTCAAAACCATGCATACTATTGGGTCTCAATCCTGGTGGTATGTTAAAATTACTGGAGTGCCCTTAAAAACACTTGCCTAAACCCATCCCCAAACTGATTAAATTAGAATATCTGAGGGTGGGACCCAGGCATAGTTTTTTTTTTGGAAAACTTCAAATCAATGGTTATAACTAGAAGTGATATAGAATATACTTCTATCCCCAAATTAGTCACTCCCTATTTCCTGTATACTATTTTATTTTTAAACATTTATTGCTCTCTGAAAATTCTGTGTTCATTTACCTGTTTGTGAATTTTCTACTTTTACCAGTGGGATATAAGCATTGTGAGTGCAAGGATTTAGTCTTTTTAAGTTTTTTGCTCTATCTCTCCCTTCTAGTTCAGTGCCTAGCACATAATAGGTGCTCAGTAGATATTTATTTGAATGAATAATTGGTCCTCCATTGCAAGGAGCTTACAGTCTAGTGAGGGAGACAGATAATATGTACTTGGTCCTGTGAAGCAAGCTGATAACAGTGATGTTCAAGATGACTTCATTAACACTTGGAATACTGCCGCTTACCTCTTAGACTTAGGATAAATTGTCTTGACATGTATTGACTGGACTGTGGAGCATTTTTGGTTTCCTACAGTGCTAGACTGGATCCATTCTGTGTTTTGTGTATGTGTGTGTGTGTAATTTATCTAATAGATGACACATTAATGTTACCTCTATTTGGACACAATTTTTCAGTGAGACATCTAGGGACTGCAAGTGGGACATTCTAAGTTTTGTTACTCGAGTGTCAGGCACTGGAACAAATTCAGAACTGATGATAGAGGTTTACTCAGTCTACTGGGAATTCAGATATTCTCTTCTCTTTTTCTAGGAAAGCCATCTTGTCGGTCACTCTGCTCCCACCATGTGCAGTGGTAGTTCTCAGCTTTTATCCAGCCAAGATTTTTGTGATGGATAATGATTATATAGCAGTGTATTAGGGCTGTGATGGAGGGAAGGGAGGATGTGGTCAAGTGGAATAACTGAAAAACTATCTGTAACTCTGCCTTTAGCTCCTTCACTTAAGAAAGTGAATGTGAATGTGAATGACAATATCACAGGAATAACCTTGAAAGAGTGTTAGTTTCTACATCAAAACAAATCATTTGGACCTTTAGGATTCTAACAATTACTGGTAACAAGTTCTTGTGACACATCTGGCCACTGATGGACCTTGATGATAGTGGAAATACTTCGCTGTTGATATGGTGTGGGCATTGAACAATCAGAACCAACCCTGATAAAAACAGTGGTGTCATCAAGTGTGCCCTGACGGTCAGCCTTGCTGGTGCAGTCGTAGTGTGTCATGATGAAACAGCTAAGAGCCAGTGATATACAAATTATTGAGGGAAACAAAATATCCGGGTTGCTCTTCTTAGGCAGAGTAGAGAGTGGAAAGAGCCCTTGCTCTAGGGTGACAAAACTTGGGTTGAGGACTTGGTGTTGCTACTTACTGCGGTGGGAGACTCCAGGGCAAATCACTTTTCCTTTCTGAGACTAAGTTTCTTCTCTTATATGGGGAGGAAAGTAATTTTGTGCTTAGGAAGGAACGTTCAACAGGAGGCACTATAGCCAAGGTAAAGGTGATGGCTAAGGGCATGGTGACAGTGAGGGTTTTTCTCTTGTTGTGGACTGGTTGATGAGCCCTGATTTCTCTATTTAAATTTAGCCAAAAATGAAGGTTGAGAGGTCTTTGAGGTAAAGAGGGAGGACTTGGCATTTTTCTTTGTTTCCCCAGTACAGTTATGTCCTGGGGAGTCCACAGATAAAATGTGAGCAGTCTCTTTCATAGTTGAGATTGTGTAACCCAATAAACTGGGGCTAAATGTCTTTGTGCCCATATGATATTCATGAAAAGTGCCATGTGTGAGGTGGCCTGGTTGTTTTGAAAATGGGCTGATTTTGACAAAGGGGAAAAGTTGGGATTCATTTACTGTAAATTGCAAGTAAGAAACAACAGAAAGTTGAATATTAGAAGAATTTGGCTATCGCAAAAACCGCATACTTTCACATCAGTAAAACATGGAGTTCTGATCTGAGTGAAATGTGAAACTTCTTGCAGACCACAGAGAGTAAAAAGGAGTACTGTTGTTTCACTATTAATACCATTATCCTTATTTCTTTAAATGAGAATCGATAGCAACCATAACAATCTTTCTCAAAGACCAAAAGCAGAAAGAAAGAAAAATCAAACAAAACAAATACCCAAAAACCTCACCACCACCACCACCACCACCACTGCCAACAAAACCCAGTGCTCTGAGGATGCATCATCTTTAACTATCCATTGTTAGGTCATTGGGTTCTGGAGGAACAGGGTCCATATTTCTTTCTATCAAAATAGAGTCTTCATTAGACCTTCCTTCCTTCTTTCCCTTCCTTCCTTTCCTTCCCTTTCTTCTCTTTATCTCCTCTTCTGGAAGATTGACACAGTTGGCCTATTGATATACTAAAGAAGGGTAATTTTGTCCCCTGATGTCTGTGATAGTATGAGACTGATGACTTCGTGTATTCTGTGACCACCCTTGTTCACAAGGAGAGACAGGCCAGGGATGCCAGACTGATGAGAGTGCTATAGGTCCTTTGTAGTGAGAAGGTAGCTCTCTGGAGGTAAAACAAGGTAAACTTTAAGTATGTGTAGCCAGTGGAGTTGAGGGAAAGATGTCCATTCCTTGCTGACATGTGGAATATTGTGGTGTAAAAGTCTGTGGAATGGGGTATCAATGGATTTGAATTTTCATCCCTTTAGCTGGCCACTTAGCTATAGATGGCTTCCACTGTGAAATGTGGGAGTTGAAGTAGATGTTTTCTAGTCATTGTTCTGACTGATATTTAGGATTTGTGATTATTTATCCAACTTTTACTTCCTGGGAAATCGGGGCATTTTGGCAATGGGAAGGGAACTGAGGCCAGAGTAGCGGGTAGATTTTGGGTAGAATATGTTCAGCAGAACATTATTATAAGTATTATTATTTTAAGAGGAGTCCTTATAGTAAAGTAAGTTTTAACATTCATTGAACATATATTCCTTGCCAGACCTGGGGCTAAGTGCTTTATTACATGTTGTTTTATTTAATTTTCACAACAACCTGTTGAAGTTTAAGCTTTAGCTTTTTGTTTCGCAGCTGTGGAAACTGAGGTGCTGAGAGAATAAAGAACTTCCAAAAAGTCAAAGCTGTTAAGTCGCTGCATTAGGCTTTATACCCTGATATCTTTGTCGTGCTCATTCTGATATGCCATATTAAATTGCAGAGTTGGAAAGTGGCTTTCCTGCCCTGCATTCGCCATTCTGGTTGATGTGTTATTGTCCAGCCTTCCTTTAAGCAAAACTAAAAACTAATTTGAATAAGTAATACAAAAATATACTATAAAATATAGCATAAAATTCAAAAGCATGCAAAGACAAATAAATCTATTATCTCATCTCTCTGCTTCTCCCACCCAAAGGCAAATGCTTTTATCAGTTCTTAATATACCATTTCAGAAATAAACTCAATATAAAAAAGTATACATCTATATTTATATTCCTTTATATTCCAATGTATATAAATATTTATACAAAGGGTAGCATATTGTATATATTACTTTTTGCATCTTGATTTTTTCACATAATCATATGATTAGCTAGGTGATCATTTCCATATTAGTATCTTATGTCTGGTATCTTGAAATTTTAATTTGCATTTTTGTTATTATTAGTGACTTTGAACATCATTTTAAATGGGCTGTACCCATTTGTAATTCCATCATGTGAACTTTGTTTTGCTTCTTTTTCTATTGGATTGTTGAACTTTTGCTTATAGATTTATTATAATTAAGAAAATTAACCCTTATTCTGTGATAGGAGTTATAATACCCCACCATTTTGTACTTGTCTTCTTTTACTTGCAGATTAAAATAAAGTTTTATATAGTTAGTACAGTTTTTTTGATTTTATGGTTTTTGTGGTTTAGTGTGACACCAAGAAATGCCTTCCTCACTTTGTGATTATTTACATTTTTTTTTCAATTTTTCTTTTAGTTATTTTATCCTCTTCCTCACTCTCCCTCCCTCCCCTCTTCTCTCTCTCTCTCTTATATTTGAGCCATTGACATTTTATTTTGGTAAAATATGTGAGGTAGGGATCTATTTTGATATTATTCCAGATCTACCTTTCCAAACACTGTTTACTAGGGAGTCCATCTTTTTTACACACAGTTTTGAAAAGCTACCTTTATTGTATATTAACACATTAACTGCCATGTGAGTTGTATTTAACTCATGCTAGCTTTGAGCCTGGGGCCTCATGAAGCACATGTAACTCACACATCCCTTTACTTTGGGAGACATGTGAACTATTTTTCAAGTTGCATATAACTCATGCACAGAAAACAATAAAAAATAACAAATTTTTCATTAAATTAGAAAGGATCATTTTATTTTTGAAGTTTTTATTCTATTTTTGTAATAAAACACCATGGCCCCAAGGAAAATTATTTTTTTCTAGTGTGACAACCAATGTGTTAGATTCCCTAATACTTAAATATTTAATACTTAAATACTTAGGAATTTTAACCTATTTTTGGACTTTCTGCTCCATTCATCTGTTACTTCATGTATCACTATTATGCTTTCAATTATTGTAGCTTTATAAAATGTTTTATTATCGGGTAGGGTTATTCTCATTAGTTCCCCTTTTCCAGAAAATTTCTGGCTTTTAATGTTTCTTTACTTTTCCATGAACCTTAGAATGAACTGACTACTTCTAAAAATAATGTTCTGTTGATATATTTATGGGGACTGCTCTAAGGTTATTCCCTAACACTATGCATTGTAAAGTTGTTAATTCTCTTTTTTCAAACACTAATGCCTTGACATTTGTTGAAATCCTCTTTTATGTCCCCTGGAGCTTTTAGATTTTTCTTCATGTAGCCCATGCATGTTTTGTACTAGTTTATTTTGCTAGATACTGTCTGTGTTTTTTAGTGGATGAAATTATTTCTTATGCCATCTAATGTGTGTGTTTTGAGTGTTTAGTTAAGTAATCATATCATCTGCCAATAACTATAATTTGTCTTTTTCTTTCTAATTTTTATAACTCATAGCTTTCTTTTAATGATTTTCTACCACCTCCAGAATAGCAGTGTTTGAATGAATGTCCTTCTCTTGTTCCTGACTTCAATGGGAATGCTTATAATGTTCCCTACTAATAGTGAGGTGGCTTTTGATTTGAGAAATGTATTGTGTTAAAAAGTATGCGTCTTTATTAAGAGTTTTTTTTAAATTGAAACTGGTTGTTAAATGCTTATCTAATTCTTTTCTTAGAAATTGTGGAATTATTCATATATTCTAAGAAAATATCTTAGAGTTTTCTTTTTTGTCCTATAAATGTGATATAATATATGAATAAAATTTTCAAATATGAAATCATGTTAGTATTCCTCATGAAATAATATCTACTTGGTCAGAGTTTATATATTATATATTTTTAGTGTAGTTGGATCCTAGAGATCAAAATATATTATTTTCAATTCAATTTTCATGAGTGAGATTATTTGAAAAATCTGTCTGTGTGAGTGTATTAGCATTGTCAAGTTTTAGTGTCAATGTTATGCTTAAATCATTATAAAAATAATAAGGAAACTACCTTGATCTAATGCCTTTTCTAGAAGGGTGGAGGTGTTTGCTTTTTATAAACTTTTTGTATTTCTTTTATTGTAATTAGACTAATTAGCTTTTATATCTCTTCTCAGGTTGCCTTTGTTAAATTACAGTTGTTTAGGAAAGTCATCAATGTAAAATTCATTTGCAGATAATTTCTTGTGATTATTCTCATTTCCTCTGTATTTGTGGTTATTTTTCACATTGTTATTTAAAGTTCTGTGGTTTTGTGCTATATCTCTCTATCCCTCTTTCTGATTAGTTTATCAAAGTGTTGTTTATTATTTATATAAAAAACAGCTTTTGCATTTCTTGTCTCTACCATTTTGTAATTCTTGATTTTTTTCTTTAAAATGTTCAATAAGATCTTCTGCTTTGTCTAGGTTTATTTGAGCTTGACTTATTATCCCCATATTTTTATTTGGGCTTTTTTATTAATACATATCAGGTATAAATTTTTCTCTAACAATTGCTTTAGATATATGCCTTATGTTTTGTTAAGGGGTGTTTTTGATCTTATTTTTAATTATTTGGCTATGTACAGCTCTTAAAATGCCAGATCCCATTGGAACTTCAGCCTCATAGAAACAAGAACTTGTCTGTTTATTCATTTGAGGCCTGCTGTCCTGCCTATCATGTATTTCTTAAGTACATTAGCAGGTACTTAAGAAATAATTTTCTATAAATATAAAAATCCCCATGAAGTAATTTTGGAATTTATGGCTGGTTCACTCCTGTTGTGCTACTTTATCTCTGCTTTCTTTGGATATTCTCTCTAGGAATCCATTCCTGTGGAGGGATAAGAAAATATTAGACATGCTTCAAATTTACATTTAGGCAATTAGGGCCTGGTATTAATAGATTTATTTCTGAAGCCTGTTAATATAATTTTTTGTCAAATCAAGTAAACCTCAGTAGAAAATAAAAATAAAAACTTTCTAAAGTTTAGCCGAAGAGAAAACATATTTGTACAGAATTAGAATGTTGGAACTAATGGGATCACAGAGGTCATATGGCACCCATGATTTTTGTGACCTCGGACACTTCATTTAAGCTAAATCTTGCACAGAGCCCCAAGGCCCGTATGCAAAGCGATAAACCTGCTGTCGTGGAGGGGAAGGTACAGAAGCCCAAACTCCTGCTGCTGGCCGCTTTGCTTCCTGACCTCCTCCCATATCTCATTTGAAAACTAGTAGTTTTAGTATAAAAACTCTCAATTTTCAGATGAGAATGAAAACAAAAATGCAAAGAAGGCAAATGATTCATTCAAAGTTACTGAGTGAATTAAAAGTATGATGTGGGACTACAACTCCGCCTTTGTGTCTCTGCAGCTCGTGGTATTTCCAGGTTCCCGGGGAGCCTCCTGTCCCTTGCTCCACTGTGCATTTTTAGATGGACCTGATATTCGACTACCTCCCTTGGCAGGCCCAACAATCCTTGCTAAGGCACAGACTGTGTATTTGCCGATCCCTGAGGGGAAAGCTGTGATTCAGGCTCTGAAGTCTAAGAATTGCAGACTTAGTTTCTAGTCTCCTAAAGAGACTGCTAATCTGGGTGCCAATGGTGTTTCTGCTACACGGACACCTGCCCACACAGCATGATTAGAAATTATAATGATGACGACGATGAGTCTTCCAGGACACCCACGTTCTTTGCAAGATATTTCTGCTAATCGTTTCTACCAGAATCAGTTGGAGAACTTTTTTTAAAAGTTTTTTTCTCCCTTTCTAAGTCAACTAAAAATGCTGGTCTAATTCAGATGTAGATTAAAGATTTGTCCTTGCCATTGCTGGTATGTCGTTTTTCATGCGGGGGTCTTAGAACCTTGGGCGCATGGTGTAATGGAAAGCGCGTCGGGCCAGGTATGAGATTTAGATTCACGCTTCCGCAGTGCCAAAAATTTCCTGTGTGGCCTTGGTAAATGTTACTTCCTACCTCTGTGACTTTGCTTCCCCTTCTGTTAAATGGGCATCCAAATCTGTTATACCTAATTTATTAGAGTTGTGAGAATCAAATGGAGGTGCTGAGTAAAGAAATGCTTCCTTATCCACACTGTAAATGAAGAGGATTGTTATTAAAATTATTTTTGCATTATGGCTGTCTTAGCCCGGTAAGGTTATATTTAGTGTGGTATAATCAGGCAGTGTAGGTGTGAGAGCTGGGAAGGTAGATTGTTGTAGTAATCTGGTTGGGATGGGTCAGGGCAGAGAAAGGACCAAAATAATGCCTGAAGTGCTGTCTTTATGGGCTCCACCTTGAACTGCTGTCTTGAACTGGGGAAAAAAGAAAACTCCAAGGGGATGGTGCCCAGGGAAGAAAGAGAGGATCTCAGGAACTGGAAGTCTCAATGGAGAAGTGAAAGGAGTGGGAGAAGAATAGGAGGCTGGAGTGAAGGCATGTGTTGGTGGAGGCAATAAGAGGCAATTAGAAAAATGCCAGCACTGTCTTTGGACCCTGTGTATCTGGAGTGTGGGAGGAGAGGCAGACACAAATAGAGAGGCTGTAGGGAAAACAGCATCCTCAGAGAAGAGCCTTCTCCAAAAAAAGCCCTCCAAATGCCCTCCAGGGATGGTAGAAGCTGGTTCCAAAGCTCCTTAGGGCCAGGAAGATGCTTCTCTTACTTGTTTTTGCATCCTGCTCTTTAATGTAGTACTTTGCTCACAATACTTCTTTAAAAAAAATTATTTTAGGCCTTTCTTTTAAATGTAAGGCCTGAATACCTGAAGAAATGTTTAGGAGGTGTTCTTATAAGAAAGAGCTAAATTGAGCAATTCTATTTCTCTTTTTGGTTCACTATTTCCTCATCTGAAAAATGCTGGGCTCCGTGACGCGGTTTTTGTGACAGTACCTTTGTTTCAGAGAAAACGTTTTTCTAAAACCAGGATTAAAAAAAGAGACTCAGTGAATATGTGGATATTTTTGTGATAGTAATGAGATTTGGGGAATAAAGTAAAATGCTTTCCAAAGGCTTTTTTTTTTTTTAAAGCAGAAAACTTCAGTTTGTAAACTCAGCTCAGATAATTCGAGTGGAGTTCTTCCTTCCTTCCTTCTACCTACCTACTTATGCGTGGACGGTGGTGGGATTTAATATTTCCTTTTTGGTCTTTGGTTGGTTTGATAAACCAAGTAAACTGTGTTGAAGAAAAACTGACTTCTGAGAGAAAAAACTAAAAAAAAAAAAAAATGATTCTTTGAAATGGATTTTTCCCAAGCTAGGCTATATAGTTTCACAGACACTTGAGATGAGGATTAAAAAGTCCAAACACACTGAATCTCCAAAAACCCCTGTGAACGTATTGGCTAAGCTTCTTTCCTTCTCAGGAGCACAGATGGGGACAGGCTTTCTTTCAGTAAGACAGGGCCAGTGTAATCTTTGAAACCTTCAAATGTGGTTTGGGAAGATGGTTCTCTATACAGTGCCAGTCTGAATAGGAAACCCAAAATTTAAACAATTAGCAAAAATGCGGATTTTTGACTTAACAATTTCTTGTTTAGCAAAGTTGGCCTTCTCATTCTATTTATTTATTTATTTATTTATTCATTTATTCTTTATTTTTAAAAAGTTATTTAATTCAGCTAATTTCTTGCTTCCAGTGAAACTTTTAATTAATCAAATGTGTTTGAAATGCTTTTAATTTATTAAAACAACAACAAGATCTGAGACATCATTTTGTGTGATATCTTTTATTGTAGTTCAGTGTTGTCATCTCTTTTCCCGATGAAGCTTTGGTTTGGCTGGAAGCTGTTTGAGGGTGTTCATTCCACAGTAATGATTACCTGTTGATGCTGGTGAGTTAAAATAGCAGTACAGAGAGTTTCTGTGTACCCTTCGCCCAGCCTCTCCTGATGTTAGCATCTTGCATACCCAAAGTATTATATGTTTAAACTAAGAAATTATTCATATAACATGATTAGTGAAACCATATATTTTATTCAAATTTCCCCAGTTTTTCCACTGATGACTTTTTTTAAATTCCAGGATCCAGTTTAGAATACTTCTCTGCATTTAGTCATCATGCCTTCTTTGTCAGCTCCTATCTATAACTGTTTCTCAGCCTTTCCCTATTTTACATGACTTTGATACTTCTTAAGTGTAATGGTCAAGTATTTTGTAGAATGTCTTTCAATTTGAATTTGTCTGATGCTTTCTCATCTTTAGACTGGGGTTTTATATTTCTGGCAAGACCACCTCAGAGGTGGTGAGGTACCCTTCCCATTGCTTCATTTCATAGAGTGAGCATTGGTATAGGATATCAAATTGAGTTATTACTGGTGGTGTTAACCTCAATGGTGGCCAGTTTTGCTTTGTTTTATGCTTTAATGAAAGACCAGTCGTCTGGAACTATTAACAATCTGACACCATTGCAAATTAGTGGTAACAGTCACTGACTAGTCCTCAAACTACCATCTTCATTATAATGGAAAGCCAAAACTCCCAAAGCGCATGGATCCCGAAGCTCAATTAGAAGATGTGGTTTAGATTTGAGGACCATGTTGGGATTTGCTACAACCTGCCCTCCAGTCTCAATCCTGGGGCTCACTGGAGGGATGAGTTGAGTTATAGTGCTGGTTTTGTGTATGCTTACCCAGTAAACAACACAGGGATTGGGGACCTGCCTCGGAAACCAAATCTCCAATAGAAAGGAGAAGACTAGGAAAAGCAGGAAGGAGTGAGAGGTGGACCTCACCCATTTGTCCCACTGATTTTGGACCATGATCTTTGCCCTTGATAGCTATGGCTCACTGGAGGTCAGCCACTCACCAGTCAGGTAAGATCATCCCTTCAACTATGAGACAGGATGAAGTGATGGAGAGAGAACTCTTTTTCCCTTGACAAGGGCATAGAATTTTTCTTTCCATGAATAGAGACTAAAAGCTAAGGAGGGGAGAGGGTCTCTCACCTCTTTCTTTCAGGAACTTCATGCATTGATGCATTGCATTTACTGAATTATTACTTATTCTCTGTTCTTCTCAGAAAATGCACAGAGGGTTGGGAAGAGGAAGTATTGGTGACTACAGCTAGAAAAGGAAGCTTGTTTCAAGCCACAAAAGGTTCGAAGATAGAATCTCAAGTCCTCTATGTAGTGATATCAGTAGAATAGGTATCCCAGTGGGTAGAATGTCAGCTGTCATTTAATTGGTAGTAATCCATGGTCCTGTTTAGTTTTCCTCATTCTCACATTTGAGATGAAGCTGTTTCCCTTCTCTGGCATTTGCTATCACAGTGTCCTACAGTCTCTTAGTCCTGAGGTATAGGGTGGAGGGAAACTCTTTGCAATATTGGGAGAGCTGGGTCTGCCTGTGGGAGTACTTGTATCTCGATAAATATTGTGAAACATGGCTTCTTGTCTCCAACAAATGTTTTACTCTGTTTACAGCTGTGAGGTGAAGGTTGAGGAGAGGCTGGAGATGTACTGTCCAAATATGATAGCCACTAGCCATATGTAGCCATTCAGCATTTGAAATGTGGCTAGTGCCACATGTTGAAAGGATAATACTTTGGATATATTTGTAAAATAAATTTATTTTTACTATTCTTTTTAAATGTGGCTACTTGAAAATTTAAAATTATGTATGTGGCTCATATTATATTTCCATTGGATGGTGCTGGGTTAGAGCCTGGGAAGAATATGGAGCATAGTAAATTGACCTTGTGTTCTCCTCTGAGTTCCAATAATATTGGCATTAAAAAGAAAAGCTTCAACAGTCATAATTTTCATTAAAAAAGTCTAATTCAGAAGAGTTGGCTTATTTTATATTATTGCTTGGACTGGAGAAGAACCTGACATTTGGTATTTTCATAATTGAGAACATAACTTGCTGACTTAAAAAAAAATCACAACATTTTGTGCTTGGCCTTAGGTACCAGACTTTGAGCTCTTTGCACAAAGGGATGTGTCTTTTTCTCTTTCTACCATCCTTTTCCCCACAAAACCACACACTAACTAGCACATAGAAGGTGGTTAACTGGCATTTGTTGAAAAACAAAATAACTTTAAAATAGAGAAAACTTTGTGAAACTACCCTATATTTATGGTTGGAAGACAGTAATATTCACCTTTATGAGGCAACCCATTTTAAGACAGCCAGCAAAAGAAAAGAGCATTGATCCAAGGGTTTATTTACTTATTGATTTAATTACTATTCTCATCAGGTATCCCTGTCAGCTCAGCTTATGATAAGGAATCTTTCAAATTGCTAAACCTCACCACCCTCTGGGCAAGGGGAGACAGAAAAGGATGCTTCTTACATATAATAACCCCCTCAGATACTCTATCTGAGGGCCTGAAGACTGGGTTATTCTTATTTTTCCTGTGATTTGATCGTTTCCAACATCTATCTCTACTATGGAGGATGTGAGAATAATAATGGAAAAGCAAGCTTGGACTATATTACTTTTCCTTTGGTGATTTTATTTTATAATACTTTATAATGAGCAAGAGCCTCTGTGAACACATGGCTTCACATCAGTCTTGCATCATGTCCACTCTCCTGATTCTTCCTCCTTCAGGGCACACCCTTGGGGTGGGTGAGGGAGCAGCTTTATGTGATGTTGTTATGCTGTCAGAGCCCTGTGCTGGGGAATGCAAGAGTCTTCGTGATTCCAAGTTAGGTTTAGTACAGTCTCCAACTGATTTCTGAAACTAGCTATAGTCAAGAACATGCTGAGGCAACTCTCGTAGGATCTGTGATAGCTTTGTTGCTTACTATTGCCTTTTGGTTATATACAGCCTGGTTTCTAAGTAATATTTGAAGCATTAATTCTCTTGTAGAAGGGAATGGAAGGTTGTGGGTGCTCTTGGAAGTGTACAGCTGTATAGGAAAAGTATTGGCTTTGAAGTCATAAAACCTGTGTTTATGTCCTAACTAAGCTATTTTCCATTTGTATGACTCTAAACAAGTAACTTATCTCTGAGCATTAATTTCTTCATCTGCTCAACTTAGTTTCTGCTTCACAGGGTTTTCATATGTTCATGTATATAAGGTACCTATCTCAGGGCCTAATACTTAATCTTTATAAACACTAAATGAATTTGTTTCCTCACATGTCATATGATCGTGATTGGCCAATAACCATCTTCTGTCCTTACTCTGGAGGTGGGGGAGAAGGGCATTAGCGTGATTGTGTGGTAAAATCCACTTTAATTCTAGCTGTGAGAGGAAGAGCAGTGAAAATGTGGCGAGCAATTGCTTCTAAAAAGCTTGGGCTCAAGCACTTGATGGATTTGTGCTGGCTTCCCGGTAGACTCATCTCTGTGCTGCCCGCACAGCACAATTAATAGTTATTACTCGAGAAGGAGCAAATAAAAAAAAAGAGAGAGAGAGAGGGAGAGCAGGCACAAAAACATCTTCCTGAAGACAGTCTCCTTTGTCAGGTTGGTTAGCCGTACCTGTGAATCATCTTGGGAAAGCACAGTGTGGGTGACTAGAAGGAAGATGTTGTGGCTCATTTCTCACCCACTTCCTGGGCTGGGGAAATGGCTAAGCTCATCTTTCTTATCTACTGATGCCTTGTCAATATCTACTACCGTTCACCATGCATCTTCAGGAGGCCTCTTTCTCACATCCTCACTCCAAAAACATCACTGTACAGAGAGCCAGTTACTGTATACACAGAAAACTTTGCAAGGCAAAAACAGAACAGTCGAGAGGCTCAATGTGGGGCTGTGGAAAAGCACTGGAATAAGAGTATAGAGATGTGAGTCTGAGCATGGGTACACTGAATGCCCATGAAACTCTCAGCCACTTTTATGATGTAGATATGAAATCAGTCATGGTTCTGCTACGACTAGCCACCTGATCTTGGGTACTTCACTCCTAAGCTACTGGATTCTATGCATTAAGTTTACCTTGTGGTAGTCTTTCAGTTTAGACAGATTGGAAGGGAACCCTGACTTTGAGGATTAATGCCCCAAGTGAGCATCTTATTCTCCTATTGATTCAACATCTTAGGCAGAATGGAAGTGAAGGTCATGGATTTTAGGGTTTGTTCCTCGCTTCAAATTCAGCTGAAGCAGTAGTGATTCTGGGCAAGGTACATAGTGTGTTTGAATATCAGTTTGCCATTTGTTAAATAGGAATAGAGTTATTGTCAGATTTGGAAATAGTACATGTTGCAAAGTGCTTAGCCCAGAATAAGCTCTCAATAAATGATTGTTATTATTGTTGTTGTTGTTGTTATTATTACCTGTAACCACATTTTCCCTAGTCCTATTTTATAGAAATAGACTGCAACTATATGAAATATGAGTTGTAAAAGTGATTTATACTATTTAGATAGAAACTATGTAGTTCTATCTACATAGTGAACAGTGTCCTTAAAGAAAGCTTAGAATTGATTCCACCATCTTCTTTTTGATTTCTGCTCATAGATTATTTGTCCTTAATCTTGAGTAGTTTCTTTTTTGCTACATCTCTTGAATTTTTCCCCTTGTCTGTATTTTACCTATTATTACACTAAGCCAAACTTTCACCACCTCCTGCTCTGCTGGTGTTCCTGACTCTCCTAGAGCCTTAGTTCTCAAAGTGTGATTCACAGAGCAGCAGCATGTCCTGGTAGCTTGCTAGACATGCAGCACCTCAAGCCCTACCCAGATCTCCTGAATCACTGGGCACGTTACCATTGTGTTGTAGCCTCTGTTCAACTCATTTTACCACCACTCTCGCTCAGAATGCATGCTTAGCCCGTGTGTGTATGTTCTGCCTCCAGAGTATTTCCTTATGCTCTCATCCCCTCCTTTTTCATCCATCTAAATCCAAGCTACCATCCATTGCCTTGGTTAGGGCAATAGAGTCTCTGAAATGGTCTTCCCCTTGTGGCCTTTCTCCATACCACATAGAGAGATCCTGAAATGTTGATTGGATCATATCATGCACACGCTTCCCCAAACCATACTATGGCTTCTGTGTTATCTACAGAGTGTCCCAACTTACAGTGGTTCAACCCCATCATACGGCAAGGAGTATCTGGACCTACGATGGTTTGACTTCTGATTTTTCCACTTTAGGTTGGGTTTATATGGACATAACCCTATTAAAATTCAAGGAGTATGTATAGAAACATCTGAAAGACCCTTTCATGGCCTCCCAAACCCTGTGAGATGGCTCTCTGTCCTCTCCTTTATCTCACACCCCTCATCACTTTCCATGGTAATCTATAGACACACTGGCCTTCCTTTAGCCCTATGTATAAGTCAAGTTTGTTCCTACGTGATCTTCCCCTGATAATATACAAAGCTGGCTTGAAGTCATCCTTCAAGGCTCAGCTCAAATGTCATCTCATTACCTAGATCTTCTCTATTCTTTAGCTAAATTGACCACCTTATTGTTTTCTTCCATTATCTTACATTATATTCTTCATATCACTTGTGGTTCTCTAAAAACATGGTTATTGTATTTGTTTTCTTTATATACATTGCAAACTGTTTTGCTGAAAGATACTTAGTTATAATAATGGTGAAAATTTGCAGAGTGCTTGCTATAAGCTAGGCACTGTGTATGTTAAATTAAATAATTTAATGAACCATTTCATTTGGATTCTTTCATTTATAGTTTTATATGTTTGTACCTTAAGATGTCAGTTTCTTAAGGGCAAGAGCCTTGTCTGTTTCATCTATATCTCCAGCCTGTAGAAGATGCCCTGGCATAGAAATCTTTGATGAGGAAATATTTGTTTAAGAAATGAATAGATGATAGAAGATTATCATTTGGGAATAGGTCTATATGAAAAGAAAGGACAAAGAGTCTCTCTCATCTTCTCTTTCAGATATGTATATATGTATCCCAGAAGAAAATATCCTCAGTTTTTTCTTATCTTTGGTTTAAGAGGGAAGCAGGTGTCGGATTCTGATTTAGGATTTTCTCTAGTGGCCCTGGGTACAAGGGCAGATCCCAGGATTCATCTGACCATTTTGGGAGAGAGGTTCTTGAGTGACACCTTAATGGTAACAAGTTCTCTCTAAAGCCTTAAGTTTAGCATTTCACGTGGTTGGAAATACCAGCCTTCCGACTTTTACGTTCTTTGTGCGCACGTCGGTGATGTGCGTATGTGAACCTTGTATTATTATGGACTCAGCCAGCAGTAACCATGGTGAGTAGACCTATCACACAGCATTTTTCTGAGTCAGTTTAAAATGCTGACAATTAAATATACCGTACTCTTTTAAGCAATCCATCAGTCTCTCTTGTTGTCATGGTGACTGGAGTATATTTAGAAATGTGACAAGTACACTGAGTTCAATTGCACTTTTGCCAAAACATAGTTTTGCAGCTAAAATTGAATTTCCTGATTGAAGATCCAAGTGCTGTTAAGGGGGCATGATCGTTTCTATACATTATTCTGGAAGTATAACTTACATCATTCTATTAAATCAGCAGTTACAATCTTATTAGGCTAGTCAGGTATTGATACTTAAAGTGGTTGTACTTAAAGTTGATGAAATAGAGTGAAATAAAGGTGGCATCATTCTTTTTCCATTAAAAGCGAAATTGGACCTCACCAATATAGCTAGTTTAATGATTAATTCCTTTATATATTTATGGAGAAATTGTAGGTAAGTGTGCACATGTCTGTTCCTCAGGATTATGTTTCTAATTTAAAGGAATTTATCAAGGGGATCCTCCTCTCTTTATTTCCTGCTATAATCCAATCTCTTCTATATGAGGGCATCCTTTTTTATTTTGATCTGACCTTAGATTAACAAGCATTCTTAATTTTCTTCAACCTAAATTTTTCTGCATTTTAAATGAAGTAAAGAGATACAATGAACATGACTTTTTTTGTCCAAACAAAGGAAAAGTAAAAATCTTCTCTCCTGTCTAATCAGGAACTTGGTTTGAATGCTCACTTCCTTGTCATCCTCTGCCTGTTAGAGTGCTGGGAACGACGTTGGGTATGAACTGCTTGCTCATTCAACCACATAAAGTTTAGGAACTTGTGTGGTGGTTGGGTCACGATTATGTTCCTGACCAAAGACTGATTCTTCTGCTCTTGTGAGAAACCTGTACTCCTGGATACCTTTGTTCTGTTTTCATCTAACTGAATGAGTGTGCAGCTGGGATAGATTTTGAGCCCCTGATAATACATGGTTAGACTGTCTTTGTCTCTTTCATGAACATTTCAAACAGTCTTTTTTGGTAAGAGCCATCTTAATTACCATAACAATGGGTAAGATTTACTGAGTGTTTATTATATGCTAGATGCTGGGTATAGCAAGCTCTTTAATGGATCATTTTATCGGGTGCACACAATAATCGCATGAAGTAGGTCCCATTGTTGTTCTTATTTTACATTAAAGAGGTTTTTGGAGATTTTGTATTTTGACTAAGAGAACACCCTGAGCAGTAGTGTTGTCCGATCCAGGTGCTATGTGAACCAGTCTGCCGCGTGGAAGGCACACAATGAACATTTTTTGACTAAGCAATGGCCTTCTCCATGGTGAGATCACACAGATGTTTCAGTGGTTCCAGAGGCTCACTGAAATGGCAGTTACTTAAAGACAAATGGGTAGCAGAATCTGAAAACAGAGGTGAGCCACTCTTTGTCTTTCCTAAAGGTTTGGAACCCAAGGAGATTACTGCTGGGTAGGAGGGAGTATAAGTCCCTTCTTGTCCAGTAGTTTCATCTTTGGACTCTTTTACACTCTTAAAAATGAAATTTTGTTTACAGAATTTTTATCTAGTGATATTTACTGTGTTAGAAATTGAATCTGAGAAATAAAGATTTTTAATGAAAAATATTTGTATAAAAAATAAGAATATTTTGAAAACAAAAAAATTTAATGAGAAAGGTGTTAATAGTAGCTGGATTCTTTGCTTAATGTATTGTGATATATTATTTTGAATAAAGTTTATGAAGTAAATCCAGCCTCACACAGCTGTCTGTGTACTTGAAAAAGGAAGGAAAAAAGGAAGTAATTGTGGATTTTTTTCTTCGATATTATATCAAAATTTGACAGTTTTTATTTTTAATTTTTTTTATTTCAGCATATTACTGGGGTTTAGGTTACGTGTATTGTCTTTGCCTCACCCAAGTCAGAGCTTCAAGCATGTCCATCCCCCAGACAGTGCGCACCACACCCATTAGGTGTGAATATACCCATCCCCTCCTCCCCCTCCCATCTGCCAGACACCTGATGAATGTTACTGTATGTGCACTTAAGTCTTAACTTGACAGTTTTGATAGTTACCGAAACTTGGTAGTTTCTTACAGGTTAGTTCCAATGTGGAATTTAAAATCATATTAATGAATTTTTATACTCTGTTGTATTTAAATTAATGGGTCTAGTATTCACTTTGAATGGATCTTCTTCTATGATTTTGTAACATCATGCATTGGTTATTTAGAAAATATGGGTTCACTGAGTTATGCAAATCTTCTAAACATTGACACATTTTATTCTATAATATAAAAGACTCATATTCATTAATATCACTACTAATTTAATCAAAAAGTATTTCAAGTATCAGAAAGACATCAAGTACACAGTGGAAGTAAGATTTTCAAAATTCTAATTTTCACTTTAAAACTTGAATTTAATTATTGGCAACAAATTCTGTTAGTTATTTTCCTGGAAGTAATAGACTCTCTTGGTTTATTTTTGAGAAAATGTCTGATGAAACCCAAATTTAAGGAACCATAGTTTATTATTAAATATGAACATTAAATAAAAATGGTGTTCCCTGATAAAGAATGGTTAGCAACTCACAGTTTAAACAGTCACACAAGTCCATTTCTTGGAGACAATCATTGGAGCTTGGTATTAAGCAGAAGTGCTTTATGGGTACTTCCAATTTCATCACACAGAATATCAAAAAGATGTGTACTCAAGGATTGAGATTTAATAAAAGAAATAATTTCTAATGCATTAAGCAGAGTCTTAACCGAAACTAGTTCCCTATTCTGCTTTACTGTACATGCCTTGTGGTGAAAAATACAATGACTATCACTACAGTTTGGTGCCACTGCCTTGATTCACGTTAAGACTCCACTAGTTTTTAACCCACTATAGTTTTTGCACCGTTGGTGCAAATGCCAACACAGTGAAAAAGGCTCATTACATAGTATTATTATGAAAATAGTCTTGAACTTTTGGACTCCTGGGAAGGTCTAGGTGACCCCTGTGCATTGGTGGATCTCACATGAAGAGTCACAGATTGAATTCAGTCCTTTCATTTTACTGGAGTGGAGAGTGGGAATAGACCTGCCCAAGGTGGCAGCATGAGTTAATGGCAGAGCTGGAACAAGAACCCAGTTGTTAGTGAATTTTTCTTTCTTTTTCTTTAGTTTCTTATTTCAGTTTCAGGAATTTCAAAGCAAAGGTTTTGGAACTTCTTTCTCAGAGATGGTGATGACAAATATACATAGGTTGATTATCTCTTATTCTAAATGCTTGGGACCAGAAGTGTTTCAGATTTTAGATTTTTCCAGATTTTGGATTTTTCCACATTTTGGAACATTTACATTATTCTTGTTGGTTGTGCATCCGTAATCCAAAAGTCCAAAATCCAAAATGTTCCAATGAGCTTTGAGTGTCATGTCTGTGCTCGAAAATTTTTAGATTTTGGAGCATTTTGAATTTCAAATTTTTGGATTAGGGCTACTCAATCTGTATAATTATAGAACCTTTGGGGAATAATTCCATTTTTTAGTATTAAACCTTTTACATGTTTTCCCTACTCTTCAGTCACCACTACTTTCTCTTCTGCTTTTCAATAGTAACCACTCACTGGAGCCTCTATAAACAGAACTTGCTTTATCCTTGCCAAGACTGAGAGGGAAGTTAAAGGAACAGTTGACTGCTTGTTCATTTTCCGGATAAGATAGAATTACAGTTTTGAGGGGAAGAAAGAATCAGTGAGTTTGGGTTGAAGGACCCACTTCTTTTTTCACCTAAATTAAATTACTTAAAAGTCACAGGAAAGAAAATTGCGTATACAACTATCATTTTTTATATCACTATAAGTCATCTCACTGGACAACCCCAGCTCCCGCCCTTCAATTATTCTCTATTAAAGTTTCTCTCTCTTTCTCCCCTCCCTCCCTCCTCTCCTTTCCTGTAGAAAGGAGGCTGCCCATTAAAGTTGCTCTTAACTTTGATTTTAATTAAAGTGGTATTTTATGTGATCTGTTTTCTTCAGTGCAAACTAGTCAGACTGTGAGACTGTATTGGAGAATGCTGAGAAAATCAATAGACTTGGACTCAGACGTTACATGTCCTTTTCAATATATCTCTTCTGTTTCAGAGTAGCTTTTTGGGGGAGCTAGGGATTACAGGCAATGCTGCATGTGAACATATATTAGTATATCCGGTAAACTGTGAAAGGAGGCTTGCAGACTCTCAAATGTATTGCTATCTCATTTTCAAATGAATTGGGTATTCTTTTGTAAGATCTCATTTTTTCTTACTTTTCATCCAGCATTTGATTGCCTTCCTATAGCTATGAGCTTTTTGAGTCAAACTTTGTTGATTATTTTTTTCTGATTTCTCCTTTCATATCTTTCTTGGCCCAAAGTTTTATTTGATTTGACCTTAGGTTACCGTTGTGAATTAGCTCTTCCTCAATCCTAGGCCGTTGGTGACTTACTTTTCTTTCCACAAAACTGATGTTTCTTGCCTTTTCTGTTCCATGCAAATCATTTAGTCTTCTTGTTCTTTCTTCCTTAGACTTCTAGTTATGGTCTTTTCTAGCCACTTATTAGGCTCATGAATTGCCTTGTAATAGCTAGTTGAAGTTTTCAAAATACAGGTTTTGTTTCTCCTTGTCTAAGCTTCCTGAGAATGGGGCTGTCTCATGCTTGGTTTATAATGGGGGTTGGGGAGGTGGACCTCAGGACTTGATGGGAGCTAGGGGAATGGCTGTTAATACTGATGAAGCTCACCTCCTGCTCTGTCCCTCACCCCATCCCTTTTTAATCTATCCATCCAGTCTATATCTTTCAAGTGGGGAATTTCATCTGTTTACATTCTAAGTTATTGTTGATAGGTGAAGACTTACTTTTGTAATTTCCCTAATTGTTTTCTGGTTGTTTTGCATATCCTTTGTTTCTTCTCTTATTGTTTATCATTGTGGTTTGGTAGTTTTTTTGTAGTGATAAGATTTGATTTTTTTTCTTTCTCCTTTGTGTATTTGCTCTACCAATGAGTTTTATATTTTTGTGTGTTTTCATGATATTGATTATTATCATTTTACTACCAGGAGTAGGTCTCCTTTGAGAATTTCTTGTTAGTCCAGTCTAGTGGTGATGAATTCTCTTAGTCTTTGCTTATCTGGAATATACTTTATTTTTCCCTCATTTCTGAATGCTGTCTTTGCTGGGTATAGTATTCTTGGCTAGCCACTTTTTCCTTTGAGCGCTTTGAATATATAATTTCTTTCTTTTCTGGCCTAAAAGATTTCTGCGGAAAATTTCCTGTTAGTCTAATGAAGATTCCTTTGTATGTGACTTGACACTTTTCTCTTGCTGGTTTTAGAATTCTGTTTTTTACTTTGACAATTTGATTGTAATGTGCCTTGGGGAGGACTTTTTATGTTGAATCTATTTGAAGATTTTTGAGCTTTCTGGATCTGGTTTTCCATATCTCTCCCCAGACTTCAGAATTTTTCAGCTATTATTTCCTTAAATAGGTTTTTTTAAAATGCCATTTCTCTTCTCTTCACCTTCCAGAAGTTCCCTAATACAAGTATTTGTTTGTTAATGGTGTCCTGTAAACCTTGTAGGCTTTTTTCAGTCTTTTTCATTCTTTTTTTGACTGTAACTTCAAATGACTTACCTTCAAGTACAATGATTCTTTATTCTGCTTAAGTGTGCTGTTGAAGTTCTCTATTGTATTTTTTATTTAATTTATTGAATTCCTTACCTTCAAGATTTTTGTTTGGTTCTTTTTTTATGATTTTTATTTCTGTTGAATTTCTTGTTTATATCATGAATAGTTTTTCTGATTTAGTTCAATTTTCTCTTTGTATTTTCTTGTATCTCATTGAGTTTCCTTAAGATCATTATTTTGAATTCCATTTCTGGCAATTCATTGATTTTCTTTCATTAGTCTCTGTCAGTATAGAGTTATGTTCCTTTGGTGGTGTTATATTTTCTTGCTTTTTCATTTTTCTTATGTCTCTGAGCTGATGTCTGTGCATCTAGTGGAACAATCAACTCTTTCAACCTTTCTAGAGTGCATTTGGTATGAAAAACCTTCACTTTCAGTTGAGTTTTAGTGTTTTGGTTGGGAAGAGTATGGTGACTCTCTTTCTGGATAGGTATAGTGGTATAGTCTCTGTTCAGCTTCTTCAGCTGCATTCAGTATCAGAAATAATTGTGGGCACCTCAGTGGCCTAGGCTGTAGAAGTTTGTGGCAGTGTTTCTGGTGGCATAGGTTGTTAATGTCCTCAGTGTCAAGGGCTTTGGGGGTCCTCCTATTCTCATTTTCCCCATCGTGGGGAGACTTAGCTTAGAGGATGCCTCTTTGTGTCAGTTCTGACATGGGCTATAAAGAGCTGTAGCAGTGATGGGTTCCAGGTACAGGTCCTAGAGCAGCTGTGAGGCCAGCATCATAGGCCCAGAGTCTTCCTGATCTATAGTGGCACCTGGGTCTTGGGCTGCATGTTCACTCTCTTTTAGGTTTGGATGTAGGTTGCCCACAGACCCAGGATCTGTGACTGAGAGGCACCCATCTAGCAGCTCAGGTCCAGCTGATTCTGCCCCTGGGGAATAGACACAGCACTGGCCCAAGTGCAGGGTAAAAGGAGTGCTCTGGAGGTTTTTGCCTAGTGAGCAGTCTATGGCTGCAATTTGGGAAATAGCCAACTGGACTCAGTGGCAACTTGGGCCCCGGGGGATGAGGCACTGTGTAGCAATGATTCTGGACCCTGGGAAGGTAGGGCTCAGCAATACCCTACACTCTGTGAGGCCAGGTGCAGCAGCAGCAATATCCCAGAATGGCAAAGCACACCTGTCATTTGGGCCCTGGTGGGGCAGGGAACAGTGTTGGCTTTTTCTTTGGGGGAGCACAGCTGTGTGGACTTCTATGAGAACTGCAGCTGACCCCAGGGCTGAGATCTGTAGGTGTCCAAGGTCCTGATGGGGCTGGCTTGGATCCTCTTGCTCACCTTCTTGCCATAGGGAGAAGTTCCTCCTCGTTGCTAGCTAATCCCAGCTGGGGGATGGGGTGAGTAGGGTCTGGTGTTTCCTTCCATTCTCTCTGTGGTTATCCTGTGTTTCTGTGCTAACCAGGGTTTCTATTACTCCCCTGTTATACCTTCTGGTACTCTCTGTTAGTTGTTTTCATTAAAGTCTAGTTGTTTATTGTTGTTCTAGCTGTCTTTGTGAGGATGATGTGCACTGGGGCTTGTTGGCAACTTTGCCAACACCACTCTTAAAGTACTTATCTTTCAAAGTCCAGTACTGGAGATTTTTAAGCTTCTTTCATTTCTCAGGATTACTAACGTCTCTCATTTAATTTCTAGTTTATAAGTTTCATTGATAGAACCTTATAAATATCACATTAAGAAGTTAAGCATTACCTTTAGGCCAAAGCAATTTACTTTTAAAAAATCTGATTAATTTCAACACAATCAGCCAGGATGTCAGAAGATTTCAGTGCTTCTGATAGATGCTGACAGGTGAGGAAATTAAAATCAGGGAGGGAAGCAATTAAATACTGGCAAACATTACTTTAATGAGACAACCAAATCATTCATAAGCTATGGAATATCTTATATTCTTGATAAGTATCTTAGGGTAGTGGGAGAGAGAGAGAGAGAGAGAGCATTTAAAATTGTACGTGTTACAGAGGATGGTTGGAGTGCAGGAGATTCCATGTTTGTCATCTCATGCCTTTGGCCTAATCTAACATTTCAGTTTCTTCTGGGAACAGATTTCTATGTTTAAAACATTGTTTAATTTAAACTTAATATAAGTAATCCTCTTTCTACCACCTCCACTGCCATGTGAAACTTACAAAAATGCATAAAATCTAGACAAAATAATCCTTGGACTTTGCACAGTGGTTTTAAGATAATAATTGTCAAGACCTATGAAAATAAAAACTTGATAATATGTATATTTTATACAACTTCTAATAAAAAGATTTGGGAATTATAGCACTAAAACCAGAACTCAGGTTCTCAATCCCCATTCCATGGTTCTTTTCAAAATAGTGCCCCTTGTAAGGTTTTTCGGCGGCGGTGAAAAGAAAAGACAGACAGAGAGAGAGAGAGTGGGGCCAAACAATGTGGCTTTATTTAGTGCTCTCGGACGAGGTTCTGGGGCCCCAAGAGAGGGGTCCCCAGAAGTTGCCTCCGTTTGAAGGGGGTGTGGCCTTTTATACTGTTTTGGCCGAGCTAGGGACTTTTGGTGGGAAGAGCTGGGGCAACCTTTGGTGGTCATTTTGAAATAGGAGGGGCTGGTGGTATTTGCGGAATCCAGGAGCCTAAACATTCTTATCCGGGTGGACATCTGGGTGTGGTTTTTCTCAACGAGGTCTGGTAGTTTGTCCTTGGTGGGTCTGGTCTCCTGAGCCTTTTCTTTTTGATCTAGGGAGGGGAAGGGAGGGCCCGCCACCAGCCTTACACCCCTTACTCAGAATGAACATCTGGGATGACAGGGCTAAAGAGTCACCAATTTACTGGCTTAGTGGAAGTTTTTATAAGATACTGTTATATTGCTCATTGGTACTATAACACTTAAAAAATATCAAGTATTATGAGTTATCTTTATACTGGTCCAATGCTACTTAGTCATAACTTTTGTTCTTAATATTAGGATCATCATCCTAGCGTTATGTTGCTTTGAATTTGTCTTGGGGTGCAGTGGTAGATTCAAAGGATACCGAGGTTTGTGACAAATCCATTGAAACAGGTTTTTGTATTCTCTTAATTTCCCGTGTTCTTCCATTCCCTTCTGCTTTTTTTCTTACTCCCTGTCATTGCTTCTCTCTCTTTTTTCTTGGCTTCATTTATTCTGTTCCTGTCCTCTTCCCAAAATATAGTAGAAATTATTAATATCTTATAGAAGTCTCCATTAGGTTTAATGAGCCTTGCTTTTGCATATATTCTAATTAATAGGTTGAAGTTTTGCAAGTTTGAAGTGGATTATACAGATTTTTTTATTTTTGGCTAAAATTGCTTCTGGGGGTTAGGACATTTTTTGGGGGCGGGGAGAGGATGGATGGTTGACAAAGGATGTAGATGTGCCAGGTTCTGGGTCAGCAGTTGTAAAATATACAGAGGCAGCCAAGGATAACTGGCTTTACTACCAAGAGGCTAGAGTGGGATCTGTCAGTTGCCCCAGATGTCTTTATGGGTTTATGGAGAACTCCACTGCATTGTGAAATGCCCAGGAGCTACTGAGGACACATAACACTCAAACAATGTGAAGAGGGCTGGTGAATTTAGCTAGAAGGCTTCAGCTTTTCTGTTACTTAACATGAGGCTTATTGATGAGGATTCTTCACAAAAACTCACTGGTGCAGACTTCTGTTGTTTATGTGGCTTGTGTTTCAACACTTTGCCCAAGGATGTTGCATCTCTGAAACTTCACTGGGGAGATCTGAGAAAGTGTTGATGGTAACCCTGCACTGAACACTCCTTTTACCTCTGCTTAGTAACATGTTGCCTTCTGGTTAGACCACAGATGTGAAGTCTCCTCTTTCTCCTTTCACTTGCTAGTGAAGCAGAGCTCAGAACTATAATACATGTGCTTTAATTTAATGCTTTAACAATTGAATGTTCTATGTTAGGGACTGGTTTTCCCTTTTCTGAAGTTGTAAAGTTACTCTCTACAAATAGCATGTTCTCAACTGGGAAGCTATATCATGTAGTAGAAGGGTGTTTACTGGTTTTGGTATCAAGATACAATGTTAAATTTTTATTTGTTCCATGTTAACCATGTGATCATGTGATCCCTGACGTTTGGTTTCTGTATTTCTAAAATTGGGGTAATAAGCTCTCAATGGAGTTATTAATGAGGATGATTGAAGACATTATGGTCATGTAATTTTTCCAAGCTTTAAAGTATAATGTTAAAAGATGATTAATATTTTGAATTTAGTGGCAAATGACAAGGTTCTTGCAGGGCATCTTATTAACCATGCTCTTTTCTTAATCTGATTTGAATTCTTTATGAAAATGGGACATTTTAAGAAAACTTCCCAGAAATCATACTTCTCAATAAATCTATCCATTCTATAATATTAAAACGAATTCCCTTTGTTCTGGCAGTCAGATTGGAAACTCCATGTCTCTGAACCTAAGGCACAAACTTTAAAATGATGCTTTAGGTCTTTCACCTAAAGCAGTATGTCTTTTGCTTTTTGGGGACATTTGGTATTTTTTATCTTGAGCACTTGTCTTTTGAAAGAAAAATTCTTTGTGTTGTTTGTTGTTAGATGAGATCATGTGAGAGCGACATAGATAAATATTGTGCTGTTTTAGAGCTATGGAACATAAGTTAACGAAATATCCCATCCAGAGATATTCTCTAGCATTTCATGCTTATAAAGGTATCCTTTAATCAGGTAAACATGGACTCATGGGAAGAAATACCATTATACATATCTATAGATATGGGATAATGGAGGAAACTGTTCTAAAAAAGTAGAACTTAGGACAGATTTGGCTATGAAGTATATGTTATAATCTTCATTTACATATGAGGAAATTGACACTCATTTTAAATAATTGCCTAAGGCCATTGGTAAGAGGAAGACAAGTCTGACAGGTTCTAAATCCCATGTGCTTTTCCCACTTCCTCATGTCAAACAAATAGCTGGTTTTACTTTGTTATTCTCTCCCCACCAAGTCTTGTGAATCAAGTCAATGAGTTGTTTTTCCCAACCTAATAACCTGGGAGAAACTAAGGTAGAAAGGAAATATTTACTGGGTCAGCAGACAGAGCCCCTGGTTCTAAACTTGTGCTCCACCACGTACTGTACTGGGTAGTCTTGGGCAAGTTACTTACTTTTCCTGAACTTCAGTTTCTACACCTTTAAAATAAGGACAATAATAGCCATTTTACATGGTATTTGTGAAGTTAGTCATAAGAGATGTGTTAGTTTTCTTCTCATTCTTCCTGTCCCTCTGTGAGCTCCTGTTTTTTCACCTAGGAAGTGAATAGAATAATTCCTTCTTGCTTCTTCACTGGGCTGTGTGGTGAAATGAATATGCAAGTGTTTTGCAAAACAAGAATCCACTATATAGATAAAATAAGTTATAATTATTAATGAATAAACATGGGCTTCGTGCCTGGGAGTAACTTTTACCTATTACATTTGCAGATACTAGTGTTTGAGTTGGCTGAACCGTGTGTCCACTGACCATTCCAAGAGCCAGCTGTCTGAGGTAAGAGAGTATCAGCATCTTCATGTTTATGGAATGCTAATAGGCATCTGAGCTGATACTGTGTAAGGCTGATTTTATTTCCAATAGAAGAAATACAAGAGTACTTCGTGAACAACAAATCTTGAAAAATGGCCAAGACAGTGAGCTTCCCTCCTTTTTTAAAATTTTGTCTTCTTGATTTAATTTTCCCTTTCAATTCCTAGCCATTAAGGTTCAATATCAAAAGCACAAATATCTGGGCTACACCAAAGATTCAGATTTAACGAATATCTCAGTGTCCATGAAATGCTATGTACTAGAATGTTGTTACCCATTATTTTATTCTATTCCCAGCTAGTGCGAGGCAGGAGGGCTTTTTACCTAGTTTCCTGGCCCTCAGTTGAGTGCATTTTTCACTACATTATAATGTCCCTGTTATCTGGCTCTGAAGGGGCCAAACACTACTAGTTGGGTCAGTCACTATTTCTTAGCTGCGGAATAAATCATCTCAAAAAAATAAAACCAAGGCTGCAACAAAAAAATCCTAAGGACACAGAAAATTAGTTAGAATCATTGAAACCCTGGGCCCACAGTATCTGTGTGCCATTCTACTGGCAGACTACTGTGAAGGAGATCAGCCTTTGGCAGAAGAATACATTCATCTTAAGTTTGTCTAGAAAACAGAGGACAATGGAAACAATCTTTAAAGGAAGCATGATCATTGTAAAATTTGCAAAATCTGATTTTTTTTCACCTGCAGTGAATTTGCTGATATCTGTACCTCCTAGGGAGCTCTACTGTGTTCTGTGTAATCTTTTATAAATCTGAACCAAAAAGAGGACAAGTAGGGAATATGGTGTTCCTGACTGCAGGTCTTGTAGAATAGTAACTTTGTAGAAGATTTGATAACACTGTTTATAGTACTGTAAACATTTGTTTTGCTGATATTTTATTAATTCCTTTGGTGTATTATATTGATGATTTTGAACTGCAAACATGACTTTAGTTGCACAGACTTTTGGAAAAAATGAAGTTGGTTGGTATTGCCTCATATTTGTGGGACTTAGATGATTTAGAATTGAGTGGAAATTATGGTGTTAGGTTAACATGATTTTCAAAGCTACTATTTATTATATATCAAAAATAAGAACAGATTATGTACATACAAGGTCAGTTTTGTATGGACTATGAAACTCCAATAATTAAATCAGGCATAGAGTTATTTAGATTTTCTTTTCATTCCTACAAAAAAAAAAAGCTTTGTTTCAAAAAAAAAAAGAAAAAGCTAGCAAAAAATACAGGAAAGGTGTCTGCCCATCTTTTAGTCTCTCTCTAGTCCATAAAATGCCCCTGCAAAAACTTCTTTCTAATGTATTATTTTTATGGATAAATATATCAGAAAATAATGTACTGTAGATATCTACATCATAGTTTTTGATAGCTCTGTGAGGCAGAGATCTAGCTTGTTAATTTAGAAACTGCAGTTATCATACTAACCTTCCCCCCAGATGTCAGTTGTTAAATATTAATAGAATAAGCTGTGAAAAGTAGTTAACTGTGC
This sequence comes from Cheirogaleus medius, assembly GCA_008086735.1. Taxonomy (NCBI): domain Eukaryota; kingdom Metazoa; phylum Chordata; class Mammalia; order Primates; family Cheirogaleidae; genus Cheirogaleus; species Cheirogaleus medius. The sequence continues at coordinate 41,151,763 of VBSM01000272.1, forward strand.
CCCCCCTTCCCCAGGGAAACCCATCTCGAAACTACAACCAGGAGTTCTAAGCAAGCCTTGAAAGTTTACAAAAAAATTACTCTTGAGAAAAATGAATTCTCTCTCCCTTCCACTCTCTCTTCTCTCTCTCTTTCTCCTCATCCCCCCTCCTCTGTATTTTGGAGGTGGGGGCTAGTGGGAGGGAAGGATAGAGACTTCTCAAATAACCTTTGGAACCTGGGGAAGCAAGTATTCTGGGGGCATGCTGTATAAATTTAAAATAATCTTGTGGTAATAATTGGTATCAGTGGCAGTAATGAAGAAAGAATAACAGTTTAAATAAATAATTAGACTTGACAGTAGTTGTGTCAACAGGTACCCACTTAATGAGTGTAATCATTGTTTTTCTCTGCTTTCAATGTTGATCCACCGACTGCGGTGTGTTCCTTGTCCCATTTCCAAACCAAGTCTATTTAAAGCTGCACTTCATGGGATCTGAAACAGTATACCCTGTTTACTATTTAGAGCTGAACCTAATGTTCTTTAATAGGCAAGATCTGTACTTGAACAAGAACAGGCTTCTGGCCTCCTGTAGACCGTTGATTATCCCTGTTTTCCACAGGGTGATTCATTAGCAAGGATGAATAATACCCAATTAATTCTCATGGACTTGTCTGCATTGCCAGAGTGAATTGTTTATTATAATTTGGTGGAAATAGTCCTTATCTGCCTTAAATAAAATTAATCAGTTACTGTTTTTTGAAATGGAGTTAGAGGCAGTGGTTATAAGTGAAATTATTTCTTTAATTACCTGGGTAGAATTTCATTGTTTTGGGGAGGGAAGCAATGTGTTGTATGTTATGTGAGCCAAAAGCCAGGAGAATCTAATTCCAATCCCAGCGCTGATGCCAACTGGCTGTGTCACCTGGGGCAAGTCACCTTCCTCTGTGAGGTCTGTTTCAGCATCTAACAACAAACACAGTTGCACCGATTGATCATGGCATTACTTTCAGTTAAATGTTGTATTATCTATGGTTTTATTTCCTGGCCAGTCCCTTCTCCTTCCTGCTGCCGTGTTTCCAAAATCATAGGAAAGTCCTGTGACTCTACTACAGTGAACATAGTTATTCTTCTGCTCTGCTTTGGCTTCTTTTACATACCAGAAGAGAAGTTAGTAATTTGGATTATATGTACTATATAACTGGGCATTTACACATTGGTCGTCTCTTACCCACAGCAACTTGCAATTTCTAATCAGAAAAGAAAAAAATAAATCCATTTTCCCCCATGTTACTCTATGCTGTGACACTGTTCCATTATTTGGACCTTATTTTTAGAGAACTTGGTAAACTTATTCCCTATTAAAACTGTTGGAAAGAGATAGATTCTCCTTCTGTTATTTTACTTTTCCAGAGTGAAATCACTGGACCTGTGAGGAGAGGTCAAAATGTCAAACCAGAGGGGACTTTAAGAATCAAAATAACCAAATTCTCTTATTTCAGAGATGGAGCTTTTGGGGTCAGGGAGGGAATCTGGTTTATCTAGGGTGTTGGTGACTGATCCTAGACTAGGATTCTTTCTTCTAAGTTCTAGTTGTATCTTTGTTTAAGCAGAGAAATCTTTTTGTATAAACTGTCTTTTCCCAATATTTTTTACAAGGCCATTGTCTTTCAGGCAAAACAATTTCAGTGTCGGTACAGGGATGTGAGATGTCTTTAATGCATATATAGACTCCAGGCATCTTCATTAATTAATTCCATGAGGTACATGAAGCAGTGGCACAGAGGGTTCTGGCTGGCCTCTGCATGTTATGTTTGTTAGGACACTGGATTCCCTTGCAGTCCTTCCTGGAAGAGGTTATTTGAATCTGACATCATCACTCTTTCCTCCACCTACCTCCTGCCCTTTTCTGATCCAGTGAATTATAGGAAGCTGAGGATGAGTTTCTAGCTGTCTGTTTACTGCACATAGTTTGGGAACATTAATAAAGAGAAGACAGATGTGGGATTAATGCGCAAGAGGACAGTAGAGTAATAGCCAACACAGTGAAATCTAGTTCAAGGCCTGCAGTTCCCAATTGCTAGGCAAGATTAATAGCAGTGCCTTTCATTTTTTCAAACCCTTCTCTCTGCCTTGTGGGACTGGGCCGGGACTGAGAAACAGCTGGTGTAATCTTTGCCAAAACCAAACTTATGTTTACATGGGACTTCCATGTCCAGAGAAGAGAGTAGTAATTATCTATCAAATAGAAGATAACTTAGAGACCATTGGATCTAAACATTTACCTTGAACTCACAGTATAGAGTAGAAGTCGTTTTACTGAGTCTGAGGTTCAAATCCTGCAAATTTATTAATTTAATGTGACTTTAGTGAATGTAGGATTTTCCTCTGAGCCACAATTTCTCCATCCCACCAATTGAGGTGGGAGGAGGAGGGTGGAATAGATGATGTCAAAGGTTGTCTCAACTCTGTTTTTCTTGAGTCTCAGATTGGCTCCAGGTCCCATAGCAAGCTTGCAGCCAAGCCAGGTCTGGAATTCAGAGCCCCTTTATCTGGTATGGGTGGTCATCATTGTAACTTCCAATGTCCATGCTTTCTAACAGTATGTTTGCATCTGTCAACCTTGACCGATGAAATAATCTTGTTCTTTTTCATTGGAGAGGGCCCTTTCTATCAGGTGACTTGCCTATGGCAGTTTATCTGAATGTGTGTGTGTGCAAGTGTGCACATGTGAATGTGTGTTTGAGGTAGGGGTTAGGATTATGAAATTTTGGAAACTTCGATGAATCTATGAAATAGCTGGAAATATACATCTATAAAGAATGTTGTCTAAAATTTCAGGAGGTTTGTAGATGCACTGAAGGCCATACATGAGTTAAGCAAAAGATGGTGTCCTGTGTGGGAAGTATGAGATGATATTTGGGTGACATATTTTTCCTTTTGCTATTGAATTTTCCCATAGTTCCCACTGTTCCTCTCTGAGTGTTAGACTCATTTATCAGCATGACCCTGGATATTTAGATGTCTCAAACCATTGAGTGTTATTTTATCAGTGAAACTCTTATTCTGCTTGCTTTATTCATTTATTCATTCACTTAAATGTACTTTTAACCCAGAATCTGCTAAATGCTAGGCATTTGAATACATTGTTTTATTTAATCTTATAAAATGGAAAATTATTTTTTCCCATAATTTGTATGAAGAAACAGCTCGGAGAGGTTGAGTAATTTGTGCAAAGTTGTACAGCTAATAAATATAAGTCTGAATTTAAATCCAGATCTGCTTTAAAATGTCTGAATACCTCCAGAGATAACATTGAAAATGAATAGGGACAACGAAAGAAGTTCATAAACCATAGGAATCCCTGATAGAAAATAGCAAATGGGCCCCAGAGGAGTGTAGAGAAATGTGTGCTATGGGAGTTCAGAGAGGGACAAGATCACACATCCTGAATCACTTATATGATAATTGATTACTTACACGCTTATCTGGCTCCTTAAAGCAGAATAAAAATGTTAGAAAGTTGTATAAAATGCATTATAAACAACTAAAACTTTTTCTCATTTTTTAAAACTTCTATCAGGTTAGTGGTCTCAACATCTTCATTTTGTGAGTGAGATGAGAAGGGGACCCCGGGTCATAGGGCCCTGATCATACCCACTGAATTGGAATTTCAATGCTTTGGGGAATCTGTTTTTTTTTTTTCCCCCTGTTATATTGAGCGTGGGACTTTTGACAGAGATAACTTCTGACCATGCACAGATCAGCACAAATGCAGATGTGAGCAGCTAGAACTTGGATCCTGCCAAGTTGTAATGACTGCCACATGTGTGAAGCTAAAACCTAGTGCTCGGTGACCCACTGAGTGTATGTGGGAACCAGAAGACTGAAAGCCAGTGTCAGAGATGGAGGAGGCCTCAGAGTGTGTCAGGAGTGACACCGTCACCTTACAGATGGAGAAATGGAAGCTCAGAGAAGGGACATGGCTTAATAAAATTCAGGCAGCAGGTTAATGACTTCCTGGGAATAATGGCAAAATAAGAACCAGGCTTTATACCAGCACTTTACAGTAATAGCTACTTACATTTTTATCTTCCATTGGTTTATACTCACACTAAAAGGTTTGACAGGCAGATATACCTGGATTTGAAGCTCAGGATTATTAGCCATGTGGCCTTGGATATTTGAATCTCAGGTTTCTTGTCTGTGAAATGGGAAATCATAGTCCTCCTCACAGGACTGTTATGAGGATAGACGAAATACCATTGTGTCCATATGATTAATAATCCTCATCACAACCCCACGAGACAGGCACAGTAGTCTTGTTTTTATAGATTCTATTTCCTAACTTCATCTTGACACTTTCTAGGTCCTTGCTGCTCAAAGTCTGGTCTGAGGACCAGCAGTATCAGCATTACATGGGAGCTTGTTAGAAATGCAAATCTCAGGCCATACTCTAAACCTTCTGAATCAGAATCTTTATTTTAACAAGATCCCCAGGTAGTTCATTAGCGTTTGAAAAACATTCTTTTAGGCTCTAGACCAATTTCAAGGCTATTGGCCATGGCCTGCTGACAGTGAGTGGCTCACTGCCAGCATTCTTGGGGCTTGCTATACCATGCCTTGAGATAGCAGGAGGGAGCCCTGTGAAGTCACTCCCTGGGAATACTGGAAGGTTGGGTTGAAGGGATCCAGCAGGCTTTATCTTTTCAACACCCTCCATTTCCTCAGAAGTACTATTGACACGGGGTCAAACTGGGATTGGATGCTAAGTCTTTCTGATCCCAAAGTCCATGTTCTTTTCATTAAATCACGATGTCTCAGTCAAGAGGAATGCTGGGTTGTGTGTGTGTGATAACTCTTCATTCCCCATAGTGTGAATATTTCCACACTGGCTGTTTTACTCTATTACTCAATTCCTAGAGGGGGAGAATTAAAAAAAAAAAAAAAATTAAAAAAGCCTGAGTTGAAAGCCAGGATCCCGCAGCTTAATCAGTTATTTTCGTTTTTTAATGAGGGTGACTATTGTGAAATAAGTAATTATTAATTACTCAAAACTAATGAAATATTTTAGTTTCCTTGCTAAAAAAGCATATGGAAGCTGAAAGAAAGCATATGGGTGTTTTTCGGGAAGCATGCTGGTGAATGGACAAATTATGGTGGTGCCAATATGCCTTTGCTGTCTGGCTGGGGCCATCGCTACGTGTGCTGGCGTCTGAGTCTTCGTGGCCTAAGAGGGTTTTTAAAAATTGCCATTTGATACGTGTGTTGGGCTGCCTCTGCAGTCACGCAGCGCAGTCTCATAATTCTTTCTGCCCTGCTGTCACTTAGACAGTGCTGGTTGAGTGTCTCCTCAGTCTAAAATCTCTGCTGTAAGTAGCCGTGCGGCTCTTCCTTTCCAGGTATCTCAGCCTCTGCAGCAGACTGGGCCTGCCCAGCTGATAGCAGGTATTAGATTCTGTCTAACAGTTTGCCACACAGGTAACAGCAGTACCCTAAAAGGCAGCAGAACGGGGACCTGCTTGCTCCATCAGGGACTCTGTGTGAGGCCCTTGACCAGTCTTTGGATCTCTGCACTGCACATTTCTTACTTGTGAAACTGGAATGATAATACCAGTGTTCCTTAGCTCACAGGCATGACTGTTTATCCAATTTGTAGTCCATGGCCTTTGCTCCTCCTCTCCTGTCTTTTATATTTCTTCCCCTTTGCTATATGTTCAGTCATTCTGGTAAAAAGCTTGTTGGCTTCGGAGGTGGCTGAAATTTTTTTGGCTGCCCTGAGGACTGCACACTCCTAGGCTTATGATGATCAGAGGCAACATGGTATATTTTAGAAGATAATTGGCTGAGTGTCAGAAAACCCAAGGTCCAGAACAACCTTACTTCGTAAGCATTTACTTAGCACCTACAAGCAAGGTAGCATGCTAAGAAATTGAAGGAAGGAGCTGGCTGGTCTGTGGAGGTGAATTTGAGCCAGAGCCAGTCAAAACTCACTGTGATGTGTGAGCTTAGTAATTGCATTTTAGGAGAGGCGGAATTTGGAGAACTCTTTCTTCCTGGAGGTTTCTTACAGAGCCAGCTACTGGAGTTGGTTTTGAAAGCTGATTGATTGGACTTTGATATTATAGGGATTTGAAGAGTAAATCTCTGGTAGGCAAGAATCAGCTTGAGGCCAGACCCCAAAGCAGATGAATTATCAGGCATGTCCGAAGAACTGAGCATAGGTCACAGGAATGTGTTAGTTGAGAGAAATCATTTCTTCTCTGATAAACCTCAGACTCTTCATCTGCAAAATGTGAGCTTGGGGCAAGATGGTTCTCAATAAGCTGTAAGAAGCTGGAATTCTACGAAGTCTTTTATCCCACAGCAGATGAGCCACTTAGTCAAACTCTGGTAGTTCAATAGTGGCCACGGAGCAAGGCCTTGCCCGGGTGTCCTGCCTTTGCTTCAGTGGTCTTCCTACTGCCCACATGGCATTACAATGGCAGGTAGATGGGGGTCCTTATTATTCTGGCCTTTAATGTATGAAATGTGGAATGTTAAAGTGATCTAAGGCATAAAACAAATCAGAGATTTAACTGTCCCAGATACTGATGACCCTTCTCCCGCAGAGGGCCAGCTTTTATGAAAGGGACCCCCTTCATCTTGCATGTGTGGACCTTGCTTTCCTGCCTCCTCCTAGCGAAGCCTTCCCTGTCCACCCCTTGGCTGTGGAATACAGTCTCAGCATTGGACTTTTTTTTATTATTAAACTTTATTTAACGTAACTTTTCATGCTTCCTCTCCTCTCCCGTTTTCCCTTCCTCTCTCACATATATTATAAGGACTCTGAATCGAAGGGTTACTTTCTGCTTCTCTCACTTCCCTGTAGCTCCTGGCACAGTGCCCTACACATAGTAGTGCTCAGTAACGAAGCACATGGCTGTGTTCTTCAACAGTTTTTCCCTCTGCTTAGTACTTGCTTCTGAGATGGATATGAGACTCATAGGCTTATGGAATTTCAGAACTGGAAAGGAACTTAAAAACAATCTGTCTAGTCCAGCCTGCATCCCAGAGAAGAAATGACTCTAATTTACCTGCCTAGTTTGTGGCAGGTCTGAGAATGCCACCCATACCTGATCCGGCACTAGGGCGATGGTTGGCACCTGAGTCCCTGCTTAGCTTTCAGTAGCCTTAGCTGGAGTCCTTCTTTCTATGAAGACAATTAGGAATAAAGGTGGTACAGGTGGCACTGTTGCTGTATTAAACAGATGGAAAGAAGCAGACATTCATTGGTGTCTACTGTGTGACAGGCACTTTGACAGGTGTTTTCACATAGTTTAGCTTGGTCAGTCATCGAAACCTGAAATTCCCATCCCTACATGAGGGAGACGTGTTGTTTGTAACAGAACATTTAGCAAAAGCCTTTTCTCTAAGCTCTGAAAGGCAATCTATAGTGGATAGACACTTCCCTCCTGGAACTTGGGTATAGGGCTCTGCAGAGTGGCATGCATGACTATTCTAAGGGGCACAGATTATGGAGATGGGTGGAAATAAGCAGAGGTTGTGATCAAAATTGGGGTGGAGGGCCTGTGGCCACCTGAGTATACCAAAGGGCTGAACTCTCTCATTCTCTTCCCCACACATACGTCTTTGACTCTTTGGAGAGCTGGGACTTGGGTGCCTGCCTCATTCTTGAATGTTTGTAGTCTTAGCTTTCACTAGCTTTTTTTATGTCTTATTCTCTCCTCTTCCCTATCTAGTCCTGACCCTGATGAGTATCTTTTCCTCCTTCCAGTTTATTTTTCTTCTATTTCTTTCACTTCTCCCCCTTCCTCTTTCTCTTGAGTTCACCCTGGGTGGCCTAAGGTCTTGAAAGCTCTCCGATGGCAGGATTCTCTGTACCGGACTGTGAAAACGCTGGCAGGGAAGACGATACACAAATCTGTTAAATACACAGTAAAAATAGCTTATGATCTATGGGGCTCGGTATTAAGCAAGATGATATTAATGAGGTTTGAGTGCTGTTCTGAAACGTGGCAGCTGCACACGCATATTGGCTGCTTTCCTCCCTACCTCTGGCAGCTTGCGAGCCGTGTTGCCATGACACTCCTTGGGCTCTGTTTAGATCAGCTATTTTCTGAAGGAGTCCCTGACCTTCCCCACAATAGAAGCCGTTGATGTGGTCATGTCAGTGCCTCTTCAGGAGCTGTGTGACTGGTGAGCCCCCAGTTGTCACTTGGAAACTGTAGGTCAGACACAGACACTGAACATTTAAGAGCAAGAAGGACTTTTAAATATATACTCTTCTACTCTCATTTGATGTGTGAGGACACTGAGGCCCATTGCCTGGCAGTGACTTGTTCAAGGTCACAGAGTGAAGTACAGATGAGGCTGGGGCAGCAACTCAGGACTTCTGTTTCCTAGCTTCCTGTCGTTCCAACCGTGCCATGCTGATCACTGCCTGGGTGCCCTCTGCAGCCTGTGGGAGGCTGTGGGTGGACCAGACCTGGGGACAGTGTGGTCCTTAGGAGTGGGCAGAGAAGGAGAGGAAAGGGAGAGCAGCTCACTGTGGAGGAAAGAATGAGAAAATGAGGGGGAGGAAGATGCTCAGAGTAAGTGGCCGAGGTGCCACTCAGCAGTGGCCATCCTCAGAGACTCTTCTAGGTGGAGCTTTCCCATCAGATTCCACAGATCGGTTCATTATTGGTTCATTGAGAGGTGAGTGCTTAGAGGGGCAGGGAAAAAATAATGCCACATTCTCTGAACCCTTTCCTGACCTCACACAAGACATCACCTAAAACTTTCAGAAGAGCAATTCTTTGTTAGTACCATACTGTTTTTGTACTTTATTATATAATGTCAAGTATTTTTCTAGTAGTTCATATGTGAAATGCTGTCTCTGCCACAAGATTACAGGGTCCTTGGGGACAGAAATTGTGACTTAAATGGACCTTCCTTCTTTCCTCTTTGTTTTCCTCCCTGCCTTTTGATTAGGCACCTGGCAGAGACCTAAACACATGGGATGAACATCTAGTAAATTTTTGTTGAGTTGAACTTAGTTGAATTTTGATGACCTTTACATTTTTTTTTATTAATTACTGGTGAAAGTTGGCAAATGGCGATTTTGTGGAACAGTGTTCTTACCAATTTAGATTCTGTTAAAAATTCTTGTACATTTCAATTTTTATAAAACTCAATGTGCTGTCTATTATTGTCTTCATTTTACAATGAAGAAACAGAAGTCAAGTACCTTCTCAAATTTACCTCAAGGAAAAGTGATGGAGATTTGATTTGCATCTAAATCTTCTGTCTCCAAGTATTTTAATGTTACTTCTTCTCTTGCCCCGTGTTTACCAGTGGTCTTGCTCCATTGACAGTGGTTTAACCTTCTATCGGGGAGTTTCCAACCTTTTCATGTTGTAGCCTTCTCCCTTAATAGTTTGGGAAAAGAAATTATGAGGCCTCAGGTTCAAACAGTAGTATGCTTTGGGCAACCCTTTTGCTGAATTTTTTTTCAGTAAGCCAAAGGGAAAATACTACATTTCTATCTTCTTTAATTTTCTAAATTTGAAATAAGCTTTGTAATACCATGTTTCCCCCAAAATAAGACAGGGTCTTATATTTATTTTTCCTCA
>VBSM01000272.1:41161458-41185488 GCA_008086735.1 Cheirogaleus medius
GTAGCTGTCACGATGAGGCAGATGAGAAGGGCTGCTCATCTTCTTTACCGCTCCTCAACGAAATGCATGGGTTGTGCAGATAAGCTGCGTAGCCACGCTCATCACTAGGTCTTATTTTTGTGGTAGGGCTTATATTGCGCAAATGGGTAGAAATCCTGCTAGGGCTTATTTTATAGGTAGGTCTTATTTTTGGGGAAACACGATAGTTTGCAAGACTCCTTTGACTTTTAACAAATTTGAGTACATGTAGAATATTGGGGGAAAAGGCTCTCTTCTCTGAATGAATTGCATAATTTAGCTAAGGACAAAACTAGACCACTTTTTTTGGTTACAAAAGAACACAGGAATTTTTGAGTGCTATCACTAAAACCCATATTTTATTTGATGCTGTGTTTTGTTTCCTCAATATTTGTTATATTCATTAGATGATATCCATTATGCTTTCCTTACTTTTATAGGATTTAGATGAGTTTGATTGATAACATTCTGCATCATTTCTGGAAAACCACAAATATAGAGCAGTCTTCTTTTTTATATATGTGCTCAGAAAGAATACCATTGCCTAACTTAGCTACAGAGACAAAGCTGACTTGTAGTGAGTATATTATCTTGTTATATATAGCTTTTATGTTTCCTTTTTGTTTCCTTTCCAGGTGTTCAAAGAGGAGGATGAGTTGAATAATAACGGTATAATGTTTAGAAAATTGAATACATGAGACAAATATGCATGTGGCTCTATTTCTATATTTTGTATGTGTGTGTGTCTGTGATGAGCTTATATTTTTTAATAATGTTTTCTATATTTTGAAAGCACACAGTAACTTTGGAATTACCATAGAAAACCTGAAATCAAAACTTGGGTGTTTGGAAGAAGGGATGGATATTTTATCTTTTGGGTTTTTTTTTTCCCTTATAGTTGAAGATAAAGTTAAAAGTTAGAAAATTGAATTATGTGGTATTAAATGGAAACCAAACACTATCTTTATACTTTCTTTCAGAAGAAAGTTTGCCTTATGAGTATAAACATTCTTGAAAACTTTCTAAATTTCTTCAGCTCCCATTAATACCCATATTTTGCTTAATTCAATTGAATCCATTTATTGTGAACATTGTCCCTGGGGATGTTAATTACTATGATTGATGCAAAAAAAAAAAAAAAGGAAGAAAAAGAAAGCATTGCTTTGCCTCTTTCTTGCTTCAAATGTTTCTGCTTTGCTTCAGAATTTTGTATGTATGTATCTCTTTCCCCAAGTAGATCGGGAACACCCTGAAGACATTAGAGGTATTTTATGTGTGTTTGTGGCAAGGATTTTGTGAACTCAGATGTAGTAACTTAATACAACCCTTTTAAAATGTTTTGGTGGGAGTCCACAGGTTTATTCAGAATTTCTTTAGAAATCATCCTATTACTCTTGAAATCCCTCTGCTTCATAGACTTTCTGTGAAATGAAGAAAGTCCATCTGCCTACTTGTCATAGAAATGGGTAGTTTAGGAGTGAAATAGCCTGTTTACATACTGTTCCAAACTGTCACTGTAGGAAAAGGTTTCGTATATTATAAAATGTTACAGAGCTAGAAAAAATATACACATGTAATATATAGTGTGTGTGTGTATATATATATATATATGATCTGTTCTTTGTCACAATATTTAACCCAAAGTGCTATTTACAGTAATGAATCAAAATGTCAGTCTTAAAAATATGAAGTGTCAAAGTGTTCCCACGTTGCGGAAAAGTTTGATGTGACAGTTTGTTAATCATATGACTATTATATCAAATGTGTCTCACAATGTTTTTTGCTCAGCTCTCTCTCCTGTAGGCTCCTCACACTTTTTTAGTGAATTTCTAGTTTAATTTACTAACCCAAGAGTACATTAGGTTACGTGTCTCCCACACCTTACACAAAAGCTGCTGTGTTTTTCTATACTTAAAACTGAATGGATTTCACATTATTTTAGAGTGGTTTGATTTTGTGCCTGACACATTTATGTATAGTAGTTTAAAAAAAAAATTACTGCAATTTTGCTGTTTTCACTGCAGAACTCTTACATGAAACTTTAACTTATAGAATGGATGTTTGTGTTTCTCCAAGCTGAGTTTCCCAAGGTATCATTTAGAAAGCTAGTGTCCATTCTTTGACCTTGCGCACATTTTAAAATTTTGCTTGGCACATTGATTATGTTAACTTCTTCATCGTACAAAAAGGGCAGAATCTTAGAACATAAATATTATATATTTAGAAAAAGGCAACATGGTTTCTTTTAGGAGAATTTATGACTGTGCTATCTATGAGTTTTATGTTTGTGGATCACACTTAATCTCTTTGCCTCAGTTTCCTCTGAAGAATTTTCTGGGGGTGAAATTAGGTCAGTGAATTTTTAAACTTATGCTTTAAGGAGCCCTAGGGTTCTGGGTAGGTGTGAAGGTGGAGTGCAGGGTGGGTGGTGAGGACTCTGGGTCCTTCAAACCAAGTGGCTTTGCTACTAATTTGTTAAAATTTACAGTTTTATAAAATATTTCACTTAAATAAAAAGTCCCATTGCTTAACCTGCATGCCTGTTGGTAACTGCTGCCATAGTTGATCTAGAGTCAGCCTTCTCTGACTCCGTGGTTTATATCCCATGAGTTTTCGATAGGCAACCATGCCAACAACAGATCTTGGCCAATCTGGCCTCTGTGGAAGTTCTTTTGGTGGCAAAGAGTTCTCCATACTGAGATTTGAGATAAGGTCTACTAACTGAGACCCCATCTGTACTTAATTTTAGTATTTGCATCATTTTAATTTTAATAAACTTACTTTCCAACTTAGCAAATTTTCCGGTAAGCAAAGACCATTGTTTAGACCAAATACAGACAGAGGAAGGTATAGATGCTTTGGCTGGTGCTCACTTCAACAGCAGATATGCTAGATGCTTTGGCTGATATTTCATCTACTTCTGATCTAGGATATGAATTTTATTCCTTTAAAGCTAATGAGTTTGGGGAGGAGGGTGGACACCCGCAACTTGAAATTTTCATTCATTCATTGCTTTCCATTCTCAATTCTGTCATCTCTTCCCTATACAGGTGCAGCCACCAACACCATGATCCACTTTGCATGGCATATCCCTGTGTATGTCCCCACATATCATGGAGCAGGAAAATAAAAAGTTCTGAATTACAAATCACAACAGAGAGTATAACAATGACAAATGATCAAGGGGCATGAATTAGTAACCAAAAAGCCTTTATATATTAACATAATAAAATCAAATTGGAGAAAATACGCTCCATGGATAAAAAATATGTCCTAAAGATGGGAAAGAGGAAGAATGGCTATTTTGCCAAATGCTGAAGCATCATTTCCAGAGTTCTTCTGGACTCAAATTATGGAATTAGTTTGACTTAACTCTTTTAATAGCTTGAAATCCAGAAAGGAGAGATTGGTTAAGTCTATAGTTTTGTGGATGACACCAAACTTTTTCTTGGAGTGAAATGCTCCTCGAGTAACAAATCTTGGTGAACTCAGAAACAGCAGCTGGGTGCCACGTTAGGAATATTTTTTCAAAGTCACGTATCAGCTACTGAGGATGCACATTGATCTTTGGGGTTGGACCATCCAAAATCCACATAGAGGATAATTATACAAAACTCAGAAGTGATTCCTTGTTCATTCCCTGAAGAAATTGGTGAGATGAAGTAAAACATTCTAAACAAATGTGCAACTCTAAAAATACAGTTGTAAATAAAATAGAAAGCATTCTGCATATAGTTTTGTCCAAAGTAGAACAGTATAATGGATCATTTGGCTGGAGGGTATGACATATGAAAATAAACTAAAAAGCAGCATGTTAGTTATCTTGTTTGTTTATTTTACTTTTGTATCAACTCCCTTCTGCCTTCCTTTTCTCCTTGCTACAGTGTAAGGATCTTGAATTCAAGCCTTATATGTCTTGTTGTCCTCTGTTTTCTAGGTTCCTGGAATCACACCTGGCTCATTTGTGAGCTCAATAAATATTTGCTGAATGAATGAACAATTTAGAAAGATATCATATTGAGGGGAAAAACATGACATAAATCTGAAAAATTCTGACCTGGCCACTTCTAAACTCCCTGGGACTTTTACTAAATGCTTATTGAGTTATGCACTATTCTGAGTATGTGCATCATTAACTCCCTTATTTCCTTCAACCAACCTATGAGGAAGGTACTATTAGCATTTCACTGATGAAAAATTGAGAACCAGGGACATTCCATAATTTGCCCAAGGTCACATAGTTCATAATAGATAAAGCCAGGACTTGAACTCAGGTAATCTGGATCCCTCAGCTGCTCTCTTAACTAATAAGCTCTGTCGTTGCCACATAATGATTTTTATTATACCTGCCTGTTCTACCTTCCAGCAGGTTGTGAAGGTGAAACAAGATGATAGGTGTGAGAGTATTAGGGAAGGGGTAAACCAGCTGGTAAAGATGAGACAACACACAGATAACTATAATTTAAAGTAGAAAGTAGAGACTTGCAGAGGAAGTTCAGAGAAGAGAAAAGACCAACTCCTTCTACCTGGGATGGATGGAGGGCAGGGGCCAAAAAAGGTTTTATGGGGGAAGTGACATTCGGGCTGGCCCTGAATGAGTGGAATTTTGATAAAGGGGGTTGTTTTCTAAACACATGGAATGAACAATGGAAGACGTACCAGTCTAATGCTGATCAATTGAGCAGATCCTTTCCAAATCAACATGCATTGAAGGATGGGGAGGAGAAGGGGCTTGTGGGAGGAGAAGAAACCATGGAAAGGGTTCTGAATAGGAAAATGAAAGCATAACAAAATCATCTTCACAGTCCTTCTGGAGGTCAGCTCTGGGCACATCCCTGCATTACCTTTATCATGCTTTAATCCATCAGTGTTTTGATGCATCTTTCGTAAACACTAGTCCAAGGAGGTACCACTCCACAGAGTTGCCACATAAGCCTGGAAAGTGCTGTATCCTCTGGCACCCTCTTAGGTGCTGACCATGTATGTTGGCATGCCCAATCTTTTAGGAAGTCCTGTGGGACAGCAGTCTTCTTGCTTTCTTTGACTCTTGAACTTACTTGTTTTTTCTTTGGGAAATACCAGTTAACATCCTTTACAAGACATACTCAGGAGACCACGGCCAGCCAACCAGCTTGACTGATGTGTGTCCACTTTCCAACAAGTTGTGCTTCCGTGGAACACAGATCATTTCAGAGTAGAACTTGATCCATCTTAGGACAGCCAAAAGTTTTATTTTGAAAGACATTAGAGTGTGATTGCCTGTAGAAATTATGTGTCATTTAGAAAGCAAGCTATGTCCAAGATGACAAACTTGAGGAGCCATAGACCCTCTGACAAAGTAGGAGTGAGAAGCTGGAAGTGAAGGAGCCTCAGGTCTTGAAATGAGATGTGTCTAAGAACAGTAGTTACCAACCACAAGAGCTCCCCTAGCGACTGCCCTGAGACCATACTAGGAGGAATCTTGGTTAAAGTCTGCAGCTGACCCACTAGCTGCAGAAAGGGCTCAATGTCTTTTTCTTTCTTTCACCCTGCATTTTCCTGAAAGGGAAAGAGAGGCAGTGGACTGTACTGAGTGCCTGTTCCACACTGGGCAGGTTGTTAGAAGCACTCATGGCAAATTACCTCACCTAATCCCCTCAACTATCTGACTGGGATGGGATTATTAATCTTTTCTTTTAAAGATGAGCATGTTGAATCCAAGGTGCCTCACTGGTGCTGAATAGGTCATGTTGTTTTACATCTTGGAACTTTCCCTTATTCCTTCCCTACTTATCTGTCTGGTGAATTTGTATTCCTCCACGTTTTAAATAAGCTTCTCCTCTGAAGAGCCTCTAAACCCCTGTGACTCTGGTCCAGAATTTCATGATGATACTCGCATTCCCTATGTTTACATGTCTTTCTTCCCTTCAGATCCAAAACCTGGATCTGGGTGGCTCTAGATTCCATGTGCTTTGTGTTGTGCTGCTGCATCCAGCCTTCTCCTGTGTGTCTTCTTCACAGTGTGACCCCCACAGTGTGACCTCTCTACAGTGTGACCTCACCACAGTGTGACTTCATCATAACTTTTTAGACCCAGTCCTTCTTCAGCCCATTGTTCTAGACCGGCTTCACTGACATATTTTGAGTTTTCTGAACTCTGGGCCTCCTCACTTTCCCTCTTCCTGGTACATGTCTATTCTCTTGTTGCTATTTGCTGAGGTCCTACCTTAACTTTCAGGTAACACTTTTCAAACGTGGTATGTGTTGAAATTGGGAATCCCAGGCTCACAGGTTATGGTTCAGTAAGCCTGAGGTGGTGCAGGAAAATTTGTATTTCTGTTACTCTTCCAGATGATGCTGAAACTGTCATTTTGTGGCCTTACTTTGATCAGTACTGCTTTAAATTACAATTGAAGACCTGTGTTTTCCTGAAAATTTTACTAGCTATCTTATTCCAAAGTGATTCCCTCCCTCCTTCCCTTCCCTTCTTTATTTTGCTTCTTCCTTCCCCTTCCTTTGCTTTCTCCTCCTTCCATCCCTCTTCTCCTTCTTTCCTTCCTCTCTCCCTCCCTGCTCCCCATCCTCTCTCTTTCATGTCATGGTGTCCACCTGATGGCCTGTCTGAATTTCATTCTTATGAGTCTCAGGGGCTCAGTCTTCAACTTCCTGTGCCTCGTAAACACTTTAGATAAGAGAGGCAACTTTGCATAAATGAACAAAAGTCTGGATGAAAAATCTCAAATCCTGAATCACATCTTGCTGTAGCCTCTTGCTAGCTATATGTCCTTGGGAAATCACATCTCAGGGACTGGAGTTTCCTTATCTCTAAAATGATTATACCATTGCCTTCTACTGCAGAGGCTCATGGAAAAGATTAGCTGAGATAGTGGATATATAAAGTGCTATGCAAATGCAATGATGTTGATACTCAACTGTCAGTGTTTTGTTTCTGTTCAGTTGACTCATTTGCTTTATCATTAATGACGAGGCACAAAAGAAATGCTGTTTGTTTTCAATGAGATGTAGAGTGGTACGTAGAGCTGAAGGGATGCTGAGATTTCAGGAAAGCTCTTCTAGGCTCCTGGAAAGGATTCTCACACCAATAGTTGTGGGTGTAGGTCAGAAGAACAGTGTCATATTTGTACTGTAATTTTTCTCCAGGTAGACCAAATAAAGATTTTGAATGTTGTTTCATATTTTGAACGTCTCATGTAAACTTGAGAAAAGCAATGAAATAGCAGTAGTGGTTGCCATTTCACGTGGGTTTGTAGGGTGATTGTTATGGGTAAATTTATAAATGCTTAAAATTATGTTTTCCATAACAAGAATACCTATAACAGGAAGTGTCTTCTATGTTTTCTTAAGAAAGCATATCCATCCCTCAAGTATTTACTCTGCAAAGCCCTGGTCTGCCACCAAAAAATAAAAATATGGCCACATGTACTTCCTTCTCTCCCGGAGGTTTCAATTCAATGGGGGACTTTAACACATAAATAATTAGCTGTGGTACGAAGCAAAACCTAGTAGGTGATGAAGGAGAGGTGAGGCTAGCGGGCTGTGGGAACCTGGTGGAGGGTTTCCTGTTGGGTGTGAGTAGGAGGGAGGGGCTTCCTGAAGGAGGTGGCGTGTGAGCACACCTGCGACTGAAAGGGTTTCAGCAAGTGAATGTTAGGGTAGGAACATGCTGGATGAAGGGACAGTATGCTGATACTCAGGCACTTCTTGAAGTGTTTTATGGCTGAGGTTATGGAGAAAGTAATGCATAGAAACATGAGAATGTCATCTTTGAAGATCCTCTGTTGATATTCTGGTCCATCTGACTATGCTTACTTTACTTCCTCTTGTACATCTGTCCCCTTTGTTACTGGGTATTTCTTTTGCCACTTTCCTCCTCAGGTTTTCTTCCCTAGCCGTTACCCTCTGTCTCCTGCACAGCTGGCTCACCCTCACTGCCATCCTCCTTTGGATGTCCTCTCTCTCTTGTCCCCAGATATTTTAAAATCCCCCCTCCATCCTTTACTCCTTAGCTCTTGTTTTGATTTGCAGCTTTAAAGATAGCCTCTCTTTTATTTCCCTGGATTGATTAGATCGACGTGTTTACGATATGTACATACTGGTTTTCTCTTCCCCGGGCTCTGAATCATCAAGCCTGTAATGCCAAGTCTAGTCAGTACTTCTATTTGTATAGTGCCTATTGTGGCTGAGAGGAGATAAGGTCACAGTCAAAGAAAATGAGTTGTTAAAATCTGTTGGAACGAACCATCAGGTGCCAGGCTTGTCTGAGAACGTAATGTAGACTACATTCTTGTGGCCAGCATGTCAGAAGCTTTTGATGTTCAGAGCCTTACATTTTTATACTTATAATAATGTAATATAAGTTTATATCCACTGAATCCAGGCAATTTCACCATCCACTACATTATTAATTCCAGATGGGAAAATTCATTAGGGCTCAAATTTTGTTTGAGGCCCAACTGTTTCTTAAATTATTATTACAATTATTATCTATTTATTTTTTTACAACTGATGGGAAGGGAAATTTAACAGCTGTGTGATTAGCAGGGCATGAAATTAAAAATGTTTTGCACAGACTCAAGAGGTTGTTTACTACAGAAATCCTCATCTAAGAATTAAGTATCATTAAGATTGGCCACAAGGTGATCTCTTTCATCATTCAAGTTAGGTTTTCACACCCAGTTCTTTGCTAAAAGACCTTTAACCTTTTCTGTAAGGAAAATGTCCATGGACTGATCACAAAGGTAGCACCAGCATTTCTAATGTTAACAGTCAAGGTAACAACCACACTCACAAAATAACAGTACAACCTGAAGTTCAGCCTCATTGCTCTCAGGGAAGAATACGTTCCAATTTGAGGAAGTCAGGTGAATTAGAAAAGGCTGCAGCCTGGTTAATGGCTTCAGTCTTTCCTTCTCAAACTTCAGGAGTCTCCTGATTCCATGAAGGCAGACTCAGATCTCTAGAGCATTTTCCTTTACATTTCCTTACATTTTCCTTTATGTGTATGGGCCTTTTACTTCTTGGGTTCTTTTGCAAATGCTCTCCTTCCACTGTGTTCTAGAAAATGCAATGTCCTTCTTCCATTGGGCAGCTTATTGACAGTCTTCTGCAGAAGCAGTAGAGCATGATGGTCGAGCTCATTAGCTAGAGTGTCTTTGCTGGGGTTTGGAGCCAATTCTGTTTCTTGGGCCAGTTACACGAACTCTCTGCAATGCACTAGCCTCATCATCCCCGTATCTAGTGGGGCTAATGACAGTACTTACCTCAAGGATGGCTTTGGGGATTAAGAGTTAATACCAGAAGATGTTTAAAGCTTTGCCTGACTCATAGTTTATGCTCAGTTAATGTTAGCTATCTCCATTCTTTGAAGTCAATATATGACTCTGTGTTCGAAGGTCTTGATTTCATGTCTTGCTTTCATTGACTGGCTTAACTTCCATCCTGGATTCCTTTATCTGTCCCTGTCTTATTGTCTTTAGTAGAGTTTTTCTTGTAAGGCACTTATTTACATACTTGCCTTAATTCATTTTTGTTTGTTTGTTTGTTTGTGACAGG
The DNA here is from genome assembly GCA_008086735.1 of Cheirogaleus medius. NCBI lineage: Eukaryota > Metazoa > Chordata > Mammalia > Primates > Cheirogaleidae > Cheirogaleus > Cheirogaleus medius. The sequence continues at coordinate 41,171,029 of VBSM01000272.1, forward strand.
GTCTCACTCTGTTGCCTGGCCTAGAGAGCTGTGGCGTCAGCCTAACTCGCAGCAACCTCAAACTCCTGGGCTCAAGTGATCCTCCTGCCTCAGCCCCCTACATACTTGCCTTAATTCATTTTTTAGACAAATTTCATCTTTATATTTGTTGGGTCAAACAAGATACAGAACCTCTGCTCTTAAGGGGTTGTTTTTGGGGGAGAATGAGGTTGGTGACAATTAATGCCAAAAAACTTTCATTGGAGATAGACATGCAGAACACTTAGAGACACAGTTAAGGCATTTATGGTCATTAGAGGAGAGAGACATGAGTTTTGGTTTGGATTAGAGATGAGCATGGAGAAAATTAAGGAAGCCTTTCTGGAGGAGGAGGGATTTGATCTGACAGCTACACAGCTGGATAGAATTTGACCTGTCAGAAAAGGGGAAAACACTTCCCAGCTGAGTGAAGGGTGTGACATGAACTTGTTTTTGTTTCCCTACTGCTACCCTCTGGCCGTCATCCGGGCCCTTGGGAGAGCTTTTATTGTAGGTGGGACCCAGGATTCAGCAACATCAAGTGTGTGAGTGAGGCTTTATTGTCTCCATGCCTTGTATATGAGATGGACAGAGGAGCAATTCCCTGGTTTATGCTAATGGATACCTTTTAAAGGGGGCTTGCTTTTTTGTCTGAGTGAGAGGGAGGAAGAATAGGAGTGACAAAGGCAGCAAATGTTGGATGTCTATAGAGAGATTATAAAGAGTTCTCTTCGAGCACTCAATAGAGGTCTAATAAAGGGCTATTGAGTCCTCTTTATTTTTGTCCCCTTTCTCTGATGAGTTTTAAGGGTAATAGAAGTGCTTTTGATTTTTTCTTTATATCTAAATCTCACTTTTCTCTCCTTTTCCTTTTCATAGGAGCCAATATTAAAACCCCTCTTGTCCTCTGCTATTAAAAAATAAATCTGGGTGGGTTTAGACAAGGGGATATTTCCTGGAATGTATTATATGCTGGGCAGTAGATCTGGTGTTTTAATACTTTTCCTGTAGAAGGTCATTATGACAACTTGGGATGCCACCAGCAACCCTTGCAGTAGATGGTGAGTATGCTTCAACATTGTGTCTTCCCTGCCTCAGCTTTCTGCCATATCAAATTGGTTTTAAATTTACTGTCACTGTCATCTGTTATATTAAATTCAGGTTTTGTCTAATTTATTTTATAATAGAACTGTTTTATGGATGATTTCCCAAACTTGTGTTCTGCAGAACATTCTTTGGATAGCATGACTTTATTGTTAAAATTCTTAAGGTTCACATCTGTCATCTTGTAATAAGTGACCTGATGAAGCACTATTATGTGCAGCATGTTCATGGCCAAACATTACCTGCCATGGTTGCAAAATAACAAGACTGGAGTTTTGGCCAACACCCTAGAACCTGTATCTGCAAGTGGTAGAGTAATTCAAGCAGCAGTCTTTGTGGGAGTGGGATTCAAACACAGGGAGCACTTGTTCCTAAGTTGCTGCCATTTTGCTCAAAACATCTTGAGAATGTCTTTTATTTTTTGGTCTGTGAAGCTATTTTTTATTTTGTTTTTATTTTTAAAAAATGTTTTCTAGTCGTATTGAGAAATAGTTGACAAACAAAAGTTGTATAATAGTGAAGGTATACAGCATATTTTGATATCCATATACATTGTGAAATGATTACCACAATCAAGCTAATTAACATATTCATCACCTCACAGAGTTATCTTTTTGTGGGTGTGGTGAGAACATATAAGATCTACTCTCAACAAATTTAAAGTAATGCAATACAGTATTAATGATGGTCACCATACTACTGTACATTAGATCTCCAGAATTATTCATCTTGCATCACTGAATCTTTGTACCCTTTGACCAATATTGCCTCATCTCTTCCCACCGCTAGGCCCTGATAGCCATTCTTAGCTTCTATGATTTTGCCTTTTTTAGATTCTGCATTTAACTGGGGCCATGTAGTATTTATCTTTCTGTGCCTGGCTTGTTGTACTTAGCATGATTTCCTCCAGGTTCATCCATCTTGTCATAAATGACAGAATTTCTTTTTTGTGACTGAATAGCATTCTTTTGTATATATACACCACATTTTCTTTATCCATTCATCTGTCAATGGCCATTTAGGTTGATTCCATATCTTGGCTATTGTGAATAATGCTGTAATGAACGTGGAGTGCAGATATCTCTTTGAGATACTGATTTCATTGTAGTGGTGAGTCTGGTGCTGGGGTCCAAGGAAAGTGAGTGCTCATTTCACTCTCCTTCCCTCATCTGGAGGCATCTTTCCCAGTGTTGTGCTGAGAGATGTGCTGAGGCGTGATGTGGGTAATGTAGAACTGCTTTTCCTGCCCTCGTCAGTGTCTTTACTTATTTCTGTGTTTCACCTGGGTGCTATAATCTCTCTTATCAGGATTCCTTAGCTCTTTCGCAAGCATTTTTTTTGTATGGATAGCTGTTCAATTGATGTCTCTGTGAGGGAACAAGTATTATAAACTCCTGTGTGTCATCTTGCTAATGTAACTCTGCCTTGGAATTGTCTTCAGAGATAATGATGAGACAGTCCCCAAAATCATAGAATTTTGAGAGGTGAAGAGTAGGAAATATTTTTACCTCATAAGTATGTGAGAAAACTGAGGCTCTGTAACAAATATTGACATATACTGTAGGGTTTTTCAGTTAGATAGGGGCAGTATCAGCTCTCATTTCCTTGTTGGCTCTCTACCTGATACCTTCTCATTGTCCCTCTGCTTTAAGGATTATTGATTCTTAGGTAAGCCTGTGAATAATTAGAAAGAGAGAGAGGGAAGAAAGTTCCCTTTGGTATTGCCTATTATCACAGAATGTATCTGTAGCAGAGAGGAGAAGAGAACCCTGCCCTTCTGGAGTAGAATTCCTTCTACATTCCAAGAAAGTCTTAAGAAATAGAAGTCACTTTGACTGTCAAAGTTTAGTTGGTAATTGTTGCATCTACTATGAAATAGATCTGGTGTAGATAAAAATAGAGTTAAATATACTAGTTAATATATAAATCTAGTATAGATAAAAATAGAGTTAAACATACAAGTTCCTAACTGGAACTTAACTTTCAAGGGTAAGGGTGCTGTCAAGTATTAAGCTATGTCCTTGTCATAATCAGTTGTTATATTCATAGCAGCCTTTCCTAAAATGTGCTCCATAGGTCCATACATGCTCAAAGTAGTTTGGGAATCTTTTGCTATTATGTCCAACCATTTTGGAGCTTCTCCATGCATCTTTAGCAAGTTTAACTCTGAGAAGTCTTATAGGCAAAAATAATAACCACAATTTTCTGTTATATTAAATTCAGGTTTTGTCTAATTTATTTTATAATAGAACTGTTTTATGGATGATTTCCCAAACTTGTGTTCTGCAGAACATTCTTTGGATAGCATGACTTTATTGTTAAAATTCTTAAGGTTCACATCTGTCATCTTGTAATAATCTTGTGTGAAATATAAAGTCATTTGGACTAAACTATAGACCTCCATCTGCCCTCCCTTCTCCACAGGAGAAATTACAGGTTTATTTGAGGATCAAACAGTTTTCAACTGAAATGTTGTTAGGAGGAAAAAAAATCTTTTAGAGACTAATAATTGCAGAAAGAAGATAGTGTTATACCAGCCAAACCAATTTTGTGAATTAGAGCTTTAAATTGGAGAGTTGTTCCTGAAAATAGCTTGTTTTTAAGCAAAACTTTGTTGGCTTTTGGTGGTACATTTTTACCATCAAAGGCATGAATATGGGTGATTTTAAACTGTGACATATTTCTTGTATTCAAAACCAGGGCTTATGGAGGAAACAACACTTTCTTTAACTTTTCAGAAACAGTTGGCTTGACCATCATGGCATTTTTTTCTAGCTTGTTTAGGATATTAACCTTTTATTAAACTGTAATGGTCCTTGGAGATCTTTTCCAAGCCCATACTTGACAGATGTGTAAACAGAGCCCCATAAAGCTGTAGTAACCTTTCTAAGTCTCTTTGTTGGTGACAAAACCAGAACTAAATCAAGGTCTCTCACTTATATATCATTTACCTGTTCAATGCCTCTTTTTTTTCTTACATGTACACTCTGTTAGAAAGGCATTAACTGTTTATTTTGACTAGGTAGTAGGGAGGTAGGTAGGTAGATAACAGATAAGAGCCTGTGATTATGAACTCTTTTATGTTCAAGATAAGAAGACCCTCCATAGGAGCTTGGCTGTCTTCTTTTAAAAAGAACTTCACCTACCTTAGGCCAGTCCTTTGATACTGTTCACTTGAAAAATTGATTCACCTTAAAGAAAGAGGTGTGTGTGAAAGAAGGTCATGCTCCTCATTTTATCTGTCTGTCTTATTTCAGGCAGACAGATTCACTGTATCAAGGTGGTATTTAAGAACTGGCTCATCACCAAGCACTTGAGAGATATTGCTTAGTTATAAATCATCATGTGGTTATCCTCCCACACCCAGTTTTAGCCTCTCTTCTTTCTTCATTGCCTATGTCTAGAGCTGGGGGACTATCTCACTCCATAGACAGAAAAGGAAGGTCAGATCCAAGGAAGGTATTTCTTCTGCTAGGTTTAACCCAGTTGTAGCAAAACCAAAGTAGAAATCGAATGCCTCTGACTTTCTTGCTTTAGGTAGAAGGATTTAATAGGCTAGTGATCATAGGAAAGGCCTGTTATTTAAATTCCCCAACAAAAAAATTACCATAGAATTTGTAGTCTGGTATTAGCTGTATCTGTGGTGTAGCATCATGCGAAGGGAAGTACATGAAACTCCTTAATGGGAGATCTGGGTTCTGGGCTGCACTTCTCTGCCAAGTAGCAGGGGGATCCTGGGGAATTAAAGGAATGTTTTAGAGCCTCATTTGGCCCAGTGTCTTCATTTGGGCTTGGGGAGTCATGATTCCTGTCTTGTCAACCTCCTGGGGTTGTTATGAGGATTAAATGAAATAATGGATATGAAAATTAGGCTTTGTAAACTGCAGCGCACACTAGAAATATGTGTAAGGCATTGTGATTATCAATAATAATGGCAAACACACACTGCTGCCTTTGAGCCAGGTACTATTTTAAGCACTTTCTATCTGTTAGCTCACTTAATTCTGACAACAGCTCGGCTTAGTCAATGAATAGCTGGACATCCTGAATCAGCAGGTCTGGCCTCTCACCTGGATCAACTGGAGATACACTCTTTGATTCTGAGCACGTCCCTTCCCTTCCCTTCCCCGGGCCTGAGTTTTACTCTTTGTAGAAAAATCACTGAGACTCAGATTGGATGTTAGGGTCCTTCTGTTCTGGTATTTATGATTCTGTTAGTCTTTTGGCTCCCATGGGCCCAGCCCCTGATTATTAACCAGAGCTCACATTTCACTGAGTATTATCATCATCTTCATTTTACAAATAAGGACACACACACACACACACACACACATACACACACACAGCTCATGTACATTTCCCAAGGCTGCACAGCCTTTAAGTGGGGGAGCTGGAATTGATGCCTCACTCTTGTGTTCCAGAATGACGGCAGCTAGATAGATTTGGGTAACTCTCCAGCTATCCCAGGTGTGTTGACAGAATCCTCATCTAATCAGCATCATGATTATCATTTAGGTCTTTGGGTTTTCAGTTGTTGTTATCATTAACTCCACGATTAGATTTCCAGCTTCTTGATTGCAGGGTTTTTTCGTGCTGGGATGTGTGTTTCCAGTGTCTTGCACAGGGTTTGACACAGGGATAGTGTCCCACTGTATGCACACTTTGTTTTCTGCCCATTCTTTCAATCCTTTGAACCCCTCAGGGAGGTCTGCTGTTGGCGTTGGCCAAAACTGTGTTTGGCAGGATGGCTTTTTCACATCGCCTCCCATGGAGCTGGGAAAGCCATTTGAGGAGGCTGCTGGGGCATGGATATGGACACGCTTCTCCACAGGGGAAACGTGTTTCAAGTTGTGGCCCGTTTGTTTTCTGTATAACATGTGGAGTCTGATTTTTCTCAGGCTGCATCACTTTACCAGTGTCTTCTGGCTGCTTCAGCTTTGTTTTTTGCTTTGACATTTTATCTTTCTAAAGACCTGCTTTTATTAGGCTCTGCTTGTATACAACACAGGATTTGTGGACCAATTACATCTGGGAAAGAGAGAAACCATTGAAATTGGAGATAATTAACTCTCAGAGCCCAAGGAAACTGACATAAATATTAGACCATAGACATTTTCGACCTCTGACTCTGCCTGCCTTCTTTGCAGGGTGCTGTTCCAGGATGTAATATTGGGATCAGCTTTCTTGGAGGGTTACCTCTATCTGTTAACCCCCTCAGTGTGCTTATTTTACCATTGACCCACCATGAATAGCCTTTCCAATCCCCATTGAATGACCCACTAGGGAGTTCATTGATTCATACATTTATATGTGAATTATTTGATATTATCTACATGTTAGGCACTGAAACAGGCAAAATAGGGGATACCAAAATGAATTAGACACAATCCCTGCTCTTAGGACCTAATACCTTTGAAGAGGGGAGATTTATTAATTTATTCAACAAGTAGTTCTTGATTTCCCACCATGACCAGGTATCAAGCACTTCGTTGGAACTGTCGGTACTTGGCAGATACAAGCCCTCTCATCACAGGGCTTTTGACCTAGGGAAGAAAAACATCACATTAACAATTTTAGGTACCACAGAGGAAAGGTACTGATTGTTGTGAGAATTTTCAACTGTTTTTTTTTTTTTTTGGCCTAGTTAGGGGGAAGTATGTTTCTCCAAGGGAGTGGAGTTAGCCAGCAGAACGTAGGAACAAGATAGTGGGTTTAGACGCAGATCCCTTTCATATAAGATAGAAAGTGGTCGGTGCCCAGCTCAAGGGTTGTGGAAATTGAAAAGAGGAAGAATTTTTTAAAAAATTGGTTTGCTGACAAATTCTCTTATTGCCCCCCTCTTGAAATGGTGGATTTTAGTAGTATCATGACTTGTAATTGTAAATTGATATAAGAAAATGTCTCTGTTTTCCCTTACTACCTAAATCTTTTAAAATAATGTACTATATTTCATATGTATATACAAGCTCCTTGAATCCAATTAATAAGAAAAACACTTTTCATGTTGTTATTAGGTAATATGAAAATAAATTTAAAAAATCCCAAATGTGAAGCCTTGAGCTTCCTGCTGCAATCTGGGAGTGTCTTGTTGTAAGAAATGGTTTCAGACCTATCATTTTCATTCCACATGAATTTATTTATTTATCGAGTGCCTTTCCTGTGTTAATTGCTGCATTAGACTGTTGGAGGTGAGAGGAGAAGGGTGCAGGCAAGGCCACTGCTCACAGCTGTTCCAGTTGTGTCTTGCTTGAGGTCAGGAGGGCAAGTGAGGCTAAAATCCCACCTTTCACTTGCCAGACCAAGGAAAGGGTCCATTGTTTTTCTAACTTGCACAAAATAACCTAATGGTTAACAGAGGCCTGAATATGGGAATGTATGGCATAGGTATGTTTTTCTCTGTAAGCACTCCTAGTTTACCTGATGAGGCAGACATGGGAATAAACATGAAATGTGTTAGCCAGAGGTACAAATAACATTCTGATGGAGTTTTATTGAAGTATTTTAACTACAACAGGATGGGGAGAATCAATTTATACAATATTTGATGAGCCTAGCAGGATGGGCAAGTTTTCTTCTTTAATGATAGTTTTTCTGTATATAATTCAATTAATTAATTTAATTAAAGCATACTAGTCAATGGATTTTAGTGTAGTCACAGAGTTGCACAACCATCACCAAAATCAATTTTAGAATATCTCTATCACCTGAAAAGAAACCTTATATTCTTAAGTGTTCACCCCTGAGTTTTCCCAAATCTCTTCTCACCTAGTCCTCAGAACCACTAATCTACTTTTTACTATGTGAAGTTGCCCATTGTGGACATATTATATAAATGGAATCATACAGTATGTGGCCTTTTGTGGCTGGTTTCTTCTACTTAGCACAGTGTTTTCAAGATTCATCCATTTGTAGCATGATGAATAGGTTTTTGAATGGTGGAGAATGGAAGGAGGTTTACCCTGAAATGATACATTAGAGAATGACCATTGTAAGAAACTATGGGCTATGTTTGAAAGGTTGAAAGTAGAATATTAGGTCTTCAGAATAGGGTGATGGGGAAATGAAGTTGGAAATTTAATTTGGGAGCTGATCATGGAGATTATGAATGTTTGGACTTCTTCTGGGATGTAGATGTTTTTGAGGGGGGAATGATATGACATGATGGGTACAATTTGAAGAAAAATTGATAATTAAACCTGTAAGGTCACCAGGTTGGTAGTGGAGAGCCAGGTGTGAAACCAAGAACACCTAACTGCCAAGGACTTTCCTTATACACCACTACCTTTTACTTTTTATGTTTATTAGCTGGAGTAAGTAGAAAAAACATAGATGATTTTTCTTTTATGATTATTTTTTAAACTATTAGAAGCATGAGGAAAAAAACTCTATAGGTTATAAATGTGGTTTCTCAGGTGCTTGGCATGACACAGCATTTTCATGGTAAAGCCCACTCTGTATGTTTTTTTATGTTATGAGGAAACGGGCCCTCTTCTAGCCCATCTGTCTGCCTCTATACTACCCTCTAACCTACTGTTTTGGATACAGAATCTTTCCTTGTTTTGGTTTCCTTTGGACTCATGGCCTTGAATATTTTCCTTATATTCATTTGACAGATCTCCTGCCAATCAAGTGGAAGCCAAAGGTATTAGCTATTCTTGGGGCAGTTGGCCTGTGTTTGCATCTCTTATAGTCAAGAGAAATCTCTCATTGCTTGTTTCTGAGCTCTTCACATCACAGGATTTTGCAAGCAGGATTTTAGAAATTATGTGGTTCAAGGGTCATTGAGTTAAGGGTTAGTGGTACATGAGCCTTCTCAAATTGTTTACATAATTCTCTGTATTTGTGTAGAGGTGTATTTTCCCCAATAAGATTCTCAAATGGGTTGTGTCCCTCAAAGGGGGAAGAATAATTTATCTACTAATAATCTTGAACATGTATTGAGTATTTACACTATACCATGTATAGTAATCCTTGTAAACACCTTGTGTTATCTCATTCAATCTTTATAGATCATCCTCATGGATTAGGAAACTGAGTCATACAGCAGCTAAGTTGACTTGCCCAAGGTCAAAGAGCCAGTAGCTTACAGAACCTAGATTCAGACCCTGCTCTCCGATGCCATTCTTAACATCATTCTTCTGTGTTCTTAACCTCCATACACTTGGCACTAGATGCTAGAATTGATTGACTCTCCTTTAAGAAATGGGTAGAAGAGGCCCAGAGAGAAGTGAAACATGTCCATGATGTTGCTATGATTAAAAACACAAAGCTGTCAACATGTGACAATAATGCAAACACACCGAAAGTCAGATATGAGGCTTTAACATATAATTTGTAAATTAAAATGTAAAACTCCTTTTTGACCTTTGCTTATGCCACTGATCCTTGTCTTCTTGCTTTTCTTCTGCTTCTTATCTCCTTCTCCTTTTCTCTCTTCTCCTCTTCTTTCCCCCCTCCTTTCTTTTCTCAACAAGAATTATTGAGCCTTCACCTCATCCAGGGAGAAGATGGCGTTATTGGTAATTGAGTGTTTTAATGTTGCTAAAATTGTTTTATGGTGAGGGGACCTGGGGACTGTCCTGCTCCTCTGTGGCCAATGTCTCTGTGCCCTGGAAGGTTTTCAATGGTGATGTCACACTTAAATCAACATTGAGGGAAAAGCAAAGTGCTTGACACTGATGGTTTATCCTGGTACATAGGAATAGGGACCCTCATTTCTGGTTTTGAGGCATGGTTAATATCATTCATTGAAATAGGTGGTAACAAAGGAAGTTTAACTTTTATGTGGGTAGAGGGTAGGAGGAGAGTTCTTAGAGCTTTTCAGTTTTGAGAGTTTTGCAAATGAATTATTGTGTGTTTAAGGCTGGAGTTTAGAAGAAAAGTCCAGACTAGAGTTGGGAGCAATAGATGAGGTGCCTCAGGGAACTTTTGAAGAGAGAGGGAAAGAGAGAGAAAGCCCTTCTTTCTTTATTCCTTCCATTCCTTCTAAGATTTGGCACCTATCTCAAGTTCCATTTGCCCAGATAGCCCTTTTTAATCATTCCTAACCTAGCCAATGTCCACTGGTCTCTGAAGTCCTGTAAGTCTACTTTTGTCACTTATTCATGTGCTTGCTTAGGTCAGCTGCATTTACTAAAAGAAGAAGGGAGGGGTAACAATACAGTGGAGATCATATTTGTCTAGAAAGCAATAGACCTGTGCTTTGAGTCTAGGCTTTGTTATTTGCTATTTGTGTGGCTGATTGATTGATTTTCTCTCAGCATCAAATGCTAAGTTTATAAAATAGAATTAATAATAATGTCTGCCCTATCTCACAGAATTGGCATTCACTTTTTAACTATGAATAATGGATGTGAAAGCTCTTTAAAAGATATTTCACATATAGACTCAAAGTAAAGGGCTGGAAAAAGATGTTTCATGCAAATGGAAACCAAAAGCAAGCAGGAATAGCTATATTTATGTCAGATAAAACAAAGTTTAAGTCAAAACAGTAAAAAAAGACAAAGAAGGTCACTATATAGTGGTAAAGGGATCAATCAGCCCAACAATAGCATGTAATGATTCTAAATATATATGCATCCCATACTGGAGCATCCAGATTTATTAAGCAAATATTACTATCTCTAAAGAGAGAGATGGACTCCAATACAGTAATAGTGGGGGAAATTCAACATTAGACAGATCATCTAGACAGAAAATCCACAAAGGAGCATTGGATTTAAACTAGACTCTAGACCAAATGGACCTAACACATATTTGTAGAACATTTTATCTGATGGCTGCAGAGCATATATTCTTCTCAGCACATGGAATATTTTTCAGGATATACCATATGTTATGCCACAAAACAAGCCTCAACAAATTGTAAAAAATCATAATTACATCAAATATGTCCTCAGACCACAATGGAATAAAACTAGGAATCAGTAAGAGGAATTTTGTAAAATATACACATACAGGGAAATTAAACAACATGGTCCTGAATGACCAAATGGGTCAATGAAGAAATTAAGATGGAGGTAAAAATATTTTTTGAAACAAATGAAAACAAAAGACAACATACCAAAACCTGTGGGATATGATACAGCATAAGCAGTGCTAAGAGGGAAATTTATAGTAATCACACCTACATCAAAAAAGTAGAAATATTTCAAATAAACAATATAATGATATGTCTCAAAGAAGCAGAAAAGCTAGTTCAAATCAAACTCAAAACTAGCAGAAGGAAAGAAGTAATAAAAATAAGAGCAGAACTTAACAAAATGGAGAATAAAAAAATAATACAAAGGATCAGTGAAACAAAAAGTTGGTTCTTTGAGAAGATAAACAAAATTGAGAAACCTCTATGTAGACTAACCAAGAAAAGAAGAGAGAAGACCCAAATAAACAAAATCAGAAATAAAAATGAAATATCATAATTGATACCACAGAAATACAAAAGATTAGTAGAGACTATTATGAATAAGTATGTGCTCACAACCTGGAAAACCTAGAGGAAATGGATAAGTTCCTGGAAACATACAACCTGCCAAGGTTCAGTCAGGAAGAAATAGAAAACCTGCAGTGACCAATGACAAGTAGTGAGATTAAAACAGTAACAAAACATCTTCCAACAAAGAGAAGTCCAAGATTCTTAGCTGAATTCTACCAAATATAAAAAGAACTGATACCAGTCCTCCTCCTGAAACTATTGCAAAAAATTGAAGGATCTCTCCCCAACTCATTCAATAAGGCCAGTATCACCTTGATACCAAAATCAGACAAGGACAGAACAAAAGTAGAAAACTTTTGGTACATCATATCAATAGATTGAAGGACAAAAACCATATGATCATCTCAACAGATGTAGAAGCATTAGATAAAATTCAATATCCCTTCATGTTAAAAATTCTCAATGAAAGAGGAATAGAAGGAACTTACTTTAAAATAATAAAGGCCATAGATGACATAGCTAACATCATACTGAATGGGGAATTTCTCTAACATCTGGAACAAGACAAGGAAGCCTGCTTTCACCACCCCTATTCAATATAGTACTGGAAGTCCCTGCCGAGCATTCTGGCAAGAGAAAGAATAAAAAGCATCCCAATTGGAAAAGAAGAAATCAAGTTGCCCCTCTTTGCTGATATTATCTTTTATCTAGAAAAACCTAAAGTCTCCTCTGAAAAACTCATAGATTTGATAAATTCAGTAAAATTGCAGCATACAAAATCAATATACAAAAAGCAGTAGCATTTCTGTATACTAATAATGAGCTAACTGAGAAAGAAATCAAGAAGGCAATCCCATTTACAGTAGTTACAAAAAATATCTATGAATAAATTTAACCAAGGAGATGAAAGATCTCTACAAGGAAAACTATAAAACACTGATGAAAGAAATTGAGGACACAAATGGATGGAAAGACATCTCATGCTCATGGATTGGAAGAGTTAATATCATTTAAATGACATACTGCCCAACACAATCTGCATATTCAATGCAATGTCTATCAAAGTACCAATGTCATTTTTCACAGAATTAGTAAAACATAATTCTAAGATTTGTATGGAATTACAAAAGAGACTGAAAAGTCAAAGCAATCCTAAGCAAAACAAACAAAGGTAGAGGTATCATACTACTTGACTTCAAACTATATTAAAGGATATAGTAACTAAAACAGCATGAAATTGGTATAAAAACAGCTACATATATATATATATATATATATATATATCTATGGAACAGAATAGAAACTCCAGAAATAAATCCATGTTTTACAGCCAAATGATTTTTGATAAATATAATAAGAACATACACTAGAGAAAGGATACCCTTTTCAATATGTGGTGCTGGGAAAATTGATATCCATATGCAGAAAAATGAAACTGGACCCTTCTCTCTCTATATATACAAAACCAACTCAAGTTGGATTAAAGACTTAAATATAATACCCCAAATTATAAAACTACTAGAAAAAAATAGTGAAAGCACTTCAAGACATTGGTTTAGTCAAAGATTTCATGGCTAAGACCTCAAAAGTACAGACAACTTTAACAAAAATAGATAAATGGAACTATATTAAAAAGCTTCTATGCATCAAAGGAAACAATCAACAGAATTAAGAGATAACCTGTTGAATGGGAGAATATATTTGCAAACTACTTATTTGACAAGGGGCTAATATCAAGAAAATACAAGGAACTCAACAGTTAAGAAAACAGATAATCACATTAAAAGTGGGGCTAAGGACATGAATAGGCATTTCTCAAAAGAAGACTTTCAAATGGCCAAAAGGTATGTGAGAAAAGGCTCAGCATCACTAAGCATCAGGGAAATGGAATTCAAAGCCACAATGAGATATTATCTTACCCCAGTTAGAATGGCTATTATTAAAAAGACAAAATATAATACATGGTAGTGAGGATGTGGAGAAAAGGGAACTCTTAGGCCCTGTTGGTAGGAATGTAAATCTATACCACCACTATTGAAAACAATATGGAGATTCCTCAGAAAACTAAACATAGAACTACTATATGATCCAGTAATACCACTCCTGGATATTTATCCAAAGGTAAAGAAACCTATATATCAAAGGAATACATACACTCACATGTTTATCACAGCACTATTCACAGTAGCAAATACATGGAATCAGCTTAAATGCCCGTCAGTGGAGGAATGGATAAAGAAAATGTGGCATATATACACAACGGAATACTATTCAGTTATTAAAAAAAGAATGAAATCGTGTCATTTGCAGACGTGGAGGGAACTGGAGGTCCTTATGTTAAGTAGCATAGGCCAGGCACAGAAAGATAGCTGCCTCATTTTCTCACTTATATGTGGGAGCTAAAAAACTGACCCCATGGAGATAGAGAATAGAATGATAGTTCCCAGAGGCTGGGAAGCATGTGTGGGAGGAGTTGGGGATAAAGAGAGGTTGGTTAGTGGGTACAAACACACAGTTAAATAGAACAAAGCCCCAATATTCAGTAGCAGAGTAGAGTGACTACAGTTAGCAACAATGTATTGCATATTTCAAAGTAGCTAGAAAAAAGGAATTGAAATGTTACCAACACGTAGAGATGTTAAATATTCAAAGTGATGAATACCCAAATACCTTGACACGATCATTGCACATTTGATGCATATGACAAATATTTCGTATCAGTAAATAATAATAAATGAATAAAAATAAAAGGAGTCTTTAAAATAAACTGCCTTTTCTCACATTTACAAGTAGTAGTTATTATGATGTTTGTTTTCACTCTGGCTAAATTGTGAGCTTCTTTGGATTTATATGCACTTTTTCTTTTTTTTTTTTCCCAGTTGTTTCCTTTTTTTTTTTTTTTTTTT
>VBSM01000272.1:41185498-41213959 GCA_008086735.1 Cheirogaleus medius
TTTTTTTTTACAGTTGACCCACTTTTTCTTTTTTAGCCACCGCAGTGCCTAGAACAATGCTGTGCATATTAGACATTTATATGCGTGAGTCTAATTATAGTTTCATTTCTTTTATCTTCTTTTTCTTTCTTCTAGTGACAACATTTTTTTGAAGAGTTTTCCCCAGAAGTTAGTTAGGTGCTAACATCTCCTTTAAAGAGCTTATTCTTTGACTTTCCTGGTCTACTCTCTTGCATCTTATGCCTCTCCTCCCGCTATCTAAGGCCTCTGTCTCCTAATATTACTATTCTGTCCCTGCAATGACGACTTTAGTGTTTCTGCTGATACTTAAAACCCTGTTAGGGATAGGAGGTCCAATTGCATCACAGAAACTAAGGCCCAGAGAGGTTTACTTTATATTTGGTTCAAGTCAATATGGGTGCTGGCTTATGGGCAATGCCCATTCGGTGCTTTTCACTGAGGCTTACTGGTGTTTAGCTTCAGTGTTTTGCCCTTAAATTTTTTTTTTTTTTTTTAGTTTTCAGGATGAAATTACTGTATTTTCTCACAAGTTAAAATTTTATAAGGATTCTATTTTTGAATCCAATTCAATTCTTTTCTAGCTCAGCTTGCCCTCTCTTTTTTACCCTGTTGTGGTATATTTGTTCCTAGACATAATTAGGGATGACACCAGTCACAGAACATATTTTGATGTATATCAGTGGAAGATTTAGTATGTTTATTTTATTATGTTGACTGTAGACACTATGGACATGTATAGTTAATTTTAATTGACATTTTGTTAATATCATTCTCAATTTTCTTTGCTTTTTTCTTACCTCCTTTAGCATAGTGTGTTATAAATAAGTATACATTTTATTTAATAAAATGTATAAAATATGTTTATGTATTTACAGTTGCCTTGAGTCTTTTAATTACGTAATATCAAAACAACAATAATGTAAATTTTCAAAAAGAATGAAGAAGACCACTTCCTGCAATCTCACTTTCTGGACAGCTCACCTCTTCTCATTTTTTCTTCTTCCCTTTTAGCCAGTTCTTGCCCAAATATGGGTATATTTTGACATTGCTTCAGTTATAATGTGTGCAGAATATTTTACTTTACTCTTCCCACTTAATATCATTTCTAAATTTTGGTGTTGCTACATATTCTAATTTATTTCAAAATTTCATTATATATTATTGTTTTTGTTATTTTATTTCCACCAGATTTATATTTAAGGCAGAGTGTCAAAAATGAGATGTTTGGGTCAAATGGCATTTACATTTTGGCTCTTAAAATAATTACCAGCATTTCATTTCCAAAGAGTCATTAATCATTTATACCACTCCAGCAAAATATTTTCATTTATCAGAACATGTGTTTTTATACATCTCTCTCCACAGAAGATATAACTGTGTGTTATTGTATGTTTTACTTCTGCTAATTTAATATTCAACATGTTTAAAATGGTACTTCATTGTGTTAATTCTTATCATCTCTGACCAATAATAGTAGGATTCTTTTTCCATGTGCCTTTTCCTAACTTTATGTATCATTTTATGAAGTATAAGTTCGTGTCCTTGCCCATTTGATCTATTTGGTTTATGTGATTTTTTGGGATCCAAAATATTTATTAGCCCTGTCTGATGTATTTGTTGCCAACGTTTTTTCCAAGTCTGTTTGCTTTTGTAGTTATGGTAGTATGTGTGTGTGTGTGTGTGTGTGTGTGTGTTTGCGTGTGTGCACACACATGTACACGTGTATGTGTATTAATATATGTATACACTCATACACATTCAACATGGTTTATATAGTTATGGGGATAGTATCACTTGGCAGATGGAGCTCCCCTGATGATCCAGGTGCTTACCAAGGGACCCAAACTATCTTAAGTTGTTAAGATATTAAGAAGAAATTTCAGAAGTCCAGGGGTCATTTCCATGATGCATTTGAAGGGCCAGAGAGATGAGGCATGTCCAACTTAGTGTATCTTGCTGCTGCTTCCTCTATGTTTACCCTAAAGATCAAGATGTTCTTAGAGTATTTGGGGGACAGCCTCAGACCAGTACCCAGTCTTTCTTGCTGAGACTTTGTCTCTCCTTGGCATAGCTACACATACATAACCCTACTTTCTTTAAGGATCTAGTTGCTTTTACTTATTTTAGATAATACATCCTTTTATGGCTTAGCTTAAATGTAACTGCTTCCTTATCTATCACCCCGAGTGAGAACTAATTTCTCTCTGTGAATGCCTCACCTTTCTATAGTGTATTAGTTATAGCCTCTTTATTGAAACTTTCACTTTTTACCTTGTACCAGAGTTATTTATGAATTTTAAAAATCTCCGTTAAGACAGATACTTTAATTCTTTTTCTGTTGATACAGGACTTGCTGGATGATTGAGTAAGCATGGGCTAGAGTGTGGGAGGAAGTCAGGGCTCAGTCACACCCTCCCTGAGACAGAGCTGAGAAGGGTTAGCAGCGTTCGTGGTGGTTGCACCCCAGGGCTGATGGGCTCAGTGTGGCCCCACAGTGGAAGGGTTTGCTGTGCTTTCTGAACTTACATAAGATACAGATGCTTAAATTTCACAAACAATTAAATGAAAAGAATGTGGTATAGAATGCTATCTTCGATAAAAGTAGCTGCCATTCCCTACAGACCTCTCTGTTTCTCTCTACAAAGAAGCAAGTGTTTAATCTATTTCAGCAAATGTTGAGACCTCTTTCTTTACCAGGTACCGTGTAAGATGCTTTATTACTCAAAAAGGTGATTAAGGTGTAGTTTCTGCCTTCAAGGAGCTGTTTGTACATCTGATGAAGGAGACAGACATTTCAACAGGAAGGTTCTAATACTAGCTAGGCTGGAACCTTTCCAACCTTTAGACACAAAGCATATTAGAAATATGTGGGAAAAAAAAGATTAATCTGAGTGGGGACTCTCATGAAGTTGCCAGTATACTCATCTCTTATTATGTATTTAACACCAAAATTCTTTCTCTCTCCTAAGGTGATTGTTTTTTTGTATTTCACAATTTACCTGCTTTCTGCTTCACCCCAACTTGTAGTCCTCCAATTTTAATTTATCACTATTTGAATAATGCCACAGGGAAGTGAAAGATTTATTCTTTTTCAAAAAGGTGAAGAGAAAAAAAGGTGTGCGGGATGATTGATGTGTAGTTCAACATTGAGAAAACCCTAGGAATTAGGAAGAAAGTTCTGTAGCTTATCAGGAAGCAGGAAACTCTTTCACTGATTGCTGGAAGTGGTTGCTCAGATTCTTGGAAAGTGTGCCTTCAGTAGATAATACTTAAATCACAGTGCATGTACTCAAACACACATGCAAACACATACACATACAATCTCTCTCTGTGTTATTAACTGTTTATTCTTGACTGTCTTTTATTGGTTGGTGTCTTTTACTTTGTTCCTTTTTAAATATTACCTCCACCAGGACCTAATTACAACCCCTCCAATTCATATTTCATCAGAATAGATGTGAGCTTCCAATGTTATCTTTAGGCATTACAAAATATTACGACCGAATTATAGTTATCCATTGTGTAAACAGGTATACAAACATATACTGACTGCCAAATTTGTTGTCAGACTGCAGTGAGAAAAATCTAGGAAATATTTCCCATTAGCTTTTAAATATTACACACATTTTCTCCCCAAGAGCAATAATAATACATATTAAGACTTTTTAAGTTCTAAAGTAAATGTCCAAAGCCAGTTTACCTTTATATTAAGTTAATGTTTAACTTAGCCATTAAATTATGAGGAAAGAACTATTTCAAAAAGACATATGTTGATATCCACTACTCTGTTAAATAGTCATATTTAGAAGAGAAGTTTAATTCAAATTCCAACACATCAATGCATTTTATAGGATTTTAAAAGCAGTTACTGTCTTAGAGGGTAATCGAACATCACTATATTTAATTACTTATTTATAATATGTGAAAACATTATAAGGACCCCAGAGTAGGTTTACCTTTCAAAAAATGAGGCTATAATATGCTACATAGGAAAGAATACTATATTTTATATCTGTAGACCTGGATTCTAGTCTTAGGTCTGCCTGTTACTTTTTCTGTAAAACTTTGAAAAGTCCTTTCACATTGCTCAGTCTAATTTGCCCACTTTTAATAACGAAGGAATTATAAACCTCAGATCTGGAAGGAACTTAAGAATTGGTCCCCTCTTTGTATAAGTAAAGTTGCAATATGATATTAAGTTCAGAACGTTTAGTTGGGAAAAAATGTTACCCATAAATCTACCACCTGGTTACAGGTACAACCTATCATTTTTGTGTGTAATGCTTTTCCAGTCCTTAGCCATTACCAGAAATTACCCGTAGTGCTGTATCTCTTAAATTCATACATTAAGCATTTTTAATATTGCTGCATATTCTTAAATGATTATAATTTTAATATCTGTTCAATTTCATTGAGTGGCTATGCCATATCTAAATTATTCCATTATTTAAAAGTTTTATTATGATTAACATTTCTACATAAATATAGCTTAGTTCCTCAATAATCTTGTCTATTGTCTATTGATACTTTTGCACAAAAACAATGAGCTGAGGACCCGTGATGGAGACCATCTGGTCCTCATGGTCTAGAATATTTACTACTTAGCCCTTTACAGAAAAAGTATGAGGACCTCAGGTCTAAACTTAAAAAAGTTACTGTTTCCAGTTTACTATAGATATGATAAATCTCTTCTTTTTTTCCTTAGGCCTTTTTTTAGAGACATGAAGTCTTTGGGTTGAGATGTCAGGGTCAGAGGTTAACATTTTTATGGTGATTCACATCTACTTATGACTTGTTTTCTAAAAGGGATATTTTTGTAACTTTAGCAGGAATCTGTGAGTGAGTCAGTATCCTTCTCAATCATGCTAGCATTAAGTATGTTCTTTTTTGGTATTACCATTTATCTGGTTATTGTAAGGTTAAATGTGCCTCCACATGCCTCATTTCCAGTTATGTCTTTTATATAGCATTTGAAAATGAATGCTTTACAATTTTCAGGATCCCATTCACAACAAAACAAAGAATAAACATTTTAAAAAGGATTGTACATGCCTTTTAGAAGAGATTCTAGAACTTTTTTGAATCATATGAAGGACCCTTTAAATAAAGAGACATTTAGGTATGTCTAAATGGGTGTATAGATGTTGTTAAGTAGTTATTTTTCTCTACATTTTATACAATCTCAGCACAACTCTTAGGTCAGTTATTCTTGAGTTTTAAGAAAAAAATTCTAAAATTGTCCTGATAATAAACAGCCAAAATAGCTAAGAAAAATCTGAAAAATAAGAGTAATGATGAACAGGTCCAACCCAGCCAGATACTAAAGTGAATTGTAAGGTGACTGTAATTTAAGTGGTGAAGTGTTGGTGCTAGAGTAGATGGGAGACCTCTGCAGTGATAAAACCCACCCAGAAACAAAGCAGCTGCATGTGCAACTTAATATGCAATAAGAGATCCACCTTGAACCATTCTGAAAAGGAAGGATTATTCTAATGGCATTGAGATAATTGGTAGCTGTTAATGAAAGAGTTATATCATGAATATGTATCATAAACTCTCATATAAATTAAAGGTCATGTTAAAAAAAAAAGCTACTGAAAGGCCTAATGAAAAAAAGAAGAGATTTATCATATCTATGGTAAAGTAGAAACAGTAACTTTTAAAGTTTAGACCTGAGGTCCTTAAACTTTTTCTCTAAAGGGCCAAGTAGTAAATATTATAGACTATGTGGGCCAGATGGTCTCTGTCATAGGTCCTCAACTCACTGTTTTTATGCAAAAGTATCAATAGACAATACGTCATACAGCTCATAAATAAATAAATAGAGAATTTATCTGTTTATATGAAGAATCATAATATTGTGAGTGTTAATTTTCTCACACATCTGGACCCACAGTGAATTTTATTAATCTTTTAATTTTTTGGCAAATTGTGCAAAAAAGTAGTATCTCTTTGGCTATTTTAATTTATATTTCCCTGACTATTATTGAATGTGTGTGTGTATGTGTGTGTGTGTGTGTTTGGTATATTTGTCTGTCTATGAGATCTCTTCTTAGTATATGTAGGATTCATTTATCTGACTTATTTTACTTCCCTGTCACCTACTGTCTTAGAGCTCTGAGACCTCAGTGTTATCTCCAGCCCAATACAGACTAATCGGTCACCATTTTGCTTCATGAATTATAACACTTTCAGTGCCTCTGTGCCTACCATAGGGCCTGGGACTTGATTTTCCGCCCACTTCTTACCTGTCTGCTTGCCTGGCTACCTGCAATACACTGAGGATGGGGGATACTTTGCTTCTCTGTCTTGAGTAGTCTGGGTTGTGGTTTACCTACTGCTTAGTCTTCCTGCACTTTCTCTTGGGAATCTTAGAGTGAGTTGTTGCCTGAATCTTATCTCAACCTGCCTATGCCCTTTGGATCCTGAATCCAGCTGTGGATGAGATCTGCCATTGCATTTCTGTCCATCCAGGTGAGCAAACCTAGAGCTTGGCCTCACTCTCTCCAACTGTGCTGCTTTTGAAGAACCATCAATATCAGGTTTTATTCGCTCTTGAGTTATGATAGTTATGTCTGTTTTCCAAAAGATAGAGCTGAGAAAGTGTGAAGTCACTTGCACAAAAATTTCTTAGAGGACACACGATATGAGATTCCTGTTATTACTGAGGTAGAAATGTCATTTTCTTGGAGTCATGTCTCCATGCCCTTGATGAGCTGCGGTAGCCTGGCCCACTCCCCGCCCCACGTCTCCATCGTTGTGTGTGCTATGGGAACAGAGACAATTATGACACAGCCGAGCTGGTTTCTCTTCTCTTTTAGACATCATTGTTTGTCGCCATTCTCATCACCATTTCTTTCCCCAGATTATAAAATTGTAAAATTACTTCTATATTTACATTTTCTTTTGCTCTCTGGGCTTCAAAAGTACCAGGTTTCCTTTGAAATTTCTTTACTGATAATCTCCCTTCATTTGTGTATTGCTCTGCTGTGAGGGAAGCAGAACAGGGATTGTTGTTTCCATTTTGCAGACAGAAATTTAGGCCCTGAGAGGTCTGGAAGGTCTTGGCCCACAGCCACTGTTGGAGTTGGTGCCAAAGTTGGGATTAGAGGTAATACCGGATCCCTCTTGCCGTTTTTCTTCCTGTCCACAAAACTCCTTCTGTTTTATGAGTTTCAGGGATTTTCTTGTCTGAGACATAAAGAAATTAGTGACTTTTCTTGAGAGATTTAAGCATTACTACATTTGCCTAATAATTCTTTTACTCCATCTGTTGGTCTGAGTACTTAAAGTACTCAGTAGTAGCCAGTACATATAAACATTCCTCTTTCTCTTCAGATATTGAGGTAGAAATTTTCAGGGAAGGTAGAGACTCAGAAGAAGTTGCTTGTTGTCTGCTATTCTTAACAATCACTGCAACCACATTTTTGGATTTTTCTCCCTGAGGATTTCTAGCTGTAGGTTGCCACAAAGCATTTGGGGGTCACTGATTCCTGTTTTTTTGTGTTTTTTTTTTCAACTGTATTAAGCCTGTGTGTTAGGTGACCTTTGTGTTCTGACCTTCAGATTTCGGGAACTGAAAATTTAGGAAGTTTTGTTAGGATTTACATCCAAGTAAATTCCCTCATGAGTACAAAGAATCATTAGTGGAGGTGTGGAATGTTAGAGATTAAGGGACTTTCATTCATCTACCTGGTGTCCTCAAACTACGGCCTGCGGGCCACATGCAGCCCGCCGAAGACATTTATCTGGCCGGCTGGGTGTTTTTGCCGCCACTGCCTGTCCTGCTTAGCAGCCAACTCATCCCGGGCCCACAGTGCACACTCTCCAACGGTCTGAGGGACAGTGAACTAGCCCCCCTGTTTAAAAAGTTTGAGGACCCCTGCTAGTCCCTCTGTTTAGAAAACACAGCAGTGAGTGATGGAGCTGAGGGGAGAATGTTAAGATTAGATAAGATTAGGCTGTCTACTGGCTTCTCCACATCCCTCAGTTCTGGAGCTGTAGCAGGCCTTTTCCCACTAGAAGGGAAGCTCTGAGAGGGCTGGCATTGTGCGCTCCGTGCCTTGCTCTTCTCTGTGGTGGTCAGAGTGCTTTGCATGGGCACTCAGGATGCACTGCATAGCGAGTGATTTGAACTGGTCTCTTGTTGATAAAATATCATTATTATCTTTTGGAAAACTAAGTTATAAGATTCTTGAGTGGAGTTTAGTATGGGAAACAAACCACTCTAGACATTTTAAGTGGAAGGGATTTAATCCAGGGTGTTATTTGCTTTGAAATTATTGGGAGGGCTGTATGGAGCAGGCTCTAGGCTGAGCCTCCAGTAATGAATCCCAGAACCACACAAAGCTACTCCATTTTCTGCAGTCAGGAAAGAGGAACATAATGAAACTGCCATGAGACTTTTGAGTTCAAGAATGCATCACTGTACTTGTGAACCAGAGATCAAGAAGCTGTGATTAGGAAGGTAGTAACTGGACAGTGAGACATGGAGTCTGGGTACTCCCTCTGTCTCAGCTGCTGCTTGACAACCACCAGGCTGAAGACTGAATATGAGAATGTGGACACAGAAAAATCTCTTGCCTCTATGACTATGCTTCCAACAGAAAACAGGCCAAACAACAGGTGCACGGCTTTCATCTTACCTTTGCCTTCCAAATCTCGAGCCAGTTACATGTATTTTTGCAGAATTTCTTTTGCAGTCAAACCTTACCTACAAGGCAGCCTCTGTGGCATGGCAAGTTTGAATGTTGATCCACCATATCCAACACAGTAAAGGTTATGGTTTTCACATTTTGGTCACATCTTCCATAAGGCTGTGTATGTAGTAGATATTAAATTGAGGCTGGAATAACAATTATATTCGATTAGATTGCTACTTGTCAGTGTAGCTAATTATGTAACAGAATGGCATGCAACAGTTTTACTTTAGGGGATCCCTAAGGGAAATTCCTACTTATCAGAAAAATGCCATAAGGAGGGAAGACCCTGAGCTGAGAGAGTATTCTAAACTGTTTTGGTTTCAAACATCTTGGAAAGTACAACAGGGAGATAAGCAATATTATAGCAGTGTTTACCATGTCTGGGGGGACTTCCATCTTTAGCAAATATTGTCAACTTTCCATCCTGTGGCTGCACTGTCTCCCCTCTGCCCTAAATAGACATTTAAAATTTGCAATTTAAATCAATGTAAAATAGTTTATTTAAAATAAATTAAAGAGACCTGTGAACAATGGGCCTGCATTGCATTCTTCTGACTTCTTCCTTAACTCTTGTGTAACTGATTTAGAAAGGTGAAATCATTGTTAGTAATCCCCTCTTTTACCCTGGTACCCTATGGAATACATTTTAGATATATTTCTTTTCCTGTTCCAAATTAAGAATAAGGCAGCTAGTATTTGTAACCAAGTATATAAGTTCACTGATTATGTTGATGGGAGTAGAGGACAAGGGAGGTAAGGGGGTAACAATATAATTGAAGTAATAGTCTGATTTTCTCAGAAAAGATGATGTTTTTTGCTTCAGGAGAAAAAGGCTGAGTGAATGTTATTTGATAATAGCTTCTGCTAGATTTCTGTTATATCCTGCTTTTCTCAATTCCTGCAGAGTCATTTTAGTACATTCTTTCCTTCTTACAAAGGAGCACATGCTTCTAGAGCAGGGAGGCCCCCAGTGCCTCCTCTATTTCTTACTGCTAATTGTTCTGCCCTCTTAGCATCTATCTGTAGTAATGAACTCAGAGTATGAGAGGCCTTTAGCCATATGGAACTTTTGGAAGAGGACTCGACTATACTCAGGATTCACTTGGACTACATGACCCAGACCTCATTATTACATTGTTATAAGTAGGTGGCTGTATGAATTATCACCTAAACTAGGACACTTTTTTGAAAAGGGGCACTGTTAATAATTACACTAAAACAGCAGGCAAAAATTAGACGTATTGTCATCCTAGTTATAAAGAACCATGGAGAACGGTGTTTGAAATGTGAACTAAAATGGTTTAAAACCAGAGTTTAACTCTTTGTATTCTCAAATTTTTAAGTTTACTTTGCCTTTTATATAATAATCACTTGCCGAGCACTGATAATGGAGTAGACTGTATCAGGCACTAGGAAAATAAAGGTAAGGAAGATAGCATCTTTGTTCTTTATTCACTCACAGTTTTATGCTATTATTTTAGGGCAGCAGGTTTTCAGTCTGGCTCATAGCATACTAGGCAGCCTAGGGTAATAATGCATTTTATGTTTCCATCCAACTTAAAGTATATTCTGCCAAAGTATGAAGATTTAAATGCCTGGGTAACTGTTTTACCAATTTGTTAATTTTATACTTGGGATCATGTTTAAAATTTGGCATGGATGAACCATTTTTTGCTGAAGAAAAGTTTGAAAACTACTGGTTTGGGATTTAAAATTTTGTTCTAAAATTGTCAGGGTAGTTGAAAAAAATGAAGAGCCAGATTTATTTAACTTGGAACACATAAAGATATAAACTGAGTAGAAAACAAATAAATGACCTTAAATATCTGCAGGGCTGCCATGTTTTAGAGGTTTTGTGATTTCAGAGGGCTAAGGTAGGACCAATGGGGGTCCTTATGGAATACAGATTTTGGCTACAGAGAATGTTCTAGCAGTCATAACTTTTCTGCCATGGAAGGGGCTGCCTTGTGAGGTAATGATTTCCTTGTCATCAGACATGAACTCACAGATGGTGGGTGAGCTTCAACGTAAGCTACACAGTAGATGAAATATCTTCATTAACAGTTTCATGCTTTAAGGACATTAAAATTCTGTATTGGTCAATATTGGATCATTGGCTACTACCTTAAAAATATCTGATATGTGTATGTGCTTGTATTTCCCCAGAATATTAGCCAGTGAAGTACATTCTTCATGTATTTCGTTTTTTTCTTAGTGGTCAATAATTGATAGAAATGTGGAAGGTAGTATAGTAGTACTCTCATCGAGAGAAATTTAAAAGGGAATAACATCGACTGATGTGATTCTGAAACTGATCCGAAACAGCCTAGTTTGTTTTTACTCAGCTACGGTTGGTCAGTGCTTCAACAGATTTTGTCTCTGTTTCAAAATCTTGAAATAAAAGCGGAACAACTTCCAAAATGACTTAAGAAAAAGGTCACCAGATGAAAATGGTTTCAATTGTTTTGCTATTAAATGTGAAATTGCAAAACTAGCCTCTCTTACATAATTTGAACTTGTAACAAATTCTAATGAGAAGCTTGTCTGTTTTTCATACCATTTCAAATACTGAGAAATAATTTCTCTAAGCTCTTAGATTGGTGTCAGATGAAAATTATTATTCTAGAGCATATAATGCATAAAGTTGAATCTCTCGAGGTGAGGGCATGGGCAATATACGTAACTGTAATATTTGTACCCCCATAATAAGCTGAAATAAAAAAACAAATTAATTAAAAAAGTTGAATCTCTTATTTTCTAAAACTGTATATCATAATCCTTGAAGATTGAAAATTCTTATCCCATCCCCCACTTTATTTTTTCTATTACCTAGGCATTTGAATATTTTAATTTAGAAATATGCTTATGTTTTTGCATTAGAATAACATAGATTTGGGGTTTTTAACATAAATATAAGATGACATGTAATTAGAGAAACACAAATTACCTGGAAACTTTAATTTATAGTAATAATATCTAAATTCAAAAATAATAATTTAAATTGTCCAAACTCAAAGCAGAAACTCTAAGCTAGTTTACAAACAGTGGTTGTGGCATAGAATACAAACAGCACAGTTGATAAATGACAGTGTTGTGAGCAATATGGTGTTTAAAAGGATGAAATATAGTAGTTCACATCTTTTTTCTATGATTACTCTTAGCGGGTTATGTGGCCTGAATAACCATTGCTTCACAGAATTACATGCAATATTATCAGATGTAAATGTGGCCTGAGATTCGTCAATAGTGGACTCATATTCACTGAAGAAAAAAATTAAGTATTTCTACCTTTTAGGTTATAAATAAAATTGCATTTTTTCTGTCATCCTCTTCATTTTTATTGGGATATCAAAATGAATTTTCAATACCAGAAAAATAAAAACAAAATTATTAAAAAAATTAAAAGTAATTAAAACGTCTCTCAAGTGGTAGTAAAATTCCATGGCCTGTCTAATGGGCATGACTGACTTGTAAACAGATAACTAAGCCAGAGTGTTTACGTGTTTTAATACAAGTTTGTACAAGCTGTTTGGAGGACACACATAAGTGGGGAGCAATTACCTTGTAGACCTTCCCACTTATTGGTAGGTTTAGAAATAGAAGATTCCAGATAATCACCAAAGAGATTGCCAGGCCTCATTACAGATTATATTGGTGATTTTTCCCACCGTCACTTTTTAATCCTGATGGAGGGGTACGACATTTAGGAATTAGGCAGTTAGCATCTCATCTTTATAAATCCAGATTTGCACTTTCAAAAGTTGATTTACAGAGCTCAGAAGGGCTCAGGCTATTGTTGCCTTTTTCTCTTGGCCTTTTACAGAAAAGCAGTCTGTTAGAATGAAAGACTTAGAAGAAACCTCCTGAAGAACACATTTTTTGCAAGCACAGTACACACTACAGACTAGCCATACTGTTATAGAACATAAGGTATTCTGGGGTGCAATTTTGGAGATCATCTTGTTAATTGCTTATTATTTTAAAGCTAGAGAAATTGAGGTCCAGAGATTTAAAAAAAAGAAAAAAGAAGCGTGTTCTTGATCACTTAGCCAAGTGGAACCATTGCTATTACATGTGACCTAGAGTGCAAGGTTGGGGTCACATGTTTTAGGTGCTAATTTTCAGTGGCATTGTTGCTAATTCTCTTGGAAGAAAAATGATTTACTCCTATGTCCACTTAAATGCCTTTACCCACTCTGTCTAGTTATAATCTAACAAGTAATAGAGTTATTATCTTGTGTAGTGAAACCTTCCCACTGCAAATGCTCTTTGGAGGTGGAACAACTAGGTTCGAATCCAGCCTCTGATATGTTCTAGCTGCTCTGTTACATTGCTTAAGCCATTTCAGCTTTTATAAATCTTGGTTTTTGAATACTCAGAAGAAACAAGTTAGTTCCTAAGATTTCTTCTAGCTGGGACTCTTGATGACCTCTTGGCTCTGGAGTGGCCTGTCCTGGCTGTTGTCAACATTCTGTTTTTTTCCAGGATGGATAGACGTTTTGGCAAACAAAAGCCCAGTTAGTTAGTATTTGTTCTTTATTCTCCTTAGCCTTCTCCTGGGAGTGCTGGTCTTCCAGTGCTATTGTTTCCCTGTCAGGGTTGATTGTTTCCTTTTGTAGTGGCATTGTGAGTCTGAAGTAAACGTGCAGTGTGGAGGCAGGTCACTGTTCTGTCTCACTTCTTTATCAGAGACAATGTTTACTTGTCTGGACCTGCTGCTTCTCTCCCTTGCTGCTGCTTGGTTCATTTGGGATCCTGAAATGCAGCTGGGTTTTTCTTGTCACTCACAGTATTGCCAGGAACAAGTAGTGCACCACTAGCATTAATGTTTTGTTGATCCTGACTCTGTGTAAGGCAGGTTGGCATTTAATGTGTCTATCCCCATCGTACTTCCCTTCACTCTACGTTCTCTGGTCCACGGGGCTCAAAGGAGTTAAAACGTAGTTTTGTAAGAAACCTCAACTCAGACTTATGGGAGTCTCATGGAACATGAGAGTTAGAAGGAATGGTAGTGGGTGTCTAATCTTTAGTTTCCAGATAGGGAGAGGCACTGAGGTTCAGAGGTTAAGGGACTGAAGTCCTAGAACCAATTAGTGACTGGGCTAGAAATTATGCCTGAGTGCTCTGCATCTAAGTCCAGTGCCTTTTCCGGTATTTCCAAGTGTCTCTCAGATAGCCTATATAAAGGCTTGGCATTTCTGTAGTGTTGTTCTCTCATTACCCCTTCTGAGCAATGCCAGCTGTCCACACAGAGAGTGGGGCACTTAGCCAGTGCTGGGCTAGAGCTGTCTGTTAGGAGAAGTTGAGTGAATGCATTGACATTTTCAGCCCGTGGTAGATCCTGCTTTGCCCTTCCCGCTCTATCTGACCTGAAGCTTTAGAGGAAGAGCGATTACATTTGCTGTTCAACTAACAATTGTGTGTAATTTTCAGCCTGCCTTATTCCTCAGCGCTGTCTTCCCACGCTTCCATCACATGCCACGGCATATCTGCTTCGCAATTATGCCAGTAGGGACTTACCTACACCATTTGGAAAAGGTTGGCCTAAAGTACTTATTTACTTGTGCATAATAAATCTTGATTGATACCTTGGTAATCTGTGAGATCAGCCCAAGAGTCCCTCCCACAATAGGGAGGATTGAAGACTCAGGGAAACGGGTGACAAAAAAAGAGAGAACAAAAAGAAGGGATCATGCTTCCTCACTGATGAGCTAAGAGATTCATGGGTGATTTGGAATCTCTATGCCTGACTTTTGCTCAGTGTGGGCTAGTTCAATAGTCAGGGTCTTTCACAGACTCATAAAAGTATGTGAGCAGAGTTGTCATTAGCACTCATCTAATTCAATCACTGCATTTTTAGACAAAAACACTGGCTCCAAGAGAGTACAAAAGTCACACTGTAAGCTCATGGGAGAGCTAAGATTGGAAGCTGGGCCTGAATTCTGAAGATCAGGTTAAAACAGTACAATATGATGTATTAATAGAAAAGGTTAGATAGCTCTAGCCCAGAGAGGGAAGCATGTTGTACTCTTTTAACAAATGATTAAGAAAGCAGTTTTGAAATTCCAGTAGGGTACTGCCTTTTATTTAAGAGAAAAGTTAAAAAAAAGAAAACCTTCAAAGTTATGGGAAAATATTATTAAAATCGTAACTACTTGTTTAAATGAAGAAAATGTTGCTAAAGGACATGGATCCTAAACTCTAGTCTGTTGTCAGCCACTTCAGATGCTTAAGTTACAGAGCATCTCAATCTCTCAATTCTTCTGCCACTAAAATATTGGTGTTAATATCTGTCCCTTTCTTCAGTATCATTCATTTATTCAGTGAACACTGACTAAAAGCCAGGCCTCGGTTTAGTTGCTCAGGGAGATTTAGGGACTAATGCAATGTGATTTAAAGAATAGCATAACTACTCTAAGTCAATTATTCTAAACCGTTGAATCAGAGTATATACACAAAGATCTCCATATGCATTTAATATACAGATAGCTTTGTGAACCACTAGTTTAAGCTTATAGCATTGGATATTAGATAATACCATGTAATGATTGGTTGTTTGTTTTTTAAATTTTGATGTTTTTATATAAATGTTTGTAGAAGAGTAGAATATAGATTTTGGGGAAAAAAAGAAAAAAGAAAAATATGGCCAAACACTACTTAGTTCTATTTCGTGGATAACAGTAACTTGGCATTTGCATGGTATATTTAGAGAGGCTGAGTGGCTTTGTTAGTATTAACTGTCACCTTACCTGTGGCCCTAAGTTTTCCCACCTGTAGAGGGAGGATCTTGCTCGTCATGTCATCTTTTGTAGTCATTTGCATTCTCTTGTGCCTTGATTAGTTTGGTCTATTGACTTGGCGTCCTCGCTTTGTGATCTTGTGGCTCATTATAGTTAGGTTTGAGGGAACAGAATAGAGAAGACATTATGGCAAATAAGATCCAAGAGCTAGGAATGGAGATAATAAGAGCAAAAACGACTTTTGTGAAGTGGTAATCTCCTTTAGATTGTGGTAGTTTCTTTTTTCCTCCCAATAGGGAGGTAGTACAACATTGAAGACCATGGATTTGGGGCCACAGTTCTGTGTCTGAGCTTCAGCTTTGCTATTTGTTAGCAAAAAAGATCCTTGAGCAAAGTATTCAACCTCCTGCAGCCTCACTTGCCTGGTTCACTAAATGTGGATAATGATAGCGCTCCCTCACATGGCAGTCAGGATGACTCTGTGGCCGTTAGAAAATTGCGTGACCTATAGTAAGCCCTCAGTAAACACTTGCTATTTACTGTCAGTCTGTGGCTTTCTTGTACCCACCAGACAGTTAGTGGGAGAAGACAGAAGAGTAGCAGAGAAGGTGATAAGTGAAACCTCTTAGGGTCTTCTTAATTGCTTTGCAGTTGGCACAGTTCCTGAAAGAGCAGTGCCGAGGGAGCAGCGGCTCGCGGACTCCCTTCTGCAGTGGGCACCTTGCTTAGAGGAAGGCCGTTTCTCTTGCTTCCCTCTCTTCTGACGGTGTTTGTGTATTTTCAGAGCCTCTGTGGAGATCTGATCCTCCCTTTCACTTCTTGCTTTCATCATGATTACAGGCTTTGAGTGAAACCTGTCTAGAACCAGAGGAAGTAAAAGCAGGGTAAGTCTTGGTCCAGCAACACGAGTTCTCACCACTCCTCATCTTTCTGTTTACATTGTGTCTCTGTGAGAAGCGGAGAAACCCAACTGACGTGCCAGTTCAGCCATTCGCTAACTTGTGAGGTTTCATCAAACCCATTTATCAAAAAGAAGGGCTGTCATTAAGATTTTAGAGAAAGAAAGCTCTGTAGAGTATTAGAGCCGATTGGGACTTTATAGGTATTCATTTGGCAAATGAGTATCCTCTGTTGTTAAAGGTCGCACTGGAATAGCTGAGATTGGAACTGGAACAGGCCACAGGGACTCTGTGTTTGCACTGTTGCATTTATCACATGCCTTGGATCCATCTTACATGATTTAGTTTTTCTTATGTTGAGTTTTTAGATTTCTGTTCAAAGATAAAATTTCTAGCTTGTTATCTCTCTACATAGTATCTTTAAAAAGCAGAAGTGATTTTATCCTTTAAACTTTTTCCTCAGCTGGTCTCCTGAGTCCCTCTTTTCAGTACAACTGGTCTTGCTCCCTGTCCCAGAGAAATGCCTTGCTTCACCCTGAGCTTGCAGTATTATTTCCAGTCATTGTCCTTGTTGTTTCAGTTTTCTTTCAGAGTCACTCAACTTTCAAAGTCGTCCTAGGTATGGGCTACTTCTGCCAAGCCTGTGCTACCCTTTGTGACGTACCCCGATATGATTCATATGCTTTCTGTGTTCTCTTTCTCTTTTCAAATATATAAATATTTCTTCCTCAGATAGGCTCTATGCTCCTTGAGTAAGGGATGAGAATCTGATTCATCTGGAGCTCTATGTGCACATATAGTAGTAACTTTCACTGGGTGTTGGGCAGGTGGGAGAAGGGAGGAGGGGATGGGTATATTCACACCTAATGGGTGCGATGTGCACTGTCTGGGGGATGGGACACACTTGAAGCTCTGACTGGGGTGGGGCAAAGGCAATATATGTAACCTAAACATTTGTCTTTTGTACACTCATAATATGCTGAAATTAAAAAAAAAAGCCATAATTCATGTTTTTCAAATCTGAAAGATGGGCTTGATTTTGTTATTTAGGAAAAAATGTTCTCAATTGATTCCACATTTGCAGCCAGATTTAAAAACCTTAAGTAAAAGAGATATTCATTGGTTGTTTTTCTATATTGGTTTTGTGCTAGGTCTTGATGGTAGTTTAGAGATATGTAAAATATTGTCCCTCCCCTTTTAAGGAACTCACAGCTGAGTAAATGTGTATGTGTGTGTGTGCATCTGTATGTGTATAAGTAAAAGGTAAAAGCTGTATACTTGTATGTAAAAGGTAAAAGGTGTATACGTGTATATAAAAGGTGCAGAGGGAAACTAGGACAAGAAGGTCCCTGTAACCCCAGTGAAAAGCAGATATCATATCACTGGCTTCAAAAACATGAGTCCTGGGCTTCAAAAACGTGTGTCCTGATTCCCAGCTTAGAGTCTTTATCATTGATTCATATTATCCTCTGCTGTCGAGAAAACTACACCTCCAACCATTTTCTTCCATGCAAGATGGTAATGTAATTCCCAATGACTTTCTCTGAGGATAGAGGCATTTCTTTCTTCTCGCTTTGCACAGGACTTTATGGTATATAAAGCACTTTAATACTGCCTTATTGGTTGTCATAAAAACTCTGAGACTTAAGGAGGACTAGGTTTTTTAATCTTAATTTTAAAGTGGAAATATCTGAGCACTAGAGGAGGTGCCATTCGGGGTTATGCCACTCATTCCCAGCATGGACTGATGTTAATACCTGTGCAACACTGTTTCCCAACTCTCTCCTTCCACATTGCCTCTCTATTGCTATGCAATGTACTGAGGCCTTTATTTTTTCCTGCATTTCCGGTGCTCTTTGTCTTTATAGACATCTGGAGGTAATCATGTAGCCTTCTTAATTAATTCAGTTCAATTAATAAATTACTAGGTGGATTTGGGGCTGGGAGCAAGTGCAGGGTTCCTTCCGGGCCTCCCTGCGCTGGAGAGCTCTTGCAATCAGGCTTGGAGAGCTCTCCTCAGTGGCAGTCTGTGAGGCTCATCCCCAGCAGGCTGGCTGCCTGGAGGGGTGATGGGCTTACCCCAGCAGAGGAGACAGCATTTATTTTTCTTCAAATATGCAATTTGATCAGAACAGCATCTGGGCTGTGCCAGTTGTCCCTCTCCTAGTTAAAGTAAGTTTTTCATAAAGGTCCAAGATGGTGTCAGCTCAGCATAGCTCTTGATGGGCAGAGATGACCTGTGTCTTGCAGATGTTGAATATTCTATCCTCTGGCCCTAAATGCCAGTAATTATCCCAAGCATTGTGGTAACTAATATTCCCCTCTTCTTTATTTCCAAGTGCCCTTTGGTGGGGGGCAGAGCTGCTCCTATAGATGGGTCATTTTAAAGTGTCTTGCCATGTACCTATTATGCCCCTGTTTCCAAAATAAATTTTTGGTAGTTTCTCAATGCCTGCAGACTAAATTTAAATTCCTCAAGTGTGCATGCTGAGCTATCTGGGCTTTGGTTCCATCTCACATTCTAGTTCTTTTGCTAGATACTTTTTCTCTTATTCCCCCTCCAGCCACACTAAACATAAGTACAGTGTACTTTTCTGCCTACGTAACTTTGCTAATCTTGTTCAGGCCCAACCTCTACTGCGACGTCAAGGCTCAGTCTGTATGTCACCTCCTCAATGAAGTCTTGTTAGTTCTGTTCCCACTAAGAAGTGAGCTCTTTTTCTGCACCCCAGCAACATTTTTGTTTTTTGAACCTCATTTAGGTAACTTAAGACCCCATTTAGGTATAATCATTTAACTGGGTTTAGTAGAATACTAATAAAATTGAAGCTTTTATGCAGCCTTCCACCATAGAAACTTTTTCAAGTTAGGATCCATTGCTTATTCATATCTATTTCTCTAAGAGTCCTCTTCCTCCACCTGCTCCTCCTCGTCCCCATTCCTCCTGATGAATCTTCTTCCTCTTCTTCTTTTTTCCTTCTTCCATTTTCTTTTATCCTTCTTGTCTTCCTTCATCCTTCTTTCCAGAGAGCTTTATCAAGATTCATTAAGTATTGCCTTCATTTTAAAAAATTTTTTTTATATTTGTACATCTACAAAAATATTGTTTATTTCTTTTGAATTGCAGATTCCAACAATGTCTCACCCGTCTTGGCTGCCACCCAAAAGCACTGGCGAGCCCCTCGGCCATGTGCCTGCACGGATGGAGACAACCCATTCCTTCGGGACCCCCAGCATTTCAGTGTCCACACAACAGCCACCCAAGAAGTTTGCACCTGTAGTTGCTCCAAAACCCAAATACAACCCATACAAGCAACCTGGAGGTGAGGGTAAGTGCTGGGATTTCAGAGTTTGGCACCCAGAGTGGGAAAGTTGAATGTAATAGAGGTGGTTTGTAGTATAGAGTTGTGCTGAGAAAAGGTAGCTTACAGATTCACAGTGTGGTTATCATAGTGCATGGACTATCAAAGGTTAAGGAGCCCCCAGAAATCATCGAGGCCACCTTCTCATTTAGGCACAAAGAGATTAAGACCTCATATGGGACATATGGCTGTGGTTATATAGTGAAGTAGGGTTAGAGCCCAAACTAAAAATCTGGCCTCTTCAGTCTTAGCTCAGAGCCCTCGTACTGCATTTTCCTCTACCTCCAGCCCATGCTCTGGTAAAGATATGTCTCTCACCCAGTGGTTCCTTCCTCCTGCCAATAGACCAGTGTCCCAAAATGCTGCCAAGCAACAATCCAATCAGGAACCCATTCAAAGCGAACATAATAAAGTGCCTGGAATTTTTTTTTTTTTACCTTCTCTGGCCATTTTCCTTCCCTTAGGCTGCTGTAGGATAAAGTTGTCTGGAGGGTTATGGAGATCTGCATTTGTTGAAGCTTATAGAAAAATCTGAGTGAAGCCTAGTTTCAGGGATTTTAACAACAATATATTCAGTTTACATCCAATGGAGTTTGAAGTTCTATGTGAGCTCGGCATCCCACATGTATGTATGTGTGTACACACACACATTACACCTCACAGGCGGTGTAAATGATGCCATGCTCTTTGGTTGAAGAATTTTCATACTGTAACCACTTTCAGCAGCTCATTCAAACCCATGAAACAATAACTTATAACAAACAGAACATTAGATTTCTGGGAGCTGAGAGAGAAGAGGCAGTGAAAGGAGATCTAGCTTTTCTTTCTCTGTTTTCTGCTCCTGTTCCACCTTTAAAAAATTACCATAGCTTCTCCAGGATGTTTCCAGTTGCTTCTTAGATGACAAATTAGTATGTTTTTTTTTTATTAATACTACCTGAGACTACTTCATGCTCTGTGATATAGTTCAGTCCTTCTTTTTTCTTCTGAGTCAGCTCCTGCTCCCAGTAAACCCTTAATTATTAGTATCTCAGGACCCAAATTATGAGTATCTCAGGACTGATGTCAGAAGCGTAGTCCAGGTGTCTAGCTTGTGTAAGGTGACTGGACACTTAGGCCAGTGGCAGGGAAGGTCAGGCATCATCAGCACACACGGCTGAGCTGTGGCTGTGGACCTTTGGATATCCTTTCCCTAGAAAGGGCAAAAACAAGACCATTAGAAAGCTTCTCTGGAAAAACAATAAATGAAGCCCTTGGTGCTATACTAATCTCCATAGCAGTGCTTGAAGTTTTATTGCCCTTGAAGGAGACTGCATCTTTGCAATTAATCAAGGACTTAGTGAACTGGCTTTCTTTGGCTCATCATTCTTTAGTGATTGCCGGGCTTGGGAATGGGATCTGGAAGAGAATCCCTTTAAACAGGGACAGGAAGAGTCATGTGTTGGTTTCCTCATTTATGTGTTCAAGGTGTCCCCACGTCAGCTTACTAGGAGCATGTTATTTTGTCTTCTAACTTTTGGGGATAGCTAAAATGGACTTCCGTTTAATATGAAGGGAATAAAGACATGGTCAGTTATAGAGTAGGAGGCAAAGGTATGAGGAAATCAACTTTGTAGGCGTGACAGTTGATATATGCTGAGGGTTAGGGTGACGGCAGGGCCTATATTAAGTGGGCTAATAAATGGCACTCATGAGGTGGGGATAAGAAAAGCATATGATGGCCTCCCTTCAGCCCCTGTCACTCTCAGTGCTGTGCATCACAGTGAGTGATCCTGGGGGTGGCTCCCCTGCTGCGACAGGTCCTGCCTGTCTGTGTGTGGCTGTCTTACCCTCCAGGAACACCAGAGTAAACTCTGACTCGTTTGCATGCCCTGCAGCTCACAATTCTTGGCCTCTTCTCAACATGCCACCCCACATACTTCTGTTTTCTGTCAAAATTCTATTTGTATCACTTTCTTCAAAATGTCTAGATCAGCAGTAATCATTCCCTTCCCTGGGTGTCCACATACATCTTATTCTATGACAACCAAATTTCTACTGCTTTTTAAAATTGCTCCTGCTTGTGTTCTTTTACATAGTACACATGAGTATATGCCAGGCTCTATGCCTTTTCATTATGATTTATTGTCTTCCCATATAACACTATGAAGTGTTTTTTCCCCCCATAAGTAAATGGAAACTTAGAAGAGGTGACATTCCCTCTGTGATTTTGTGGCTAGTAAATTTGTAAACGGAAGCTGTTGTCCATATCCAGCATGTGATACTACTTGCCCTTCTGTTCACGGCACTTGTGGCACCAAGCCCTGTATTATAGTGATTCTTCCCTACTTCCCTTATACGAATATAAGCTTTGCTTCCCATTGAAGCAACAAGACATGATTTCTCACTAGTCCTTATGTTCCTTGGAGCTCTTGTTATGCTACTGTGTTTTTAGTAGGAATGGTTGCATATGGTCAAATGTATGTCTGTGTGTTCTTATGTATGTACATGTATTTGGATGGATGGCGGATGCTGGCTGCATGAGTGCACTGCTCGGTAATACTTCCCTTGCAGTAAGGAATTCGGAGTGTGGCATCTTCATGTCAAGCATCTCAGCCCTTTGTTTTCTGAAGTTTTGGTTTATCCTTGCAATTCTGCCAGTCTCTCTCTCTCTAATATAACCTTTCCTGAATCTGAAAAAAAAGATATTTCCCTTTAATGGAGTACTATACAGCTTTAAGAAACAATGGTGATATAGCACCTCTCTTGTATTTTCCTGGATACAGCTGGAACCCATTCTACTAAGTGAAGTATCTCAAGAATGGAAAAACAAGCACCACATGTACTCACCAGCAAATTGGTATTAATGGATCAACACCTAAGTGGACATATAGGAATAACATTTGTCGGGTGTCGGGCGGGTGGGAGGGGGGAGGAGGGGGTGGGTATATACAAACATAATGAGTGAGACGTGCGACATTGGGGGATGGTCATGCTTGAGGCTCTGCCTCGAGGGGAGGGGGGGGCATGGGCAATATACGTAACCGAAATATTTGTACCCCCATAATATGCTGAAATAAAAAATAAAATAAAATAAAAATATATATATATATATACATGTTAAAGACAATTATAGGGAATCATATATATTTAGACTTCTTTTTAAAATAGAAGCTACATGTCTTCCTCTGCTGTATATTATGACACTGGATATTTGTTGGAAGTGTAGGATTTGCTTTTACTTTATATTTAATTTAAATGTTATAGGTGCATTCTCTGTTACTCTAAATATTTTTATAATTCATGTTATATTTTGTTTAAATTTTTATACATTTTAAAAGTTTATATCTTTTTTAAAAAAGAATTTTTTTGTTTATCTAGAATGTTCCTAAAATTTCAAGATAGTAGGTAGCTCAGGTTTTGCTTACAGTGTGGGTTGGTGATACCAGCTCATGTTTCTTATGCCTCAGCTCATGCTTTCTTTGCTTTGAGTAAACTCTTGTCCCCCAATTTCTAGCTCCTAAAATCTTTTAATCCATTGCTTAAAAGTTGACCACGAGGAAGCTCTATCACGAAAACAGAAAGTTAGAACTGATAGAAATCACACAGTGCAGCTGTTTCTGGTGTAAATGTGAAAGCTTCAGCCTGGAGAATGTTCAGTTCTTTACTCAGAGATGCATATTCTGCTCAGAGCAGAATTAGCACCAAACCTCAAGTCCCTTCTAACTCTAGAGTTATTCAGAACCTTGCACTATATTCTGGTGACAAATGACAACTGTTCTATACGACCTCATAACCTCATTATGCATTGTATACAATTCTTATCATAGTGTGCCTTTTAATAGTTTTGTTTGTTATATGCACCTGCCTCCTCCAGTAGACCCTGAACTTTTGGAGGCAGAGGCTGCCTGACTCATTTCTTTATCCACAGCAGCACCCAGCAGGATCTCTGACACATGGGAACTCAGTGGTGTTTGTAGAACTGAATAGGTAAACGCAGCAATGCGCACCTGCTTATCCGGGCACATGTTCTCTAGGTTCTCAGCTACTGCTTAGACTCTGCGGTTCTGCAGCTTCAACCTATATGTTTGAATTACTGTTACCCTCCTTATTTTTAGCTTTTTAGTGGAGGATTTGTTTGACCACTGCTATCTTGAAGTTACCAATTACATTTCTCACCTTGGTACTATGTATATGATCTCTGGGGTTTGCTTTCTCATTTTTAAATTCTGACTGTGAAAGTAGAAAAGTACCCAGATGTTGTACGTATCAACTTGTAATTTTGTGATACCCATATTTATAATTTTCTTTTATGAGATATTTTGCTAATAACCTTTTTCTAAAGGGCTTTGGCACACTGAAAAGTGGGGCGTGGTTTTTCCCATTTAGTAGCTCTTTAGGCCTCAAGGTCCTTTTATTTGACTTCCATTGTTCTCATACTTTTCACTGATTTTATAACAACTCGTGTTTCCACAGCTAACTTAGAATACCCCTACGTTTCCAAATGCTTTCCTTGTTTCCAGTACTGTAGGCTTATGAGCCCATATCTATTTTTATTAAGTTTTGTCTTCCTAGAGATTTTACAGTGTTAACTGTCTATTTCATTTTTGTGAAATGATTTTGATATGTATTTATGATTTTGTCCTATAAACTTCTATTCAACTGATGAGAAAAATAAGATAGTGCAATTTTTCTGTGGGTCTTTAAAGTCCTAGCCTTTAGCATTGTTTGTCCTGTAATCTGGGTGCCCTCTTTGCTTCAAATTAAAAACAAAAAACAAACCTAACAAAAATAAACAAAATCCCCCAAAATAACAAAAATAAGAAAACCAATCCTTAGACTTTGATGGCAGAACACAGTTAGTTATTTTTCTGTTTTTGGTAGATAGCAAAGTAAGTAGATTTTCCAGCTTTACTAATATAGTATTTTCCTGAGATGGTTTTTGAAATTATTCTGCTATTATACTCTAGGAATTAGAATCTCAGTCTCTCTTCCTCTCTCTTTTTCTCTCAGTTGTTTGGCTGAATGACATTTGGTAATGCTTTTTATCTATCATTACAATAGATAATCATTCAGAATAATTTGAGAAGTTTTCAATTTTGTGAAGTTGGAGTTGTCTTGTGGCCTTCACAAGAATTCACTTTCTCCAACCTCTGAAATTCCTTTTAAAAACATTTTTATGTTAGGTCTTTGAAAAAGTAAATCCACTTGGTACCAATTCAAGGTGATCCTTTTGGTATAATCCCTTTATATTGGTATAATCCCATATAGGTTATTTAGCACTTCCATATTCATTGTTTTTTAATTTTCAGAAAATAATTCTTACTATAGCTCTCTGAGGCAGGTAGAACCTATCTTATTGCCACTTTAATGTCTGGTAAACTACTGGAAGTGGAATAGCTTATTAAAGAATCATGTAGCTGGTAAAAGTAGAAGGGAACCTTCATATCTAGGGCTCTTAATGATTTTAAAGAGTTCTATTTATTGGACGTAGGACTAGACTATCTTATATCTTTTCTAACTCCATTATTTTATTATTTCATGATTCTTCTTTGAAATTAATTTCAAAGTGGTGACCTTTCCCACAAACCATTCCTACGTGTATTACCTAGTACACTTCTATATAACATAAAAAAGGCCTGCATTTTCCACCTTTGCCTACACTGTTTCACCTAGACTTATTAGGGTAGATCAGGATAGGTAAGATGAATTTTATTAAAAAGGGGTTCCTAAGCCTGGATTATTTCTTTTACTCCATCTTTTTGTGCTTTATGCTACCCTGAGGTTTATTAATGCATTGCATGGAGGAGGAATAGTTATAAACGACTGCTAATATACGTAAGAGTTTGGAGCCGAGCTGGTCCAGAGCCCAGGTTTCCTAAATGCATTAATTCCACTGTACCACCACTGTTTATAGGAACAGGCAAGTTTGGAGTTTGGTTCCTAGAAATTGACTAGTCCTGGGTTGTTGATACTTGGTGGAGAATTAGCCATTAGAGATGTGAGCCATGTCTTCTGGTTAGGAAGGATATATTTGTTTTCTTAACAGATAACTACTAACATGTGAGGGAAATGAATAGCCATCTATGGCAATATATTTAAAAGGATAATTTAGACTGGATTTTTCCCACCATTTTTATTTTAAACATATAGGCCAATTTGGTGCTACTTCTCTTTTTACTGTTAGGAAAACTTTTTCTTTTTTAAACCTGGAGTAATCAGTGGTAGAAAACAGTTACATTTAAATATTTAGACTCACAGTGTGCTCCTCTGTCTCTGAAGTCCTGTAGTCTTTGTTCCTCACGCAAGGAGAATCCTGCCCGTGACTCTGGAGGTACAAATGGGCAACATCTTCTTTTGGTAGCCCTGGCTGTCCTGTTAAATTACCAGCAATCACAGGTGAGCAGTTGCAACATCTCAGACATTTGTTATAATTATGCGTGGTGTGCCATGAAGATAGTCACAAGTTCACTGAAACATCAGGGATTCTAACGAAACCTGGGTTTGTCTGGCCTCCTCCTTTTCTGGATCAGGATAAGCATCTTGAGCCTCATGCATCACTGTGGAGTGCGGTACACGAGTTTTAATTTTCAGGTCCTCAGGGAAGAAAGGACAAGCTGTTCCTTCATTAAAGGATCAGATATTAATTGTATTAATTTGATCATTACATTGCATTTTTCAGCAGAGAAAATAATTTGCAATTCTTGGGGCGGCATCAGATCTTATCAAATATATGTGGACCTTATCAATGCTTGAGAATGCCAAGGTGCAACACTGGCTTGAAGATCAGGGCATTTATATTTAAGTCTTAGTTTTACCACTTGGTCTTGGGCATGATACTTTTCTATTACAGTCTCCTGAATTTATTAAATTAGCTGGCAATATTTATTATCTTACAAGATTGTTTTGAGGACCAAATATAATGATAAGTGCAAAAATGTTTTTAAGCTGTAAAATACCTTACAACTTTAAGAGTTACTATTGTACATTTATTCAACAGTCATTTATTTAAAACAGATTTTGTGCCAGACACTCTTCTAGGGGTTCACGTAATGGCAATGAGCAAAACACAGACTGATCCCTACCCTCTTAGAATATATTTTCTTGCTATAATAAAAATAGCTTATTGTTATTATTAATAATAAGTTAATATTGACAAAATTCTAAAATAGCATTTACTAACTAAATGCATTTTATGAATTTATATACATTATTACTAATAAGTATTTCAAATTATAAAACAACTACTGTAGTATAGGTCAAGCATTACTAATCTGAAATCTGAACTGCTCCAAAATCCATAACTTTTTGAGCACTGGCATAATACTCAAAGGAAATGCCCATTGGAGCATTTTGGATTTCAGATTTGTGGATTAAGATGCTCAACTGGTAGGTATATGCAAATATTCCAAAATCTGAAAAAATCTGAAATTCAAAGCACTTCTAGTTCCAAATATTTTGAATAAGGATACTTGTACTAGTAAATGTATACTAATATAAATATACTTATTACTAATAATGCTATCTATAAATACTGATAAATATCATTAGCTTCTAATAACAGTGATAGGAGTCATAGTTTCTCAGTGCTATATAGACTATAAAATTCTAGAACCAAGTTTCATCAGTACTCAGGAACAATTAAAAGGGCATCTAAGAATTCATATTCAAAAGTCTTCCTGTGTATGTGGTGAGTGTGGAAAAGTCTTCACTAGCAAAAGAAATCTTCAGCATCAGAGAATCCATGCCAGAGAGAAATCCTGTGAGTACAGCAAGTATGCCAAAGCCTTTAGGACTTCTTCCCAGGTAGGTCATCTTCAGCGTGTCCACTCTGGGGAGATGCTTATACTGGACATTTGTTGTTTTGGCCTCCCAGAATTTTATAGTCCTTTTTGTTGGTAATAATGCACTCAGTTTCCTTTTAGATTTCATCTTCCACTCAGGAGTGGAGTGTGTGAAACAGGCCTGGCTCAGCCTCAGATCTTTCCCTCAAGCCACAGTTAAGAATTCAGATGTTGGTAGGTGACCCAAGGTGGTCCGATAAGAGTCCCAGGACTTGGCAGGAACAAGAGTTAATAGGAAGTCATGGAAACTAAACAACCTTCTACTGAATGATCACTTCATAAATGAGGAAATCAAGATGGAAATCAAAAGATTCTTTCAACTAAATGACAAAGGAGATACAAGTTATCAAAACCTGTGGGACACAGCTAAAACAGTCCGGA
Source organism: Cheirogaleus medius (assembly GCA_008086735.1). NCBI lineage: Eukaryota > Metazoa > Chordata > Mammalia > Primates > Cheirogaleidae > Cheirogaleus > Cheirogaleus medius. The sequence continues at coordinate 41,213,427 of VBSM01000272.1, forward strand.
GAGCAAAGTTTATTTCCATAAATGCCTATATCCAAAAGTCGAAAAGATCACAAATAGACAACCTAATGAATCGTCTCAAAGAGCTGGAAAAAGAAGAACAGACCGACCCCAAACCCAGCAGAAGAAGTGAAATCATTAAGATCAAATCAGAACTAAATGAAATTGAGAACAGGGAAACTATACGGAAGATTAATAAAACAAAAAGTTGGTTCTTTGAAAAAATAAACAAGATTGACACACCTTTGGCTAGACTAACGAAAAGCAGAAAAGAAAAATCTCTCATAAGCTCCATCAGGAACAATAAAGGAGAAATTACAACAGATGCCACAGAGATACAAGATATAATTTCTGAATACTACAAAAACCTCTATGCACACAAACTGGAAAATGTGGAGGAAATGGACAATTTCTTAGAAATATACAGCCTTCCTAGGCTCAACCAGGAAGAAATAGAATTACTGAACAGACCAATATCAAGCACTGAAATAGAAACAGCAATTAAAACCCTTCCTAAAAAGAAAAGTCCTGGACCA
>VBSM01000272.1:41214059-41278597 GCA_008086735.1 Cheirogaleus medius
AATGCAAATCAAAACTGCAATGAGATATCACTTATCTCCAGTAAGAATGGCTTTATCAAATAGTCCCCTAACAATAAATGTCCGCATAGATGCAGAGAGATAGGAACACTCCTACACTGCTGGTGGGACTGCAAACTAGTTCAGCCTCTGTGGAAAGCAATATGGAGATACTTTCAAGCGATACAAGTAGATCTGCCATTTGATCTAGCAATCCCATTACTGGGCATCTACCCAAAAGAACAAAAGTCACTCTGTGAAAAAGACACTTGCACTCAAATGTTTGTAGTAGCACAGTTCACAATTGCAAAGTTGTGGAAACAACCCAGGTGCCCATCAATACATGAGTGGATTAACAAAATGTGGTATATGTATACCGTGGAGTACTATTCAGCTTTAAGAAACAATGGTGATATAGCATCTCTTGTTTATTCCTGGATACAGCTGGAACCCATTCTACTAAGTGAAGTATCTCAAGAATGGAAAAACAAGCACCACATGTACTCACCAGCAAATTGGTATTAACGGATCAACACCTAAGTGGACATATAGGAATAACATTTGTCGGGTGTTGGGCGGGTGGGAGTGGGGAGGAGGGGATGGGTAAATACAAACATAATGAGTGAGATGTGCAACGTTTGGGGGATGGTCATGCTTGAGGCTCTGCCTCGAGGGGAGAGGGGGCCCATGGGCAATATCCATAACCGTAATATTTGTACCTCCATAATATGCTGAAATAAAAAAAAAGAGTTAATAGGAAAAAATACTCTTTCTCATTCACTCTCCTCCCCATTGGTTTTAAAGCTGAGAATAACTTCTAGATTTTCATGGAGGCTGAGAATAAAGTCAACACAGCAAAAGATATCTGAGAGTTCAAGAACAATCAAATGTTGAAGATATTATTTGATCAGCTTCATTAAACCATGTCTGAAGCTATGGGAAAAATTTCCTTTATTTCAATCCCTTCATTTCCTAGATAAGAGTAGTTAATTCATAAATACGTTTTAGGGAGGTGGAGGGTCTTTGTCCAGGAATGCTGTAAATAACAAATGGAAATTGTTGATGCAGGCAGGGGTTATTGTTCCAGTTTTAGAGACTCTGGGAGGTCATGTAGCTTGTTCAATATTGCAGAATAGTAAGGGGTAAAACTAAGCCTTGATCATGTGGATTCCTTCCATGATCACCACAGTTTTGTGTCATGGATGTGTTTTGGGTGACTTGTTTAGAAGCCACAGTGATAGAACTAATTTACCTGAACAAACTGGATTAGATGTTTTAGAACAAGAAGATGTTCATGTATTGTTGACAGAAATCTCTTTTATTTTGTAACATGTCAGCTTAGTTAATTGCTGAAATGAATTCCTTACTAAGGTGATAGGTTCCTTATCCTTGTATGGTTCAAAAACAATGATTAATGTTGACATTTTGGCGAAGTGTACTTTAATTGTCTTTATTTAAAAATTGTATAAATATATAATGCTATTTTCACTATAGTTTAAATGTGAACAGAGATTAATTTTTTAATAATAATTATATAGAGGGAGCCACAAAGAGATATCACCACACACTTATTAGAAAATCTAAACTGAAAATTTGTACCATATGTTGGCAAGGATGTGGAGAAATGATCTCTCACATTACTGTAGGAATGTGTAAAATGGTATAGCCACTCTGGCAAAACCTTAGGCAGTGTTTTACAAAAGTAAACATGTATTAACCATATGACTCAGCAATTGCACCCGTTGGCATTTAATCCAGAGAAATAAAAAGTTATGGTCACATAAAAATCTGTACACAAATGTTCATAGCAACTTTTTTTTATAATGACAATACACTGGAAACACCCCAAATTTCTTTCAATGAGCAAATTGTACATCTGTACAATGGAATAATATGACTCAGCAATAGAGAACAATGAACTATTGATACATGCAACAACCTGAGTTGACTTTAAAAGCATTATACTTAATGAACAAATAAGTCAGTCTCAAGAGGTTACATATATTGTATGATTCCATTTATAAGAGATTTTGAGATGAGAAAACTCTAGAGACAGAGAACAAAGTAGTGGTTGCTAGGGACAGAGATAGGGGTAGGAGTGGGGCAGAGAGTGGGTGTTCATGCCAAGAGAAAACAACAGGAGTCCTTTTGTGGTGGTAAAACAGTTTTGTATCTTGATTGGAGTGGTGGTGACATGAATCTTTAGATGGGATAAAATTAAATAGAACTATATACACATACAAATGAATTCAGGTGAAAAAAATGGTGAAAACTGAATAAAGTCCAGTTAACAGTAACATAATGTCAGGTTTTTGGTAATGCATTATAGCTATATAAGATGTTACCATTGGGGGAAGCTGGGTAAAGTGTACATGGGACTCTACTATTTTTGTATCTTTCTGAGTCTATATTTCAAAATTAAAAGTTTAATAATAGTAAGATAAAGAAATACATTTAGATTCCTTAATGTTTTCTTCTCCTACCCACGTGCCATCTTACACGCAATCTGAATTGCCCATACCATACTTTTTAAGATCACTTGTATAATGTATGGTTTAAAACAGTGGTTTTCAAAGCTTTCCAAAGTCATCAGAAAGACTTGGAAAATATTTTTTAAAAAGTCTTAGGTCCTATCTCAGTACTATACAAATAGAGTCTCAGGGCATGGGCCCCAGCAATCTGCATTAAAACAAAACAAAATGAAATGTTAATAAAATTCTGCAGGTAATTGTGAATGATGTTCAACCAAGATTTAGGATCTACTCCTTTATTTCAGGGACCAGTGATTTAATCATGTCATTTGAATCTTCCAGGTCCTCTGGGTGTACTCTTCCTCCCTTGGTTAATGACAGTAGCTTTTCAAGTCTTAAGCATCTTTTGTTATGTGAGCAATGTGTAGATTCAGAGGTCCAAAGCTTCCTTCATGTTACTGTTCTTTTCCCTCTGAGGTTTCATCATAGAAACCAGGGTTTTTTTTGCATATGTTGTCCCAAGGAACTTTATTTGGGATCCAGAAACAGAAGAAAGAAAATTTAAAAGAACAATAAACAAAAATTGATTCTTCTAGAATGCCCCAACAATACTCAAGTTTCTGCATTATAGAGTACTTGCTATTGTGTTATTTCACGTAGCAATACCAGAAATGTCAGCCAATTTTGGGTCATGACAGGCCTATGTAAATTATCTATAAATGGATTCATTATGGATAGTATAAAAATAAAACTGACACCTGAGCCTTTGGGCAAATATGCCATATAAAGAAACCATACCCTAGAACAACGATTGACCTAAGGAGCTATAAAAAACAACAACAACAACAACAAAATAGTGTGGTGTTTATCTTCCTTCCTTAAAATTTCTGCAGTCAGAGACAGGATGGCTGAGGATAACACCTGGGGCAGAGGAGTACACATAGCTGGGATGTGGCACCTGAGCCTCCTAGCACTTTGCCCTTCCAGCATTTTCCCTTATTACCCATTCTTTACATTGTTCTGTACTTTGTTTTCAAACAGAATAAATGGTATGTTATTCAAGATAGGCATATAGCAGGCACCCCACACCCATAAAGTTACATTATGCAAATTTAGTACCATAAAAGGACATCTTATAGGAGGAATTGGAGAAAGCTTCACAGAGGAGGGGACATCCGAGTCTTGGAGAATGAGTTAGTTGTTTACCAGGCAGGAAAGGATGGTGAACAGCATGACATGCCAAGCAAAGGGAACAGCATGTGCAAAGAGAATGATGCCCATCGTGACCCTTGTAATTTTGGCAGCTCTTTGCTTATGCCCTCAGGCAGTGCATGTGGGCTCCCAGAAGTAGCTTTGCAGTATGGACAGAGTACTTCACTATGGTAGACCTAACCATTACTATGCTCTGAAACTTACCTCTAGGAATATCTCCAGGAAGTTGGGTAGCTACAGACAGGAAGGATCAAGAAATAAGAATATATCGATCTTATCATATCATGGGCAAGAAGCACCTTCCTGGAGGTCTTGGCCAGAAGTATCATTACTATCTCTCCTCAGTGATCTGTTATGCTTTAGAATGAAATGTTTCTGTGCATACAAATGCTAAGGCAAAAAAGAAGAGACAAAAAGCAATTCTCCTTCTTAATTCTCCTGAAACTATTTCAAGACAGCCTTTTTACCTAGTCAAACACACATCCGTAAGAATGTGAGATGTGAGCCAACCAAAACATTATTTTGTTCTATTTTGCTTTTTACTTGTCCACACTTTAGGGTGATCCTGAGAAAACAGAAAGCAACGAAAGAAGGATTTTATTATGAAATATTCATTACAACTTGCAATTTTAAATATGTGTGTGAGTTTGCCTGCATGTGAACACTTTAAAACACTTTCTTATATAATATCTAGTTTGATCACCACAATGTCCTATAACATTATTACCGTTCCTACATTATTGTGGTTCCTAAAGACAAATGAAAAAATTCTAGATTCAGAGGACCCACGATGAGGCTAATAAATGGAGAAGCCACATTTAACCAAACTTTAGTATTTTCCCTTAAGTATTGATAATGAAAAATAACTATTGTATAATAATCATTGATTATATTATAGTTATTACTAAAACAGTTTATCTGGTAGAATAGTGTCTTAGGAGCGTGAAAAACTTTTTAGTAAATTTATTAGTCTCTACTGCATTTGAAGTCCACTTTGCTTTATTGCTACCCAGTCTTTTCAGCTACACTGTAAAAGATAGTTATCATCACCCTCAATCTGCAGAGAGTGTAATGTATGCAGAGTGAAATAATTAACACAGTGCAAAGCTGGGATTTGAACCCTTGTCTTCTAACTCCAAATCTATAGCTTTTGCTCAGCATAACACTGCAGCTCATGTTAATGCTATTATTATATTTTTATTAAAATAAAAAATTTCTCATCATTATTTTCCCGGTCATTACTATTCAAAGCTGTTTGAAAATTGACACCATCCAAATAATGTGTGAAAATTGCTTAGGATCACCTGTGCATGGTTGTTTGTGATGTATGAAAAAATAAAACAGCCAAAGTAATCTCAAGAATCATTACCAAGGAGACATTATTTCAGAAAGCCTTCTGAATAACTATTTGAAATCTTCATTAATTCAGGTGAATTATGTCATCTTGCTTAAACATATTAGTTATCACTGGTAATTTTATTGACATTAAAGTGAAATCAAAATGACATTTTAATTTCCCATTATTTTTGTTATTGATCTGTTCATATATGTTATAATGAGTTTTATTTTATTTTATTTTATTTTATTTTATTTTATTTTATTAAGTGATTCCTCTATAAAAATTACTTGCTAGGAAGGAAATCTCCAGGTGCTATGTGGTGTACGAAGAAAAACCATTTGAGGTAACAGTGAAATGTCATACATGCACACGCAATGTGGTCCTGGTAGACAGATTTTACTTTTTCATGTCTTGATTTCTGCATTTACTTCAATTCTTCTATTGGGACCAATTTAGATCCATCCCATGCCAGTTTTATTGATCAGGGCTCTATAGTAGATAGGGAAGAGTAAAAACACATCTTAATCCTTAAGCAGTTTATATTTTCATTAGAAATTTGACATATGAAAATGACCAATTACCTAACAATATAAAGCTATAATATAAGGCTTCTATTTGTGAAGTGACTCTTTGGTTAACTCTATCAGAGGACTCAGAAGAGTTTACTTGGAGGCCAGGACAGTGTTGGAAGGCTACAAAGAGGGAAGACTTAGGGGAGGCAGAGGTTAAGCACATAGACTCTGGCATTAGACAGCTCTCTGTGTTTAGGTCTTGATTTTACCCTTTAATTCTCTGGGAATTTGGGCTCAGTAGGATGAGTAACTACCTAAACTCTCTCAATTTGTTTTTAACTTTAAAATAGAGTTATATGTATCTTAAATGAAGTAATAAATTGGTATCACATCTGGTACAAAATCATGACTAATTTAATGAAAGCTACCATTGTTATTACCACTATTATTATTATCGAAATTATAACATGAGCATTACCTCTCGGGGTCATAATTCATGTTTTTTTTATTTAATGTGTAGATTTTTAATCATAACTATCTAATATAGCTTATGCTGGCCATTTAAAAAATAATCTTAGTTTATCCTCTTTTTTTGTACTATTATTATATATTTAATGATTGACATTTTAGAATTGACTTGTCTTATGTTTGTCCTTGGTAGAATTATGACATGCTGATACATCCTTTTTTGAATTTGCATAACACCTTTCTTAGGAAGAGCTCTATTTTAATTGAACTCTATCAATGTAGATACTATATATGTAGTATAGTATCTCTTTGAGAAGTAGTATTTTTATTACTGAACTATAACTACAGTTAACAATGTAGGTGAATGTGTTATAAACTAGTAATTTTTATTTTTTTAAATTCGTAGTTTTATAAAATGTCAAATTATACAGTGAAATTTTGGGGATTATTAGCTACATAATCTCAGAAAAATTAATTTAGTTAGGGATTTTATCTTGGGTGCCATTCATTTCTGGGGTTCATATTTGAGATTCAACCAGTCTCCTGAAGTTGTATTTAAACTTAGTCCATGTGTATGTTTTTTTCAGGGAAAGTGTACATAATGTTATCAGACCCTCAGGGAGATTCTTAACTCACTCATTAAGGAAGATAACACCCCCTGTCTAAGGGGTCACCAGTCTCCCAAGCCAATTATATTGGTAGTACTTGAATAGAAAACAGGTTTTCATTTTTTCTCTCACTCAATTTAGTGGGCAGTGTCTGAAGAGATATCTGAGTGTGTGATTATGCTCCTGGGGATGTTCTAGTAACTACATTAGAGAGTACAGTGGGTATACAATTTAATGCATATTTATACACAATTATTTCATGATATATGGTTTCTAATATTAATGTATATTTTTCCTTGTTTATCTACACAACAAATATTTGCACAGCCTCTGGGCTATGCATATGTAAGGCAGAGCATGGAGGCGAATAGGGCTTGGGATCTTTTTCGAGAGGGATGTGATCCCCATTTTATAGTTGAGAAGATGGAGGCTCAGTGATGAGATAGTGCTTGGACTGGGTCCTGTAGGTAGAAAGTAGTCCAGAGGAGATTCAAACATAACTTTTCTGAACCAAAATTGAGTTCTTTAAATTGCAACATTCTTTCTGTTGCTTAGCATGTAACTATTACCCATACATTTTTATTTATTTTTCTTTTTTTGTGAATTTAAAATGTCATATTTGTTCTGCTTCCATTATTGCAGTTTTGAATGATGATTCATCAGTGCAGTGGCCTATTTTAGAGCACCACAATAGCTTGGGTAGAAAGAAAAAAGATCTAACATACTCAGGAATGGAAAGCAGCCATCTTTTTATAGCTAAAATTGCAAACATCTGGCAATTACTCTATTCTACCTCCCTTCAAAAAAGAAGAATCATCCCTTCAACTGGAGCCTGCTGCTGTGTTTAATCAAGGCAGTATGCAAGCCTTAAGGAGCAATAGGTTTTGATTCGAGGAGTCCATTGCCTAACCCAATTGGCCAGTCTCTTCAGAAAATACACCATTTAATGCTCCCCATATGCTACTGTGTTTTATAATGATAATAATGGTAATATGGCAATTAATAACTATAGAAAACCTCCTTTTGCTTTTCTGCCTGGCTAATTTGTGGTAGCTCTTATGGCAGCTTCTTACATCTTGAAAGTTAGTCGTTTGGGTCAAGATTGCCTCTCCCCATACTCTTAAGCTTTTTCTATGTATTAACAACAGATTCAAATATCAACGTAACCAGTAATTACCAACTTGATTTTATTATAAACTGGTCTAGTAAAATTGTGAAGGAACAAATCAATTTCTTTTTAAAGCCTAACAGTGGCCTTGTACTAAAAAAGCAGTCCATGATTGTTTTAGCCCCTTAGTGCCCCACCCTTATTTCTTATGGTGATAATTGTTTGTGAAACTAGTTCTTCCCTCAATGGCTAAAGTCAATTCTGTTGCAGGGGAAGTGAGAAAGACTGGTGGTTTACAATAAATGCTGAGAGCCAGAACTTCTGCATTTTTCTCTTGGGGATAATACCAGCTTTTACTCTGACCTTGACCTATGCATTTACCTTTCTATTCCCCATTTACCTTTCTCTTCCTCTGGGCCTCTGCAGGGTAGAGGTGGGCCTTTACCTTCCCAGGTTGTGCCAACATTATCACCACTGTTCCCTTTTGTTGTAGGGTATCTTGATCAGTAGTCATCATTAATTGATAAGGAACAGAAAAGAAGTAGTAGGAAAAAAAATCAAGGTTCAACGGCATGGTTTTCGAAAACAATCTCAGGTACTAAAAATAGGTTGTTTTCTAGTGTTAGCCGATTATGATACTTGGAAATCATAGATATTCAGTGGGGGCCTTTAGGCTTATTTTATATACCTGCCTTTTGCTTTTATGCTGTTGGTAGGACTATGTTCAGTACCCAAAGCCATAGATAGCTTTTGCTTTGATATAAAAATTTTGCTAGGCTGTCTTTCCTGTCAGTCTTACCAAAATCCCAGTGAATTTTGCAAACTTCTCATTAAACTAATTGCAGTTTTGGGAGAGGTGAGATTGTGACTAGGGAGTTTCCTAGTTAAAAAAAAAAAAAAGAAATAAGGTAAAGAAAAAGAACAAGAACTCCTAACAATCTAAAATGTGTGCTTTATTCAATACAGCTATTCCTTGCAGAGTAGAGTAGGGTATGATCTCTGGAATCTCAAAATGAGTGTGTTCTCTTTTGTCTGTCTCTATCCAATTGGATGGTTCTGATCTTTCTCCCACACATGCACATCTTTGAAATTTCACTGCTTTGTTACAGCCAGTGTTCTAACCCATAGGCTTTTGGTGATCCTGCTAATGTAGAAAAGGTTATGCCAGTGTGCCTTGCCATATTTTCCTTTTACTTTGGGGCTTGAAATCTACTAACTTTCTAGAATACAGCCAGTGTTTTATTGCAGGTGTCTTCGAATGTGTATGGTGGTTCTCTACCCTCTTAACACTAAAAAGAATCATCTGGGGAGCTTTCAAAAAATATCAAGATGTGTATTTCACCCTCAGATATTCTAATATAATTGATCTGGGATAGGCACTATTTTTTCCAACAATCAATTTTCAGAAGTACTAAGGTAGGTTAATCTTTCTCACCTGATACTTGAATTTCTACTCAAGTTTCTGACAGGGTGTTTTTCAGGACTATTTTGAATATTTCTAGTGCAGGAAACTGAAACAGCCCTTTCTGGCTTTGGACAGTTTTGATTTTTTATTTGTCTTCATTTTTATTTGAATTCTGCCTTCATAACATGTGGGCTTATGTCTTAGTCTTATAAATTTATAATTTGTACCCATGGAGTTATTATTTAAAATTGTAAGCACCTACCCTCCCAAAAGAAACAAAATGAAAGCAAAAATTCTAACAATCTGATCACATCTCCTTGTCAGATAGGACCTCTCCCTTCTCCATTTTTGAGTTATAAATCTTTGGGAAAGGAACAGTGAAGAACAAACAGACAAAGAAATAAAACAGGTACTTACTATAGTGAGGCGACACTACAGTTGACTTACCATCTAGACTGCTTGACTTTAAGAGGTGCAACTCTATGCTTTGTACCATTAAATTGACAGTGCCTAACATATGGCCAAGGCACAGAAGAAGCATTTAATTATTATTTATTGAATAAATAATAATTAGATTTATTAAGGTAGTTCAATTCAAACTAAATATGGAAACTTGATATTCTTAAATGTAACAATACTTAAGAAAATACAGTGAACGTAAGTTCCTTTGGTAGAGAGAATAAACTTTAAAATACCTAAACACAAATTCAATACGAGACATGTGTGTTATATATCCTAACAACAATGACAAAACCAAAATAATGACTCAGACTTCTCTGGAAGGACATAAGGCTTAACAGTAACAGTCCTCTAGGTTCAGATATGTATTGTTAAGTAATCTTAAATCTGCTTTGGCTTTACTATATGGCGGAAGTGGGAGCATATTTGATTCATATTGTCACTCATGTTACTTTTTGGTTAAAGTTATTTCCTCATATTTAGGTGAGGCCTGCTACTTCCCAAATCTACCTGCTTGCCCTTACAGATTGTAAAGAGCAAGGTTAATTCCTCTTCCTTATATGAGTCCTTCAGGCCTTTCAAAATAGAGATACGTCCCTCACTCGGACTCGCCTTCTTTCCTTTAAGCTGAACAGTTCCACTGCAGGGTCTCTAAAACTTCAATTATTCAATCTAGTCTATTCTGGAAGTCCTCATTTGTGAGGACTCAGAACTGAACATGATGCTGTTGAATGCGGAGAATGGCATCGTTCTCCCAGAGAATTCCTTTTCCTAAACAGATGTGCAAGTGCCAAGAAGCACCTTTACATTTTCCAACACAGTTCATCAGGCTCACTTATAGGACTTTTCTATGTGGCATCATTATGGATGAGTTTTTAAAAATTATGTGTGCATATTTGAAAGTACCATCTCCTTTATCATAAATGGAAAAGAATACTGAGACTCTGAGGGTAGGAGAGTAAAAAAATGAATTTAAGCCTTTCTGTGATTAGATTAAGTAGCTTGATTAGGATGAACAGTGCTCATTTATAGTTGAATAAATAAGTTGGAGTTCTTGGAACCCAAGTAAGTATACGTTTTGAGGGAACGAATTGGAAAACTAAGAGTTCAGGATAAGTAATTGTAAAGATAAAACTAAGATTATCAAAATTATCAGAATTACCTATGTGATTGATTTTTTTTTTTGACAACTTTCCCTGGCCTTTGTTGTTTATGGGTTTAAGCTCTTTAAGTTTATTCTTTTATTTTTTTAAAAGAAAGTGGAATAATATGCTACTTTCCCCCTGTCTATACCAATGATTTGTTATTTGGTTATTTGGGTACACCACCACTATCTGGTTGTAGTGTGACAGAAGTATTGGCTGATTGGAAGTGAACAAAACTCTTTCAACTCAACCTATACAACCAAGGTGATGAAGTAGCAGCAGTCATTGCACTCTTATACTTACCTTTGTGATTTATTATAGCATGTGCTTGTTTAGAATGTAAATAACACACAGTTAGTGTGATAGATGCAGATGATTCAGTATCCGTAGACATCTGGATAGGATTCACTGGCAAGATCATCTCCTAAAGCTTCTGAAAAATCTTTCTGTGGCAACCTGAGAGGGCATAGGCATAACTCAAAACCCAGTAGATAATGCCAAGTTCAATAAAACTGAAAGCACATTTACACCATCATTGATGACTTTTAGTCTTCCCCAACCCCCACAACCTGCCCGAGATTTAGATATTTTTTGGTATGTAAATTTTATTTATTCTAATTCATTGAACCATTACATAATTAAGTTTTTTTCTCTTAGGTTTCTAGGCTTCCAAATAATTTTATTCTTTCAGAGAGCTATTTCCCTTAAATATAAGGCTTTTTGAGGCATCATATTTTGCTAATGGTGATTTTATAGTATTCCTATGCAGCTCATCCCATGCAGTTTGGTCTATATTGAATATAGCCTTGATAAAAATTAACCAGTGTGACAATGTTGTTAGTTCTAGACTGAAATTGTCATCTGGAATTACTACCTCTTACCCTGGAAGATGGTCAGTCCGAGATTGAGAATGTATCTTAGAACTTGTGCCCATTTTGAAGACTACCAAGAAATTTTCGTTCTCTGGAACAGCTGCCAGGAAATATGTTGGTAATAGACCAGTGAATTAGTTGGGTGTGTTGCTGGAAGTGGAGGAAGAAGGGCAAACCTAGAGTTACAGAGGGAATGTAAGGACCAAAGCTTTGTAGTTAGAAGCTGGGCACCATGTAAGATAGAAGCACCCTTCAGCCATTCTGCTTTGAAGAATAAATTCAACCCTACGAGCACCTGTTATTTCTTTCCCAGACATAATATAAAGAGTCATGATTTCTAGCTAATAGCTAGTATCCATCCTAAAGTTTGACTTTGTTCTGAATATAATCACAGAGTTGTGCACAGATATTCAATTGAAAGGGGAGAACAAAAAGTCTTGCCAGAATAAAGCTAATTTTACCCTAGGTACACTGAAAAGTAGGTGGCAGCCAATCAAAAAGGCAGCCACTGAACATGACAGGAGCTAACTGGAGGGACGTGTGGTGGAATGGAAAGGACACTGCCTACTTAAGGCCCACGTAAATCAACAAGCCACCCTGGGTTAGTTTCCCTAATTGTAAAATAGTGTGATTGAACAATTGTCTCTTCACTTCCTTCCTACTCTAAAATTGTATGAAAGTATGATTCAGCCACAAAAATTGCATAAAATTGGTTACTCCTGAAAGGCGTGAAGTAAAATTGTTCCCATGGTATGTTGTAAATTTAGTTGAGTTGTGAAATGGGCCATAGGCTCCCCATTGTGTACACCCTCAGCATTTTCCTCTAACAACCTCATGCTGTCTCCCATTGTAGGCTAATATCCTCAAACATTCTTTTCCCTACACCTGAGCAAAATATATGTTCATGTTCTTTAGTGCATACAGTGTGTGATAGAGCTAATATTTAATTTGTTCCTACTATATGCCAGATATCTGATATATCATCTTTACAGTATTATTTAAGATTTGATACTAATATTTCCATTTTTTAAATAATGAAATTGAAGCTCAGAGAGATAATAGATAAGTTGCCTAAGATACCATGGCTCATAAATAGTGAATCTTTGATTTGAATGCAGCTGTCTCTAAATTTGAATTCCGTGATCTTTCTACTATTTTGTATGCTGACTTCCAAAGTCTATACAAGAAATACTTGTTAAATGTGCACATACTGAGACACAAATATCTACCTACGTATATATCTGTATATACATAACTAGCTAGCTAGCTATCAAAAGGAGAGAGGTCTGAATCTTTGATAAAAGTATGTCAAAGTAGAGCTTTGCCAGAAGGACTTCATTTTTAATAGAAGTCAGAGCCTTGAGCAGAATGCGTAAAGCTTTAACGATAAAAGTTTAGGTATCAGTCAGGGGAGGATTCTGGGTACATATGCTATATAAGTAATTATATATGAATTTGGCTTTGTTGTAAGAAGAGTGTTTAAATAAAAGCTCTACCAGGTTATTACCCTTGTAGTGGGGAAGAGGACAGAAAAAATGAATGAATGCCTGGCTGGATCTTTCAAGTAGTACCAGGGAAATATTAATAATAATATTAATAATAGTAACAAGGGATGATATACTGAATAGAGATCCAAAATCTTTGTTACTTTCTTGCATTTACTTTTGTTGTTGCTTAAATTTCTGTTCTGTTTTAGGGCATTAATTAGAACCTTTAAAATTAAACCTGTAATTTTTTCTTTTTCCTTTTCCTGGAATGTGTGGGTGGAAAGATTGGACAGGAGCCTCAAGGGATGGGAAGGAAAACTTTATCTGAACACTCATTCATTTATTCGTTCAGCAGACATCTATTGAGCATCTAGCACATTCCAGGTATTCTGCCAAGAGCTGTGTAGGATTAGAAATAAACAAGAGATGGTCTTTGCTTTGGCTGTGTATATCAGAAAAGGTCAGGGACTGTGGAACTCTAAGAAGCTATTTAAAGGTTCCCTTACAGCCTTATCCTTATCTGAGATTAACTCAGAACACTTTTTGGTCTGCTTATTTATCTATAAAAGAAAAGAAAATAATACTAAGAATAAGGAAGTAGTATAGATCCTTTATTGAAATGTATTTTTATTTGAGGATTTGCTGCTATAATGATGGATACAGCTGGTCTATCACAACCACCATTTCCAAGAAAGATGAGGAAATCTTTTGACCCTGTGTGAAAAAGAACTTAGGAAATCTTGGTCTGACAGTTACAAGAGGGTTAAGGAAGTCCATCGTTTTGTAACCAGGCACAGTGATCTTGTGTGAGCCATGTCAGGATGTTGTCTGCATGCCGTCTTTGCTGATCACAGTAATCGGGTCATAAGAGAAAGAGAAGTAATAGAGTGTCTCTTAGCAACCAACCCCAGGAGAAAGAGAAAATTACTCAAACCCAGCCAGACCGTCCAGCCAGGGGAGTAGAAAGAAAAAAAAAATATTTTGAAAGTCTGCCGAAAGAGCTCAGGGGTATGACTATTACATGTGCCAGCTTCTGTAGGCTGGTTTGGGCCTCTCCCTTTATCAAGAGAAAGAGAGATGATGGGGGGAGGAGGGGAGGAGGCAGAGAAAGAGAGAGAAAGAAAGGAGAAAGGCAAAAATGAGTAAATTAAAAAAAAAAAAAACTCCAAAAAAACCCTGAAACTTTTTATTTCTTTGCCTTTTTTCCTCTCTTTTGGTGTTTTTTTGTTTTGTTTTCATTTTCATTTTTTAACTTATCTCAGAAAGAGAGAGAAAGAGGCAAAGGGTGGATGGGAACAAAAGAAAAACTTGTCTCCTAAACCTGGAACTTGGCCGTCCAAAGCATCAGGGAGAGGCTGTGTGGTGGTGTAAATTCACTGTGGTCAGTATTTTCAGTTGCGATCTGGAGCTCTTTAGAGGCATGGGAATGTGAAGTCTAGAAGTGATA
The DNA here is from genome assembly GCA_008086735.1 of Cheirogaleus medius. NCBI lineage: Eukaryota > Metazoa > Chordata > Mammalia > Primates > Cheirogaleidae > Cheirogaleus > Cheirogaleus medius. The sequence goes on from VBSM01000272.1 coordinate 41,228,590, forward strand.
TCGTTAGTGTTCTAAGATCTGCTTTTACCTTTGCTATCAGTTCTATAGCTATTATTATAATATTTACCACTACAGGCTTTCGTCTATGGTAGTGGCTTTCAAACTTTTTTTTGACACAAATGGCAATAAGAAGTAAATTTTATTGACAATTACAATTAATATATCAACAATTACATATATATGTATATATAAGCATGAAAGAAAATTTCACTTAATATATGCTTTTACTTTATGTGATGCACACTCATGTTTTCTATTCTGTTTCATTTTAAAAATTATTTTGGAAACCAAATTGATTTTATGACCCATTAATGAATTGCTTTCTACCATTTGAAATACTAGTCTTGGATCAGCACTTGCTTTCCATTTTAATTTTATTAAAGTGGTGCCAAATAACAAGTTCCATCATGGTGAAGAGTTCTTGTCCAACACTGTGATGTTCAGAGTAACAGATATTTAAGCTAAATATTTTCTTATTATCTGTCAAGGGGGTATATCCTCTGATCCCATCCTGGCTTGAAATTTAGGTAAATAAACCTGAGATAATTCCCCTTGGATAGTCAGTAGTTTAGGAAGGTGCCATAGGGTGGCCAAGAAGCCCTGGGCTGGACTTGAGAGAGGTGGCTACACTTGATCACCTCCTTTTCTCACTTTCAACCCCTTAGTTAACGATCGATTGAATTAGATAATGTCATGAATTCTTTCTGGCTGTAATATCTTGGAATTTATAGCTTGAAGGGGCCCCAGAAATCACCTAGTCTAATTTCTTTATTTCCAAGATTGAGTTCTAGACAGAGAACACTGACAGACACCCTACTTCCCTTAAGGATCTGTGTTAGGGACAAATGTACAGAAAAGATTGAATGGTAGTTCCTAACTTCAAATAGCTCAGTTTGGTATAGGAATATGCCATGCGTATATATAAAAATAATTTTTAAAAAGACACAAGTTGTTCAGCACTATACTTAGGGTAGAAATAAAATATAAAAACTCAGAAAAAGGATAATTTAATCTGACTGGGAAGATAATGGCTGAAGGCCACACTAGTATAAAAGGAGGAAGCATTTGTGCTGGACTTTGAGGGAAGGAAAAGATTCATAAATGGAGAGATTGATGATGCTAGGACATTCCATGTGGACTAAATGTTGTAAGCAGTGGAAGCATGCAGTGCTAATTACCTCCTTCGAATTATGTTTTTTGACTTCATTGAACTCACGAAGGTTGACTTTTTAACCCTAAATATTCCTATATTCTATAGCTTTTTTTCTTCCCAGCTAACATGATTCTTTAATACTGACCCATTGCCCCGTTGCCCATGGTAAGGTGCAGTTTGATTAAGTGGCTGTACAGTACTACCTGCTGCTTGGAGACACAGGCTTATATAAACACAAGGTGTTATTTAATTTTTTCCCAGGGGCAGGGATGAAACAAATAAGGAAATACAAATCAATACCTGTTGTCTTTCCAGAACAAATAATGCTTGAATCTATTTCTTTTTCTTTGCTTTTTCTTAATGTAGAACTTTAGTTTGATTTCACCTTTCAGTAGTTTATAAACCATGGAAATACCTCATTTTATTGGGAACATTAGAAATAATATTCTCCATGATGTCACTTTTTGTACTAGATTAAGATTTGTTCAATCAGTTAAAGGAGATAAGTGCAAAAACTAGAGTTAATCTGAGAATGTTGTGTGTGTCATTTTGCTGCCATTTTGTGCCTTTCCTTCAGGAACCTTCAGGCTCTTACGTATCTCACTCAACCTTCCAATTCTTTAAAGCTTTCATACTGTCCTAATGAGACAAAAGAGTATATTGCTCTCTTGAAGTCCATTCCCTGACCTGGTTTCTTGCCTTGGATCTCTTTTAGAGCAACTTTCCCACAGACCGAACTCCTCTTCTTCCTCTGTCCTAACCCTAATATTAATAGTGACAGGAGCCAATAAAATTCCTTAATATTATATGGTATTTTACATTCATAGCACATATTCACAGCTATTACTGTATTTGATCCTCAGAACTCTTCTTTGATATGTAAATGGAGGGAGGTACTCTTTTCATTTTATAGATGACTAAGCTGAAGTATCCAGCTGGGGGAGGAGGATGGGGATAGGATGTCACCCAGAATGACTGGCTATAAACTTGTGGTATCAAGACCAGAATAACAGGGCTCCTGACTCCTGGCCTAAGGGAGGTAAGATGGGTCATTGAAGGTCATGGCTGGTATACAATTCACAGTATTTGTTTTCATACATTTCATTTTAGATGAAAAAACTGAGGCTAAGACAAATGGAATGACCAGTATTTAAGAGGTCAGTTACACAGAACCAGATCTTTGATTCCCAGATTTTATACTTTCCACCTTCTCTGTTCTGGTCATAACAATGGATAGTGTAGGCATTACTTGAGAAACATGTATGTATTTCATAAATAACTCCTACTTATTTTTTATATCTTCTATGTAAAAGCAGTGTTCTTTTGCATATGTGTTTACTTAGGACCCAATATTTGTCTAGCACTGTTAATTGCCTTGGGAAAAAAAAATAACAAGAAAAACTTAAGATCTGGAATTTCTATTTGAATGGTTCAAAAGTGCTTTTGGTGAGATTTAGAAAATAAAGAACGAATTGGAAAATAAATCATGTGCTTAATGCTAGGCCCAGACTTTAAGTTCAGTAGGAATTTTGAGAAAGAATACATATTTTTAGGCCTATATAGGCAAAAGTAGGTGGGTTTTGAAAGTTGAGTAGGTATAGATTGGCTGGGGGAGGGGGTAGGGATAAGATGCTTGGCTTGAATAGAGACCTGTGACTGTCACAGCTGCAGGACAGGTTTTGCACTTTGCGGCAAGTTCATAGGTGCAGTAGGGGTGACCAGAGGGAACAGAGAGGCAAGGAGTAAAGACTCCACCAGTTTTTCAGCCTGGAGCCCAGGACCAGTGTGCGTTAAAGATGTAAACGCCTTGGCATTAAGGACCACACCTCATTTAGCCATTTGTACAGATTCTTGCATGGCAATAATTAGAAATTAAGATGATGATCTTCGATGTGAACAACCTTCCTAAATAACACTTGATACTGCTGATAAATGAAACTTAGGCACAGTGCTTTTTCTGTGGGATTCAGGCTTAAATGGATATAGGAGGATATTAGAGCTTCCGTTCCAAAGTACCTGCATTTGCATGATATGCTAAGTAATGCCTTGTGTATCCTTCCAAAGGAAAAGTTCCTGCTATTCGGATAATTTGATATGTACTTGAAAATTTCGAATATGCTTCAATCAAATAAATCCTTCTTGGATTTTTTTTCTTTGTGGACTTTCGGTAAATATAATAATTTTTCCATACATTTATATATGTACACAAATAACTTTATAAGAATTCATTTAAAATATAAACCCACAATTCTCAATCCTGTCTCTCTAACATATCAACTCCATTTTTTTGTTTGCTTTTTAGAGACAGGTTTTGCTTTGTCACCTAGGCTGGAGTGCAATGGCCTGGTCATAGCTCACTGCAACTTCAAACTCCTGGGCTCAAGTGATCCTCCCACCTCAGGCTCCCAAGTAGCTGGGACTACAGCTGTGCACCACCATATCTGGCTAATATTTAAAAATTTCTTGCAGAGATGGGGGTCTCACTGTGTTGCCCAGACTGGTCTCAAATTCCTGGGCTCAAGCAATCTGCCCACTTTGGCCTCCCAAAGGGCTTGGATGACAGGCATGAGGCACCACGCTGGCTCATCAACTCTATTTTCTCTGTACCCTTTTAGTCTTTATTGATATATATCTATAGTTTTTATAATATGTAAGCAAGGATAGACATGTTTGCATTATTTTCATTTAATGTTATCGCATAAGAATTCCTCTCATCATATTTATCAAAGGCATTATAGTCCTTATACCAGAATTTATTTAACTATTGCCATATTACTGATCATATGTGTTGCTTTTAGTATTTTTCTGTTATAAACACATACAAACAATATAATATACACACAAAAATATATATAATCTCATTCGGTCCTTACAATAGTCTTATAAAATCGTGCTATCGTTAATTTTCATTTGATGAATGAGGAAACTGAGGCCCCAAGGAGTGAAATAACTTGGTCTGAGTCACATAGCTGTTAAGTAGTGGAACGAACTCAGGCAACCTGGCTCTAGAACTTGTATGTGTAGCAACTATACTGTGCTTCCAGTTTATAAGCTGATGAAACTGTACAGGAATTCATGACATATCTTTAGAGTAGGAGTAAAGTCTCTCAGGTTTTCAGATATATTAGATAGACCTTAGGTTCTTTACACTTCCCGAGGCTACAGAACAGAACTAATCTCTTAGCCCTAATTTCAGTATAAACTATAAACAGGATGAAGAGAATTAGTTACAATGGTCAGCAGAGGTTAGGACATTTATTATAGTTCTCACCTCTTCTGTTTAGTTTTTTGTTTTTTAGGAAATATGAAACTGCCACATAGTAGGTACCCATTAAATACCTATTAATTTAAAATTTAAAGCAAAGAGTGAATGGATAAATGGATCATTTAGTATACATGACTGTTTCTTGGAGGTCTAATTGTGTCTTTAGAACTGTGGTTCAACTGTAATTAGTACAGATTATGTATGATCATTCTGGTAAAGCAGAAATCTTATTGTGAGATTAAAAGATAACTCTGCAAACTGTGAAAGTATGCTGCTATTTAACAAGTTTCAAAATGTGTTAGTTTACTGTATTGTTGTCTTTTCTGATCACAAAAGGGGAGTGGTCTCCCCTAAAGTTTGGTGATTAAGTCATTGGCCACCTTTTCTATTTTGGTAGTCGTGGTAATTGATGTTTCCTGGAAATTTTCCCCCTGTTCTATTAATACTGTCAAAGGGGGTTACAGCCATGACTCACTCCAGGAAGTCCACCATCATTTGCTTCCTCAATCTCACCAAACAGTCCCCATGTACAAAATCAACGACTTCTGCAAATGAGTTACTTTATAGCTGTTAAGAACGTTCTAGAAAATACAGTGTTTGTGGTTCACTCTGTACTTCCTGCCAGGGTGGGAAATAAAACAAAAGTTCATGTTTTGCTTCTTGGTAGTCTTGAAATCATTGGCCAGTTAGGTAGCTAGTGTGGTTTCATTAAAAAGAACTTTTACCTGCTGTCTAACAAAAGTCCCTTGGCACTCACCTTTGGAAAGTTATACCTGGGACAGGTGCTTTAGTAGCCCAGAGCTGGAGTTCATGAACTCCAGCATAGTCAGTACTTCTTAATGGTACACACCTGACTTTATGTTTTTGTATGTGTTCTTTGCTCATTTTTTATTAGTTAATGAACACATAATTCGTTCAGAACGTAACTTCATATGTCTTGGCACTGCTGTGCACTAGACACATCCTAGGCACAGTACAGAGATAGCACTTGACCTTGGGAAGCCTCCAGTCTAGTTAATGTGAACTATATTACTGAGCTAACCACAGGGAAAACAAATTCAGAGAATACATAGGCTGTGGGCTTGTCCTAAAGGAATCAAGCCCCAACCGAAAAATGTAAAATTGTGCAGAATAAGGTTATTCACCTAAATTCTGTAATTTATTTTGCCTGGAGTTCATCTCATCTGTCCCCTCCACATATAAACTCAGAGATGGAACTTAACTGTGCATTTCTTGTGGTATTTAAAATATTCTACTTTGGATTATAGTAATTTATATTCATATCTTAGCTTCTTTGCAAATTCTTTGAGTAGAACCAATGTGTGTCTCATCTCTGGATCAGAGATGTCTTCCTTTCTACCTTTCCCCTTCCCCAACCCTCCTTGTCTCCCAGTATAGTGTCAGATAAATGATAGCTGTTAGATATGCTCAGTTAATACTAGCTGTGTGGTCTTAGACAAGTGAGTGAACTTTGCTGAGTCTCAGTATCCGCTTCTGTAAAAAAAAAGGATAATAACTGTTCCTACTTCCTAGGTTGTTGTTAAGCTTAAGTATTATATTTAAAGTTTTTTAGTAGTGACTGGCACTTAGTAAGCACTTACTAAATGTTATCATTAATAAATGATCTTACTGCTATTTATAAAGCAGTAGCATTTCCTTCTAGGATTTTCTTATAGTCCTTTATGATTGATAGAGAAGAGACATATAGTATAGGATTTCACATCAACTTTCTTTATATAGGAAACCAGATGTAAATATGCTGTTTCAGTTGAATACATCTTATATGCGTATATGATTGCTGACAAAACATTAAGTAAAAATTATGCTACTATTTCCCTTACATGTCAATTCCTGGTAGCATTAAAGTTACAGAATCTCTCTTGATACTTATTGCTGATACCAGTTTTACCAGAGGTTATGTTAATCAGCATCATCACCTAGTGGTGCAGCTCGACCTTTGGGGTTTGACTTCAGTTCTTTGTCTTCACTGTGAATACAGGAGTCCCCTTACCTCCTTCTCCCATCTTCTGCTGGCACAGAAAACTTTGTGTAAAGAAGGGTAACAGAGTGACTGAAAAAAATACCGTCATGGCAAAGAAAATTGTAATATACTGAGAAATCTAGTGCACTCTCTCTCAACATATATATGTGCATGAATATATGTATGAATATATGTATATATGTCTATATATATGCCAGATATTTAGGTTGATATATTTTTGTGTGCAAACAATATGCACTTTTCCCAATGTGTTTATACTATGCCGTCATTGACTTCTTTAACATCAACCCTTGTGATTGACACTGGAGAGATGATGGTCTCCATTTTACCAGTGCAGAAATTTGGGGTCACCAACTACAGTGCTGTATATCACGGACTGAGTCCAGATTTTCAAAGTCCTAGGTGATTATAATCGTTCACCAGAATATGTATGTGTGTGTATCAGAATATATCAGAAGATAATTTGGAAGCATAGATACAGGTTGAAGTTGAGCATTCACTTTTTCTTATGTTTCTTAAGTTTCTTATGTTTCTTAAGTTTCAAGTAAAAATAAAACTGTAGTGGATCTGTAATTTGTCATCATTTAGGGGCCTTCTTAATTTTTATCACAGTTGCCTCTGTCTGTGTTCTGGTAACTGGCCCCTGGAAGGTGCAATGTTAGAGTTGAATGGGATGTTCTCAAATCCCCCTAAACGTATCCAATACAGTACTCATTGCAGTTTCTAATTGCATATGTGTGTAATTATTTGTTCACTGCCTTCCTATCAGACTCAACTGTAAACCCCATGGGGGTACCATTGTATCCTAGGGGGTCTAGCACAATGCCTGGAAGGCAATGGGTACTTAATAATAACTGCTTAATGAATGAATGAATAAATGATTAGGTGAATTGAACACAGATTTTTAAAATCCAGAATGTCAGGGCTAGAGGGAGCCTTTTAAGTATTTAAATTCAACGTGTTGAAGTGCTACTAAAAATCTCCTGTGTTCCAATCACTGAGATTGATGCTTTGGAGTTTATAGAGGCAAAAAAGACATGGTTTCCATCCTCAAAAATACTAATAATTTAATGGTAAAGAGGCATTTAAAATATGAAGAATGAATTATAAAAGAGTTCTAGGCAATGCCTGTTAGGAACAGCAGAGATAGATACTACTTGTAATCACCAGGCAAAGCTTCCTGGAGATGTATTTCATCTGGATCTTCAGTAACGTGGATCTTCCATGGATGGAAACAATGTGAGGAAAGGACAATGTATTCAGTGAATGGACCAATGGGGATGAATAACCAGGTCATAATTGAGGGACCATGGGATTTGCGAGTCCTGATGTCGGGGCTCAGAGAGACTATGCCAAGTTAGCGCTAAGTGAGCTGTGTTTATTATACTTTTACCTTTTCTGTCAATTACTACAGTCTTTAACCCTTTCTCATAACTATCCATGCCTACCACCCCTTACCCTTCTCTCCCTCTGTCTTTCTTGCTAACATCTGATACTTGGATAGTGGATAGCTTGTTGCAAAAACTGACATTGTTTGTGTATTAATGTGACTAATTGGTGGCCTGAGCAACAACATGCTTTCTATAATCTGCAGCATAAAGCCAAGTGAGGTGTGACCTTGGTACTTCCTCAAGTAGGTTTCTTTTGCTTTTCTTGTTGAGATTGTTATGTGGCCATGGGTTCACTTCATACCTTCATTGTGAAGAGGTCTTGAGAATGTCAACCTGTTCTGTAAAGGAGCAGAGCAGTCTGGGTAACCCAGAGGACTCTGACTGTCCAGGGGCCTCCTTGCCTATGAACACATGGAAAGAGTTTATGTGTCTATTTGTAAAACCACTGTAGAGACGATAAAAAGCACTCTAAGAAACATACATTTTTCTTCTGTTTCAAAAGGTAGGATAGAGGCAGATGAACAAGTTGATGAAGACGTATTTGTGGTCTTTTCTCTCAGAACTTGATTTTCATGACTTGAAATTTGTTTTCCATGCTGTTATTACCAAGGCCCATACACAAAGTTGCACATAATACTTGCAAAAAGGAATTTCCATGCTAGGACTGTATTTAACAGTTCATTCATTTACCACTATCTACAACAACAAAAATGACAATTCCTGTTTGTTATTGAAATTAATGCAAGCAAATTGAAAGAACAGAGGCAGGTTCTTACCTGTGTAGCTGCAATTTAATGCCATATTGTGTAGTGGAAAAGTACTGGCCTGGCTTTGAGGCCTGGCTTCATCCCTTGAAGGCCCTGTGGCATGGGAGAGGTCACTCATCCTATGGAACCCTGGTTCTCCATTTATCAAATGTGGATGGAAAGTATCGGCATGCATTTACTTCTCCTTCAAGTGCTTTATTGTGTAGAAGTATATTGTAAATTGTTAGTGCTGAACGAATATGAAGGAAGGGCTGTTCTCATCTCACTCTCTGGCTAAGGGAAAATGGTAGGATGAATCTCAAGTACCTTTATTTGCTGTTTTGGCCCTAGTAGCTTCCAAATTTCTTTTGCTGATGTTCCTGACTAGTGATGCCAAATCTCAGTTTTGTATCAATCCTCCCCATCCTTAAGATGGAAACAAATGCTCCAATTACAGCTCTACCATGTGCATGGCAGGAAAGAATCATGTTGCCATCAGAACCTTAATTTATCAATCTTACTGACTTAAATTTTTAAATTTGCAAGCTTAATATTATTCATTAACAAAGTATGTTTCATGCCTTAGCTTTTCTCCAGGGAACAAAAGGAAATGGCTCGCACTAACACTTCTAATAAGCTCTCATTCAGCAAAGGATGGTGTGCCCTTAATTTTGTCAGCATGTGTATAAAAAATGTACTTTAAGTAGAGATGCTTCAATCTGAAAATACAGTGCATAATTTTCAAATACGTCTTTGAATCTGCCTCAGACCTGCTCAGAAGCTGTGTTTTTCTTCCCTTCATTAAAATGTTCCAACCTGGAAATTTCATCTTTAGAATTCATACATATTTCACTTCTTGTGAAGAGAACAATTAAATAATTTCAATACTTTATAATGATGACATATTTTTGTTCTGCATGGCATTGATATGGTTGAGCTGTATTCTTTTCCTGCTAATACAAATAATATTTGTGTGTATGGATTTGTATCTGTGCATGTATATGTTGAAAGGATAAGAGATATAGAGGTAAAGTTTGATCAAATTAAAACATAAGTATGAACCCAAAAGTCTTATAACTTTAGCTATGCATCTAAATCTTGAACTTGAAAGCAAAAAGTATGTCCGCCTCTTTGCTTACGTATTGAATAGGAAAACATATCTGTTAGACCTGAACTATATTGTTCTCAGGATTTTGTGAAAGAAAAGATACAAGCATAAATTTATTATAGAAAAGAAAAAAATGTGTTCATTCATTCATTTATTTTTTCATTCATTCAAGCAGTGTTTGAGAACTCCTCATATACCAGGTACTGTTTTAGGACCAAGAATAAGCAATGATCAAAGGCTTTGCCTTCCTGAATTTTACATTACAAAAGTAGAGGGAGATTATGAACAAATAAATGTATAATGATTCAAGTTGTAAAAATTACATGAACACACATATACGTGTGCACACATACATCTCCAACATACACAGCAGGGTAAGGAGATGAGGAATTCCTGGTCATTTGTAATATAGAACAGAGATGATGATTTCCCATCAGTTTCATCATTTTAAAGGCCTCTCTTCTTAGAATGAGTTATTTTATTTGCTTTTACCATGTCTCATTTAGCAGAGAAGGGAAGTTTTTTTGCCATTTTTGCACCCAATGCTTTTGCACCTCATTTTTTTAGTAAGAAGAGCTTTTTCCTAGTCTGTGGCCTTTTTTGAAGTCTGTGGCCTTACACGTGTGTTTCATGCTTAATAATTTCAGGACAGTCTTGTTCCCAATGATTAGCTTAGTAGGGCTTGTGGGAGGACAGCACTGAGATGATTAGAAACAGCTCTCTTTACAATACACTGCCATTGTCCATCATTTGAAGGGAGCACGCAGGCCCAGCTTCATTTTGCCACTCAAATCTCATGTGGCCTGTAAGAACCAGTGAAAGTAGCAGGTGGTGTTTGGCTTTCAGTTTTTCATAAATATGTCTCTTTCTGCCGATCTCCAGACTCTGTGCCAGTTGGACGATCAGGGTCAAAATACCACGAAATTGACCATGGATCACCTCAGTCTTTTCTTTATAAAAGCGTCATTCTAACCTGTTGGCAACTGTGGCTGACATTTAACTTCTCTGTCTTTAGCTTCGGAACCGACTGGTTTTACAATGCTATCAAAAAGTTTCCGTGGGTTTTATTTTTGTTGTTGTTTTGGTTTTATTTATTTTCATCTATTTTTAAATAATCTACTCCCATTCTACCTTCTCTATGCTCATTTCTCAGAATTTCCTCAATTTTTCACTGACTGATTAAAATGCTATGCCTATTCCAAAACTTGCCGGCTTCTCTTTGGGGCATTGCCCTCCTTGCTGTTCCCCAAGTCCCAGATCAGCTTCTGCCTTCTTCAGAAACCCTTTGGTTGCTGACATGGCAATGGAGTGCGGTTGTCTGGAGAATGAGTGGACAGTGATTATTTTCATGACTCCTTTTACCTTTTCTCCATGTCCTTTTTAGCCCTAAGTCTCATTTCTAAGCTTTCTAGAAACGTTGCTTTTACTATAGCACTACTATTTTTCGCATTTTTATAGTTATTGTCTCAAGAACAGGTGCTGGTAACCACAGGACTAGTGAGAGAGGAGACGGTGTCTCTCCCTTGGCGGTTGGCTTAATTAAAGAGGTTTTCTGAAGTGTTGGGGCTTCAAAAAGTCTGACGTGGGAGTTGTGGCCTGAGTGGTCTAACTCTTTCATTCTTTTGGGTAGAGAAGCTTGGAAAGTCTTGAGAAAAACCTCAGAGATCATCTATGCTATACCTTGGCTATACCTTGGGGGAGATTTAAAACAAAAAAAAATGACAAATGCCAGGGCCTCGCCCTCTAGAAATTCTGATCTCATTGTTCTGCAGTGGGTCTGCACATCAGTACTTTATAAAAGTTTCCCATATGATTCTGTAAAACCAGGGTTGAGAACTACTAGATTTTATAGGGAAAAAATTAGGTTCAAAGCAAAAGTGATTTTTCCAGGCTTCTGTAGCAGGATGACTATAGAGTAGGGACAAAAACACGTGTCTCCTGGTTTACAATTATGCTGTTTCAACTGCATTTACTACCATTTACTCTCATTTGATTGCGTCAAGTTTCTGGGTAGCAGAGACAATTCCCGGACCGGAACCACACAGGAAAGTAGACTGGTGATTGTTCAGTGCTCAGGCTCTTTAATTTGCAAGCTGTTGGCTCAAGATCTAAAGGGAAGCTGTATAACTGGTTCTGCACAGAGTTCCAAGGAGAGATTCATAGGATTTGGCTTTTTAGGTTTTGTACTTCGAAATGTGGAATGTGCTCATCAAGGGTATTTATGGTATGTTGAAAAAGATTGTCCTTGTTGGCAGATGTCTTGGGTTCAAGTTAGGATTCTGTCTTTCTGAGGCTCGGGAACTGGGACAAACTCTTTTTCTTTTGAGTTTTGTTTCCCCCTGTCTTTATAATGGAGATGATATTCTCATTTCCCTGGGTTGTTAGGAGAATTACTTGAGATGACTTATGCGAAAGCTGACACATGATACTTAATAAATATTAATTGAAGTTGAAGTATGACAGGTCTTTCTAACATTTCCTACAACAACCAAGATAGGACTAAATATTAATATATAGCCCAATCAGAAGAGTGATTTCTGTCAATTTTTTATAGGACATTCAATAGGACTTGGGTGGTAGAATGTAGACAAATCTGGCTTCCTGAAATTCGTGTGGCATATGCTACAAAGGAAACAAGTGAGCCTGTATGGCAAATGCTAGTCCTTTCCTACAGCATGTGTATCAAAAACATGTTTTCCACTCTTTCATACTATACCTGTGGCTTTTTATGTTCCTAAAAATCTGATTTGAGTTCTAGAAACATGCATTTCTGAAAAACCAGGTAATTTAACTGGTTCGGTCTTCTATCTAGAACTTGCAGCCAGAATATGTGGCTGTGTAAACTTAGCTTTCACGTACAAAGTGGTAAGTGGCTTGTCACTCGCTGAAGCCTGTTTGTTTGTTGGGTAGAACCAAGTGTTGGAGACATGCCTTTTTACACTGAGTTCTGCCTGCTTAAATCTTTTGCTTCCTGTGGCAATACTGAGCAACTCTGGTATTTTTTTCCACTTGAGAGCCTTTCTTAGTCAAAGATTATAATAAGGTAGCAAAAAATAGAAACTAACTCACACCAGTCAAGTGAAGCTTGGTTTATTGTATGTTAAAAAATCCTAAAAAGGGTGAAAGCAATCATAGTAACTCTGGGGTCCTTGGATCCAGAAGTTTTGAGACTTTTACTTTATTGCCTTTCCATCCACGAGATTCCATGAACATCTCTGCTCTTTTCCCCTCATGTACAATTAGGTCCATTGGACTGAGTTAACTGTATGCCCTCAAGCATGGTAGATTTCTATAATTAGAAATTTTAGAAATTAATTAAAAACTCTCTCTCTTGTTTTTGTTTTTGATTTTCTTTCATTTTTTTTCTTTGCCTCGTACTTACTCCTCCTTCTAGTTTCCCTTCCACCTCATAGATTCCTGTTCTGATGTACTTGGAATAGTCTTTATATATGCATGAATTTTTAGAAATATATAGTATTGTTTTAATTTCCATAATAATCATGCCTAACATTTATCAGCCACTTCCCACATGCTAAGCTCTGTTCCAAGTCTTTTAAATATCTTAACTACAATAATCCTGACAACAAACTGCATGAGGCAGGAACTATTATTTTATGTGTTTTATAAGTTAGAAAACTGAGGCATAAAGAACTTTCCCAAGGTCACATAGCTGGTGAGTTAGTAGCTGAACCAGGATTAAAATCAGGCATTCTGACTCTGTATCTCTCATTTTGAGCTACTTTGCTCTTGTGCCTATAGATCATGTTTCTGTGCTGCAGATCTGGTCCTATTTCTTACCTTTTCTTGCTGTGGTTGTGGCTCAGTGTAGTCCTTTTGGGAGGGGGGGAGTTTCAAAATTAAGCAATGTTTATATTATTAATTATAATGCATAGATAACATTTCTAGAAGATTTATGTTATATCAGACATTATTTGTGTGAGTTAGATTGTTTGTTGAATAGTTCTAAGTCCTTGGTATTAATTTTTTTTTTACAGATGAAAACACAATTGCATATTCTTGTAATGGGTCAAATGTGTGAAATACATTTAATAACATACACAAATACTGCTCAATGAGCATATAATGGTCAGGACCTCTGCAGGATCTTCAATATATACCCTCTACCAAATGGGAACCACTGCTCTACTATGACTAATGAGTTTAAACATTTATATTAATTTAAATTTTTCCATATGATCATTACAGTCTTTTAGAAATCTATTTACATTGTAGCTCCTCTAAGAAATTTACTACTTAGAATACTTCAGAGTATTCCAGAGTGTGTATCCACTCTATTTTATTGATACATTTCTCTACCGATATACCTCAAAGTGAGGCAGTCATATACCTCCAACTCCCTGCTTCCACAAGCAAACTATCATAAAAATTTCTGCAAGTGTTCTTACGGATTGGCAGAAGTTAGCTCAGGGTTGTGGCTAACAGTGGGGTACTTGATCATTGTTCATTTTGATACTCAATTTCACTAGGTTCTTCCAAACGTTTTTTACATAAAGACTAAACTAGGGTCCATTCCCCCCAATAAAGCTTTAGGATTCTTGTTTTCTCCATGCCATACCCAGCATATGGTATTGTATGACTTTATCATTTTTGCTAATATAGATGGTTATAGAGTGGTTTCTGCTTCTGCTCTGTACACCTGCAGTCCCCAACCCTTGGGCCACGGACTGGTACTGGTCTGTGGCCTGTGAGGAACCAAGCCGCACTGCAGGAGGTGAGCAGTGAATGAGTGAGGGAGGGAAGCTTCATCTGTATTTACAGCCGCTCCCCACTGCTTGCATCACCGCATATGCTCCGCCTCCTGTCAGATCGGCGGCGACATTAGATCCTCATAGAAGTGCAATCCCTACTGTAAACTGCACATGCAACGGATCTAGGTTGCACACTCCTTATGAGAATCTAATGCCTGATGATCTGAGATGGAGCAGAGGTGGTGATGCTAGCACTGGAGAGCCGCTGCAAATACAGATTATCGGTTAGTAGACAGGTTTGACTGCACAATAAATGTGATGCACTTGAATCATCCTAAAACCATCTCTCCTACCCTCTTGGTCTGTGGAAAAATTATCTTCCATGAATCTGGTCCCTGGTGCCAAAAATGTTGGGGACTGCTGCTGTACATGATAAGGTGACTCGGTCTTTCGAAATTACTGGGGAGAAAAGTCATTTGTCTCATAAGGATGAATTGTCCATTTTTGGTCAAATAGATCTCTGGAATTTTGGACATAGAGAGGCATACTGCCTGTTCAGCGGGGTTTGTGAGTGGGAACAAAATCTCTTCCGAATGTGGTGCTGCCAGGGAAGGCCATTTTACTGATGTTACTGAAGTGTCCTTTTTTCATTTATTGTGTGACAACTGTGTTCTAGAAGTGTTTGAAGATACTTGGGAACAAAATTTTGAACAAAATTGACATGTCCTTTGGTCTCTTGGCCAAGGGGATAGATGTTAATCAGATACTCAGGCAAACATGTAATCATAAACCATAATGAGCGCTGTGGCGGGGAAGCAGAAGAGCTATGGTGTATAGCAGGGGCATGGCATGTAATAGGATGTACTTATATTTATTCGATGCTAGTATATTTTGAGGATGCTGATGGTCAGGAAAATTATAAGACAAGGTAAAGTGATAGAAGGAATAGTCAGAGAGAATAATCTGTGCAGAGACCCAGAGGCAAGAGGAAATCTGGCATCTTCAAGGGGTGAACAGCAAAGTTGTTTTGAGGACTTTTATTCATGTATTTAACATACTTTTATTCAGTGCTCCCTATAATCCAGAATATGGCAGTGAACAAGAGATGTCAGTTAGTTGGCAACTGAGATGAGGCTGGAAAAATAGGTAAGGGGCTCTGACATGCACTCATCCCCCTTGGGTTTTCTCTAAGACAAACAGCCTATGTTTGTTCCAAGAATCATTCTTTTAGTGATCCGGTTTCAGATCTCTTTTGACCTCCTGTTTACCCTTCTCTGAAGGTGCTGCAGTTTGTCTGACACCCAGTTTGTCTGAGAGGCCAGTAACTAAGTAAAAGTTTTTAAGTTTAACCATCAAGGAGAGATGTATTCTTGACATTCCTTAGTGTTATCAGTAAATATTCTTCTCCTTGTTCTTCTCTTTTGCTATAAGCTGAGCAATATGTCATGTGTTGTTCAAGGGCAGATAGTCTGTGCAGAACTGCTTTAAAAGCAGAGAGCATTTGGGCTCCGAGCATGTTGTTTGGCTGACTGATACCCACCAACTCTTGTTTCTTTTTTCCCCAGAAAGGGCTTACTTGCTATGTGACAAATCAGGCTGTTGTCTGATCGCTCAATATTGTCAGCTAAAATGCTTAACAGTTCTTTGAGAATTTATTACTTTTGGGCTTGGTGTGGTGGCTCATGCCTGTAATCCTAGCACTCTGGGAGGCTGAGTTTGGAGGATTGCTTGAGGTCAGGAGTTCGAGACCAGCCTGAGCAAGTTTGAGATGCTGTCTGTACAAAGATAGAAAAATTAGCTGGGCATTGTGGTACACACCTGTAGTCCCAGCTACTCAGGAGGCTGAGGCAGGAGAATCTCTTGAGTTTCCTTGACTCTTCTTTCTTCCCTCCTGAGGGGAAGAGATCCAACCTGTTCTATTTCCCCATTATTTTGCCATCTGTGGCATCGAGCCCCCTTGATATTTTGGCTTTTTCCTAGGTTAGACCCTTAATGGACTCCGGAACTCCTTATCTACAGGCCCTGGGTGACTAATTATTCTGTACCTTGCACTTAGTTCCTTCTGTAATATTGACCTAATCCTATTAATGGTCTATTAAAATTTTGGATGAGTCTACAATGCCTGTGGGAATAAGTCCCAATCCAGCCAGGAAACTGTGATCCCTTGCTAATTAGATTTCCTGGTTTCAACTCAACTCCAGTTGCTTCCCTTTTACACCCTTTATGCTGGCCAGGTTAGACCACGTGCTAATTCTCTGAAGACACCCTGTGTTTTCCTTCCTCCGTGCCTTCGCTTAAATGGTTCTCTCTGTCTAGAGTACACTTTCCACCTTTCTACTTCCACAAATCTATTTTACAGTATTTATCAAAATAGTACCTTCTCTGTTAAGTCCCACCTGATTCTTTAGCTGAAAGTTATTTTGATTTCCTCTGAGTTTCTATTGCCCTTTATAGGCATTTCTGTTATGTTTCTTAGCATACTACAGATGAAAAGTCAGGACTCTGTTTAAATATTAACAACTGGGCCACAAAAATAGCAATTCGAACCATGGAGATTCCAACTCACATTTTTACCTAAAATGCCACATTCTTTCTACCATACTACATTCTTACTATTGTATATATTTCTACCTTACATGGTGTGGTTAAAGGCAGGGTACTAGAAAACTGTCTAACTTTTTTGTATGCTTAGTCACTGTTTCATATATTTTGAGTTTATTTAATTTGATTGTCATAAAATTTCTGTAAGGCAAGGCATCATGTTATTTTCACATTACACACGAGGGAATGAGGCATGGAAAGGCTGTGCAACTTGTCCAAGGTTTTGCAGCTGGCAGGTGACAGCCAGGACACTACCCCAGGCAGTATGGCCTCCCAGCCTAGGCTTGCCATGCAATGCTGTGGATACTCAGGAGCTAACAGTGTAAGCCCAAGCCACTGACATAATTTTAGAATTATGGGCTATGATATTCCTCAGCAACCTTTGTCAATGGGAAACCAACCAATACGTCTCACTGATACAGGTTTCAGAATTTGAATATTTTTAAGGATTTCTATGTTGTGGACTTTTGAAATTTATAATTTGAGATAAACTTTCCTGCTTGGAAAGAATTCAGGTGTAAAATGGTAATTTGTATTATTTGAAAACAATTCCAGTCGTATGCATTCATCATACATAAAAATTGGCTATAATTGCTTATCTTATGTTCTAGAAGGTATTCATGATATTATTGGAAAACCGCCATACTTTGGTAGTGAGCATTTGGAGAGGTATCCTTTATATAAGTACGATGACAGAAATTGTTAATACCTGTTTTCATGTTTGTCTCTATAAAATCTGAGGTAGAACAGAGTCATAGTTCTACGGGCCAGTTAGAGTGGGAGATAGTTTAGTAGATAACACACCTGTAACTTTGTCAAGTTGGATGGCTTCAGGGCAGTTTACAGAGACAAAATTTTTAGTTGAGAGGCTAATGCAATTTCAAGACCATTATTTATAATGTTTAGGGACTAGCAAAGTGCTAACATGAAAAGCACCAACAAGGAGGGAAAAGAAAGGACTGACCAGATACATTGCCTTCTATTCCTAAAAAGATTCTTAAAAGATTTATGTAAAATGAAATCTATGTATATCCAGGAGAATGTGATTTTCTTGAGGCTGAAGACTAGGTTTTACACATCCTTGATGATATAATTTAATTAATATTTGAGGTGAATAAAACATACTCAGAAGAAGAGTAGTGATATTCTTTATTTTCTTGATTGGTGAAGTAATTGATAATCATATATGAGATTTGCATCAGCAGAATTTTGTCAATCACTTGCTCTATGCAAGACATAGATCATGGTTAAAAACAGAAGGTCTGGGTGCTTGATTTAAAAATGAGCTCTTTATCATGATATACTGCCTAGAGAATAAGAAGGGCAATGTTGGTGAATTTTTTTTAGGGCAAAAAGTGAATGTGACCTACTCTTGCTATTGTAAAGACTAGCTCTCAGTGCTTAACCTATGAAGGACATATTAGTTTTGCACAGAATTTTGCAGGGATATTTTTACTTAGGGAACAACGAGAACTACAGTTGTCAAATGTATTTGTGAAAAAGTGAATCTGTTTTTGTTAAAAGGCTCATTCCATCATTCGGCATTAACTGACACTATGTAAGAAACCCTGTACTATGTATAAGTATTATTTGAGGAAACTTTTCAGTTGTACATGTATGTGCATTCATGTGTGTTTGTTGGATCTTATTGTAAAATACATTTCTTTTTCTAGTCATGGTCAAAAATATCTGAAAAACTATTAAAGGGGCATAGCAGTTTGTACTGGCATGGAGCTTACAGTTAAGTAGATATAATTATAACATAAGATAAAAAGTGGTAATGCTGTAAGAGAGACACAGATATCTTACTATATGAATGCAATGGAAAAAACTGAATAAAGACATCAGCAAAGGCTCAGTGGAGGAGATGACTTTTGTGCTGGACTTTGAGCAGTTGCTTGCTTCTGTATGGGGTTTGGGGTCGAGGAGTCAGGATGAGGATTAGTGTATGTAGATATGTGTAAAGGCGTGGAAACATTCCATGATATTTCAAAGAAGCATTGCATTTTTTTGACTACTGGTTGCCCAGCCAACCTTGGCTTCTAAGTTTAAGAAAATGTGAGCACCTTGAGCAAATAAGAAAGTGAAACAAATGGAGCTGGGCATTAGGAAATATGCCTGTTGATTTATGGGAAAAGGAGCTGAGCTCTAAGAGTGCAAGGAAGAAAAGTATGTGGAGTGACATGATAATAGTCTATAATTACTTTGAGATTGCTGTATAGAGGATGCTGTAATCACTTAGTACCTGAGTCTTTTGAGGAAGGAGTAAGGGGTATTAACTCTTCAGAAACTTTGTGACTATTGTTTGGCATCCAAAGTAAATTTTAAAGAGTCATAAAATTTTACATCTGAAAGAGAATCTTTTGAAAACCATTAGAAAGAATTCTCTTTTCTCTGGGAATATTCAGAATGCCCATGGGTGGTAGACTTGGAGTAGTAGAAACATCCCCAGAATTCAGTCCTGCTAAAAAATGGAGCAGGGTTCCTCAGCATATGCTGAAGTCTTCACGTTGAGTCTAGATAATACTGTCCCTGGGAGAATGGCCAAAGGAGTTAGGTGCCATGATATTAAGATTTTTTCCTATTCTACAACTTCCCCTTTTTAAACTTGCCATCTTGATGTATAGTTAAAATAATGCAATTTTTAAGAATTTGTAGTACACAGGAAAAAAAAAACAACTTACTCGGATACTGGAACTTTTGGGTTTCAATCAATTCCAATTACATCTTGTTTCTTAAAGAGAGGAAAATCCATTAAAATGCTAGAAAAATAATAAAGAAAATGTTAGAATTTGTCTAGGAAGAATTTCCCTGTCCAGAGTGGTTTAGTAGCTCTTCACTATGCTGGGTCTAAGCCCATGAAATGCTCCCATATTTAGGATCACATGCTTTAAGTATCAGTTCTCCCAACACTTGCACTCCTCAGGGGTATGATTTGAGAATAAAATTGAGGGGTGTTCTCTTTATCCTTTGAGGTCACTGGATTGATACTGTACAAATAATAGTGGTCTTATTAATTATAGTAATGTATGGCATACTGGTATTAAACTATGAGCTGATATATGGAGCAGCAGATACTGTATTTTTAGTTCATTTCCTTAGGCAAATTCCAATGTTGTACTTACACAGTTACCTCAGGCATTCACAAGTTATATTTCTATTGCAAACAGTTTCCCACAAATATGAACCACAGTGGCACTGTTAGTTTTGCATCCCATAGACACTTTTTTAAGCTTCTGAAGAGACTGAAGGAGAACTTAGATATGGGGTAAATTGTATATGTGTATAAAAGATTCAGTAGGGATTTAAGGAACTTCAATCCCACATGAAACATTAAACATATTATCTGAGATTCTCTTGAAGATTGACTTTTTCTTGATTCTGAAGAGTTCTCTACCTTTATGTTTTATGAAACAAGATGAGGGCAGTGCATTTTAACTAATATAGCAGGTAAACACAGTTCAATTGCATTACCTTTCTTAGCCTTAGAATAGTGGTGGTTGTTATTATAACTTTTAAAGATATATACTTTTAAATTTTTAAACAGTTTTTTATGGAAATTTCAAACATAAGTGTTCCTTTCTCTCTATATCCACACCAGCATCTATAGTTTTGGGACTTATTGATAAAAGCCGTTCTCATTGGGGTTAGGTGATATCTCATTGTGGTTTTGATTTGCATTTCTGTGATGATTAGTGACATTGAATATTTTTTCATATGTTTATTGGCCATTAGTCCATCTTCTTTTGAAAAGTTTCTGTTCATGTCTTTTGCCCACTTTTTAATGGGGTTGTTTGGTTTTTTTCTTGCTGATTTGTTTGAGTTCCTTGTAGATTCTGGTTATAAGCCTTTTATCAGATGTATAGCATGCAAATATTTTCTCCCATACTGTAGGTTGTCTACTCTGATGGTAGCTTCCTTAGCTATGCAGATGCTTTTTAATTTAATCAGGTCCCATTTATTTATTTTTGTTATTGCTATGATTGCCCTTGGGGTCTTCATAAATTCTTAGAGTAGGCTGATATTGAGAAGAGTTTTTCTAATATTTTCTTCTAGAATTCTTATGATTTCATGTCTTAGATTTAAGTCTGTTATCCCTCTTGATTTAAATTTTGTCAGTGGTAAGAAATATGGATTCTGTTTCAATCTTCTACACGTGGCTATCCAATATTCCCATGACCATTTATTGAATAGGGATTTTTTCCCCCGGTGTATATTGCTGTCTACATTGTGAAAGATCAGATGGCAATTTGTGGATGGTTTTACATCTGGGTTCTCTGTTCTGTTCCATTGGTCTATGTCTCTATTTTTGTACCATTAGCAAGCAATTTTGGTTAAAATAGCCTTGTATTATAGTATAGCTTAAAGCCCACTAAAGTGATTTCCTCCAGATTTGTTCCATTTGCTTAAGGTTGCTTTGGCTATTCAGGCTCTTTTCTGGTTCCAAATGAAGTGTAGAATTATTTTTTCTAGATCTGCAAAAAAAAAAAAAATGGTATTTTGAAACAGTATTTGCTGGTGTGGATATGCAGAGAAAGGAACACTTATATATTGTTGGTTGGACTGCAATTAAAAGTAGACCTACCATTTGATTCAAGAATCCCACTACTGTGTATTTACCCAAAGGGGGAAAATGTCATTTTATCAAAAAGACACTTGCACTAGAATGTTTATTGCAGCACAATTCATAATTTCAGAGGTGTGGAATCAACCCCAGTGCCCATCAATTCACGAACGAATCAATAAAATGTCGTATATGTACACCATGAAGTACAACTCATCCATAAAAAATGAATTAGTACCTTTTGCAACAATCTGGATGGAACTAGAGACCATCCTTCTAAGTGAAGTATCACAAGAATGGAAAAACAAACAGCACATGTACTCACTATTAAATTGGAACTAACCAATCAGCACTCATGTGAACAGATGGAAGTAAAACTCAAAATGGAAATCATGCAGGTGGGAGGGGGAGGAGGGGATGGGTGAAATCATACCTAACAGGTACAATGTACACTATCTGGGTGATGGGCGCCCTTATAACTTTGACTAAAGCTGTACAAAAGCAATCCATGTACCCAAAACATTCTGAAATGTACTCCTGTAATATTCTGAAATTAAAAAAATAAATAAAATTAAAAAAATTTTCAAACAAATACAAAAGTAACAAGAGTACTATAATGTACCTCCATGAATATATTATCCAGCTTCAGCAATGACTGGCTGATGGCCTGTCTTGTTTCACCTATACACCTGTTCTTTTTCCTCACCCTGCATTACTTTGAAGATAATCTCAGATATTAGGTAATTTAATCACTACTGTAAAGTTTACTCTTTATTAGGCGTATCGTAAAAATTTCTTTAAACCATGAAGAATATGTTAGGAGAGCTCTTTTGCAAGGTATTTATTGGATTTTATGGCTTTTCCATGAGTATGGGAGTGGCTACTCTATAATGGAAAAGGACACTAGAGAATACAGTCTTATTTTTGCCAATTTTCCTATTTTCTGAAAGTAGGCTTGGCTTTGGGGTATGATGTGGTAGTGTTATTGGATAAGGGTTTAAACTCTACTTGACTTCTTTGGTTGGGAGAGTCTCTAAGTTGGTTTGAGTTTATTATAGTTATATAGTCAGATAAACTAAGTTAACATTAGTGATCCTTTTATATTGAAGCCTAAATACCCAACATTCTTAAATTATCTAGAACATTACTTAGTATTTTATTTTAGCAGAGTTGTAGTCTTAATTTTAAAGACACTGTAAGTAAATCTACTGAAATAAGCCCACATTTATTATGGCCAATACTTGATTGTAATGATTTCTTCCATTCCCCAAGTCTAGGGAGAGGGTCTCTGTGTACCAAGCATAGTATGTGTTTGTTTTTCACCAGAGTATCTAGAAAATGTAACCCAGGGCAAAAGCTTATGTGCTTATTGCATGAACAGACCCAGGGAAGCAGGAGAGAGGAAGAAAGAGAAGACAAGGCAGGAGGGAGAGCCTATACAGAGGAGTACATTACCAAGCTGTCCACAACTTCCTGACAAGTGCAGCTGAGTGCTAGGTTTCACAGCACATCTTCACAAAGGCCTCATGAACTAGTGTATCTCAGAACAGTCCATTAATAGGAGGGAGGGGAAAAATTTATATGCTGGTTTCTGATTGCAGTTGCTCAAAGTACATATTTTCTATTCAGTAATGGCTTTTCCAGGAAACCTGTTTTATTAGTACTTTCATTTTCCAAAATAATTCTCTTATGTATGGTTTTACTTTTTAAAATGAAAACTATGGGAAAGAAAATTCTCAGAATTCATTGTCATGGGTACTTATCAAGTCTAATGTGACTCCAAGGAAGAGATAGGCTTTTTCAATATTTTTTACCAAGCCTAGTTCTGAACTTTATTATCTAATTATTACCAATAGAATGAGATCGTGGGCATACTTATTTTCCTCTTAGTAGTATATGTTGATTATTCATTTGGGAACCTTTATTTTGAGATGAAAAGAATGTTCTGGATATATGCCCATGTTTTGTCTTAGTCAACAGTTTCTCATGTCTCTTATGTTCATACATCTTTTGCTTGAAATTGGAATGTCCACATTCAAGGAAATATTTTTGAAGAGATGATTGACAATTTCACAGCAGCAGGTTGATGAAATTATTTCCTGTACATTGAGTAAGTTAGTCAATTATGTAAAAATTCTAGCTGTAGCTTTGTCTACCTTATGATAAAAATTTTTTGGAAAATAAACAATTACCTCAATTTATAGACATCTTCCTATTCATCAATAATAATACCAACTTTCTTGGTATTATTCAGCCTTTCCTGGTTTTGGGTCTGAATTAGATCCATAAACAAAAGATGCAGAGGTCTTAACACTTGCTGTGGTTAGAGTACAAGACATCAAGACTATTCAGAGGTCTTCTTGCCAATTATCTGTGCGCCCTTGAGAATACCACCTCTACTTTAGGTTCCGTTTCATCCATCCTATACAAAGAGATTGAACAAGATATTCCTTAAATATCCCCTCTGCTTTGGCCTTTGAAGACTTTAAATGACTGATTTTGGGATTAAACATTTCATACTGGATCGGTTAGGACTTGAACACCAGTCTTTGTTCCTAGAAGAAAACTTGACTTGTTCCAGGGCCAATTACTGTTAGAATAGCATTCTCCTTCATCCTTTGTTGCTGCATTATCTGCACTGATTTTATTCCTAGGGCAGGGGAATGGAATTCTACCTTCCTCATTTATGACTTACAAAGCATGGTATAATTTTAAGAAATAGCGTTCTTAGTTCCTGAAGGCATATGTGTAGGTTTAATTCGTCACATCTGAACTTTTATTTTGAAAGAACATTGGTACAGTGTTGAAAACCAGGAACAGAACTGAGGTGATAAAGAGCTAGTTGGTGATGTCTGAAATTGTGTAATTAGTATTATTTTCCTTGGATAAACTTGATATGAATCAGCAGTGTAAAGCAGGGAGTGTTCAATAATGGAGCGGAGTTAGCCTTATGTTTAAATTCACCATCCCTCAGCCAGACCTCAGCTAGGAGGCTTGGTATTCACTTCTGGTTACTCCACTGTCAAAGAGATATTGTCATTAAGAGGAAACCAGATGAGAGAGAGAGAGAGAGGGAGGCGTGACAGAGAGTGAGTGCTTGACACCATGTCTTTTGAGGAACGATTGAAGGAAATTGTAGTGTGACTTCAAGAAGACAGTCAGTAATCAGCGGTCCCAGAGTGAGACTGGAGGACTCCAGAGGATAGAAATAAGCCAGGACACTAGAACTTACAGAGAGGCAGATTTCCATTCAGTATAGGAAGAAAGTTTCTGACAGAGTGATCTGAAGATAGAATGGGCTTGCCCTAAGGAGGGGTGAGCTCCTTCCCACTGGAAGATTTTTGAGCCTTAGCCTAGTGACCCCTGAGGACAGCAAAATGTACAAGAGTCAATGTATGGTTTAACTAATTTACTTTGCTTCCATCTAAAAGACTTTTTTGATGTCCTGCTAAACATTACTTCCTCTCATAGTCCTCTTAAAATAAAATTATAAAGGTAATATACAGTGACATTCGATGAAAGAAAATATAAGCCATACTCTCATCACTCAATAATGAACATATTATTATGACTCCTTTAAGTATTTTTAGCCTTTTATAAAATAAACATGGAGAAAAATGCACAAATCATAAATGTACAGTTCAATAATTTTTCCAGTTTTTGCACTTTTGTATAAAAAAATACCCAGATCAAGAAATGGAACCTCATCAGTCACCCAGACTACCCCATCTCCCCAAGAAAACCACCATCATGACTTCTAACAGCATAGATTAGTTTTGCCTATTCTTGTACTTTATATAAAATATTGTACAATATTTTCAAGTATTTTTAATCTGTGGGTTTGGGTTTTTTTTGAGTTAGGCTTAAATAGCTCTGTTCTTACTGTATATAGATTTTTATATATGCTTATTCTTATAATGTATAGTTATTATAAGCAGAATTTTAATGAGCATTTAATCAATATTCTAACACTGGAAGTTTAGGTTGTTTTCAGTTTATCCCTATTAAAGTCTTTGAGCCTGTAGCTTCCCCATTCCCTTCAACCCATTTCTCAACTCTTACCCTTCTCGGTATTTCAGATTGATTTCCATAGGTGGAATTATTAGATCACATGGTACAATGAATTTTTAAAGCTTTGTATTCATTTTACCAATTTTTGTCCAAAAGTTAACTAAATTATGCTTGCATCAGTAATGCACAATAGTGCCTATTTTACCATAGGCTCATAATTTTAATAATATGCTAATTTTATGTGAATGCTTTTATTGGATTATTAACGAGGCTACTTTTTTACATATTTGGAAACCAGTTATATATTTGGCACATATAATCATCCACTGTGCTAAATTCTCTTTAAACATTACCTCTTTTTTTAAAAACCAACTTTTAAAATATATATTACTATTGTATTCTCCTTTTTCAGATGGGGATATTGAGAAACAAAGACACCAAGCTCAATAAGTGAAGCTAATTAGTACCATATTCGGGGTTTATTCCAAATACTGTACTCTTCAGCCTGATCCTCTACTGCCTTTCCCATGTAGATCCTACTTTTTGACTTAAAAAAAATAATTTCTATATTGCTATAATAGCATGTTTAGCCAATTTATATGAACTTCATATGTATATGTATGTGTATCTTATCTTTTCGGGTGTTTATTCTTAATTTTGTCCCAGTTTGGAAGCATATACCAGTTAGTTTTAATTTGTTCTAAGTTATTCAACTTTTAATCAAACTGGAACTAATTTTGGTCAAAGTTGAGGATCTAAATTGATTTTTAAAATGACTTACTTGTTTTGCCAATTCTATTTAATGAATAATCTTACCTTTACTCATTCATTTGTGGTATCTCTTTTACTATACATTTAGTATATATGCATGCATGTTTCGTTTCATTAATGTCTAACTACTCCTGTGTAAGTAACCTTTCAGTTCATTTTAGATCTTCTTAGCCATCTTTGCAATATCTTTTAAAAAGAAAGAAGACTTGTAAGAGTCCAATTCTGCCTTACTTAATTTTTTAAAAATGTTCTCCACTGTGTCAGAAAATGTGAGCAGTGTGCTATCTAGTCATTACTAGGATAGGACCTGGGCAGAAACTTTACCAGCAATACAGCCCTTTTGTTCATCTACCTTTTGGTGAGATGGAGAATAGGCATTTTTTAACCAGCTGTTTGTTTTGCATTGCCTGTTCTGTACAAGGCTGTCCTGAGAAATCCTTGCATCTTTTATGCACTTTGGTCATCATAACATCCTCATGAAGCATCCATTGCAGAGCCAGCACTGGCACCTGGGACTTCTGTGTGGCTCTTTACTTGTCATTATACTGATGCATACTAAGAAAACCGTGTCCAATCACAGTCCCTCATTTTTAAGTGTGCTCAAAACAGTATCAGATTTGGAGTTTTAAAAAATAGTAGAGCATGATTCTTTACCCCAAAGGTGTTATGATTCTATTTAAATAAATGTAAATGCTGATATATATTCATGTTTCTAGTTTTTAATCTATGGTCTTTAGTACGGTGTAAGTTATTTGTTATTGAAATCTTGAAAAAAATCCTCAAAAGCTGGATTCCTTGCTTTTAAAGCAGAATATTTAGGGGGGTATGGGGAGTGGAATGAACCATCTTAAGTATAATATGATTAAATTTGTGACGTCTGATATGGTAGCTATAGCCCCATGTGGCCATTTGAATTTGAATGTAAGACTAAATTAATTAAATTAAATAAAATATTAAAAATTAGTCTCTCATGCACTTGCCACATTTCAAGTGCTCTAGCCATACATGGCAAGTATTGGGATAATATGGACTATTTCCCAAATTGCGGAAATTTCTATTGTACAGTGTTGGTCTAAATGATTCTACAAATGGAAGATTTAGGAAAAAAAGAAGATTAAGTATCGATGTATACCTTATTGGCTTCTGTAAGTTTTAGTACAAAGAATCCTTCTTTTAAAATATTGATGAAACATTGAGATATGGTTTAAATTAATTTGTAGACATTAATCAACAATGCAACAAGATGAATACATCATTGACTATAAGGATAGATCAATACTTATTGTGCCTATTTCATAACTAGGAGGGTTAAGAGGCACTCTACAACCCAACACCTTAAATATCAGAGAAACAAAGGCTGTGGGTGTTTGAATGAATTTTTGGAGATTCTTCTGTTTTTAGAAACATGTGACCTTCTCACATTTTATACCCCTGTTGGTTTGGGTTGAACTGCTGTTCTGAGTCTTTTATATGTAAGGAACACTTAAGGTGAGACTTTTTGAATGCCATGCACTGGTCTAATTTCAGATCCAGTTTGAAGCTGAAAAACATTACTGTGAAAACAAACAAACAGTAATAAACACACAACAAACTAGACCCCAAGGGCGATTCTATGGTCTTTTACCAAGTTAGGATAATATAGAATCATAAGATCTGATATGATATGATATGCTCTTGGAATTTATTTATTATTTTAAGAATGTCCCCGAATGAAACTGAAGTAAAAATAAAACCAGGAGTAAATCTCCCCCTTTAGCCACAGATAGAAATGAAACCTGATTGAATTCCATTTCAGGAGAACTTCGCTTTCATTTTCATCTATTGGTATGCAGGGTCTGGTATTTGGGTTTTGACTATGATTAGTGAGTGTGAATTAATATGAGAAATTCCACAATGAGTAAGTTGGAACCATTTGGTGTTATGTCCAAGAAAGCTCACATGTCCTAGTTAAGGCTGTGTGAAGTGAACTGGACACTCCTAATGTGGTGGCCCCAAAGATTGAGTTTAATCCTCTGGTGTGACTGCTTTTACAAGTCTTTTCAAGAGCCTAAGTACCATAAAATACTCCCACAAAAGCCTTCATTCCAAAGAATCTGTGTGTCGGCTCATGTCAAGAGCTTTTAGTGTAGAACAATGTGCCTAAAGCCACAATCTAATAAACAAACAGATAATCTAGTTCAGTTTTGTCTAAGTAATATAATGTCTCTATCAAACTATTTCCTGCACCTTTAGCTCTATTCAGAAGGAAAGGGTTCTGCGTGGGAACGTATAATAGGAGGCCATGCAGCTCCTGTGACTGGATGTCTTGTTTTTCCCTTCTGGGCAGCTCTAGTTGTTTATGGTGGGAATTTTCCGTCTTGGTAATTTGGTATTTTACTTGGTTTTTATTGTAAAGCATAGAAATCTGTACGCCTTAATTTAAGAAATATTGTTGCATCACCTCCATCTCAGTTAACAAGGTCCAGGCCAGAAAGTTCCCTCTTGTTTTCAAGCCTTTTTGCCAGACTTTGACCTACCCATTAAGCAGAAGGAATAGTCTGTTGCCATGAAGCAAGTTGAGGGATTCCTGGTGGGGGGCTGGGGAGGGGTTGAGAATTTATGAGGATCCAAATCCTAGGAACTCCCCTTTAGACTGCTGGGTAAGTACTCATTTGTCCTATTGAGAGTCATGGCCCACTAGTGGGTAGAATCTCACTTTTGGGAAATTTCTGAATATTAGAACCTTCATTTTCAATGTGGCGACAAGATGTAGGGGTCAGGGTCAGTCATTAGTACTGTCCACATTATAATTTGCTGTTTGCCTGATCTTGCCTGGAGAATTATATTTATGTAATATGCTTCGTACGTGCCTACTTATGGTTAGGATAACTACCCTGTTGTGGCATCCTGGGACAGTTTCTGATTATACTCATTAAAAAGAAGTCTGAGTCTTTTATTGCCATTAATGACCCTAGTGCTTGGGGTCATGGAATCATAAACTGTCACTGTTGGAAAGGCCTTTAAAGATCATGAAGTGGGTTTCTCGGATTAATAAAGCTCAGATCTTCTTTATGGTATTCATGTGAATGGTCTTCTTGCCTCTACTTGAACACTTCCAGTTATTAATATTTGGCACTCTCCATTCTCAGACCAAGGATTTACTATTTAGCTTTTACTTTTAAGTCTCAGGATGTATAAATACAGTTATACTCTATTCGTATATCTTTGTTAATATGTGAAACTCTTCATATATTTGCATATTATATGAATTCATATTTTCATATATTTTCTAAACAAAGTTATAATTTTTATTTCTATCTCATAATAACAGTGGAGGCTCATGTTTTTTATGTCTTTTAATCTCAGTTATATTTTTGTCTGAAGAACTAAATATACTTAAATAAAATGGTTACTATCATCTCAGAATATATGTATATATTCTGTGTAAATCTCCAACTTTTTGTTAAATCAAACATTCACTTTTCTCAGTGTGATAGATTTTATCACCCCCCTTTCTAAATCATTTCCTTGAAGATCATTGCAAAAACTTTTAAGTAACCTTTTCCCTCTGTTTGTAAGGTTAAATAGATGAAGTAACTTCCTCTAGGCCTTAGCTCTGATGCCTGTGAACTTGGGCAGAGTCTTGATCTTTCTGAGACATAGTTTCCTTATCCATAAAGTAGAGCTAAGAAAAATATCCTACAGAGAGAATATATAACTAGTTTAGCTGAAATTCTAACTCAAACTTATTTCCTGAAATTCCTCAACCTAATATCTAATATCAGGCTTTTTCTTAAACACAGGTAGCAGGATTATAGTTACAAAAAGAAAAGAATAATACGTGTGGAACAATATAGAACAATTTAAAATAATATGTTTAAATTTTTTAAAAAATGCTGACATATGAAGAAATTCTCATAAAATTATGTGAGTCCAGAAAACATGTACCATGAATATGAGAGCTTTCACTCTTGCTAGACTTGTCCCTGTACTACACGTCTTTTTCTGAGGTTTACAGCACTGTGTGCAGACTTCCCTTCTTCATGGCACGTTTTGGGAGACAGAATACTGGTCCCCAAAGATGTCCATATCCTAATCTCTGGAACATGAGCGTATGTTAGGTTACATAGCAAAGGGAAATTAATGATGCAGAAGGACTTAAGGTTGCTAATTAGCTAACCTAAGATAGTGAGATGATCCTGGAGTATAGAGATGGACTCGGTCTTATCACAAGGGTCATTATAAGTGGAAGAGGAAGACAGCAGTGGTCTTTGGGGTGATGAGATGTGAGAAAAAACTCAATGTGCCTTTCCTGGCTTTGAAAATTAAGGAAGGGGCCATAAGCCAAGAAATGAAGCAGCCCCTAGGAGCTGGAAAAGACAAGGGGATGGATTCTCTGTAGAAATTCCAGAAAGGAATGCATCTCTGCCAATACGTTGGTTTTAGTCCATGGATACCCATGTCAGATTTCTATATAGAACTTGTAAGATAATAAATTTCTGTTGTTTTCAACAATGAAGTTTGTGGAAATTTGTTTCCAATAGAAAATTAACATATACATTATTATATTGAAATTATCCATGTATATGTCTGTTCTTCCTTCTAGATAATGAATTCCCCAACAGTAACAATGCTGTCTGAAAAAATCATCTTAGCACAGTTCCACATTAAAGGAACATAAAATGTCCTGTATTTTCTAGGTGTCATCATGCATGACACTGTCCTAGGTATTTTGCTTTGAAAATTTTATTTCCTTCCTGGAAACACTGTTTAACCGTACTGAATCTTAATTTTCTCATCTATAATATGAGTTCTTGGACTAGATCAGGTTTGGCAAACTTTTCTATAATTCCAGGTATTACATATTTTAGGCTTTATAGGCCATGTGGTATTTGTCACACTACTCAGTCATTCCATTGGAATGCAAAAGCAGCCATAGACAATAAATAAGTGAATGACTGGGCCTGTGTTCCAATAAAACTTTATTTATAAAAATAGGACATAGGCTAGATTGGGCCATTTCAGTTTTGTTTACTGACTCCCGAACTAGCAGACCTCATTAATCTGTTCTGATTCCCTTGTAATCTAATTATTTTGTGAGTTTATAAAGTTGTACCATTAGTTTCAATTAAGGCAAGGAAGTGCTATAGGACTAGAAGAGATGACTAAAGTGATGGGTTGGATCTGTTTATAAAAAGCATAATATTGCGGACTCAAGTGCCAGGAAGGCAATTGCCACCATGTCCTTGGCAAATAGACCTACGACAAATGCTCTTTAGGATGAGACATAAGGATATCCCTGAATGCCAAGGCTTAGCTCACTGAACTTGAAACTCAGAGAACTGGAACTACTGTTGGAGGAATAAAAAGGAGCAATAAATCCATTGCACTCCGGAATGAGAGACCTTCCGAGGCAGCTGGCCAAATGAAGCGGGAGGAGGGAACGACTTCCTCACTCAGCTAAATTATGTCTTTGGGCAGATAGAGCAGGTCTGCTAAAATAACAAGGTGCCTGAACTTCTGCCCAGAACACGTCACCAAATTTTGCAACTTGGGACTGTCTTCCATCACATGACCTGAGGGAGTGAAGAAAGCAGAGTGAATGAAATACAAGCAATGACATTTTTTTGAGTACCTTCTTAGAGATAATACTTGATTTTTCAAGTGAGACCCTTACTTTTTGAACTATTTATTCTATTTCAAAAACCATAAGTTCTTGGATGATGATTAGTCAATAGATTTTGGGGGTCTTTTGAGTATTGCCATTGACCTGGGACTTTATCATTGTAGGTGTGGGGGTGTGGGTTTATAGATCAAAATGGGCAAAGAAGAGCCTTTCTAAAACTAATCATGGGACACTGGTTTATATTTGTTGGTCTGATTGCGTAGTGGTGGCAGTTGTTGTTTTGACTTGGCTGTGTCACTGGATTTAGTGATAAATCCACTGAGAACAAAACTGCCCTCTTTGGTTGGTATGTTACAATAGCTTGTTTATGCCTTGTAAATTGCTCAAGAACAGTTTGTCCATTAAGAAAAAAAAGTGACCTAGTAATACTCCCATACCCAGGGAAGTGTCGGGTTAATCAGTTGCACAAGGGCTTGATGTGCCAACTCAGTACTGCCTCAGGGCTCCTTATGTGGTTCCTTTCCAAGATTTCTAAACATTCCAGGAGAACACAATATTTGTTTATTTGGCTACTAGGACTTCATTTTGCTATTGTTTTAGTTATGGTCATATGCTGACTCTCTCACTTGCTCTCTCTCTCTGCCTTTACATCTAACTCTTTGGAACCATGATGTGCTAAAAACTACATTAAGCATATAGCATGTACTCAGTAAATACTTAATTACATTTTGTCTTTGAATTTCTAAATGTTTGTGAAAATAGGGTTTATGGTTAACTTACATAAAGAATCATCTCACAGTAAAAATAATTTATATTTATTTAGGACATTATGGCTTTAAATTTATTTTTTAATTTATCTACCTTGGTCTACATAACCCTAGGCAATGTAAAAGACAAGTTCTATGACTCTCATTTTAAAGACAAAAACATTGTGAATCAGAAGTTTCATGATTTTCCCAAGTTCACACATCTAGTAAATGGTTCAGGTGTGATGAGAAGTGAAATATTTTAATACCTCAAGGCTATTTATTTTATGTATCTAAGTCACCTAACTGCAGCACTGATCAAGTTCAGAGGGTATTCCTTTGGTATAGATCTTTCCTATGGGATGTTCAGTTGAATATCTCTCTCTCTCTCTCTCTCTCTCTCTCACACACACACACACACACACACACACCTCTCACACACATACTGTATATATACACACAATTTTGAGATTGGTAGCCACTCAGTTTCTCAGGTTCTTCCTTTAAAGAATAATTTATTTGGCTAGGATTCATTGGTATAGTTGTCAAGAATTCATGCATGTACCCCCTCAGCAAATATTTTTCCAATTCTTCTCCATCTCAACTCTATGAGGCACTGTAGGAGGTGCTGTTGGGATAGAATGATGAATCATACCTGATGCTTTCCCTCAGGGAGCCCACAGTACAGTGAGGTAAATGGCTCATACGTTTTCCACAAGATGCATCTTGTGGAATAAGTGCTCGAGAAGTGCTACATAGAGCTACAGGTGGGAAAATACCTTTGTCTAGGGGGAGCCAGGGACAGCTGTGTAGGTTCAGCAGGTGACCTGGACCTCTGAGAATAGCTTCAGTTCAGATATGAATAAATGAGTTGAAGGAAATGTCTTAGTAGAGAGAAAGGAGTGAGCAAATTCTTGTGGTCCAGGAAGCATGGTGAAGCATTCCAGCAGATAACTGGGTGTGTGGCTTAGCAAAAGTGAGCATTCTGAAAAGTAAAAGATCCAGAGCTGCTGTTTGCAGTAGCAATTTTGAAGGATGCATACCCACCAGAGCATTCCAGAGAGAGGGTGTATGGCGAACAGAGCTTGTCAAGTTTCTCTGCATTTCCTAACTGGAGTCCAAACTTATAGGATTCCTCCTGTCCAGAACAAGGTCCTATCAAATCTTGGAAGCCCAGAGCAGGCCTTTACCAAGCCTGCAATACTCCCAAACCATAATTTTCCCAAACTCCAGCATAATTGGCATACAATCAATTGGCTACATATGTGAGAGCTTATTAGGGTTTATTTCTAGGCTCTCTATTCTATTTCATTGGTCTACATGTCTCTCTTTATGCCATAGCACACTGTTTTGATTACTGTAGCTTTGTGGTAAGTTATGAAATCAGGAAGTCAGAGCCCTCCAACTTTGTCCTTTTTCACTATTGCTTTGGCTATTTGAAAGGGAGGCAAGTATGGAAGTTTTTAATCTGGCATCAGTTGTATAAGATGTGTTGGAAAAAACTAGGCTAGGAAGAATGGAGATCATGTAGGATATTTCTTTAGTCTAGATATGAACTAACCTATGCATCAGGCATTTTGGTGGCAATGAGGGTGGAGAACAGTAAATGTATTAGAAAAATTTGGTATAATTTAATATCGCTTGCTTGTATTCAGAGTGAGTGGTTAAGACAAAAGGGAAAGGGGTTTGCAGCCTTTGTGATTGGAAGAACTGTGATGATGTAAATAGAAAAAATAGGGGATGTGAGGAGTGCAGCGGGTCTGTGGGTTAACATATCTGAGTTCAGATTTGAACACTGAGCTGTAGGTTCAGTTGGTGATGCTTGAAATCAATGAGTGCCATGATTATTCTGGGTCTTATGTTGCTTATAAATGGTATATTCATTTAGAATTGCTTTTTTAATGTAATGCATCTATGGTTACCATGGTGCCAGGAGCCCGATATGGGAAAGTGGTCGGGGACAGCAGCAAAAATCAGGATCTGTTTGAAGGCAGCTTCATGAAGCTTCTGTGCCTTGCCTTAGCTAAGAGTAAACAGAGTGCTACATGGCTGTTGACATGTGTTTTATTTTGAAGTGACTATTATTACCAGGGTCTGAAATCCTTAGCCTTGATCTCTTGGAGGCTAATGTTCCTGTTCTCCAGCTGAGAGAGACTAATTCACCATCTTGTGTTGTAAACACTCACTCATTTTAACTGATTACACCTCCAATGATTCTCAAATCACTAAAATTACTAATTGCTATTCCTTACACATCAAAGAGTGAATCCTGAATAATTAACCCCAAATAAAATTAGATGAATTGGCCCTTTTAATTAGAGTCCCTGCTGCTGT
This sequence comes from Cheirogaleus medius, assembly GCA_008086735.1. Lineage (NCBI taxonomy): Eukaryota > Metazoa > Chordata > Mammalia > Primates > Cheirogaleidae > Cheirogaleus > Cheirogaleus medius. The sequence continues at coordinate 41,263,596 of VBSM01000272.1, forward strand.
TTGTTCTGAGCTTCCTTTTCTTACTGTTAAGAGAATTTTAGAATGATTAAAACTGTTTAAGACTTAAACAGCCAGTGACCTTTTAATACAATATAAATCCATGAAAGCAATATTTCAGCTAGCAGGTGGTGAAGTAAATTTTTAGAGCAAGTACCTGTCAGCTACAGTATTCCTTTGGAAAAAAAAATACATGCCAAAAAACAACCACCTTGAAATGAAATGTCTCTATTTGATTATTTTTAAAGCATGTATGCATTTGCTGAGCTTCTGACTTGATGAAATAAATGGCAGGGTTGAAGGAGAGTGAGTAATGGTTGGCATCATTTTATATAAATAGTAACAAGAATTTTTCAGTGAGAAGAATTTGAAGTCATTTCTGCATAAAAGATGAAGACTAAAGAAATCACAGAAGGGTCCTAGCCTCATGTAACCATTCTTATCTCTGGGGATTCTTTTGAAGCAAGGGAATGGGCCCCAATATTGGGGGAAAGGAAATTTTATGGGATTTCATTGCTGCTGGCCGTCAACCTAGGATTACAGGTCTATCCATGCTTTCAGCCTGGATTTTGTTGAAGATATTTCACGTGTTCTTGTTCATCTGTTCCAAGGCTCCTAAATAGTAAGAACCTCTTTTCTTCATATCTTCTGAAGTTGTAGGGATAGAGCAGGTTTCCTCTTCATTCCCAAGAAGTCTCAGTTTCTCACATGAAATTTTCCATGTCCTGTGGGAAATGTGTCATCAGCTAGAACTTTGGGGTCATAGTGGGTTTCTTGGTGTGGGTTTTACACTGTTGGCTGTTTCTCTTTACCACACCGATGATGAATTTCTCCATTTATGAAATAAAGTTACTGGACTAGTTCAATGACTTTTTTCCCTTAAAATTTAAAAATAAATTTTGACTTTTCATTCTGAAATAATTTCAGACTTTCTACAATGGTTGAAAAATAATATAAAAGATTCTCATTTAGTCTTTATCCAGTTTCCGCAAACATGGACATCTTATATAACCACAGTAGCATTACAAATCCAGGTGATTAAATTGATTAAACTGACAATACTAGTTGCTAATATATGGGCCTTATTTAGATTTCATCAGTTGTCCTGCTAATACCTTTTTTTGGTTTAGAATCCTATCTATCCAGAATCACATGTTGCATTTAGTTGCCTTGATACCTTAGTATCTTTAATTTCTGATAGTTGCTCAGTCTTACTTTATTTTTGCACGGAGGTCAATGACTCTTAACCAGGGCTACACATCAGAATTATGCAGGGAGCTTTACAAGCTACTTGTGTCTGGATCTCAAATCCAGAGATTCGGAATTAAGAATTCTAGAGTGGGGTCTGGATATATATAGTAGATCAAAGTGCCCCAGGAGAGTCTGGTGCACACCCTTGGTTAAAAGTCAGATATGTTTCAACACCTCAAGCACAAACATTTTGAGATTCTTTCTATGTAATAGCTGTTCGTCCCCTTCCCCCATTTCTCTGCTCTTTTTCAATTTTCATCTTTCCTTTATGGAATTAGATCTGAGTCTCCAACATTCCTGGAGGATTTGAAGGAGTTTCTAAATACCCTATGGGATATACATACTGTTAAGACCTGTCAACATATCTTTTATTGCAGAAGTAAGATCAAGTACAGCATGGATGGGTGCAGTGTTTCTGTAGGTTAGGGTGTCCCCATAACCATGTGGTGACTTAAGGAAGAGGACCCATTCCTGTATTTTGAAGACATACTCTCAGTAAGATTTTTTTGAAAACAAACAAATGAAAATCCTCCAACTAGGTGGCTACTTTAAAGCTTATATTATTAACTGTGTAGTTATTAGCATCATGGAGAACCTATGACTCACCATTATAAAAGTACTATAGGGTTGAAGTACTATACTGTATTAATCTCATATCAATAATTGGAAAGGGGCAAAGTTGACCATGGCAAAAGTATGTGTGTTCTTTCTATCAGAGTTCAATCCAATTTAATATATATTTATATTAATAATTTATAGTAATAACATTATTAACATTTACTGAGCAACTCCTATGTTTTCTATATGCTCTGTGTAGAAGTTAGTAAAACATAGATCCTGCTCTCAAGGAGCTCTTAGTCTAGTAGGGGAAACCAATAGATATCCAATTAAACTAACAAAAAGCAGAATATTTGCTCTAATAGAGCTGAATCAGGAAGGAACAATATACTGTCATTGGAGATTAGCAGTGGTGAAATAAGTTAAATGACCTATTTGAAGTATTTTTTTTGTGTGAAACCACACTTCCTCAGGAACTATGACCATCTTTGGAGATAAGGTAAGCTTCTGGCCTCAATGGCTACAAGGTGATATCCCATCCCTATGGAGAAGGGATATTTTTGGAATATTCTGCCAGCACACTGATATTTGTTCACTAGCTTCTTTTTTTTAGTGGTAAATTAAGATTTTTTGTTTTGCTGGGATATTGCCTCATTCTCTGTCCACAACATGAATTTTTTATTTCATTTTTAATCTGAGATAATTTTAACATTTTAGTATTGGGGCTGAAGATATCTCAATAGTTGGTAGATTGATGCATTAAACTCAACTTACTGCCCTATTTATTTTGAATACCCATCTTTGAAAGTCAAACTATATGATGTAGTTTGTTTTTTGAATAGCAATTACTATGATTTTTAAAGACAAGTGACACTTGGTGGATTCAAAAGTGCTATTTGGTTCTACTCCAGTTGCAGAGCCAGACTGTCCTAACTTCTTATTATTTAAAATTCATTCAGTGTTTTCAACTGAGAAATTGAACTCCAACAAATGAAAAACACTATGTGATTGAGATAGAAGCATATACATACAGTATGCTTAAATGCAATACACTAAGTTGTTTTCCTTTGGTACAGAGCATTACAGTTGAATGACTGGACTCTTGAACTCACTAAAGTCTCAGAGATAATTCTGTATTAGCTAAGTATGGGGTAAAACTGTCCAGTAAAAAATCTCGAAGAGGTCATCTACTTTAAAGATAATAATTGTTTCAATTTGAGAATCTCAAAAGGTATTTCATGTCAAGTTATTTAGACAGATGACAGGGACATTAAATTTTGGTTTGGGTAAATATAGTGATGCATTAAAATTAAACATGGTAAGTGTATATTTATTTCTTTAAGAAATCTCCATACTGTCTTCTGTAGAGGTGGTACTAATTTGCAGTCCCACCAATAGTGTATAAGTGTTTCTTTCTTTCTGCATCCACATTAGCATCTATTGTTTTTAGACTTTTTAATAATGGCCATTCTGATAGGAGTAAGGTGATATCTCATTGTGGTTTTAATTTGCATTTCCCTGGTGATTAGTGATGCTGAACATTTTTTCATATGTTTGCTGGACATTTGTCTATCTTCTTTTGAAAAAATTCTGTTCATGTCTTTTACTCACTTTTTCATGGGGCCATTTGTTTTTTTCATGTTGATTTGTTTGAGTTTTTTGTAGATTCTGGATATTAGCCCTTTATTGGATATATAGTTTAAGAATATTTTCTCCCATTCTGTAGGTTATCTGTGTATTCTGTTGATCATTTCCTTTGCTGTGCAGAAGCTTTTTAATTTAATCAAGTCTTGTTTTTTTATTTTTGTTATTGCTGTATTTGCCTTTGGGGTCTTAGTCATAAATTCTTTCCCTAGGCTGATGTCTAGAAGAGATTTTCCAATTTTTTCTTCTAGAATTTTTATGGTGTCATGCCTTACATTTAAGTCTTTTATCCATCTTGAATTAACTTTTGTATATGGTGAGAGATAGGGGTCCTGTTTGATGATTTTGCATGTGGCTGTCCAATTTTCCCAGCACCATTTTTTGAATAGGGCTTCCTTTCCCCAGTGTGTGTTGTTGTCTGTTTGGTCATAGATTAGTTAATTGTAGGTAGATAGTTTTATTTCTGGGTTTTCTAGTCTATTCCATTGGTCAATGTCTCTGCTTTTATACCAGTACTATTTAATCCAGAAATCCTACTACTGAGTATCTACCCAAAGGAAAAGTTGTCATTTGATCAAGAAGACACCTGCACTTGAATGTTTACCATAGCACAATTCACATTTTCAAAGATGTGGAATCAACCTAGTTGCCCATCAGTTCATGAGTGGATAAAGAAAATGTTGTAGGAGGGTGTGTGTGTGTGTGTGTAGTATATAAACACACATATACATATATACCACGGAGTACTACTAGGCCATGAAAAAGGAATGAAATAATGTCCTTTGCAGCAACTTGGATGAAACTGGAGATCATTACCATAAGTGAAGTATCTCAGGAAGGGAAAACCAAACATCATGTGTACTCTCTAATAATTGGGAGCCAAACAATGGGCACATACAGGGACAAAGAGATGTGAAGGACATTGGAAACCAAGAAGGGCAGAGGGTAGGACAGAGTAAGGTGTTAAAACTTACCTAGTGGGTACAATGAACACCATTCTGGTGATGAGCACACTAGAAGCCCTGACTTAAGCATTATACAAAGCATCCATGTAACAGAAACATTTGTATCTCCTTAATATTTTGAAATTTAAAAAAAGAATTAAAAATTACGCACAAGTTTGAGTAGCTTTTGTGATTCATTTAAAAGTATCTTCTGTTTGATTTTTAAAAGTTCATGCCTGTAATACACATCTACTGTATAATAATTAAGGCAAAAGGAGAGAGAATGAAAAACAACACATATCATCTCATGAACTATACGCAACCTCTGTTAACATACAGAGGAAAGCAGGACTGTATTATAAGCACTGTTCAGCAGCCTGCTCTTTCTCCTCAAATGGTAGTATATCAGAAACAGTTTATCATATTCTTCCTCCAGATACTCTGATACTTACTTTCTCAGTAGATTTAAGCCTTTGCCCGAATACTACCTTGGTGAGGCTTCTCCGAATCCTTTTCTTTAAAATTGCAGCCTCACCACCACCCAAGCAGTTCTGTACCATTCCTTGCCCTGTATTTCTTTAGAGTATTTGTCACCATTTGATATTCAGCTTGTTTTGTTTATTTTCTTAAGCCTTGGTCTTCAGTTACAATGTAAGTTCCATGGGGGCAGTACATTTTATTTCTCTCATTTATTTACTTATTTGTCCTCCCCACAGGGTTTAGAGTAATGCCTGACACATAGAAGGCACTCAGCGTATAAACAGATTTCATATATAGATCAACTCCATCATTTTGATAACTTACAAATTTCCAGTGTGTGATTGACTGTAGTTTATTTTTCAACCAATACCATATTGATGAACATTGTGATTTTTTTTTTATTATATTGCTTTGTGATGAAGATTCCTTTATGTGCTTCTCTGCATACTCTGCAGTTACTTCTTTGGTAGGACAGTTTATTAAAGTATTTTTGCTGAATTAAAGTTTATAAATATCTTTAAGGCTTTTGATTCCTTTTACCAAATTTTCCTGAGAAAAGTTTTATCTAATAGCACTTCTACTCATGCTAGTGGCATACAAGAGTGTTAGTTTTCCTACCTGGTGCCATCATCAATTCTGTGTTTCATCAATATTTTTAATCTTACTCTTCCTTTTAAATGATATTGTTTGTGAGAAAATTAAGTATTATCAGAATTAACAATTTAATTTTTAAACTACAGAAAATTAAAATGAAAGAACAATAGGTTAAGTCTTCTAATGTATAATAAGAACCTGAAATCTAAAGATGTCTAGTATGAGAGCTACTAATTAAAAAATTAAAGTTACTTGGTCAAGGTCAGATCTCTTCTCTTTTACAGAGGAGGACATGACATTTAAGGAAGGTATGTTGTTGCTATTCTGATGACAATGAGGACAGGGAACCAGGAATGCCCAAGTCTTGCCATAATAATTATCACTTCTCCCAGAGTTTTCTCAAAGGAACTGCACACTCAAGAAGAGGAGCAAAATGGGAATTCAGGCACTGCTTTATTAATAGCTCCACAAGTGCTCTATCTCCCTCGGAGACAGAGGTCTGTGATCACACTCAAATGGTGCATAGGCTTTGACTCTAGGAATAAGCAGGATTTTTATCTCATCTCCTCCTCATACTACCAAATCTTGTAAGCCAGCATACTCAATGAGCTGTAGCCCCTGAAAGACTTGGCTTGACAATCTGATCCTCTTCTTTAGAGTCAAGAAGAATGCTCCAGACAACTGCTGGCTGGTCTATCCTGGGAGCTAGATGCTGTAGAGGGCTGAAGCAGAAAGTATAAGAAAGAGACCCCCTGGGTGCTGCTTTCCAATACTGAGACCTTTACAGTAGTAGCTGGATCAGTCAAATTAGCAACCACTCCCAAGTCAGAAAGAAGAGCAGAGTGGGTAAGAAAAGAGCTTGAAAGGGCTTCATTTCTAGTAGAAACAACACTTTGAGCAAATCATGGCAATTTCTTCATACTTTTAGTTACAACCAGTATATAGTAAGTAGGTTGAGAAAGCTGAGCAGTGAGGCATTAAGTGGGACTTAGCCTCAGTTGTTCTTGTGGCCTGTGCCATATCCCAACATTTTATGGTGGTTCTTAAAACCGTACTCAGCTGAACATTTGGAAATTACACATTTCTAGGCACTGACCACTTCTCTGATCTTTTTTGTGTGCACTATTTAAAAATTATAAATGGGTAAAATAATGACAGGTTAAATATTTGTAAAATTAAGAATAAGTTTCCTCCTATTCTCATTTTTCAGTTGCAAAATTCAGCTTCTTAGAGTCAACTTTGTATTGCCAATTTCTTAGGAATCCATTTAGAAGATATTCCATGATAATACATACTTATGTGTGTATACATTATTACACAAATGATAACATTATACATGCTGTGCTAAGCCTTGAAGGATTCATTTTGACGTATTTCATCCAAGGTACTTTCTGGTGCAATTTTCTTGGCAGCACATGTATTTTCGTGCAAACCAAAGGTAGAGTTGAAGGTGAAATTGTAAATAAAGTCTTCATTTACTTAGTTTCTTACTACATTGCCTCTAGCCTGTGAGGAGAATGGTACAGCTGTGACAGGACTCCATTGCCCTCCGGAGACCATTCCTGCTACATTTGTTTTGCCTTCTCACTGGTTCTCTTTACTCAGCCTTGTTCAGAGCGCTTGCTCTCTTCCACTGAGTGTTCAAGTTTAGACTTTGTTGCCCTTTTTGTGCTTAAGTGAAAAGAAAGAATTGTCATAATTGTATAATGCAGACATTGTACAAATCACTTACATATAATTTAGCTCATTGATGTTCATACTGAAGGTTGAGACCCACTTCTGGGTCACAGTCAATTTAGTGGGTCATAACAAACATTAATATTTTAAAAAATTTCCAGGTGTTTTACATATGGTAAGCATAGTTTTATGAAACTCCTCAGTCTGGTATGCATGTAGTTGTATGTGCCCAAGTAGAGGTATTGTGTCATAATATAAAAGATACTTATCTGCTCTGGGTTGTGGTCAAAAATGTTTCAAAGTTACTGTTTTAGTTGCTTTGATCCACAGAATGACACTGCGAAGTAGATACTGTTAACCTCTTTTAATAGATGAGGACAACTGAATCTGAGTTAGCATTGTTTTACCTGAAGTACAGGGTAGAGCTGGGGTTTGTATTTTATGTTTTGGGACTTAAAGTTTTGTACTGTTTTCTTGCAGATGTATTTCCTTTCTCTATCAGTTATTATTAATGGAAATTAATTCTTAAAGCTATGACTTGGTAACCATGACTAAAATTTTTTCATCTTGTATGTGTGTGGTCCAACCCAATCTCTTTTGGCCTCATAATTTATATTGTTATTAATTTCAGAAAGCATTTAGTGATTTTGTACTTACCTTAAGGTTTAGATTTTTCTCAAAGAACCATAAATTCTCCATACAACCGAGCGCTTCCATCTAGAAGGCACTCTGGAGCCTTGCCACTCCAGCTGGAGCCCACCGGTCTATGTCAGCATCCCTCGGGAGCATGTTAGAAATGCAGAATCTCAGGCCCCAACCCAGACCTACTGGATCAGAGTCTGCATTTTATCCAGATCTCCTGGTGATTTTAACACTGCCATTTGAGAAGTACTAGTTAGAGACATGAGGGCATTTTCTTTGTAACATTCATTGAACAGTTGAATGGCTTTTTATTTTTCAGTCATTAAACTGCATTTACTGAAGAGTTCTGTGGCCCATGCCTCATGCCAGGTGGTGGGATATAAAGATAAATCATGAATGGGCTCTACTTGTAAGAAGCTTCAGTTCTAACTAGGAGACAGTGACTGCCACACATAAACATAATAACATAGTATAGGTGCTATGATAGAACTGGATAGAAGGGACAAAAACAGGCTGCTATCTAAATCTCTGGGTATGTGTGTAGGTAGGTTTTATATGGTGTTTGAATGCAGAATAAAGAGAGTGATGCTTTCTTTTCCTCCCTCTTTCCCTTCCTCTCTTCCTTGTAAATGAATTCAAATTTCATCAATGGTCTGAGTTTAATTCTTCCCATGCATTTCCCACTCCTATCACCCATAGCCAATAATTTACCTACTTGGCAGGTAAATTCTCATTGTTTTTTCTTTCTGTTTGGGTCATTTATTTCATGACATGGTAAGCAAGCTCTGCATTCAGATGGATACCTTTCCTATCTGCATGTGCTAGCATAACCACAGTGGCTAATAGTTCAGCTGGTACCAGGTAGTGGCACCTGCTTCTCAGTGCATCTGCCTTTGTACCCCTAGGTGAGAAAGATTAGCTTGAGAAAATACATATAGCTGGGTTCTCTGGAGTTTTTTCTCACTCCCTTTTTGAGTTAATAATGTGCATCATAGACTACTTTCTGAAGTACATAGGCAGAGAGCCATGTTTGGGAATCAAGGATATAATATTTTATTTGCCCAAGTCACCCATTAGTGCCTCATGGTGCTACCTGTTGCACAAAGCAAAGAATATATTCTCTGAGTACATATTTTGAATATATTAACTGAATCATTTGGATTGATATGGACCAAATCAAGTGAGGTCCTTTTTAGCTTCTCTCTAAGGTAAAGTGAGAATTGCTTTCTAGCTCTTTATTTCATTAGCTGTGTAACTTTGAGTAAACCATTTTACATGGAAATTGAGACACACATGTATTTTGTGTGTAGGTAGGTTTTGTCCAGTGAGGTAAGGGGGATATAGAATGAACCAAGCTTGTAGGCAAGCATCTGTGGCCACGCTTCCCCTCTTCTAAAACTTAGATTTTCTCCTAGATTCAATATATTTCTGTCGATTATCTGATGGTGGGTTTTTTTTTTTGTTTGTTTTTTTTGGACTTATCTGTTTGATTGATTCAAAACCCCTGCAGGTAACAGGATCTGGGAGTTGAATTGGGATTTCCCTTGCAAGGCAGAGCACAGGGTATGCACTAATGTGGAAGTCTGCAGCCTAGCATTGCTAGTGGGAAGGTGTCTCAGCTAATTTCTCCAGGTGCTTTTCTCCAGGAGGGTCACGACATAAGCATCTAAGCTCCATGCTGTTTCATTATTTTAAAAAATCTACTGGAATGGAAAGGATCTCCACCCCTCTCCCCTGACTCACATATATACACGTTTTGTTATTTTCCCATCTTCTTTAAACATGTAAATTCTGCCTCATATCTAAAGCTGAACTTAGAAGCATTTTCTCTTGTTTACTTATATATTAAAATGATGAGGTACAAGTGAGAATTGTTATAACTTTTAGTCTGATTTAGGATAGTTGTTAAGAGTTTTTGCTTCCAGCTCTCCCGATGAGTTTATGCTTAACTCCAAGGGGCCCATTTTCTCTCCTTTTATCACATTTGTATCTGTTTTCTAGACAATTATCCATTCCTCTATGTCTTTTGAAAATGTGAGCTTCTCTCTAAAGAATGCAGTAAGAAGCCTTTGATGGTTGTGCTTGAAAAACTAAAGACTTTGGTCTTACTTAGTAATTGATGTAAATAAAGCAGATAATTATTATTAATCATGAGGGCTTTTAAAAATCTTCCCAATTTTGCCTAGAGTATAGAGTCTGTGTTGTTTTCAAGTTATTGCTTTAAAGAAATGTATCCCGTTATTCTTTTCTGTTCCTTTTCGTGTTCCCAGGATTGTCATCAGCCTGTGTCTTGCTATGTTTAAGTTCTGTTAGAGAAACAGAGTAAAGAAGAATGTAGTTGGAAAGGACAGAATGTTGTACCTTTTATTCTAAGATTAATTAGCTGGAACATTTTGAACTGCTCATGTGGCTTTCATGGGCCTGTTTGATAACATGATCTCCAAGGTTTTGTTCAGTTGTGATTCTGTCTGATGTTCTGACAATTCTCTATGACATAACAGAATCTGAGGAAATGTAAGAGGTTGCTCAGAAGTCCTCTTTTAAAGTGGGTATGAAAAAGATATAGATCCAGACAGAATTTTAAACCTGAAAATCAGCTGTGAACTAGAGTTTGGTAGTCATGTCTTCAGCAACCTAACTCCCCTTTGCCTTACTTACCACTTAGGATCTCAGTGTGAGCATGCTTGTCATACATTATAACTTTGAAAGCCAGAAAAGAACTTGGTGACAGTTCTCTTTACTTAACAGGTTTTAAATATTTTTTTCTTGCAGTCTGTGGCCAAATGAGATTTTCTCAATCCTGGCTGTACATTAGAATCACCTGGGATTGATTGATTCGTTGATTGATTCATTCTTTCATTCCACCTGCCCCCATCACCTGGATTTAAAAGGAGTACTGGCACCTGACCCTTTCCTCTCACTCCTTTCTTCTATCCTGGAGATTCTGATAGAGTTGATGTGAGGTAGAATTGGGGCTCGCCATTTTTAGGTAAGCTTCCTTGGTGCTTCTAGTGTGTAGCCAATGTTTGAAAGTACCTAATGGAGTTAATAAAGGTTTATGAGATTTACAACCCTGGTAAGGAAATGAACAAAGTATGCCTCCAGATTTGTGTACCCATAAAAAAAAGTAAAAAATTTTCTACATGACGTAAGTTATTGAACTTACCTAATCCTTTAGACCAGGGGTCCTCAAACTTTTCAAACAGGGGGCCGGTTCACTGTCCTTCAGACCGTTGGAGGGCCGGACTATAGTTTAAAAAAAAACTATAAACAAATTCCCATGCACACTGCACATATCTTATTTTGAAGTAAAAAAACAAACGGGCAAAAACACCCGCTTGTGGCCTCCGGGCCGTAGTTTGAGGACACCTGCTTTAGACCTAAAGTAGAAATGATATGGTACTTTGCTTAGTGTAATGGTTCTCAATGTTTGATTCTAGACACAATAACATCAGAATCACCTGGAAACTCATTAGAAATGTAAATTATTGGGTCTTACCCCAGCCCTACTGAGTCAGACTCTCTGGGGTTGGGACCCAATAATCTGTATTTTACCAAGACCTTCCAGAGATTCTCATGAACTCTAAAGTTTGAGAACCATAAGCATAGAGGGTTGTTGTATGAATGAGAGGTAGTGTATGGAAATCTTAACATGCTGCCTGGCATTGTGGCTGTACTCTAGAGATAGTGTGCTTGACTGCTTAGTAGTCTGGATTTGGCTGGGAGCTAGACTTGAGAGCAGTTAGCTACTTTTCCAATTCTAAGATTTATTTACAAGGCAGATGGAGACCAACTGAATCATTTCAAAGGTGTATCAGAATATCCAAACCAATTTGCCATCCTTTCACTGTGCCCATCCTTCAAATCTTAGCCTCTTCTTTTTCTGAAGACTGAAGTTGTGTTGTTTTAATACTATCCAAAAGCAACTCATTTAATGATGGAGATAAATGGTGAAGATTCCTGCACTACCATTAAGTGTTGAATGACTGAAATGCAAGGAAAAGCTGCTTCTTATTCATAAATAGAGACCACTTCCCCAAGACATCAAAAGCATTATTTTTTAAAAGGAAAAAGACAAATAGAAAAAAAGGTTTAAAGATGGACATTTCTGTTTTCCCAGTAGAATTTCTTGCAAAGACTATTTAAAAAGATTCCATACCATGAACCATACAGCTCTTGGATGTATGTGTCTATAACTCTGATTTTAGAGATTAGATACACTCTTTCAACAATCTAACTACAATGTACTGTTCTTGTTGGTCAGAGATGTTGGAGTTTCTTGGTATCCCAAAGTCTTCTAACTTCCTGCTATATTTGCCTATAGGTTTCTAAATTGGAAATTTTTTATTGTTGTTTCTCCTAATCTGTCCTGCTGCACATACTTTTATATATTTATTTTTAAGAATTTCTTACCCCACCCCCATCCCCCACACATTCTTTTAGATTAGTCTTTAGTAAATCATATTGTAACCAAGTGTTCTTGTCTCTGAAATCCTTGATGGAGTCCCTACTCCATGCATGGTAAAATTCGAACCCTTTGCCAGGTGTGCAACACACTTAAAAAGCTCATTTTCATTACCTCTCTAATGTTTATAACTCGCTAGTATTATTTTATATTCTTATGTTTTTGCTATGTTATGACTTACTCCTTATTCTCTATGGCCTGAACTTTTTTACCTCTATGTCTGTGTTCCCCTGTCTTTCTACCTAGAGTGAACTTGCACTCTACGTCATAATACTTCAAGGCGATTACACTGTCCAGTAAGCCTTCCCTGTACCTCCACCTGGACATAAGCTTTACTTTGTCTTAATTTCCAGAAGTTTGTATATCTTTATAAATTGCACCTTGTATTTTTCTTGTGTACACATTTTTCCTCCTCTATTTGATTGAAAATGTATTGAGGGCAAGTACCAAGTCTTATATTAATATAATTTAGTAGCCCCATCCCCCAACCCAAGTTCATTCCCTGCTTTTCCTTAATGTATTCGACCCCTCTTGACTAGCTTTTATGCCACTTTTAAATATCAAATCTGATGCTCTTTCTTCTGAAACTTAAGGCTACTAATTAAACTAAGGAGAACTCAGATAGGGAATAATTGCTATACAAGGCAAAAAAATTACATGTCAAAGCCAATTACAAAGGACTAAAATGCCAGCAAATACATCTTTTTTAAGAGTACTGTAAAATTGCATCCCTATTAACTTAATGTGTGCATTTCCTTTCTGCAGGTGATTTTCTTCCACCCCCACCTCCACTTCTAGATGATACCAGTGCCCTCCCATCTGGCTCTGGAAACTTCCCTCCTCCACCACCCCTTGATGAAGATGCTTTCAAAGTGCAGGTAAGAGCTGCAGTTGAAGTCATGTTTATAAGCCATGCTAAGAAGCTCATGAATTTAGAGATTGTTTCTGTGGTGGATAAACATTTATCCAGAGCCTGTAGAGAGCTTTACAACTTAAAAAGAGCTAAGGTACTTTAATGCAGAATGCCCAACTCAAGCTTCTCAGAGTTCTGCTAGCTTAACCCTCTGAAGCCCTGGAAATCCTTTTACCTATTAATTTTGTGTCAAAACCCCAAGGCCCCCTTTTTTTTATTTCAGCATGTTATAGGGGTGCAAATGTTTAGGTTATGTATATTGTCTTTGCCCCACCTGAGTCAGAGCTTCAAGCATGTCCATCGCCCAGATGGTGCAAACCACATCCATTAGGTGTGAATATACCCATCCCTTCCTCCCCCTTCCCACCTGCCCGACACCCAATAAATGTTACTATAAGTGCATATAAGTGTTGATCAGTTAATACCAATTTGATGATGAGTACATGTGGTGCTTGTTTTTCCATTCTTGTGATACTTCACTTAGTAGAATGAGCTCTGGTTCTATCCAGGATAATACAAGAGGTGCTACACCACCATTGATTTTTGTGGCTGAATAGAACTCCATGGTATACATATACCACATTTTATTAGGAATACCATTTGAGAAGTCAACATTTTTTTGTTATCCTGGGGAACACAACCATGCCTTCTTATTGCCTTTGTTCTCTCTCTACAAACATTGCATTTGAAATGAGTAAGGCTGGCATTTTAAGGCTCTGGTTGGTCACTTTAGGTTCTATTGTTCAGCAACATTTTCCTAGCAAAAGAAACATCAAAAATCCTTAGAGTTTTCTGTTCTGGGTAATTTCAAGGATGTACATTATAGATATGTGCCAATTAAAGAAAACTTTTGTGTTCCAGAGATTGGTGATTGTAAAGGAACTCAGGGCTGGAGTCAGAAATGACATTAGAAGTAGTTCTCAGACCGTGTAATCGTTAGGTAACTGGTGACCAACAGCCACATTTTAGGCTGAAGAACTCATTCATGTCAGGAAGAAAAACTAATAAAGTCATGGAATTATTATTATATTTTTAGGTATGATTATATTAGTATTAGCATAGACATATAAAAGAAAAAAAGAGTCTTTTTTTCAGTTAGAGAAACTAAAGTATTTGTGGGTAAAATGGAATGATGTCTGCTATTTGTTTCAGAATGATGAGACTAAAAAACTACTTAGAATGTAGGTGAAAAAAGGTTAGTTATGAGTTGTTAACTGTTGGGTACATGGAGGTTTATTCTAATATTCTGTCTACCTTTGTATATGTTTATAAAATTTCTCATAAAAGTAAGTGTACAAGAGGAAAAGTCATAGGGAATATCTGCTTAAATAATTCAATCTATTGTCTGGCTTTCTTTCTCCTAAATTTTGAGTTGGAGGAGATAAAGGAAGAAATGATTCATTCATTCAACAAATATTCTATGTCTGTGTGGGCATTATTCAAGCACTGGGAATTTTATAGCAAAAAGACAGACCCAGTTCTTCTCTCACGGAATGTACAAGTTTATGGAATTAGTGGAAGTAAACAAAATATTAATATATACATTACCAAGGACATTAGAATGGATGAGTGCTGTGACTGAGTAAATGGGGAAGGGGATATGGCTTATGTAGGGTGGGCATAGTCACTATTACCTCACTGAGAAGATGACACTTGAAGAAGGAGAGGAGGGAATGGCCATCTGATCTTCCTGGGGAATGTATTTCCATATAGTAGATGCTAAGAAAGAGAAGAAGCTTTTCATATTATTGCTCGGCTAAAATTATAATAGTAAGTTCAAGTTTTAACCGTAAGTTCCAATTCAGTTTAAAGTCTAGATCTTTTAAGGGCTATTAAT
>VBSM01000272.1:41293499-41425282 GCA_008086735.1 Cheirogaleus medius
TATTTCCTTCTTCAGTGTTTCATAGTTCTCTCTGTAGAGGTCTTTTACTTCCTTAAATATATTCCTAGGTACCTTATTTTCTTTGTTGCTATTTTAAAGGGAATTGATTCTTTGATTTGGTTCTCACTTTTACTGTTGGCGTATATGAA
Source organism: Cheirogaleus medius (assembly GCA_008086735.1). Lineage (NCBI taxonomy): Eukaryota > Metazoa > Chordata > Mammalia > Primates > Cheirogaleidae > Cheirogaleus > Cheirogaleus medius. Next base: position 41,293,649 of record VBSM01000272.1, read on the forward strand.
AGCGTCCTTCACTTTTAAAGGAATGTTTTGCCAGATATAAGATTCTTGGTTAACAGTTTTGTTTTTTCTTTTAGCACTTTGAATATATCAGCTCCTTGTCTTTTGGCATCCAGAATTTCTGATGAAAATCTGAGGATAATCTTATTGAGGATTCCTTGTGTTTCATGATTCACATATCTTGCCACTTTCAAAGTGTTTTCTCTTTGTCCTTGTCTTTTGAAAGTTTTAATTAAGGCGTCTAAGTGTTTATCTCTTGGAGTTCATCTTTCTTGGAGTTTTTTGAGCTTCTTTGATGTTCACATTCATGTCTTGCATCAGAATCGGGGAGTTTTAGCCATTATTTCTTCAAATAGTCTCTTTCTCTTCTCTGTCTTAACCTTTTGGAAATCCCACAATGCATAATTTGGTATACTTGATGGTGTCCCACAAGTCCCTTGGCTTTGTTCACCTGACTTGAATTTGTTTTCCTTTTTCTTCCTTAGGCTGGTTAATTTACATTGACCCACCATCTTCAAGTTTGCTGATTCTTTCTTTTCCCTGCTCAAATCACCATTGAGTTTCTCTAGTGAATTTTTCATGTTGGTTCTTGTACTTTTCATTTCCAGAATTGCTTTTTGGTTTCTTTTTACGTTTTTTTCTCTCTTTATTGATATTTTTATTTTGTTCATGAATAATTTTCTTGAATTTTTCCTTGCCTTCCTTTAGTTCTTAGAGATCTTCAAGATAATAATTTTAAGTCTTTGTCAAGAAGATCCACTACTGGTTATTTCTTAGGGAAATTTTCTGTTGGGATTTTTGTTTTTCTTTTTGTTTGAATAGGCCATACTATCCTGTTTCTTTATATGTCTTCTGATTTTTAAAAAATTGTGGAAAAGTATACATTTGAATCTATTAATGTGGGAACTCTGGAAATCAGATCGTCTCCATTCTCCAGGGTTTGCTGTTTTATGGGGTTTTGATTAATTACTTTTTTTGTTCTTTGGATTATTGTTTCCTGTCTTTATGCTGAGTATCAGCCTTAAGTACAAAGTTAAGGTGTAAGGTATTTTCTGAGCCTACACATTCACCTGGGTATGTGTGGTGACTTTCTGATTTCCTCCATATATGTGATTGCTTTTGAACATCCTAGTCATCAATGTCTGTTTTTCAAAATGAGAAAAAGAGAAAAGTAAAGGGAGAACAAAAAGTATTGGCCCTTTAACTCCCTTGGAAGTCACTTCAGCTACAGAAGGTGGAAGGTGGAAGGTGCAACATCAATGTCGTCTGCCTCTTTTTCTTCATGTCTGTGATTAGAATCTGCAATCAATGTTCAGTGCACTGATCTTTGATATTTGGATGACTATGTCCTTTTTGCCTACCCTTGGTCGTGCAAGCAACAGGCAAGCTGTTCCAGGAACATGTGACAGCTGCCTCCAAGGGACTGAGAGGCAGGGGATGGATAGTTACCATTGTGTTAAGAGCTGAAATTGAGCTAAATTAACTACAATTTACCATCCAAGGCTTCCCTCCAGAAATTGGAAACTAATAGAATCCAAATTTCCAAAATAGTTAACTCATAGAGATTCTGCCAGTGCAGTGGTTGTCTAGGTGCATAGACAGATTTCTGGTGCATTCTACTCTGCCTCCTTCCCAGAATTCCTATCTCCTCTCTTGATTTTCACTGAACAGAACTTTCTTGATTCATCTGCTATACATGCAGCTATTCATTTTCTCTTTTTTGTTACTAGATCTTCTAACTTCTTTATTCCTGTTGTTAAATTTAGGTGCCCACTCACAGTTCTTCCTTTGTTCTGCCTTCTCTCAGTATAAGGCACAAATATAATGGAGTCAACTTTGATCTTTGCTTCTCTAATAATTTGAACTGCTTATGACTCTTGGCACTGTCTTTTTCTTTGACAACTATTGTTTTATTTGCCTGTAGGATCTTTCCATAGGGAAAACCTTCTGTCTCTTCACAGTCAGTATGTCCCAAATTCTCTTCATCATCTTACTCCAAGACTTATATTCTGATAGAGATGCCACCATACTTTCTAGTCTCCCAAACCCTAAACTTTGTGGTCATTGATGATACATCTTGCTTTTTTCGTATATCCATCACCAAAGTCTGACACTTTTTGATTCAAAAATGACTCTCAGGTTCACTCTAATCTCTTAATTTTTCTGCCTATTATCCTAATTCATTTCTTCTCTGTATTATAATTGACTCATTGCCATGATTCTGTCTTTTTCATATTCCAGCTGTGTATTCATAACCAATTAGTGTTCAAAAAATGTTATTTTCTTCCTATGGCTTTTTATTGCCTGCCACATTGAACTTCTTCTCTTGGTTGATTTTTCCGAGTACTCCATGACCTGCCTCACCCTATACAGCACACCTTGTTTCCCACTGTGCTTCCTGTACAGTCTTTGCTCTTTTGAGGCTGATATCCTCATTGCCAGCCTCATGTGTCAGTTTACTTTTTCCTGTGTCTTTTTTGCTACCTGCAGCATCCTCATCTTTCAATGGATCAGTAATCCTTCCCATTTTTAAAGCCTAACTGAATTTCTACTTTCTTTCTCATGTGTGTCTGATACCTCTGAATCATCCTATTCTCTCAATTCTCTGTATCCTCACTCTTTTGACTGAGTAACATGGTGTAGTGACATGTGCTCAGGGTTTAGTGCTCAGAGGCCCTGCTCTGTTTCTTACCTCTGGATTTCTCATCTTTACATGCAAAATGGAATAGTAATAACAGTTTCTTAGAACGTTATTTTGAGGATTAGTTAAGATAATGAGTATCAGGTACACAGCAATGTCTTGTTCATAGTAAAGGCTGCTATGAGTCAGTTAATGGATAAATTAGTTAAGACTGTTTGATTTTTCTGCCACTTAATATATTTCTCTTTGTGGAATGATGTAATCATTTCATGAACATTAATCTTGCCACCATACTATATTTCATAAAGTCAGAATCATGAAACAGCATGGGGGCACCTGTGGAAATCATTTAAAATTATAAATCATGGCACACACCAGATTTGAAATGGTCTCAGTCCATCTAATCTTTCTTGTGATGAGGAAACTGGAGGCCAAATTTCTTCAGTGAACTGTTCAAGGCGACACAGTTATTAGGAAAGCTGGCACCAGTCACAGTTGGCAGTTTCTTGACTCCTGGGCCTATACTGTTTCCATTACTTTCTTGTTCATTTGCGTAAAGGCTGGATCACAGGTCATGGTTATTATTCCATTGTGAGAACACAGAATAATACTTGATTGATATTTGTGGATTGATTGATTCATTCTTTCTTTGACTTGGCAATAGGAATTCTCCAGGAAAGGACTATGGAGTATGTACTATACTTGTCACCCTTTTGATGCTTTTGCTGCTGTTGTAAGCATGCAGAGAGTTCAACGTGTACTGCTTCTGTGCCCTGACTCAGGGTGGTGGGGAAAGGAAATGGGAGAGGAAGTTATATACATCTTGAGCAAATCAAGCTTTTCTATTTTTAGTCATTGCTACTGTTTGGAAAGTACTGCCCCTCTTCATGGCAGTCTGGCATGTGTTTCCTTAGTGCCATTTAAAAAGGGAAAACATAAATATGGGGATTTTTTTGTAGTGAAAATAGTTACTAAATGAAATCACATAAGTTTCCCCTTTTTCTCTTGATGAAACCTCAAACCCACTAGGCACAGATTCCTCAACCTCAACTATGCATGTCAAAGGCTCATGCAGAATAGGAGACCAGAGTCAGCAAAACCTAAGTATAGCAAGATATGCTCTGATGTCCCAGAGAAACAGGGGCCAGGGAAGGCATGGGGAGGAAATGGTGATGTTCCTTCATATTCAGTGAACATCTTGGCCAACTACCAGCTTGTTGCCCCTGGAAAAAGCTGCACCCTGAAGTTGGCACAGAGACAAGCAGCCTTTTGCTTAAGCAATTCCTTCTGCCTGAGTTTCTCTCCTTGATAAAAGTTTTACTGAGTGTCTTATGGCTACTCTTTCAGTTCAAATAAATGATTTACTTCTTTTTAGTAGTTATAATGGCATTGGGGGGTGGTTCTAATGTAAGGCTATATCAGTAATCATTAGGGAGCAATAAAGAGCTTTATGATGGTAAATAAAATGATCTGAGATGAATTACTGTAATGCAATGGTACTTGACTGGTTAGAAATGGCAGTGGTAGAATTGCTTGGAGTCAACTTCAGGGGTCCACTTTGACAGACAAGGGCTTGAACTTAGGTGTTGGCCATCACCATGCAGAAGGGAGCTAGAGTCAAAAGTGATTTGGAAAGTGGGATCCATGGGGATGAGAGGAATCCAGGATGCTTTGCAGGATTCTGAGTTTCTTGAGGGGAAATGTATTCGCTTCTTGTCTCAGCCTTTGCCAAATAGGAAGATTCTCTGAAAAATCAGAACTCTTAGGCAAGTGTGATGTGAACATTACTAGAGGAAACGTTGGTACCAATGAGCAAATATTGCCCTTCTTAATGAGAGAGACTCTACAGTCTCCAGACATAAACAGCTCCGTCTAGATAAAATTGTAGCAGGAGGGTGAGAATAATGCATTACTGTAATTAAAGCTAATTTGTAGATATTACTGTATTGTTGTCATTGTTTTTTAATTGAATATGTATTAAGCTCCAACAGGGTGCTATGAATAATGCCAACTTATAGTTGATTTATCAGAACCCTCAGAAGACTTTATAAACACCAATAAATAGAAACTCACAGCACCCCTTCAAGGTGGTAAATGCCTTTGCCATTTCTACAAATGAGTAGCAGGGAAGTAGATTGTGTTTGCTCTGTTGGCACTGTGGGTGAGAAAACAGAACTGTCGGATGAGAGAAAAGTATTTTCCTTGTCCACGGGAATTGGGTTAGAACACATCAGTAAAGAATTATCCTTAAATGTGTTCAGAGTTGTGGGATTTTAATTAAATTGTTCCAGTTATTGTTAACACTTGGATTAGCAACTGGCAACCAAATTCTAGGCCAGCAGATTTCATATTCAGTGTAGAAAAGAACTGAGGAGGGCTGAAGGCTTTTAACATGCAGATTACTAGGCTCTGCCCCCAAGGGTTTAGATTTGATAAATCTGCCAGGGGTATTAAAAATATCCCCCTTTAATAGGCATATGAGGTGCTTCTGTCCTCAGAAGAGGCTCAGCTTCCCTGTTTTTTTTTTTTTTTTTTTTTTTTTTTTTTTTTTTTTTTTTTTTTTTTTTTTGAGACTGAGTCTCGCTTTTTGCCAGGGCTAGAGTGCCGTGGCATCAGCCTAGCTCACAGCAACCTCAAACTCCTGGGCTCAAGCAATCCTTCTGCCTCAGCCTCCCAAGTAGCTGGGACTACAGGCACATACCTCCATGCCTGGCTAATTTTTTCTATATATTTTTCGTTGGCCAATTAATTTCTTTCTATTTTTAGTAGAGACAGGGTCTCGCTCTTGCTCAGGCTGGTTTCGAGCTCCTGACCTTGAGCGATCTGCCCCCCTCAGCCTCCCAGAATGCTAGGATTACAGGCGTGAGCCACCATGCCCAGCCTCAACTTCCCTTTTGTACTACAGTGTTTCCTTATTTTAGGATCTGTCTTTGGCCACCAAAATCTAGCTTTCCCCTGAGACCAAGACTGTTTATTTAACAGCTACAGGGTCTCCTAAAACTCACCTAGTATAATTCTGTAATCCTCTCTTTGGTAGAACACAACACCAACAAACATTTACAAAAGGCCTACTATATGCTTAGCATTCTAATGACATGTGATTCCTAGTACTTTATTTCACCTGGACTTCAAAATGTCCCTGTGTGGTTTGTATTATTCTTCCCCTATTCAGAAGACGAAACTATTATGAGAATATGTGTCTTGGTCAAACATCACACCAGTTTTAATCCTTTTGATTTAAATCTGGTAAGGCCTAGATTTCGCTTTAAGTTTGAACAGCAGATGAGAGGCCTTGCAGCACTGAGAGAGTTTGCAGTCGGCAGTAGAGCTTCTAGTCCTGGTCTAAGTGGAATATGTCATAAAGGACAAAGTTCACATCAGAATAGGGGAGAGATGGGAAGGAAAGTTGGAAGTGACCAATTCAGCTTTTCATTATTTCCTCACTATTTGTCTTATTTCTTTAATACAGACTAGGTACTGAACTGTTACTGAGTAAATAGTAGACATTTGATTATTACTTGATTCTGAGTATTCTATGCAAAAGGAAACATTTCTTAGGAAAGACTGAAATGAGGCATGGACAGGATTCTGGAGTAGAGAAAGGGTTTTAAAGTTGAGACAAGAATAGTGAGGCTTGCGACATTATTTCTTGCTTCCTTTAGACTTTTTTCAGACTCCACCTAGCAAAGTAACAGTCTTGTCATAGCAGTCTGTTAAATTATATTTCGGGGGTCTTAGTCGAAGATGTTTATGTGCTGTGCTTGAATTACATTTATTTGTTGTTTTGTGGATTCATATCTGTTCCTGATAAAGGTGAGGTCAGTAGCTTTCTGATTTGGTCTTCTACTCACTTTTTATCAATGGCAACCTTTTTCATAAAATTAGGAATTCCTGTTGGGAGTGTTGTTAATGAAAATTGTCTGTGCACTGCCTAAAATATATGTGATTCATACCATGTGTTTGTTCCCACATCAACACTAAGTCCCAAGATACAATTCCCCCTGCCCACTCTCTCCTTCGTCATGGGGACTGTGTTTATCCTCTAGATATCTGCATCTTGGATGACAGCCAAGCTCCTTATCTGCTAGGTTTGCACACCTGTGTGATCTGACCACAGCTGACACTTTAAGCCCGATCTTACTTTGCTTTTACCTTAAAGGACACTTGTGTTTGTCAAGTGCTCTTGCACATTGCAATGTTCCTCCTATATCGTTATGCTCACATGGTAAATATCTTCAATATTTCCTCTCCATCCAAGGTCTTCTCAATTCTCATTGCTTCCCTGCAGCTCTCTGATTTCTCTATTCAACTGTTCTTTCTCCTTCCTCTCTCTTGTTTTTCCCCCCTAACATCTTACATTTCATATACTTACCTGCCTATATTCTGTCCTCTAATATGGTTATTTGTGGATAAACTAGCCTTTCTAATGCAATTGTAAGCATTTGCAGGGCAGAAAACCATTGATTTTTTCCTCCCTCCTTTCCCCCCCTCCCTTCTTTCTTTCCTTCCCTGTCCTTCATGTTAATTTGTCTTCAATATTTGATAAATATTTATGGAAAAGTAAATGAAAACTACCTTAAATGGGGAAGTAAGAGGAAAAATAAGTGTTGGAGCTTGGCTTTCTAATTGTGGTTACAATCTAATTTTTGGTAACCTAATAGGTCCATAAAATCTTATTTGATGCTGGAAGGCAAGACCTTTCCCCTTTTGTATTTTCTGTCTGATGTCATGCAAAATGCAAGAGCTTTGGAACAAAATGTTTGAGTCCCAAATTCCAGTTCTTCCATTTACTACCTGAGTGACCCTAGAAAGCTCTCATTTTCTTTCTGACCCATGGTATCTTCTTTTGTAAAGTAGGAATAACAATATGTATTAATCTATCGGATTTCTGAGAGCACCCAATGAAATAATGTGTATGAACGTGCCATTGGACACTTGGGCACTTCTCCATTGATAATGACAGTGTAGAGGGAGCTATTATCTTCCCATGTTCCCAGTGGTAACTGTGTCCCAGGCTGTGTGCAGTGGCCCGGGAAGATGGCTATCAGTGCTGCTGGCTATAGGATATTTCCCAGAACTGCCTTGGAACAGGAATTTCAATCAAGATAAAATGATGATCAGATTTAGGATGCTTATTAGGGAGCTGATGCATCATTTATTGCTTAAATATGATTCCTGCCATTTTAGATAATTTCCCTTGTATCTTAGCCTTTGAGATAAGACACAATGTGTGTTTTGCCTTCTCCTTCCTGCCTGCTCAGATGCTGCCACTTCTACGTATCTTTGTCCCATCCCATTAATCAGCTAGTGGCTCTCAAAACAATGAACTGAATGTGCTTCCTCTATAAAGTTGTTATCAGTGACCTGATTTTTGAGATGGGTGTTTCAGATTGTATTTTGTTAGTATCTGCTCTATAGCCTCTATATTTTCAACTATCAAAATTTCACACTAAATAGAAACAGAGAATTTGGGTTCCAGTAAATGACTATAAATGGAAAAAGAACAACAAAAACAAATAAAACTTTAAGCTCCTTATAATGTCAGATAGGTTCCATTTATGTAAATGTGTTCAGAGGACATTTTTAAACTAGAATGAAATATAGGAAATAAACCTCAAGCCCTCATTTTGCTGTTGAGAAAACAGAGGCTTAGAAAGGGGCAGTGGTTTGCCTATGGTCACACTACTGAGTTGTGGCAGAACCGGGACAAAATGCCCAGGCTGGTGCTTCTCTGCTCCCTGTGCTTACGTGTCCACCTCCTTGCTCACTACAGAGAATTCTGAGGTTGCACTGTGTAAGGTAATAAGTATCTTTTCTGACTTCTCTGTTTGTTTTCAAAGTCTTGTTGTCTTTTTTAGGTCAACATTCCTAAATATTCAGTCATGTTCTGACATGAGTGTACTTGTAAGTTTCTTAGGAGAAAACTACTATACCATCATCTTTTACTTGACAGCACATTTTTAGTGGGAGGACCAGGACCAGGAAGCTTCGATTCAGGTCTCCATGCCCCACTGTTGTCACTTGGCCGATTGACCAGTGGTAAATCATTTAAGCTTTCTGGTTCTTTTTTTCCCTTTTTGGCAGGATCATGGGATCTTAATAGATGCTAGTAGAGTTTCTTCCTGTCTCCCGTGTTTATGAATCTAAGTATCTTCATCCATTTTGTCATCCCTCTTCCTGGAACTTATGTTGTACTTGCTGTTTACACCTCTGTGCCAGTGTAGCATTTGGAACGGGCTCGAGGGTGCACTTTTCCCCGTCGTATTTTGTTGATCTTGTCCCACCTGTGAAACTGGACATCCTTGTACAGTGCCTGTGCTCCCCTTTTCTACAAAGTTTACTCATCTGGAGGATGGAGTGAGAATAACTTCCCTGTTTATTTCCTAGATTTTTAAGATCAGTTGAAATAATATATGAGACATCACTTTGCAGAAGATATTTTGCAGTATAACGTATTATGGTCTTAGTCCTATTTTAACACCTTCACTGAACTGTGATCCCAGACAAACGAAATCACCTCTGCGGGGGAATTTTATTATCTTTAAATGAAAATGTTGGAATAGTACTTAAATTCCTCTTCTAGTTCTAATATTTGATGAGCCTGCGTTCTCTTTTCTATGGTAATCATCTATAGTCGATTATCTTACACTTTCCCAAACATCCTGATCAATGGTGCTTGGCAGGTAGAATCAGAACCACAGATGTTTGAAGGAATTTCTCACCCTGTATCCATTTCCGTGGTATGCCCCTTTGCTTCATAGCCCTGGCTGCATGACATGGAATACAGGACATGAGAACTGAACACTTTTTCTTGGATTCCAATTTTGGTAACATTTTGAGAGGTCATAAAAGAGTTTAAGAAAAATACAATGTCAGAATGATGAGCTAATGTATAAAGCTAACATCAGATTTCTAAGTATTTGTACATTGAGGAATGTGAGGCAGTGGCTCATGAAATTTATCATGCCCCAACTCATTGTACCTGCATTATCAAAATGCAAAGTAAGAAAACTACCTTCTGTGAGGTATTAAAACAATACGAATAGCTAAATTACCTGGCATGTTCTATTTTCTACTGCGCACTGCAGCGGGGACCAAAATGTTTTAGTCAGTCTGTGTAATCCAGGGGTCCTCAAACTTTTTAAACAGGGGGCCAGTTCACCGTCCCTCAAACCGTTGGAGGGCCATTGGAGAGTGCGGCGCACATTCCACATATGCACACTGTGGGCCCGAGACAAGTGGGCTGCTAAGCAGGACAGGCAGCAGTGGCAAAAACACCCGGCGGGCCGGATAAATGTCCTCGGCAGGCTGCATGTGGCCTGCGGGCCGTAGTTTGAGGACGCCTGGTTTAATCCATAGGTTCAAACAATTTTTGTACATCCCATTCCCCTTGCTAAAATATGAAAGCTTTTTTAATGAAAAACTAAACTGTTTTTTCCTCTTTTAAAATTTTTGCCTACTACTTGTAATATTTCATGTTAATTGTGTTATGCAAAGATTCCTGAGAGAAGCCTATGATCTAGATGATTTTATGGATATCTTCATGGATACTTTAAATGGGTGCCTTTCCCTTTTTATGCACACACACACACACACACACACACGTGAGTGCAGAAAAGGCAGCTTGGTATAGTATTTGCTAAACTATGTGTGTGTACTGCCTGGCAAGGTGGCTCTTGAGGATCCTGTTTCTTCATCTATAGCTTACCTAGATAATCTGCAGCGGTGATTTTCAAACTATCTTTTATAAAAGTAATTCAGGGAACAGTACTGGGGTAGATGGGGATGATCCAGTGGGTGGAATCCTAGGCCTCCCCTACTTGTATACAAATTAAAGCAGCTCTGTTTTTATATGTTTCATATAATGAGGTTCTATGCATGATGTCATTTTCACCAGGGGGTTCTGCTGCTTAAAAGGAATGTGCCAGATGTCTATTTTACTTTCAAATAATAAGTGTTATCGTAGCTATTCTTATGATTCTTTTTTCTTTTTTGATGGATAATATGTGTATTTTTCCATATTGCTATATAACTATTCTCATGCAAATCAATCTTTATTTTAATTATAGAGAATACTTTAAGAATATATTATCAATATGTTTTATTTTATAAGAGAATTTGGTAAAAATAATTCAATGAGTAGGTAAATATAGGGATAAATGAAGGATTTTTGTTGCTTTTGTTTTTGTTTTTTGCTTTCTTATCTGAATAGAGCAGTGAATAATGAGCCTGCTGTATATTATCAAGTACAGACTACTTTTACCATGCCCTGCCCTTACTTATAACCGAGTTGGCTTAAACTCTGAGTTGACTTAACTGGTGGGTTTGATCTGATTGCTGGTGGACAGCAAAGATAATGGCAGACAAGTTGTGAAATGTCATTATAGATTCATACAATATTAGAGGTTGAAAAAATAAAAGAGGACCTGGAAGGTTCATATCCTTATTTTATAGAGGTAAAAGTCGAGTTCAGAAAGGCAGAGTGACTGCTTGATGGTGTCACAGCTAGACTTGGCTTCCGGCTGTCATCCCCGTGAATGAGTGGGTCTTGTGCTGGCTGCTTCAGTAAGTCTGATTATGTGGAGCAGAGACTCCCTTGGAGTATCTTCAAATCATGGCATCTATCTTAAGGGTCCTTACGGATGAGATCTGGCACTAGAAGACTCAGGGTTAGGACATATCTGTGGCTAAACTCTTGCCATCATTCTTTTATTCTCATTCTTTCTTTCTCCCTTCCTTCCTCTTTTCCCTGTTTATTTGCTTCTCAATCATTGGCATGTCCATTGTTCTTTCTTCAATGATGGGCTTCCTATCTCTTTATATGTTTTGCTTATTAATAATTAGCTATGAATATTATCTTTTTGGTTGATCATGGCTATATCTCATACTTGTGACTGTTTTGTTGCGTGTTTTTTTAGTTCAGATTTATAAGGCAAAGAGATTTATTTGCCTATCTCATCTTTCTGTCACAGACCAAAGGTTAGGCTCACCAGTTTGTTTATGGACCTTTGGTCAAGCCCTTGCCTTGGTTCTGTGGGCTTCAGTGTTCTGAAACGGAATTACATGGTCCAAAACATCGTTCTTTTGGCAAGAAGGCAGTGGGTAGGAGATGTGGGTTGGCCAAACATTATCAAGATTGGGTGAGTGTGTTAGGGCTAAAAGGGATAAAATGATAGTGAATATGAAAGAAAAAAAATTGAAGAATTTATCAAGTCTAGTGTTTAGGTTTTATCTTGACATGTTTTGCTTCAAGTATACTAGAACCATGAGAAACTTTGTCTTCTGTTGCTACGATATTTCTTATTTATTCAATGCCACATTCCCAGTTGTCAAGCTAGTATTCTACTGTACTTCGAATTGTGAAATGTTTTCTCTTTTATTTATTTATTTATTTTATTTCAGCATATTATGGGGGTACAAATATTTAGGTTATGTGTGTTGCCTTTCCTTCCCTTCCTCCCCGGAGTCAGAGCTTCATGCGTGTCCATCCCCCAGATGGTGCGCATCTCACCGTTATGTATTTATATACCCATCCCCTCCTCCCCGCCTCCCACCTGACCGACACCCGATATATGTTATTCCTATATATCCACTTAGGTGTTGTTCAGTTATTACCAATTTGCTGGTGAGTACACATGGTGCTCATTTTTCCATTCTTGGGATACTTAGTAGAATGGGCTCCAGCTCTATCCAGGAAAATATAAGAGGTACTATATAACCATTGTTTCTTATAGCTGAATAGTACTCCATGGTATACATATAGCACATTTTATTAATCCACTCATGTACTGATGGGCACTTGGGTATGTTTTCTTTTTTATGAATGCTCTTGTATTCACTCTAAAGATGGCTTTTGAGGCACTTTTCCCCACTGCCCTTAACCTATGGAGTACATGATGTTCTTAGATAATAATGAGATTCAAGTTTGGGCCTGGTTTTGCATGTTAGAAAAGTTGAATTATGTTTCTGTCAGCCATTAGATAATAAGCTTCTTAGGGCCGGGGACTGCCTTTGTTTTTAAATCTGTCTCCTCCACATGGTTTTACAGAATCTCAAAGAACATAGTGTGTTGGATATCTTTTGGCAAAGGAACAAGTAATAATATCCAGTAGACTATAAGCATCTTAGGGTGGGGATCATGCCTTCTTTAGACTTCATACTACTTAGCACAAACTATTTCGTAAGACAACATGGGAGGGAGAAAAGCCATCCACACAAATCAACAGTGAGAGTTCCCCTATGAACGTTGGTATCATAGAGATTTAGACAAAGAGGAGTCAGTTACCAAATCAGTAGGGTTATCAATAATGTCTTCATGGAAAAGGTACATTTGAGGAGCTACATATAAGTAGGTTTTTGGAAAGGCAGGCACTTCAACTAAATGCATGGGGAAGAAGACGCACATCCCAGCATGAACTAAGGCAGTTTTTGTCCTAACTTCCAACATTTTTGGTCTCATTTTATAAAGTACCATTTCTATTAGATAAAATGGATTATATTTGCTGTAATTCTCACCACGGAATATGCCTGTCTTGGCATTACCAGAATCGTGTGATGAGCCTGTTCATATAGCATGGGAGATTCCATTAAGTGGCAATGGTATTGTCTCCATTTTTGTTTTTATCTAAATCTCTCACTCTGCTATTTGGACTGTCTATTGATATTTTCATGGCATCATTAACCATATGATATAATATAGGTTGTTTTTAGATAAAAAAAATTATAAATTCACTCTGTACACACACATGCACATCCACTCCTACACGCCTATACACACATTCTTAAATATTCGTTGTGTTAAAAATCCACTTAGAACCATTTTTCTCAGACCAGCACCATCAGTGTCCCTGACAACTTGTTATTAATAGAAATGTAAGTTCCCCAGTCTCACCTCAGACCTAGAGAATCAGAAACTCTGGCAGATAGAGCCTGATAATCTTTGTTCTAACAAGCCCTCCAGGTGGCTCTATATAGTCTAATATTTGAAAATCACTGATCGAGGACTGTGCATAGTTAATTCCTGGCACTGTTATACATATTAAGATGCATAGAAGCCCCATCTACTGAAGCATCCCCCACCCCCGCCATAGCTCTTATTTTTATCTTTGATCAAAATACTTTTCAAAGTAATATACTCAATTGACTGTCAACCAAAGCATTTATTTTGAGACTGTGGTCAAAGTAATAATTAAGTAGCCAACATTTATTGAATACTAATTATGTGAACACTTGACATGTATGAACTCATTTAACTTTTACAACAACTGTGTGAGGAACCCAGAGAGCTCTGGTAAATTGTTTAAGGCCACAAAGCCAGCAAGTGGCAGACCCAGGTATCAAATCCCTACAGACTGACTCCAAAGCCTTTACCACTATTCTTTTTGAGAGAATAACTTAATAAAAGTGATCATAAACAAATAAAACAAACACCAATCATATCCTCAGTTTCATCAAAGACAGATAAGTGATTGATCAATAGATTCTATACTTAGGTTTGTTGTTTATAAAAATTACACTTTTAAAATACCTTTTGTTATCACCATCTTTTTTTCCCCACTTATATTAGAAATAAGGGAGTAATGAACTTTACTGGCCATAATAGAAAAAAAAAAAACAGTGGAATTCATGTTGTATTATTAACACATTGACTGCCACACTAGAAAAACAGAAATTTTCCCTGGGGCCACAGTGTTTTATTATGAAAATAGAATAGAAACTTTGAAAACAAAATGATCCTTTCTAATTTAATGAAAATTTTGTTATTTTTTATCGTTTCCTGTGCATGAGTTATATGCAACTTGAAAAATAGTCCACGTGGCTCCCAAGGCGAAGAGATTTGTAAATTACATATGCTTCAGGAGGTCCCGGGCTCAAAACTAGCCCGAGTTAAATATAACTCACATGGCAGTTATTGAAAAGAAAATAAAAATTGAACATGTAGATAATGTACTGTTTTGTGTTACTAGCCTCCCAGGTTTTCCTAAGTTAAGATAGTTTTATATTCCTAAACCATCAGGGAAAGCTTTTCTTTTTCTAATGAATCACAAAGGGAAGCCCAAGCTTGGGTCAGGTCTGGGAGCCACTTTGTGTTCCATTTGGGGTCAGCCCTAAGGAATTTCTTGAGCTTTGTGAAACATAACTGAAAAATTAGTACATTTAGCTTTCTCTAAGGATTATTTAGTTCCCTTCTCAGGTCTGTTATTGAACAGTTGCATACAAATGTTGGCTTTTCAAATTATACTTCTGTTATGTGTCAGTATGATTGGCCACCTGCAAGATGATGGAAGTTGTTGATGATGAGGTCAGGGTCTCTAGTTCTAGAATATAAGCTCCATAGGGCAGAGACTGGTTCTTAATAAACTCAACTGTTCCCCTTAATCTTTTATTTCCCTTAACAGCCTGAACAAAACCTCCCTTTTTAGCAATTTTGATTTGATCATTAAGTTCCTGATGTTTTTTTCATAGCACTTTCCAGTTAGTTCTGCTCCCCTACCTCAAAACTGAAATGAGTACTTAACAAGTAAGTTGTTATTATGCTAGGCAAGATCCATTTATTTTCATTCATCAATAATGAATGCTCTCACCATTTCACAACCACTAAGGCCATAATCAGTTCAGGCAAGGATCATTTATGGATGCTAAAACCATCGGGTGAAAGGTTTTTGACACGCAGCATACTAACGGCATCTCAAAATTATCACCTCATAGTTGATTTATTAATTTATAAAGGAAGAGGACACTTTTACAATGGTGAAATTTGGTAGACACTACCTTAATCAAGGCGTCAAACTTGGCATCACCAAATATAGGCCAAACCGACATCATAAGCTTCCTGACATGATGCAGTGGGAAGGACATGGCCTCATGCACGTAATATTCCTGCCAAACTTGTTTAATCTGAACCTAATCATTAAATAAAACCAGATTGCTGAACTTTTGTAAGACACCTGGCCTGAAATCTTTCAAAAGTTAGCTTCATAAAAAACAAAAAATAGGCTGGGAGCCTATTCTAAATTAAAATAGACTAAAAAAGCATGTCACTTCAATGTGTTATCTTTGATTCGAGTTTAGATAGAAATTAAAAACAGTAGATAAAAAGACATTACTGGGACCACTGGTGAAATTTCAGCATGTGTGCACATAAGACAATATTGGACCCATGTTAAATTTTTTGGATGTAGTAATGATATTATTAAAAAATTAGGAGTTCTTAGGAAATGCAAGCTGAGATGCATGTTGGTGTTCTGAATCAAGTTCCAAATGGTTTAATTGGAACAGCAAATGGAATTTATGTATGTAGAGAGGCAGTGTGGTGAAATGTTGGCCATTAGTGAATCTGGATAAAGAGTCTGTGAATGGAGTTCATTTTACTACTTGTACAACTTTCCTGTGAGTTTAAATTTTTTAAAATAAATGTTTGGATATAAAGAAGGAAAAAGATAAATAGAAATGAATTCTGTTCCATAACTCATTTCTGGTAGTTATTCTTTGTCACCTGTAGTTAGTGGCTTGGTGATAGTTGGACTAAAATATTATCCATGTGAAGTCAGACTCTTAACAGTGACTTTATTTCACTCACATGCTGTGCATTTTAGTTCTGGGCTCTTGTTCCATGAACTTACAGTGAGGGAGTCATCAGACTGTAATTCTACTGGTGGCACTGAGAATTAAGATTTTCCAAGTCATAGTAAGCCCAACTGTGGTTTGGTGAGCTTTTATCACATATACATTTGCAGAATGAATAGAAAGACATATATCATCATATGACTGGTTTATTCATGGGGGTGTGGTGGTGGTTAGGAAAAGGATGCAGTCATTGCATAACTGCGTAACTCTTCGTAGTCCCTCAGTATTGTTTCTTGGGATTGGTTCCCAAAATAAATGACCTATATGCAAATCTTTGTCATGGGCATTGCTGTTTTTGGCAGGACCTAGGCTAAGGCAATGGAATCTTTGGAATCTTTCTAGTTATGGTTGAAGAGTGTGGGGTTGTTATTACTACAAGGACCACTTTATAAAAGTTCGAGCAGGACCTGGAAAAGGCCTTAGGCAAAGAGTCATGAGAACCTTCCTTGTTGTTTGGCCTTGGGCAGGTCATTTAACCATCTGGTAACTGGCAAAGCTACAGTGATAGCTAAAAAGAAAACATGTTGGTAAGTCTGTAGCATTCTGCTAGCTGGTTTAGGACTGTTGTTCCTGGTATCTAGTAGAATGTGCCAGGAATAGCAAAATAGCCCTTAAATCTAAAGGTACAAAGAGAGTAAATGAGAATACCAAGAGGAGGACTGGTGGTAGGACTTAGGGTGGGGCATTCGATAATTGAACTGAGACATAAAAGGGAGACATGAGAGTGACAAAGAGGCCCATTCTAATTCCTAATGGGGATTGAAATGTAGGAGCAAAGCTATTATCATATTTACATGACCTCTACCTCATGTTGCCCTATTGTCTGTTTTTTGTGCAAAATTCCACAGCGTTAGGCTGGAACTTGTTAATAAATTACGTCAACCTAATAGGAGAAACTGAAAATGGGGAGCAGTCCAAACTTAGAGGGAAAGGGGAGTAGGGAGGCTGGAAACCAACTGAAGTTTTACAAGTACAGGCTGGTTGTTCACCATAATTACTTGTTTTATTGTACAGCTCAAGGTAATTCTGTGACTTTTGAGTCTTAGTGGTTGGATACTACAGTGACTTAGGGCATAGGCAGTTGATATACTTTCTGCTACAGTAAAGTACAGATGTTGAAGAGCCGATTAAATCCTGTCTCTTTACTGATACCCCAAGGGAACACTTAATGAATGATGCTTCCCTTAAGAAGAAGAATAATTAACAATAGCTGTATTATTCATATTAATTTATAGTTACTGGTTGCTATAATTAATGCTATTTATGAAAATCATCATAATTATAGCATTTTACAATTTACAAAGTATTTTCCCATCCATTTTCTTATCTGCATCTTGTAATATCCCTCTGGCTTAGGTGGGGCAGGTGATGTTCTCTTCATTTTATAGATGGGGAAACTATGGCCCAGGGAAAAATTTAATCAGACTCCAATCCACCACACTTGCCAATATATTATGCTGTCTATGAGTATGTGGAATTATACTTACGAAATTTACTTTTATTATAATATTTTATGTCTGCACACGAGAGAATCAAGTTCACTTGGTTCTCAGTTGCCTTCCATAACAATAGAGTACTACTTTTCCTTGTTGTGACCCATTACCCAGAATGTACATATGAATTTTAAATGTTAGATCTCTTTCTTAATAGTACAAAAATATTTCATAGTTATTAATGTCCTTTGAGATCAAGATGAGATCACCTCTGATAGAGGGATTAGACCCACTAGCTTTAGAGAGTTGAATCAGACTGGAAATTCAGACTCTGAGAAAAGATAATCAGGATATCATATCACTGTTTTTCTATTTTTGGCTATGGCAAGGGACCTGAGGCAAATCTCTCAATTTCACAGGGCCATCCTTTAAATCTAGGCCATATAGCCTGATATACACATAAACATGTGTGTGCACACTGAGCCTTTTTGGTTCTTTTTAAATACCATATTCTAGATCATTCACTGCTTCCTATTGTACATCTAGCTTCTTTTACCCAAAGACCTTGGTATGAAAAAGATTATTGGCTGGACCCGTGCCAGAGTCTATCATTATTCATTCATTTATTCATTCAAAAAATATTCATTAAACACTTACATGGATCAGGCTCTAAACAAGATTCTAGGAAAACAGGAACAAAACAGACAAAATTCTTGCTCTCATGAAACCTACATATTCTAGGGGAGAGATTGACAATAAACAAACAAATACACATAAAAGGTATTGTTAGATGGTGGGAGATATCCTTAGAAAAATATACAAAGCAGGGTGAGGAGATAGGGAAACAAAGAAGGGTCAGAACAGTATGTCCAGAATGAGACTATCACGAGACTGCTCTAGATGATTTGAAATGTGAAATCCGTCTTTAAAGCAAGCTCTCCAACAAGGAAGCCGACTGTCACGTGAGGTAGGTGGCTATCTAGGTTTGGCTCCAAGGGCCTGGGCCACAGCTTCATAAGCAGTTGATGTTAACAGTGTGCCTGGGATATATCAGGTCCTGGAGGAGTTAGTCATGCTGGCTAAATTCAGAAGAGACTGACCAACACAATACACCAGATCCCATCAAGTTGCTTTTGTGCAGAGACGTTTTAAATAAGTTCCAGGACTCAGGGAAAGTGGCATGGTGAGCAAGCTACTAGGACAAAAGGAGCTAGTGATCTTAATAGGCAGCACCATTACACATTATGCCTGACGTCGCATCGTCACTAAAAGGATGCATTTACTTCAAGGGTTGTAAGATTTAATGCTAGCCTGTCAGGACACTCTAGTTGTTGTTGTTTGTTGTTTTTGTTGCTGCAGATATTCTAGTTTCCTGGCTAATGCTTTATCTAAACTCACGCAGACACGAGATAGATACTGTCCTGATATTTAACTTTCTTAGACAAGCCCAATCGAGTTGATTAGATTATAGTAACTTTGTACTATTTCATTCCTATTGAGTCTTACTGAAGATATACTTAGGTCTCTTGATGGAGTCTTAAGAGACACTCCCATCACACCTACATGATCATTCTTATATTGTCACTTTAAAATCTTATTTTCCCTTCACCCTGCCTCCAAGTCCTAGGACAACCTCACTTTATATTTCCTTGCTCTAAACTCTAGGCAGATTGCTGTTTTTTCCCAAACCTGCTCATAATTCCTGGAAAAGCCCTGTGGCAATGTTACTGCCCTATACCATCCTCTCATTGATTCTGAGTACAGGTAAACAGACATTGATTTACGAAGTCCATAGGTCCTGACTTCATCATCAGTGCTCACTGCCACTTGCTTCCTCTGCAGCCCCTTGGCCAGAATCTTAAGAGGTCTCTTTCTAGTTCATGTTTTAGGAGCATTGCTTGGGTCCTGCCATCTCTCTCTCACACATGCACACCTAATAATACCCACTGACCCCCAGACTCCTAGCACTCTCCTGTGTTCAAGTGCTGACTCGTCTTTCTGGACTGTCACTCTCCCTTCCTTGCCCCTTGCTGCTCCAATAAAATGTCATCATTCTTGGCAATGGTTTCTGAGCACAAACAGCTTGTGAGATCTCTTCAAGGGTTTTGCCCCTTAAGTGCGGGGATGGAGGCATTTATTTTCTTGCATTCTCATCCAAAAAAAAAGAAAAATGCTTCTAAATAAATGTGTCTGGAGGAAAATCACCTTATATCTTTGAAAAATATCTGTCAAAAAGAGATAATTTTACTCCCAGTCTATCTCACTGAGATTTTATAAAAGCTAAAAAATAAATGCGGTGCAGAAAAACTTAGACAAAGCCATAAGAAAACCTGAGAAATTTGAACTTATAACAATATCAGTGGAAATTTCCTTCCTTAACATGTATGTGTTGCTCCAAGCAGGGAAATCCCGGAGGCAAGACCCTGGAGGAGAGACGCTCCAGCCTGGACGCTGAGATCGACTCCTTGACCAGCATTTTGGCTGACCTTGAGTGCAGCTCCCCCTACAAGCCTCGGCCTCCACAGGTGAGTGTTGCCCATACATGTCTCTCCACAGGGAACACCACCAATATTCCACTCTTATCTGAAAGAACAAGCTCCATCTTACTGCCCTTTCATTCTTTTTTGATCTTGTCAGAGCCAATAGTCTAAATTGTCTTTTTATTTAACATCAACGTGTGTTAATTCACTGGCAGAAATTTCTTAAATTGACTTTTTGAGTGCTTCATTGAAAATCACACGGTGTTATATAAAATGTTATAAAAATGTAAATCTCTTCTTATTCCATTGCCCTTCTCTTTTTCTAGCTTTTCCTATATGGATATTTTAATATATTTTGTGAACAATCTTCACAAATATGATTTAGCTTGGCTATGGGAGGTTAAAGTGAGGCTATGTCTTTTGTAACAAAATTCCTCGTGTTGGATATTGAGATAATTTTCATTTTTTTTTTTTTGGTTATTGTTGTAAATAATGCTACGAGGGTCATATTAGTGTATATTTTCTTCAGAGCTATTTCCCAGCCTCAGACTCCTAAGAGTAGGTTTCCTACAATAAGGAGGAAGACCACTTTATTTACTTTTCTTTCCAAAGGTTGTGGATAGCTTATATTGGCACCAATGATTTGAATATATCAGTTTCTCTTCAAATTGACCAGAATTTTGTGATAGCAATTAATCTGTGATTTTTTTTAGGTGCAAATGGTGCCTTGTTAGGAGTTTTTTGTGTGTGTGTGTGTGCATTTTTTACTCACTTTGGAGCTTGGCTATTTTTCTCCATCTTTGTTTATTATCTGAGTTTCTGAAGCTGATCTTCCACTGCCAGTGATCGTTCCTTGTCTCTCTGAAGTCTTGGGAGGGTTGTGGTAAATCTGTTTAGGGCTTCCAAGTCATCAGAAGACAGCCACCAGAACTCTAGATGCAAACATTGGACAAGTGCTATTGTCTTTGTGTTTGATTCTTGCGTGACGTTTGCTTGACTAAATGACAGTGCATACAACATTCTGAGTCCCTTTCGAATTCTTGAACGGCAGTTGCTATATTAACAATGGTTTTTCATGCACGAATTAAAAACCAGTCCTGCTTCTCTACTGTCAGTCATTTCAACAGTTAGTTGCACATAAGGCTGCAGTGCTTTTCTCTTTAGATACATTCCCATTACCTTTTCTAAACATATAATGGGATTGTCAGCTATGTGAGGGTACAAGGCAAAACATACTAGAGCTTAGCTGTTCCTTAGCTATCTATGCTCTTGGCTCCACCAGTCCTGTCAGCAGTAAAAATGTACTTCATTTCTATAAATATGTACTGAGCTGCTGGTATATAGCAGGCACTGTGGTCTTTTCAGGGAACTGATAGGAGCAGGAAAGTGGATGGTTAAAAGGAAGAGGAATAGGATTTAGTTGTCATCTTCCAATAGTCCATAATATTATAGATATTAAACTATGGCCTGTATTGCAGAAGTACAAGGAAGAGAGTGCTACATTCTTTGTAGGTCGCAGAATCTGAGAATTCTTCTCAGAAGACTTCTATGTTCAGCTGGAGGGCTGGGTGGGATAATGTTGTTGGAGACAAGGGGAAAATAGCCTGAGCCACAGGGTATCAAGCTCCAGGCTGCATTGAGAGAACAATAAGCAACTTGGTGGTGGCAGATGAAGCCACTGAATGCTTGAAGTGGACTATAGGTCTGGAAGGTTTCCTACTGACAGTGTGTGGGCAAGTTTGAATGTTAGACTAAGACTTTAGCTTGTTTTTGTTGATTATGGGATTATTCCAATGTTCTCAAGCAAGGGAAAGCTAAAATTCATTATGAAAAAGGAACATAGGAAACAAGATCAACTCTAGAAACATGCAGGAGAATGGGCCCAGGTAAGAGTAATATTCCCCAGCAAGCCTTGCTTCATAGTTTCTGATAATTGTTTGATGTTCAGCAATTTTCCAATTCCACTCAAACAAATTCATCAAGCCTAGTTTCTAAAGACAGCAAGGCTACTGACTTTGCCACTGAACTTAGCTGTATTATACCCAAATACTTCCATGCATTCTTCCTCCTGTCTATCTATCCATTCATCCATCCATCCATCTATCTATTTAGCTTATTGTTTTCTCTCCTCAATTCTTATAACCTAATATGTACTGAGGAGATCATGCTTTGAGGTTTTTGCTTAATGTAGTCTTCATTCTTTAAGGCTGTGTGTCTACACATGCCTCCCATAAACCACTGCATTTTAATAGGTTTATACAGTAGCTACATTTTGTTTGAGCAGTCATTCTGAGCACACAGATTCATAATCACCAGTGTTTGGACAGTACTGATTATGAAGCAGTTTCACATCTATTCTTACTTGATTGAGATAAAGATATCTCAACTCTGAGATATACACATGGTGTGGTTATTTCATGGATGAGGAAGCTAAGACTCACTAAGAAGAGAAGTGATTTATCTCTGGCCACGTGATTGCTGTGTGAGTACAAGTGGACTTTGGGTTTAGGCCTGGGCTTGATTTTAAGTTGACACTTGAGGTGTGTCAAGTTTTGTTTTGTTATTTTTACTATTGACAAAAACTATAAAATCAGTCACATGGGTGACCATGTCCCTTGAGTATGGCTTTCCTGTAAAAAGAAAAACATTCAGAAATTTAAAAAAGAATTATGATAACCTGTAAGTAGAATAAGTTCATAATTAGGGTAAAATCTACTTTCAATGTGCCTGCTCCATTCAGAAATTAAAGGATGATCATTCTAATTCTTCTTCATTATTCTAATTTAGGAAAGCAAGAGTTAATTGGGAGATATAGCTCATCCTTCTGAATTATCTTTACTCTGGTGGAACTGAGTTGGATGTGGTAGTATTTATTGGTTAACATAATTATATGCTGTGAGAACAATAATCACACACTTAAAATATCAAAAATACGTGCCAAGAGAAGATGTCTGCAGTAGACGGTGTTGTGTTGTAATTAAAAGGTGCTTGAAAAGTCCTAGAAATGTAGACTGTTAATGCCCAACTTTGATGTTTCCATTTTTTTTCCAAAGCAAATTTCAAAACCTATTGAGTCACCTGAATACTTAAAGTAGGCTAGTAGGTCTATGAATTCTCATTATTCAAGCATGCATTGTGTGCTTTCCTGAATCTACCCCTTAATCACTTTTGTAAGGCTGCTTTGACTCACGGGTTTAGGGAAAAGGACATGTATATGGAATGTTAGTACAGTAAGCGGTTCTGGGGAGCTCCCTCTACATACAACTGTGAAACATGTCTAAGCTCTTGAAAATGGGTTTCACTAAAGCATTTTCTACCTCGTATTCAAAGGAGTATTTTTCACTCCCATATTTCCTGACTTTAGTTCTGTTCACTTATTTATCCATATGTTGATTTGGGATTATGTGGCTTAATTCCACATATTCATCCATTCATTCACTTAACGTTTGTTGAAATCTTACTGTGGATTAATTATTGGAGATATAGAGATTAGTATCAACATGTCCTTGCTTTGGAGTAATTCTTAATCCTACAGAAGAGATAAGCATATATACAATCCTAAGGAAAACACAACAAGGGCTTCCATGTGCTAGTTATAAAGTGACTCACCATGTGTTGACATTGCTGGAAGATAAAAAAGAATATGAACATTATACTTTACACCTTTCAGTGTCAGGGAGGACTGCATAGAACAGGTAGCATTTGAGGTCACTCAGCTTCATGTATTATGGGAAAGGCATGGGATTCACGGTGCAAGAATAACAGGAATGAGAAAGTCAAGGAGTGTTGAAAGTAAATACCTTGTTTGAAGAATAAGCTAGTTTAACAGAATATAAAGAATGTAAAGGGGAATGACAGATGAAAAAAATCAAATGTACTTAGTACCTAAGTAGCCCTCTTTATGCCCAAGGGTTCTCAGAGTAAGAAGAAACTTAGGGGGATAGCTACAATGTTTCTGGCTGCAGTGGATTTGGAGGTAACACCTTTAGCATATGAAAAGTATGTAAATATACATCCATGACACTGCATAGATTTATGCAATTAAACTACCTTAGTGTGTGAAACTAAAATTTTCAAATATTTAAAAATGTATATAGTAGGGGGAAGAGTTTAAGATAAACACATGTGAGAAGTTTGGAGGTGATCGTGGGGTGAATTGCAGATCCACTGTGATCACAGAGCATCAGAGCTTGAGTGAGCCTTCCAGTTCATGTAGCCAAAGTCTTACTTTACTGAAAAAACATTTTGTGACCAGAGAGGAAAGAACATTGCTCACTGAAGCTCAGGGGCAGTCTTAGTGATACTTTTTCTTTTCCCTGAACCATGACCTAATAGTTCTCTGTGATGATAACAGCAACCAAGGGACAGTTTGGTTCCCTTTAGTATCACAATTAGTTTATTCCAAAATGTCTTCCTTTTATGGAACTTTCTTAAAAATATGCCTTGGATACATTAAAAAGGATTAAATATATCAAAAACATACCACTAAGGTGAACAGAAAATTTATGACAATATGGCATTCTTAAGCTAATGTATGTACAAACCCCACCCGTTGGGTATCATTTGTTAGTGTAAATACAGTGTAGACTCTTTGGAGAAGCTACTCAGGGGGTTGGACTGAAATTCTGTCTATTTCTATGAAGATAAGGGAACAATCATCGACTTGAGATTTTTTTATTTCAGGAAAATATGAGAGTGCAAACATTTTGGTTACGTCTTTGCCTCTCCCTAGGAAGGGTTAGAGGTCTGCCCTTCCCCTCCACAATGCTCACCACATCCATCAGTTGGAGCTACTCACAACTGAGAGATGCGGTGAGATTTTTTTTTTCCCTTCTCTTGAGAGAGCCAGAGGTAGAGTGCTAGTCTTTTAATTCCCAGTGCAAGGCTATCTTTCCTTCTCCACATTGAATTTGGTAGGGTTGGAACTGGTATCTGGGTGAGTTGGAAGAATTTTCAATTACCTTGTATTAATATTTCATAATAACTAGGGGCATAGTAATTTTTTAATCAAGTTGCTTTTAAATTGATGAAATGCAATTTTACTACTCTCATTTAGACTAGTGTGATACTGTGAAATAAGAAATTGTGTGTGTGTGTGTGTGTGTGTTATATATATATATATATATCTATCTGCCCTGGTTCCTCATGACACACTGTTCTTAAAACCTTTGTAATTTCCTAAGTGGTAGGGGTGCTGGGACCATCTTTTGTTCTAATATCATTTTGTCATTGACTCCTGTTCCTGACACAGAGCCCCTACATCCTTTGGAATTTCCTAAGTGATAGAAGCATCTTTTGTTTTAATGAGGCAGCCCCTCAGGGGCTGCTAGACTCAGGCTATTCACCAGAAAGACCAAACTATGATTAGTAGCTTGGAATGTTTATCTCCACCCTCATCCTCTGGGGACGGGTGAGGGGCTAGAGATTGAATTAATGATAGATCATGCCTTCGTTTTGAAGCTTCTATGAAAATCTCTAAAGAATGGAGTTCAGAGAGTTTCATGGTTGTGAAAACATCCATATGCCAGGAAAGTGGTGTACCCCAACTCCATGGTGACTGAAACTTCTGTGCTCAGGACCCTTCCAGACCTAGCCTTATGGATCACTTCATCTGGCTGTTCATCTGTATCCTTTATCACGTTCTTTATAATAGACTGGTAAATGTAAGTGTTTCCATGAGTTCTGTGAGCCATTCTAGCAAATCATCAAACCCATGGAAGCGATCACAGGAACAACCAATTTGTAGCCAAGTTGGACAGAATTGTGGGTAACCTAATGACCCCCTACTTGTGATTGGGTAAACTGGTGACCCCTTACTTGTGATTGATGTCTTCAGTGGGAGCAGTTAAGACTGACCCCTTAACCTGTGGAGCTTGTAGTAACTCCAGGTCGGTAGTGTCAGAATGGAATTGAGTTGTAGGACACCTATGTGGAGGCAGAGAATTGGTTGATCTGTGAGGAAATCCCACACATTTGGTATCAGAAATGAAGTATTCTGTGAGTCATATACAGAAAACAAGTGAGTTTTTCCTCTTCAACTTATATGAAAAAATTTAGAGAGATTTTGAGGCTAGGAATAGAGTATAGTTTGATAGCCTACTTTCCAAGTTTGCCATCGAAAGGAACACTGTCTCCTCAACTGCATGTGGTCACCTCTTTAGAAAGAGCTCCCTTTGTGTCAACCTGTCCACGTTGCTAGTCTGAGCTCTGAGCTTCTTTTTCATTATTTCCAAATGAGCAAGGTAACTACAATCCATCCCCCTTTTGCAGAGATACAATAATGTTCTGGGGCCATAAGAAATAAGATGTTGGCTCACAGCAAGAGTTCACATAATCCTTCCCATTTCATTTTGGGATTGTTAGCTTGTGTCTGGAGTTTGCTTTAAAGTTTCAGGACTTTGCGGGTTTGGGGCTGATCCTTTCTGAATGCTGTTTTTCCTATAACTGGCATATTTAACTTCTTCACTTAAAACATTTAAAAATTATTGTAATTTCTTAGTGTATTTGGAAACTGAGTACTTAAATGCTGGATGGCCATTCAGACTTGTTTTTCATTGCAGTCCCAATGCTCCCACACTGGATTCCTTTGATAGAGCAATAATCTATGAGGCAACCTGAGAAATTATTTCAAGTGTGTGTGTTGTATTGAAGGCTTTTCATTGGGAATTCATGTGCCCTTAGGGCTTGGATGCAGTGTAATCAGGGTGGAATCTTGTGGTGCCCTGGATCTTCTATTCTCTGTGCTCTGTGTTCTACCTTGCAAAAGCCATGAGCAGCTGCAGGGGAGATTAATTAGTAATTAAATTTTTAATATTTCATATTATTCAGTGCAACCCAAACATGTAGGCTACTGGGAGATGAAAGCTATAACATGCTGATACTGTGTGATGAGACATAGAGTGTCCCTGCAGACTAAGGACTTTGCTGTTTTTTGGCTAGGCTTCTTGGAATTGAGATAAGAAGTGGGTAGTACTTTGTTGAAAAAGAGAATAGGTATGGATAGTGTCATCTTCCTTTTCCCGTTCTCCTGGGAAAAATTTAGGAGCCTTCCATGATTTGCCAAGAAATGGATTTGTCTATATATTTGCATTGTCTGCTTAGTAATAACTTTCTTTTAGAGCTCTGGTACAGGTTGAAACATTGTAGAAACCTCATGTATAAGATATTAAATGGAATACAGTAAAATAAAATGTGCAGAATATTAGTTTAAAAGAAAAAGTGATCTAACTCTTTGCAATGCCCATGATTTGTTTATAGGATCTGGGTCATTCTGAATTAGTCTGTACTTGCCAGAAAACTTCAACAGTTAAATAACAATGAGGTGGGGGTGGAGGAGTGGTTAGCTGACTCAGTTGCATGCCACGGCTTTTATGATGGGCAATTAATTTTTAGATTGTGTATAATTGCATTTCAATAACATTTATACCTCCTCTTTCTGTTTTAGAAGATGTGTTTATGTCATCTGTGACAAGCATAATCAAAGTTAGCTTTAAATAAACTTTGTTTTGAGTGCCACGAAAAGAAACATTTTTAGAGTGAAAATTTAGCTTGAATATCTACCTTACATTACATCTCTACAAAACTTTTATACAAAAATGTCTGTTTCTCATGGCCCAGTGTAAGAGTCTGCTCTGACTGTATGCTAGCTCCGAGCAGTGATGGGGAGGAGAGCCCTGGGGTGCTCCTCCTGCTGAAGCCTGCAAGAGGTGTCTTCTGTGCTACTCCAGCCATGGACCCGTGGTAGCTCTGAACTGGGATTTGCGTGGCAGACCTCGAGGAGTCAGAGATGATTGTGTTACAATACATGGAACCATTCAATCCAGGCATTGGTTTCAAAAGAAACAAACAAAGCTGCCTGTTGAGTATCTCTATTTTACAACAGCTTCATAGTGGAAATAATTAGCCCTATGTCTATGCAGGCGCACACATCACATTTGTGAAATTAAAGAGTGTTCTCGTCAGGACTGGTTTTTCTATTTCTTTCTTCCTCTCCCACTGTTTAAATATCTATTTTGGTAGTAGCCTTGGTCTGAAACCCCCTGGTCCTTTTTCTTTCTTAACTTAAAAAACAAAATACAAATCTAGCTATGTTTTTTAACTCAATATGACTTGATTTAACCATGGCAAATACATAGGGTGGCCATGTTTTAGGAGAAAAAACTCATATGTTAGATAATCTATAGTTGTTATTTTATCCATTTTGATACCCATTTCTTTAATGCTTTATAGCCAAACTAAAGTATAATGATGATAAGGATGGTCTCTAGACAGAAGGTTGGAGGTGGTTATTAACCAGTCCTACATATCACCATTTGTCACGGTGAGTAACTGGTCTGCCCTCCACACAAAATATCACATCGGAATTTAACTGCTAAGATTCTTTTCACACTGTGGAAAAATTGCCAGGAAAGTTAAACACTGCCTCTCAGTGCATATATTAATTAAAAATATAAAACTTTAATGTATGTGTCATAATTTTGAGCATACATATTTTCTTATAAAACCGTAAACTGGAATTGTGTTGAAATAAAAGATATAAATTGGTCAGATACTGCTGTTGAGCTAGCATTTACAGTTTTCATTTATAAATGCAGATAAAGTCATTTGTAAATTTTTGAATTTGTCTCTCTGCTTTGGACCCTGGGCCCACAACGCAAATATACTCCTAAGCTATATTGTCATATTGAGGTTAAAGACCATAGAAGATTGGATTGTGTTTCACGGCACTGAATCTCAAATTACTCAAATGTGAACTTAAAATTCTGGAAATTTTACCTCACAGTGTATACTTTACAAAGATAATATAAAAGTATAAAATGCCTTAAGTTTGAATAGCAAAGAAATAATTGTGATAAATACCAGACTATGAAGTCCCTGAGGTAAGATTATCATTTGTTTTCCAGCACATACGCGGCACACGAATTTATGTTGGCTGAATAAATAAATTAACATCATCATCTAGACATCTCCACTCTAGAAATATGCTAAAAAGTCCAACCTGGAATTGACATGGAGTTAGTGCATGACAGAGTTATAGCTGCTTTCTGATTTTTCTATAATGAGCATGTATTTGCATTAATAAAAAATAAGTACAGCTGAGGTAAATGATTTTTTGCAAAAAGCAACATAATGATAGCTACTTGTTCATCTAAAATTTTCAGTTTTACCCTTATGTTGCTTTATATCACTTGAAGGCAATGCACTTTGTTTAGAAGATGATATTATCATGAGTTACATTTCAGTACCATACCCATTCTCTTATTATTGAGGTAATATAAGAAATAAACATCAAGTCTTTTTCTGTATCCTCTACAGACCTGATGAAAACAGAGGACTATTACCTTACTTTCTTGAGCAAAGATCAATATGATAAATTCTTTGATACAGTAACAGGAGATACAAGGTTACCTGACTGATGAAATGATATATGCTTCCTATTTTTAGGAAATAAAGAAAAATTGCCTGAACCATATTATTATATGATTCTTTTGCTTAGACTACTAAGAAGCTCTGATTCATTAGAGGAAACCTCTAAGATTCATCTCCTCCTTCCTTTACCAAGTTATTTCTGATACCTCTTGACTTGGTATTTGAAATGTGATCAGTATATGCCAATTAGAAATCATTTCAAAATGAATTAATTGCCTAAATCTAAGTCATGCTTTTCAAATGGAGATAAACTTTCTGTGTATATACATATATGTATACATATATATGAACATCTTTAAAAATATATAAACTTCAGACTTTTTTTTTAAAGAGAGTATTGAAATTCTAAATGGATTCTTTGCTTATATTGATGGTAAATAATGGACCCATTAAAGTAACATATTCTGCTTGTGTAAATAAAATATAAGTTTTAAAGTGGGTTAGAGAGCTAGAATATTTATTTGTTCCTTTTAAGAAATGTGTTGTTTTAGAAAGCTTGAAGCACTTATAGTCAGATGTGTGAGCCCATAACCTGAATCATTTGTGAAGTGTCTTGAACTCTTTTTAATTCCATCTTGATATTGTATGGCTTATATGAAAATACTGGAAAATATTACTTTTTAGATACTGCTAGAGGTGCTAAGCTTCTTAGCATTAAGGAATCTCCTTCACTGTCTCCACAATCCAGCCGACACAGTTATGTTTTATTTCCCTAATGGCCAGCTCTTCTTAACTTGATGCTTACCAAGGCAGTAAAGGCCAGGAAACAATTTTTATAAACAGCATCCTGATTGACTTAATATTCTATGTAATACTAATTTTAAAGCTCCTATTCTCATCAGCCAGTCTAGCATAACGTTATGATGTTTAACTTTGTTTTTGGGAACGCTTACTTTTATAGGCACTTATGGATCAGACCTCACAACCGGCAAGGGGGCAGGGGTGGGGGAAGCAGAAGGGGAAATCAGTGTGTTCTGTTTGGAGCTGTGCTAGCACAAGTTTCCTGGAGTAACTTCTGAGGGAAGGGTGTGGATAGAGATATATCATTCAGGGTCATCAGCTTTCTACTACTATTGATCATATTACATGAGTGGAAGATAAAGAAACAGTAGAATTTATGGCTGAACAGATGGAGAAAAAGGCTGATCTGTATCTTGAAAACTGTGACTCGTTAAGGGTGACTTGTTGGGAAGGGAGATGGGATTCAAGAAGGTGGCCATTGTGTTTGTATTTCACAGAGCTGTTTGGATTCTTTCTCTTTATTCATTGTCTGGCTTATTTGCTCATGTATTCCTTTATTAACTAACTATTAATTGAACATAAATCTCTGTTGGATTGTTGAAAGATATTAAAGAAGACCTAAATACATGGAAACACATCTTGTGTTCATTGCTTAGAAGACATAATGTTGTTAAGTGGCCAGCTCCCCAATTTGATCTATAGAACCAAAGCAATCCCTATCAGAATCCCAGCTGGCTTCTTTGTAGGAATTGACCAGCTTATCCTGAAATTCATATGACATTAAGGAGACCCAAAATTTTCAAAACAATCTAAAAAGATGAGGATAAAGCTGGAGGACTCACACTTTCCAGTTTCAAAAGTTACTACAAAGCCACAGGAATCAAGCAGTGTGGTACTGGCATAAGATAGACATATAAATCAATAGAATAGAATTGGAAGTCTAGAAATAAACCTTTATGTTTATGGTCTATTGATATTCAACAGGGTGCCAATACATTTAAATGAGGAAAGAATTGTTTTTTCAACAAATAATGATGGGACAATTGGATAGCTACATTTGAAAAGAGTGGAGTTGGACCTCTGCTCCATATCATATATAAAAAATATATTCATTGACTCAAAATAGATCAAAGACATAAATATAAAAGCTAACTTTTAGAAGAAAACATAAGGGTGATGTTCATGACCTTGGATTAGTTGGTAGTTTCTTGGACATGATATCAAAAGCACAGAAAACTAAATAAAAAATGGATAACTTGGACTTCATCAAAATTAAATACTTTTTATGCTTCAAAGGACACCATCAAGAAAGTAAATGGGCAGCCCATGAAATTTGCAAATCATATATCTGTTAAAGGACTTATATCTAGAATGTATTTAGATTCTTAGAACTCAATAAGAACAAAAGCCCCATTAGATAATTGACAAAGGATCTGAACAGATATTTCTCCAAAGATATACAAGTGGGTAATAAGAAAAGAGAAAGATGATGGATATCTTTAGTCACCATGGAAATGCCACAATGAGATACCACTTCACGCACACTAAGATGGGTGTAATAAAAAAGACAGACAATAACAGGTGTTGGCAATGAGGTAGAGAAATTAGAACCATCTACCTTGCTGATGGATTGTAAAATAATGTAGCCATTTTAGAAACAATCTGGCAATTCTTCAAAAGATGAAACATAGTTATCCCATGACCAAGCAATTCTATTCCTGTGTATATATCCAAGAGAATTTAAACATATGGCAACAAAAAAACCTGTACATGAATGTTCAGAGCAAAATTATTCATAATAGCTCCAAAGTGGGAACAACCTAAAAATCCATCAATTAATGAATGGACAAACAAATGTGATATATCCATAAAATTGAATATTATTCAGCCATAAAAAGAAACGAAGCTCTGATACATGCTACCATGTAGATGACCTTGAAAACATTGTTATATATAAGAAACCAGACATAAAAGACCACATGTTTTATGCTTCCATTTATATGACTAGGCAAATCCATAGACTCAGAAAGATTAGTTGTTGCCAGTGGCTGTGGGGAGGAGAAAATAGGGAGTGACTACTAATGGGTATAAGATTTCTTTTGGGAAAACAACTAGTATTTAGATAGTGATATTGCTTCACAATTCCTTCAATATACTAAGAACAAATACATTTTACATTTTAAAGGGTAGATTTTATGGTGTGTGAATTATATCTCAACTAAAAACTTAAAAAAAAAGGTACTGTGTTGAGGAATTTGCCTGTAATACATAGATGGCATTGGGAATGGCCCCCTCTCTAAGGAAGCTAACGGCTATTGGGGGAAACTACAAACTAACAATCACAGTAATGACTATACATCCTAAGGAAGATGAACATTTAGGTTGCTGCCTTAACAGGAAGAGACAGAAATTTGCCTGGTTGATCATAGAAGCTGTTGGTGCCTCTTATCCTTACTTGGATAGGAATCACCTACAGGAAGGATCAGACTTCTGTGCAGCTCAAGAAAGCAAAACGAAGACTAGTATTTAGAAGCTGAGGAAGGCAGTCAGCAATATAAGGTCAATATTTTTCTAACAGAAATGGTGATTAGCATTCAGTGTAGGCCTTCTCAGAAGATGGCAAGTTTACCTTCATTGGAGTCATTTGAAATGACACTCTGGCATTTACTAGGTTAATTATTTAAACTCTTTAAAACTCAATGTTCTGAGTTGATAAAACATCTCAGAATTGACATGAGGACCACATGGAATAATAAATGTGTTTTATATGAGAATACACTGTCTTGTACATAATAAACAGTGTTATTACTGATGCTCTCACCACCATCATCATTATCAAATGAATTTTGGCAGAAATGCTGGGAAAGGAATTCAGGCAACAGATGGGAGAATTGATTTGAATGATGCTAGGATTTCGTGGTACTCTTATTCTTGGTTATAGAACTCCAAGAACTCTCATTCTTGGAGTTTTCTGTTCCCTGATATAAAACTTGGAAAAAAAAAAAAAAAAAGGACAGAAGACCTTCATTCTGTTCCAAGCCCCCACATTGACTATTTCTGTGCCTAAGGCAAATTATTCAACCTCAATCGTAGCTTTGCACAGTTTGCCTTATCTGGTATAGATGTTTCGTTTACTGAAATAGTCACTAACAAGACCCTCCGATGACCTTGGAAGACAGCCCCTGTGAATGTCAATAGAATTCTGGTGAACACTGAGCAGGGTTATAGATGAAACACTGTCAGGGTCATGCAAGAGACTTTACTTCTTCGCTTTTCATAGAACAAGCTATCCTTTAAAAACAAACCACTTGTTTAGACCTCTAGACATAATTATTTAAGATGACTTAAGAGGTCCAAAACATTCATGATTGGCCAAGATATCTAGTAGAGTCACTACCCCTTTCTGAGTTTGTTTCAATCTGTGTTTGTTTCAATTAGTTTGTAATATGGGCTTGTGGAAATAGATGATCTCTCATGTCCATTTTAGCTTGAGTTGGTGTGACTGACTTTTGTCCTATATTAAAGAAAAACTACATTGATATACCTTTCTGTGTTTTTATTATGTCTCTATAGAAGATTTTGTTTTAAGATTGAGGTTGGAGTTTATAGGAGTTGTTATATGCAAGCAGAGGAAAGTATCTACAAATTAAAGGACCAAGTTCATGTTCTTCAAGATGATTAGAACCCAAATTCATTGTGTTCAGGATAATTTGGAACTAAACTTGTAGAATTTAGAGTTATTCAAATAGTAGGCAGTATATTGTAGTAATTAAATTTATGGATTTTAGGACTAGACTACCCTGGATTCACATCCCAGCTCTATCACTTTCTAACTGTGTGGCCTGGGATAAGTCACTGAAACTTTTTGTGCCTCAGTTTTTTCATCTCGATAATAAAGATAATTATAGTACTATCTCCCAGGATTGTAAGGAGGACTAAATGAGTTACCATGTGTAAAGCACTTAAAACAGTGTTTGGCATATAGTTAGCACTATATGCATTAACAGATCTTATTGGGAGCTGGATGCTTATTCTTAAATTGTCTGAGTTATTGCTTCTGTGTAAAAAGATCGATTTATAAATTTGGTCTGTGATATCCTATCTAACTTTCTGAAACAGATTATCTCCCTCATTTAAACTGGGCATCATTCATATGATATCCAAGGACATCGAGCTGTTCATGTGCTTTGCCCAGCCCCTTTGGTTATGTCAGTGGTTTCTAATGCATGGACTCAATAGCCAGAGCTAGAGCCATAACCAGTCTTGTCCTGTCGACGCATGCAGAAATTGTCAGCATCTGTTTCTGTGGATTGGTAATCGAACAAGGTTCACTGAAAAATAAAAATCATGTCTCATAGATTATGAACTTGTCACAATTTATTAAACCTATCATTGACCTCTCAATATAAATTATTCTTGTTATACCTCACCTATCCAGAGACTGAAGCATGTAAAGCAATGGTTAAAATTATTGCTTATCAGAATACCCTGGAGGGCTTATTAAACTGCATTGCTGGGCTTCACCCCTTGTTTCTGATTCAGTATGTCTGGAGTAGGGCTCACTAATTTGTATTTCTAAGAAGTTCCCAAATGTTGCTGTTCTGTCGACTATACTTTGGGAATCCTTGAAAGCTTCTTATCAAATGTTTGTAAGCAGCACCCACTTCCTCCTTTCTCTCATCTCTACAGCTGCATACCCCTAAGGCTTGCTCTAGTGTTAACCACAGACACTAGTTTTATGTCTTCATTTTCTAGAGAAAGAAACTGTAGCTCAGAGAAGTGTCTTTCCCCGGTTACATAGTACATTCACATAATCTAGAAAAATGCCCTTTAAAAAAAAATTGGGAATGATTTATCCGTGTAATTCTTTTATTTTAATTTTTTTAAATGTTTATTGTTAATTGACAAACAATGCATAGATTCATAGTGTAGAACATGATGTCTGATTATGTATACATTGTGGAATGGCTAAGTCAAACTAATTAAAATATGCATTACCTTACTTATATTTTTTATGGTGAGAACACTTCAAATATCTCTTAACGATTGTATAGTACACTTGCATCAGCAATTCTTGACTAAGCATTTAGATTTAGAAAACTGAATTCTGATTCCAGCTCTGCCATGTTTAGAAGCATCAATGTCAATTGTTTTATCTCTCTGAACCACATTTTCTTTGTCCATGGTATTAATACATCCTCCGCTTATCATATATGGTTTTGTGAGAAGTAAATGGCATGCTGTGCATTAAAGTGCTTTGTAAACTATGAAGTTCTATACAAATATTATTTTTCATACTCATCCCCATTATCAGATGTAGTATCTTGTTAAACATAATCTATTTTATGATAGGCACATCCTTCCCCTGCTCAGCTAGGGTAAATATTGACTTTTCTAACTGTTTTCAGGGAGAAAATAGTGTATTATAAACTACTTGCCTTTTATACAGAATCCTTTTATTTCCTTCCTATGTTGCTTTCTCTCCTAATCTCCTAGTTTTTGAAGTAAACAATTAGAAGCTTCTCATTTAGCCATTTATGCTTCTAAACACTTTCATATTATGCGAGATGCGATCACACACATACTCATATATTACGGATTTTCTCCTACTGTCCTTTTATGTAAGATACGCTACAAGTCACATTTATTAAGAATGAAATAAGTGAGTTGCTGTTTTGCCAGAAATGCATTTTTTTGACATTTGGCATTGGGAAGAGAATTGGGTTGAACCAAGAGCAACAAATTCTTTCCCAGTTGTACAACCAACAGGTTGTGTTAGGTCAGTCAGTTCCTCTGTCTAAGCCCCAGGTACCCATTTGTAAATGGGGCTACTTCTTTTTTATTCTTTTCATTCTCAAGGTATAACATCTTAGAGTGATAAAGACAACTTTTAGATGATGGCACTCACATTCTTGAGGAAGTTTGGACAGAGTATCTCCATTGACCTGGCTCTATTCTGGTAAGATGTATTGCTGTTCATGCCTCAGATGTGACCATTGTTTGCATTCCAGCCTGATACAGTAAAGCTCCTCCATATCTTTCTTTTGGGCTATGACTGGTCTTCACTGGGACCCTCTGGATTCCTTAGAGCTTGTGTTTCTGTTAGTATGATTGGAAATGGAAGAAGACTGTGACCTGTCATTGATCCCATGGGATAGAGATGTTGAGGGGTCGAGAAGTTGTGGGGTAGAGAGGCATTCATATTTTTTGTGAGTTTTTCCCTTCATTGGTCTTCAGAGGATCTCCCTATTAATGCATAAGAAGTATTACTTCTCTTTTTCAATGAATTGTTTAAAAACCAAGTGGCTTAAAATACATATTTTCTCATAGTCCTTTGTAAGTCAGAAGTCTGGCGACAGCTTAGCTGGATTATCAACATATGGTCTCTCATAGGGCTGCAACCAAGGTATTGGCCCACAGTCTGCATCTAGAAGCTCGACAGGAGAAGACTCTGCTTCCATGTTCAGATAGTTTGGGGCATAGTTTGGTTTTTTCCATACTGTTGGCCTAAGGGCCTTAGCTTCCAGCTGGCTGTTGGCCAGGGATGGCCCTCAGTTTCTTATCAAGTGGGCTCTCCACATGGCAGCCAATTCCATCAAAGCATGGGAGCTGAGCAGACAGTAGGCACAGTCTGATCACAAGATGGAAGGTATAATTATTTGTAACCTAATCATGGAAGTGGCATCTCATCATAGGTACCATACTCTGTTGGTTAGAAGTAAGTGACTAGGATTAGCCCACACTCAGGGTGAGGGCAGTGTACAAGGGTGTGAATACCAGGATGTGGGAATATTGGGAGATCTTATAAACCTGCCTACCACAGAAGAGGGTGAGGGAGACTTCCCGTTCAAAGAGGTATAGTGCAAATATGAGTTTATTTGTAGCATCTGGTAGTCAGAAAGCAGAGGAGGCAGGTGGGATATCATGAGAAGAATAGAAGCTACATGGAATAAGAATTAATGAAAGGTGCTAACAGATGTAAGAAGAACTCCAGATTCTGAGAATGTTAGGTCTGAATGTGATTTTAGAGATCTTTTGATGTAACCACAGCATTTTCTCAAAGATTCCAAGGCTTTTAGAGGGCATTGCTCAGGCCAGAGATTGTGGCCAAACCAAGAGTTAGAACAAAGTCCTCAAACTCCTTGCTTAGTACAGATTGTCAGCTTGATATAATGGACATAGCTCTGGATTTGGAGTAAAAAGATTTGGATTCACAACTTTTGATTTGCCTCTAAATACCTGTGTAATCTTGATCAAGGTAGAAGTAAAGGAAGCTAGAGATATGTTTACCCAGTCTGTAGCATTAAGCTATCATTGTCATGTATATTTATGTCTCATGAACAGGTTAGTTCTTATTTGTGAAAGTTCTTTGTAGACTAGAAAGGCCTTTGGGGAAAAAAAAGTATACTTTTATTTATTTTAGTTAATAATGTATACTTTAAGGTAAAGCAAGCACTCCCATTTGACATAAAGGACGAATATCAGTTTATATAAATATAAATTTATCTGTATCTATATCAGTCATCTATTGCTGCTTGATGTACTTCTCCAACTTAGTATGTTTACTCACAAATCCTAAATTTTGGTTGTTTTCCATGAGAATAGCTTATCTCTGGTCTGTGAAATCAGCTCAGGTGGCTTGACTTGAGTACAGAGGATTCACTTTCAAGACACATGACTCACGACTGACAGGTTAGTGCTAGGAGCATGACTGCCGTTATGCATCGAGACCTTGGTTTTGCTCCATGTTAGTCTTACTACAGGCTTCTGGGACCTTCTTACAGCCTGGTGGCTGAGTTCCAATAACAAGCATCACAGGAGAGAAAAGTGGAAATGCATACATTTTTATGACCTAGTTTGAGAACTCACGCATAGTGTCCCTTCCACTGAACACTTTTGGTTGAGGTCCACCTGGCTTCAAAGACAGAGGACTAGACTCCACCTTTTGATAGGGTTGTAGAAAAGCATGTGTACAAGAGATACTCTTGTGGCCATCTTTGGAAGGTACAGCCTGCCGTTATATTATACTGTATTGCATTGAATCACTTTATTAAATAATATATAATGGTTTATGCTGTATTTGTTTCCATTTGCTGAATACTTGCTATCTGCCAGACATGTAAATTCTGTATTAAAGTTTATTTAATTCTCACAATAACCCTGTTAGGGTTGAGTAAACCAAGGCATGAAGATCTTAAGTAACCAGCCTAAGGTCAAACCATTTTATTAAGTGGCAGAGTTCAAATTCAAACCCAGGCAATTTAGCTTTGGAGCCCATACTTTATCCCCTTTTATCAGATTGTTTCTATGTTTTTATTTATGTCTATATCTCTAATTATATCTTTACCATTCTCTTACCCATCACCACTCCCATCCCCATGTCTGTACCTCGAGAAGGAAAGATAGGGACTTGGAGGGCAGACTGGATGGGGAGGAATCACTTGTGGGAGAAGTATTAACATCACCTTTGAGAGTGATGCGTCTCAACCTGTCCCTGGGTGCTCTGTGGCCAATTCCAGAGGCCACAATAAAAGAAAAAACATTTCACTGGTTCCATACAGAGTTTACAGTGGCCAGGATGGTTTTGCCTTTAATTTAGTAAGACATATGGGAGTTTGGGGAAATCCAGGGAAGGCAGCTGAGCAAGTAGAGATATTTAAAACAAAAAAGAAAGTGGGAATAGGGACCAATATTTGAAGACTAATAAAATGAGGGGCATCTATTCTTGTTCCAGAAAAGTTCAGCTAATCTGGTGTTTCATCTGATTTATTCAATCGATTAACCCTTCCATATAGGGATTTCTTATTTTATCAGAGTCAAGACTACAAATTGAGAAAAACCACAGTCACTTAAGGGTTTAGTTTGTATTGATTATTAAAATGCACTTATTCATTTAACGAACCAACAATTTTCAAGTTCCTGCTGTATGTATGGCATTGCAGATTAGAGTGTAGGGGAACATAGTTTCAACCCTTTCTCACCCCACAAGGGGCTTTTAATGTAGGAAACAGGTGTGTAAACCCATAATGACAGGAATATATGCTGAATATATGAACAAGGTTCTGTGAACTCATAGAGGAAGATATTCCAGTACCCTCCTAGAGAGGTCAGAGGAGGTTTTTCATAGATTTAAGCATATATCTTATATGACCTGGAAATGTTCCATCTGATTGGAGCTCAGGAAATGTAGCGCAAGTGACATGAGATAAACCTGGAAAGGAAGCCATGTAGATGTGTTTCTGCAAGTGCATTCCCTCCTTCCTTCTTGTCTGCCTTACATTCAATGATGACTCAGTGCCAGGAATCTCAGTTGACAAGCAACAAACATGCATGATATAAATTCCTCTATAATCCGTCTATCTATTTGTTCTCAGTGCAAAACCTCAACACTAGTAACTCATTTGAAAACTTTCAAGATGGGGGCTAGAAGCTCCTGTATCCCTTTAGGGTAAAATCATACCCACCATAAGTCCCTTAGGCCCTCCAGGATCAGCCTTCTTGCATCTAGCATCCCTTTTTTGTAAAACCACTGAGCCTGTCTTTAACAGTATCATGTGGTAACATTAATGATTTGTAAGTGCTTTACTGCATATAAAACACATTTACAATACACTGTCTCTTTTGTTACTTAGCATTTGTGAATTAGTTGTTTACCCATCTGATAATATGATGAGATTGTAGTCCAGAAATGTAAAATGTCTTGCCTTAATCCCACAAAAACAAAACTAGAAAATCCCGTCCTGAAATTTCTATCTTCTTTTCGCAAATCCCAACATATTTCTAGTACAGCAGTCATCTTCCATAACTGGCAACTCTGCACAGTAACTTAGCAAGAAGCTCTGTATATGAAATGGCTAACGTGGAACAGTTCCAGCTGAAACGTGGATCTGAGGCTCTGGAGCGTGGCTGAGCTCTTGCTCGCTCTAGAGGCTACTTTGATTCCTCTGCATCTCTAGTGTTGTGAAAACCACTCCACTGGACGGAGCTACTCTCCATGTCTTAGCGTGGGGACATCGCACTATGCTTTTCTCTGTGTCTGACCATTAGGAAAGACCTAATAATCATTTTGCTGTCTGTGGTGGGAAGAGATCCACTGTCAACGTGGGGTCAAGCATGGCATTCTCCCACTGATCCCCATACGAGTTGCTGTGAATCAAAGCTTAGCCCATGAGAAAATAAAAGTGAGAATAAAAGAACCAGAAGATGACGAAGGCAATATGTTGCAGTGGACAAACTATGTGAATTCTTATTCTAGTTCTGCCCCTAACTCACTGTTTGATTTTTAGCAGGCAAGTTATTTCACTTCTCTTGTGCCAGTGTTTCCATTTATAAACTGAGGATTTGGACTCCAAGGTCCCTCAAGTTCCGATAGAAAACATTTTATGAAAGTTGCATTCCTTTAGGAAGACACATAGCTTGTCCCACCTCAGGCCCCAACAGGAGGATCAACCCTTGTTTCAGACTCCCTTTCATGACCTGTTATGCTAGATGTTTTAAAGGTATCATATTCCATGGATTGAGAGAGCTTGGCTTGTTGAGTTGTGCAAGTTATCACCATGCAGGCATTCAAGTGTTTACTTTCTTTCTAACCATAAATTGGTTCATTGGGTTCAAACATTTCATTAGATTTCCTGCCTTATTTTGCAGGGCTATTTTGAATATGGGGATAATAAATTTAGAAATCCATGAGATGAAGAAGAAGAAGAGGAAAGACAGAAAAGGAGGAATGCTATGTGTGTTAAAATTGTCAGCTCCTGTGTTTCTTGTCCCAGAAGAATCAGGATAGATTTGGTTTGGTTTTAAACCAAAGGAAGAGCGGCAAGGCAGAAACTGGGAGAGGCCATAGAGAGTAGTGACAGCAAAATCCTTGGTAAAAGGCTGTGTATTTCCAGTTTCTTCTGTCCAACACTACAAGGTGGGAAGGGTCCTTGGAGGTCTTCTGGATCCAGCCCCTTGATCTGACAAAGGGAAGCAAGGCCTGGGTGGGCAATTGACTAGACCACGCACATTGTTCCTGCACATCTCTCTCATAGGATAGCTCATAGAGAACAGACTCCAAAGGGAAGTGGGGGCAGGGGGGTAGGCACCAGGAGGCCCAATGTGGCTCTAGTATTGGTTTGGCCTCCTTCTTTGGTCCATTTGTATAATCACCAACAGTTGCTTGGTATCAGGGCTCAGATCCAATTGAGAAGAAACCAAGACTCCCACAGGAAAAACAGGAAAAGAAGCCCATGGGCCCCATGTTTCAATAACAATAGGTGCCACTGTTATTCTTGAAATATATTTGATCTTTTTAGAGACATCAAATTTATGAAGATAGTTTTGAGATGTTCCAATAAAAAATAGTTTCCCATGTAAGCCAGATGTTGGTGGACAGTTTAAGAGAGGCCTATATTTCTTTGTTTTGGTGTACTACTTATCAATCATTTTATTTATTTATTTTTGTCCTGGAACATATTAAGATATGAATGCTGCGCTGGAATACATCATCTGCCCCTGTGTGTTAAAGCTCTGTATTATTTTTAAAAATGGCCCCAGAAACATATAAATTGATTAATCCTCATTGGTGCTTCTACTTGTCCGAATCCT
This sequence comes from Cheirogaleus medius, assembly GCA_008086735.1. NCBI lineage: Eukaryota > Metazoa > Chordata > Mammalia > Primates > Cheirogaleidae > Cheirogaleus > Cheirogaleus medius. The sequence continues at coordinate 41,335,585 of VBSM01000272.1, forward strand.
TTTTTCTGGTGCCATTGAGCCACTGTCTAAGTGGATAAAAGGATGTTAGCTTGACTAATAGCTGAGAGACCTGCAAATGGTGAGCTTTTGAAAACAATTTTTGGTAGCTCGGAGCCTGACTACCAGTTAATTCTGCTTTAGAGTCATGCCTGGCTTTATTGTGAAGGCTCCATCAGTTTGCATTACCTTACTGTCCCCACAGTACAGGATCTAAGATGCAGAAAAGAGTGATAAACCCAATAAGTGCGAATTCACTCTACCTGAGACTGAGTAGCACAGAGGCCTCCACAACCACTCGTTTCTCTCTCTTTATAAGGGAATTGAGTTTTTCATTAAAAATAAACTATATACTCTTATACTACCCTCACACTCTTTTTTAAAATGATTAAGAAACAATAAATATGTGCAGGCTAATATATCTATTCGCATTCCCTGCTCTACAATTTCTGACAATAAAAGGCTTTAGTTGGTATATATTCAAATATTAGTACTAAACGTTAATTTCTACTTTTGTAGAAAGTAGAGTTGGTGATCTGTGTTGCTATATTTATGCCATCAATGTGCCCACTGGTCATGAGGCTTTCCTTTTGTATAGGTCTCAGATGATGCAGTATTTTGACAAGGTACTTTTAAGAGAGAAATGATGCTGTTTTGGTATTAATGTGACAAAAGTACTTCAAAGACAATCTTACTTTAACAGCATTGTTGCAGAACCCCCTATTTGACATGTTCCACCATTTTTTAATTGAGCAAACCCCCTCTGTAATAAATAGCAATTATTGCAAAATTTTAAAAGCATAACTCAAACTGGAGTGCAATAAGAAAGGAAATAATGCAACAGCTCGCAATGCGACACTTTTTGAAATATCAAGCAAGTCTTTGGATATTAACCACAGTGACCATACTCTAAGCACTTCTTATTTTAGGTAAATCTTATTAAAGCAAGAATTGGCTGGTTCATTTCACTTACTGGCTTCAGGTTACTGGTTAGTTGACTGGATAGGCTGTTGGTAGAAGTGATAGGACACATAAATGGGCTCTTGGAAAGAATCAGTGCCCTATTCTTTTCCAGCTTCTAGAGGCTACCCATATTCCTTGGCTCATGGACCCTTTGTCTTCAAAGGCAATGACTTTGCATCTCTCTGACCAATCTTCCATAGCCATGCCTCCCTCTGACTATAGCCGGGAAAAGTTCTCTGCCTTTAAAGACTTCTGTGATTAGATTAGCACTCCCTGGACAATTCAAGATACTCTTCCTATCCCAAAATCTTTAATCTTAATCACATGTACAAAGTCCCTTTTGTCAAGTTAAGTGACATATTCACAGGTTCCAGGAATTAGAGTGTGGACATTTTTGGGGGGATATTCTTCTTCTTATCAAACTCTGTTCATGGGAATGTAAATAATTTCATAATGTTGATGCATAGTTGGTGAGGTTGTGGGAAGAGATGAAATAGTTTGTGGTGAAGTACGTTTTGTGCTTTATGTAAAGCATTCTGAAGTTACCCTGATGACAATGGAGAGCTATTCAATTCTTTTTAGTACAAAGATATTTAATATATTATATAATAAAGTCAAATTATTGAAGTGAGTAGCTCCCTGGGACCCAACAATCCTTCTTGTCTATTTCTATGGGAAAATGAAGACTATTTTTTGACTTATTATACTTGAGACACATTTTAGTGCCATTAATTTTCATATCATTAATTTTCATATCTCTTTTATCATGTTATTTTCTGCCTTCTTCTCCTACTTGTTTTTTCTTGAGCCTGAGGGAATGCCATTCTTGGTTTACTACTTGTTGGATAAAAAGTTCAGGTGGGCCTTCATTGGGCAAAGGTATCTTTGATTTTGAAAACTGGAAGTAGGGTATACGTAGGAGGACAAAGAACTCGTTTCCCTAGAACAACAGCACAGTGAGATCGTGCTTCTTGGAGCTAACATAACCTGAGTGTGGAGGTGGATGGCTTCTTCATATATTCAGCCCAGGAGCAACCCTCAGTTTTATCTGGAATCTCAAAAAAAAAAAAAATAGGTCTAGGAAGTCTAATGAAAGAATTGGCCCTGTTTCCCAGTGCTTTTAACATAAGAGTGGGCAGTTAACTTGTGTGCTTGTTCAAGAATGAAATGTAATGTAGAAGAGGAGCTGGTGAAGAGAAGAAGCCTAGTAAATTGAAAGATTCTCCTGATGGAACAAGGAAATTGAGATTTATTGTTCAGTCAGTTCCAATTACACTGTCGTGTGGCAGAGAACGGCAGCTAAACAGGATGTTGGCTTGTAACACCACCAAGGTGGAATCAACCTCAAAGGAGATGGTGTCAGAGTGGTGTTCAATGCCTGAGCTTCTACCGAGTGAGTCACTTGTGTGAAAATGTCTTGACGCAGGTAGAAATCGAAGTGCCCACATTATATCTGATCACAGAAATGTTAATGCAGAATAGCAAGCTAACTTTGATCTTCATGGGATTGCAGGGCTGGGGAATAAATAGGGGGTGGATTTTTAAAGGTCATCTCTACTACGTATGAGAAAACGGAGTATCACATCCCATGCACTGTGAGACTGCATATCAAGAATAGGAAATAAGTACATTTGAAGGAAAACTGCAAGTTGTTTTTCATGTGTGAATTTGATGCTTTTTTAAAAAACAATTTTTTTTCTAGAAGAATTTAGCATCCTGAAAACTCGTTCCTTCTGTGTTGTAGTTGATAATATCTAACACTCATTATGGTACATGGAGAAGAAGAATTTTCTATCCCCTACTTTATGTGTTAATGATGTGACATAATTTTTCAGAAAAGCCACACAGTTTCAAATGTGACTTCTTTGCTAACTTGCAAATAGAGTTGACAACAATGAAATATGTCCTGTAAACAAACCCAGACGGATTATCTTTTGAATGAGTTATAGCTGAATTCATACCAAACCCTGGACTGCTAGTGATTTGAGGTGATTTTTTTCAGTTAAGTAGGGGAAGTAAGAGAATCCACAAAGGTGAGGCTGCCTGTCTGAAGTCATGCAGCAGATCAGTGGCACTGCCAACGCTGGAACCATCATCACCTGACTCTTAGTTGCTCTCTTTCTAGTCCAGCACAGCTGCCTCCCAAGTTTAATAGTCTATGACTCACAGTCCAAATCTATGGTGACATATAATATTTTACTTTGATTCCAAATCAACAAGCCACTTTTAGAAGTGCTTACACTGCTGCATTACTTTTTATGCTGTTGGACTCTTCAAGTTGAGTCTTATTTCTAGAACTCCAGTAAGAGTAACCAGAGGAGTCACTTATTTGTTATTATGACGTATTTATTGAACTCTTGTTGGGTGGCAATCTCTCTTCTAGAGGGTGAAGACACAGCTATGATTAAAATGAAGTGTTTTTCCTAAAACATTTCATTTCCATATTCCTTTTGGAATAAGGAATTCCCTTTGGCAAGGCAAAATAAGCCTATAAACAGGTAAACATTTAAGTCTGGTTAAGTGCTATAGAGAAAAATAAAGGTGGATAAGGGGGGAAGTCCTTTGGTCTGGGTGGAGTGGTAGTTGCTATTCTGCATAAAAGTGGTGAGGGAAAGCCTTAGGAGGAGGAGATATTTGAGCAGAGACCTCAAAGAAATGTGGCAGTGAGCCGTGCAGATATTGGGGATAATCAGACAGAGGGAAGCACAATCGTGAAAGCCCTGGGAGAAGACTGTGACTGGCAACTGGATCTTTAAGAAAGAGTAAACTAGCCAAGGGTGCCTGTAGCCAAGTGATCCTAATGGGAATAAGAAAAGTTTAGTGTCATTTAAATCTGTATTCCTTTCCTCTAGAGGTTATTTCTCACCTTTTAAGCAATCTTGAGCTTTATTTATTTTATTATTTTTTATTTCTCTTTTTTTTGAGACAGAGTCACATTCTGTCACCTGGGCTAGAGTGCTGTGGTGTCAGCCCAGCTCACAGCAACCTCAACCTCTTGGGCTCAAGCTATTCCTTTGCCTCAGCCTCCCAAGTAGCTGGGACTACAGGTGCGTGCCACCATGCCTGGCTAATTTTTTTCTATTTTTAGTTGTTTGGCTAATTTCTTTGTATTTATAGTAGAGATGGGGTCTCGCTGTTGCTCAGGATGGTCTTGAACTCCTGAGCTCAAGCGATCCTCCCACCTCGGCCTCCCAGAGTGCTAGGATTACAGGCATGAGCCACTATGCTGGCCTGAGCTTTATTGTTGACCTTTGGAGTTAGTGGTCTTGCCCCATGGTAGATACTTCTGTGGAGACTTCCATCACTTTCTATTTATTGGACCTAGAACTTAAAATGGGCTCTTATTTTGAATTTTTCCTATTTATATTTCTAGAGGCTCAAATAATGGTACCTTTAACAGCTTCAGCAGTGCCTTCATAGTTAGAAAAAATATATAATGGTTTGATATTTGTTTCCTTTATCTTCTTTGAAGTATACGAATAAAGGTAACTATTTACAAATCTGAAATATAGCAAAACTGTGTTTATTAGATTCTTGAAAAGCAGTTTTGCAAATCTAAATCCAGCACTGGGCAAGGAGGAGTACATTAAGCAACAACTTCAGTAATGAGTGGTGTATTTTAAGAGCTGTGTCCATGGACAGAATGAGACATCACGAGCAAATATCTGTTCCAGTTCCTGTGCCAACTCATAAATGGCAGCAGCTGATTCTTGCCTTTCTCACATAGTTATAGTCTAGGTGGTGAAAGTAATACTTTCAACTCTTCAGTTTGCTTTGTGAGGAGTAATAAGTTTCTAGTGAAGAAGATACATGCATTCTTCCCACCTGTCCTCTGTCCTTACAACATTCTACGTAGCCTGTGTCACAACCACAGGACATTGGCTAACAAGTTTTTCTGAGTTAGGGTGAAAGACAAGAAGAATGTCAGGGAAACAGTTTGTATAAGTCAAATTCTATTGTTGCTAATGTCATAATTTATTCAAGATATTATCAAGTCCCCAGAATGTGCATATAAATGTTCTAGTGCTCTCTTTTCTGTGAGTATAATGAACAAGACATCAGAAGACATGAGTATTGAGAGGGCTGAGTTTCAGCATAAATATCAAATAGGTATAGAGGAGTGAACTGACTTGTCCAGGATCCCATCCAACAGAGAATGGATATAATCGATATTTTTGAGTAGAAAGCATGCAGGTGTGTCTGTACATCTGCTTGTTTACTCCCACACAGACACTCCCACATATCTCCAGTCCAACTAGTAAGTTTGTTGTCTGTATCTGAGTTATTTGTTCCTTCTACAGAAACAGCATTCTTTCCCTTAAACTCACTCCTTAATTTTAGGTAAATTGGTATATAACTAGGATGGAAACCCATGTCTTCATACCATGTCTTCCATCTCACTGTGCTATATTTCACTGAGCTCATTATTCTCTCTTTCACGTGTCTTCAATGGGCTAGGTACTTTTTCAGCTCTCGGTCTTTTCTCTGTTAGTATCATCTACCTGTAATGCCATTCATCACCATCTATCTACCTGCCACTCTCACCCTTCGCCCTTAGGTGGAAACCTGCCTCTCTCCCCATTTAAGTTGATGTACACATCACTTCTGGCACTTGTCACATTTATACCCTATTACTTTTATGGTCAACTGTGTATACTTCACTGCCTTGACTCGACTGGAAACTTGTTAATTGTAGGGAGTGTGTTGTGTGTGCTTCCATTTCTGGGTTTTCTATTGCAACAATCACTGTGGTCCTTGGCATGGGTTAGACACTCAACGAGTGTTTACTGAAAAACGAAGACAAATGGCAAAAAAATCAAACCCTCAAAATTCTTTAAAAAAAAATTCAGTGAATAGAGTTACCAAGACTGCCAGGCCATAGTTATTTTGCTGCTTTTTACCTCCCACTTGCTATCCTAAATAAAAGACGAATGAAACCGCAGATTTCCAAAAGGTCAAAAGATGAATCTAAAGAACAATGAGGTTGCCCTGATTATATTTGATTACATTTCTGTCTACTGAGAGACATGTGTATATGACTCAGCTTTTGTCCGAGCAGCAGTGCTTTTGTTCTATTCTGAATCCACGGGGGAAAAGATGAGTTTTTGATAAAACAAAGATCTTGGCTTTTTGTCTCAAATAGGGGATAGGAAGGTATTATAGAGATTAGGAAGCACAATGTCTGGATTCTAGTGCCTACTCTGCTTCTATCCCTGTCTAGTTATATGACCTTGAACATGTTCATTCCTCTGTCTGGGCCTTAGTCTCCCCAGATATAACGTGAGGGAGCTGAAGTAGTTAATTGTCAGTGCTTCTTGTAGTCAAGCACACTAGAATGGAATTCCAGGTTGGCATTGAGGAATAATTCCTTTTGATGACATATGGCTCAACCTTCAGCTCCTAATTGGCCTATCATCATGATCACAAGCAAATGATTATTCTCACATTTTTGAATATATGAATTGCATAAGGCTGTTCAGTGATGGTGAAAATTGGGTTCTAAATATTCTATCAGATGTATATGTAATGTAACCTGTTCAGGATCTCATTAGAGTGTAAAATGATATGTGAAATATGCACCCAGTGAGAAAGACTTAGAACATAGGGAGTAATACAATGTGATTTTTGTGAGCTAAAGATGGTGGTACAGTAAGAGCTCCAGTTATATGAAGCCTGGCACTGGAGTATGTTGTCCTGTGTCCAGAAAGGGAAACCATAGACAATGTTTTGCTTTAACTGTCGTATTTCTGTGTTCACAGAATCGACTGTTTCACTCAGAATGGGAATGCATGGCTTGATATTAGTCCCTCTGCTCAAGTCATTTTGACTTCTCACCACTCCAGTTATATTTATGTTTATGCATATTTTATTATTCTTTTACCACGCCTGTGCCACAAAGGGAAATTGTATTACTTTAAAAATGTTCCCCAGAATCCTCTTATTTCTTGTCAGAGAAAATAAAAACATTTATCGCACATAAACTCAGTTCAGAAAATGTGAATATAACACTGATCCCAAAACCACTTTGGTCACTCAAACCACTTTTGGTCATTCAAATCACTTTGAATGTCAGTTGTCCATACAACAGCTTTCCTGGCCTCCTACCCCCATGGCCTTCAGACCCTTCAACTGCTGGGCTAGTACGTGGAATTGGGCCGTCTAGCTGGCAAAGTGGAAAGAGCTTCTGTTCTCACTCCGGTATCTGGGACCTTGATTCTGGTTCTACCACTTAGCAGCTCTGTGGGTGCTGGGAGGATATTTCACTTCTCCAGATCCTAAGTTCCTCAATGGTAAGAGAGAGATAATTATATTCACTTCTTGACATGGCTAGAGTAATGAGAGAGTATGCACAGAGAAACTCTAACACACAGAGGCTAACACCTAGTAGGTGCAGGTTACTTCCCTTTCTGTAGATGGTCCAAGGACTCTGAAGTATCTCGGTTTCTTCACTGGTTTATCTCTTTGCTATGCTATCACCAAAGGGTCTTCTACTGCACTAGTAAGGAGAGAAAAATGGTCTGTAGTCATCATTCAGGATCCCATTCAATTCAGTGAGGCCTCAGATCACTACTCAACAATCTCTGCAGCACTATGATGTCAGTTTTCTTCTCTGTTTCTCATGCTACTGTTGTTTCATAGTCTCCTACAAAACGTAGTGTAGGAGAAAGAGTCCTGAAGTGGGACCCAGCAGCCCTGGATTCCTGTCCTAACTCTCAGATTAACCTGTTCTTTGACCCATGATATGTTCTTCTATATATTTAAATGATAGTCCTATCCCTTAGGTCTTGCCAGAGCTACATAGATTATTCAGGTCCACTAATGTATACTTTAGTTTACTGGATATTCAAGCGTTGAAGCCCATCTTCTTTTGTGTTTCCTTCCTTTTCTGGAATTCAGAGTTTATGTGTTCTCGCCATCACCCCTTAAATAGTAACCAGATAACATTTCTGAGCCTGGCTGATCTACAGGCCCTTTGAAGGCTGGTCTTCCTTCTTGAAAGTGATAATTCAGTGCATTCACTTAATATCTCAGAGTTTGCAAAGTATCTTCATTTATTCATTGGAATTGAAGTCTCAACTGAAGATGAGGATTCTTATCCACATATTAGAGATGAAGAAATGGGCTAAGAAAATGATTTGTTCAAAAGTTCTATGGTAGGTGCTGCATAGCCTAGATTTCAAGCAGCATCTTTCTCCCAGACCAAGTTCCTGGCCTGAATGTGAATGTGACTCCCAATCCAAGTTAGAATGTCTGTACACTCATTATTCCCTAAGCAAATCTAGCTTTTCTTGCATAAGAATAAAATGGGATTTTCAAATATATTTTTTAAACCTATTGGATCTGTGTTCCACTCATTTTCTAGTATATTTTAAACTTTAAATTCCTTGGTAATCTCAGAAGACATTTCACTCCAGTGTAAAATTTCACCATTACCATTGGCTTCTTCTGCAGAGCTTGGTAGTGAACATTTTTTTCATTGTGATTGTTAAGAGAAGAAGTCCACTCAATACCTGAATGTATAATACATTATCTCACATGTTGTCTTGGTAGGCAGTCACTGTAAAGGAAAGTACATTTTTTTTACTAAACCGCCTGATTTTATTCTCTCCTGTCTTTAATGGAATTCCATCCTGTACTTACTAATCCACTGAGCTTGTCAATACACATCCCTGTCATTTCTCAAAAATGTACAGAAATGGCATGGGGTAGAAGGAGCACTGGACTGAAAGTCACAAGAGCAGATTCCAAACCCTTCTCTTCCACCAAGCATTTGACCTTGGCAAATCACTTCTCTTCTCTGAGTATCCAGTTCGTCTTTTATAAAGCATTGAACTAGACCATTTCTAAGGTTTTTTTCAGCTCTGTTTGATAAATTCTCCAGCATATTCTACTTCCTAATTTATTAGATTACTCTTCTTCAATTTTTTTTATTTTTTTATTTTTCAAGGAAATATTTACTGCATACAAGGTTAGGAGGCTTTACTAATTCCACAGATATTTGTTAGCACTGACTGTGAAACACAATTAAAGTATAATAGTATAATAGAAGTTTGGAAGTTGAGAAGAGGGCAGCTTGGACAAAATTTGGAGGGTCTCTACAGTATGTACCGTCCGTGCTCATGCACACACGCACGCGCGCGCACGCACACACACACACACACACTTCTTTCCATGGTCTCCTGACCACCGGTTGCTCTTTTTACTTCAGCCAGCAGAGAGATAAACTGCCAAGATTAAGTAGATTTGTACATATGAGTAGGAACTCCACAAAAAAATGGAGAAAATCAAGTGTATCAGTATGTTTGATTCATATGAGTATCATTTTCAGTTGTAACAGTTTATCTCCCCTGTTGGCTTTGACTTCCTGCAGGACAGGACTTTTGATATATTCATTCTTGTATTTTCATCAAGCATGGTTTCACCATAGTCGGTGCTTGGTAGCAGATGCTTGTTTGTTGGACTAAATTGCTGCCTATTTTAATCAGGCCTAGGGAGCAAGGGATATATATATATATATATATATATATATAATAACTAAGAGAGGTGTTTTTTTTTAATTTTATTTTTTTATGAGCTAACCAATAACAAAATAAAACTGCATCAAAAGAATTGACAGCCTGGATCTGTAATATGCCTGACCTGACAATTAAAAGAACGTATTACTGTGTCAGCCTGCCAGATGGATCTTCTTGAAATGTAACGTGCAGCGCTTCTGAATGTGATTCAAGTGCAAGCTTCCTTTTCTCTCCCCTTCATGTTTGTTGAGTTTGAGAAAGAAGCAGTTTTATTTGAACTAAACCCACTCATTTCAAGTGTGTTTAATGACAGCAGTATGTGACAGATAAAATAAAATCCTACGGCCTCATTCGATGTTTGTTTTAATTTCAGACCTTAAAAAGGAGACAGAGAGGATAAAACAGTGTGGTTCAAACAGAGGAGTTGAAAACAAATGATCTATTATCACAAACTTAGCAATTTTTCTCCAGGGAAATTTGGGAGGTCATATAAAGGAACAATAATAAAAGTAATATTTGAGATTTAAAGAGTGCCCAGCCATTTGAAGAGTGGCTTTATGTTCACTATCACATCAAGTCTATGAATTTGCCTAGCCAGAAACTATCATCTTTGTATCACACACAAGGTTTAATAGTTGCACCCAATACTACTTCTTATGTGATAGAACTGGGCTTCTCGCCTGGTCCTGTTGATTTCAGATCCATGACTCTTCTACTTCTCTGTGCTGGCTCCCCAGTCAGCCATGTATGCAGTACATTGGAGCACACAGCAAGCATCCTGTGCTTTAACTTTATTGAAACATAGATATCCTTGGAGCATGCAAATAAGTTATCACAGCGGATTCCACCAATCAGAACTATACGGAGTAGAATGTAAAAGCCCTCCCTCACTACCCACTTTAATGCTCCTCTCCCAACCACCACTTTTTTTCCAGAGAGTAATCACCATTGTCTTTTTGTTGTGCATCTTTCCAACACATTTATATATATGTTTACCTATATGTATATATATAAATGTGGTGTCATAACATTATCTATTTTCTCCAGTTCATTCCTTTCTTCTAGATCTTTACATATCTGTAAAGGGGATATTATTTTTAACACTTGTGGTACTGTGCCATTTAACCTTATCTACATTGGTGGGTTTCAGGTTTTCTTTATTATAAACAGTGTTAAGACGAGCTTCCTTGCATATGTATCTTTGTATGGATATGTATTTGGATTCTACATGTGAATCTAGAATTGGAATTGTGTGGGTTTTTTTGAGGTTTATCAGAAGTCAGTGTGGACCACCATCACAAATGTTAGAATTCTCATTTTAGCTCACGTTACCAGCCTGAGCTTCCTCTGCTTAGTTGCTTGGGGATGTGTTGTTCAGACCAATCCAGACACTTCTCCAAACAGACACTTGTGGCCAGGAGAGTAAATGTTAGGGAGGTTATTTTCCATGGCACTGTGGTTTGGATACAGACATTCACCGTGGAAGAAGAGTAGGGTATTCTTATGACAGTTTTGTTTACTTAAAACAGCCACCACTCTTTGCTGAGATAGAATAAGGTACTTAACGCAATAAAAATATCTACCATAATTTAAAAATGCAAATGTAGCAATGCACTAAAAAATACCTTTAGCTTATTTTTTGTTAAGAAACAAGTGTTATGCATAATCAGGCTTTAAAAATATATAATTGAATTTTCTGTACTGATTATATGATATGAAGGTTCAGAGAGTCAAGTCCACCTTCCAAGCCATCCTGCCTCTTTCTACCATTCCTAGCTGGTCATATTGGAGGTAGTTAATAGGGGATAAAATCTGAAGATGTAGGTTTGTAAGAGAATAGAGTTAATCTAAATAGCTTGTATGATATTGTACATTGCAGAAGAGCATCCACATGGATTATTCCTAAGTCACAGATAATATGTTGTTGTGCTTTGTAAGCAGAGAGACACAAAATAAACTCTCCCATCCTTCCATTTTATTTTATTTATTTTTTCATTCTGTTAATAGGCTTAGTCATTTTTTCAACCATAATATACTAGTCTGGGCCAGAGTCCTGTTTGTCTAAGTTCTCTGGGAATAAAGAAATTGTTTCTTGGGTATGTTCAGTCCTTTCAGGTTGCAGGAAGCCAAGGCATGCTTAAAGTTACCTCAGATGACTTTAGATGAGGAGAATTTATGGTAAGTACACAAAGAGAAGGAAAGTTGTCCCAAAACTATGTCAGCAGCTAGACAACCAAGCTTCATGGATGCTTGGAATATCATTGCGGACACAACAGCGGCTGATTTTTCGTCCCTCAGAAATAAACATCCAGTGTTTCCTTGCCCAGTGGATTGCAGTTGGACAAGGCCTTAGCTTCCCTTAGTTTTTTCTTCTGTTTCCTACTGCTACTCCGGTTGGTGACTCTGTTTAATCTTCTTCTGGCCACCAGGATGTTCCTTATGTTATATCCTTTGCTGCCTTGGGGCTCCTTCATACCACTCTGTGTGTCTCTTGGTTTTGCTGCATTTTATCCTTGCTGCCAGCTCTTTACATTGGGCTTAAGCTTGTACTCAAATGCCTGAATCAACAGGACCATTATTGGAGCTAGTTCTTCTCCAGTTATTGGGAAGGAATTCTTCCTGTGGTCCTCTGGTCTGGTTTTGTTTTAATCTCTGATCCAATTAGTTGTGGCCAGAGTTCAGAATTACCCGTTACAAAGCTGTGGCAATGTATCTTTTGTATTTTTTATTTGCATATTTTCATGGGGTGCACTTGCAATTTTAGTACATTGATAGATTGCACTGTAGTGAAGTCAGGGCTTTCAGTGCACCCGTCACTGAAGCAAGACGCACTGTTCCCACCAAACTACCTCCCATTATCCACCCCCCCTCCCATCTTCTACCCATCTGAATCTCCCTTTTCCGTCAATTCACACTTTGTTTGCATGTGTACACATTATTTAACTCCCACTTATAAGTGAGAACATGCAGTATTTGTCTCTCTGTGTCTGAGTTGGTTCTCTTAAGATAATGACCTCCAGTTCCATCCATGTTGCTGCAAAATGCATGATTTTATTCTTTTTTATAGTTGAATAGTATTCCATTGTGTGTATAAACCACATTTTCTTTATCCAAACTTCTGTTGATAGACACTTAGGTTGATTCATATCTTTGCTATTGTGAATAGTTCAATAAACATATGACTGTAGGTATCTTTTTTCTATGTGGATCTCTTTTCCTTTGATTAGATACACAGTAATGGGGTTGCTGGATCATATGATAGTTCTATTTTCAGTTCCTTGAGAAATCTCCATACTGTTTTCTATTGAGGTTGCACTAAGTACCATGTTCCGCTAGTACTTAGTTTTTATTCTGGTTTTAAAACTGTTTATCTGTAAAACTATAATCTAGATTCCCACCGACAGTGTGTAAGAGGTCCCTTTTCTCTGCATCCTCACCAACATCTGTTATTTTTTGTCTTTTTTATAAGACCCATTGTGATTGTTGTAAAATGATGTCTCATTGTAGTTATAATTTGCATTTCTCTGATGATTTTTGATGCTGGACATTTTCTCATATGCTTGTTGACCATTAGTTTTCTTTTGAAAAATTTGAGTGTGGTAGAGAGAACATTTTATGTATTTCTATATCATAGTGAGAAATTATGAATTCAGGGTGAACCATATATCTGAGCTGGAGCTTAACTGAACCCAGATGTTTCCAAGTTATCAAGTTCTGTAACTTAGAGATCGGCTTCTCTCACTTTCTGACTACCTCTCACCCTGGATCCATGTTCCACTAGTGCTTAGTTTCACTATAGTTTTAAAACTGTTTATCTATAAAGCTATACATTTCTTATAAGCAGAATTAACACAGCAGTAGGCCCATTAAAAGGCACTTGTAAGGTATCATTAGGCTTTGATAACTTTTAAGAGGCTTTATTCTGTTTCTGCCCATTAAAAGCTAACATTTCTAGGAGTTTTTAAAAATTCTGAATAGGATTTTTGCTTGTTTATAAATACATTGTCAAGTACATATTGTATCTTACTGTGGCAAAGAAATTTAAAGAACAAAATAAAATAAAACATTTGATAGTAAAATAATAAAAATCCTCAATATTTGATGACTCAAAAGGGACCTTTACTATACTTCAAGATGATTTTTATGTACATGTACTATTGGAAAATGTATAGAAGTTCCTTTACTCACAACTGTTCAAACTATTGTTAACGTGGACTGGGAGGTTTGCCAGGCTACACAAGTCCCCTCTACTTGCCACAAAGAGATGAAGAATTGTATAGTGTCACTTAGGGCTTAGAATTTTGGAACACCTTTTAGTTCTTAACCTGTGTGTGAGGGGGGAAAAAAGCTTTCATAGTGTAGTTAATAGGAATTTTCATATGATAGGAAAATGGACTAACAAAATTTAACTCTATGTTCTCAGTAACTTTTCAACTATCCAATGTCTTAGATGAGGAAAAATTAGAAAATTAGACAATGGTGTTTTTCAGTCTTCTCTTTCTCTCTTTATTTTTTTTTTTTAAAATGAGCATTGATAGGGACTGTATTATCTTTTCTATCTGTGTCATATTTCATATGTTAGTTGTATTAATATTATCTATTTTTCATCACCTCTCCAAAAAAATTCAGTTGTTTTTTTTTTAAACCCTCAACTATGATTAACCCCAGCCACTCTATTCAATTACAAGTCTTAGTCAAATCACAGTCACGTCCCTAAGGTTGTCGTATGTGTGGCTTTTGGTCCTCTCCCTCCCTTTTCCCTCCAACACTCATCCCATACCCCTAGATGTTTCTGCTTGGTTCAAAAAGCCATGTGCTCTCACAGCAAACTTTACCAAGATTACCAATAATCATATTCAGGAAGCTGACAATAATATATGCTTGAGTCATGTTATTTCTAATATCATGCCATGGGATATGATGCCAAGGTAGATCTCCATTTGGTTTTTAATTAGTCAGCAACACTTACACCCACTAAGCTCAGAGGGTGGAAAAGTTGGAGAAAGGTTATCTACAAACAAATACACTATCATCTCCATAATAGCTTAAGGTATATTTATGAATACAGAAAACAGAGAAATGAAAGAAGAAAACTTAAAAGCAAAATCCAAATGAGTACAAATTGGTCTTGTATAAACCGAGTTATATAAATGCAAAGAAGATGCAAATTATAAAAACTTGAAGTGTTTAAAACTGCTGTCTTTCTACTTTTATTTTCATAAGACTTTGCCATGAGAATTCTTAGAGCTCAGAACATCATACACTTCAGCGAGGAAACTTTATGGGTTCAATTGTATCATTTAGAGAAGGAAATCTAACTCTTGGTATTTTATGGGCTTCTGAGAGTTTAAGCTATAAAGTTTTATGAGTCTCTGTTAATCTTTTCTCATCATCATTAAAGCTTGTTATATAACCTTGAACAAGTTATTTAACCTCTCTGTGCCTCAATTTCCATATCTTTAAAATGGGAATGATAATAGGACCTAATAGGATAGTTAAGAGTATTAAATGTGTAGTACTGTATTATTTCTATTTTATGAAGCACCTCTTTTCCACAGTTTAATTTCTTAAAGATGGAAATGCATCCTATAGTCGATATGATAAGAAACCATTGTGATATGGATTGACTTTCACCAGTTATTTCTTTCTTAGTGATCAAAAAAATAATGATGTGTCTTATAATCAAAGGAGTGTAAAGTGCTTAGAACAGATTCTGTCACACAATTGATCTTACAGAGTGATACTGTTATCATTATTGTCTGAGTACCATATTTGTGGTTTGTAAACCTTTGCCCTGATCTCATTGCTTCTACATTATGAGGCCGATATGGCTTATGATTCCTAGTCTTTGAGTAAATAGAGCCTGGAAAACTTGTCAGAGATCAAATAACTGCTAAGTGAAAGACCTAGGTCATGAGCTAATGTTTTTATTTATTCTGCATTTATTGCACCTTTATTGAGCCCTACTGTGTTGTGTGAACTCTGGGTGCTGGCGATGAGGCAATAATAACTCAGGAAGATGAGTTTTTTTTTCTCTGACTGACCCTAATTGGAACAGAGGTTAAGGGAATATTAAGACATCAACAATAAGGCAGCAAACAAATTCATGTAGTGAAACAGGACACAAGGTGTAGATGGAGGTATCTGGCATGATGTTTGCCAGGAAGGTCATGCAAGTCTTCCCTGAGGAGTTGACTTCTGAAGTGACACCTCAAGGTCAATTTGCAGTATTTTTATATTGAGAACTTACACTTGCAGAACAGTGCCTGTACCTGAGGCAGGAATGAACTTGGGCCTTTTAAGGAACTAGAGTGAGCCAGGGGAATAGATGCATGCGGTCCTAAGAGAGGAAGACAAATAGCTGTGATTTTAGGCTTCAAATAGCAGATGCTGAGTTTTGTCTGGGGAGCAAAAGATTTGGGTATTCTCTAACATAACTTACAAGCTTGTGTGTTTTAGGTGCTTTAGAGAAATCCTTGCATTCTGGAGAGAGATGTGAGCATGTGGATTGTTTTATCCTCTTTACTAGATGAATAAAATGAAGGGCAAAGATATGAAATAATATTCTCTAGTTAGTTTTCTAATGGCATATGGTGCTAGTGATATCTAGTTGAGTCACATACCTACTCCTAGGTGTCAATTTTGCAGACTTTTTTAAAGCTTAAAATCTTCCAAATGGAAATTTCCAATAATACTAATTCTTAAGCGGTAACTCTTCACACTCTGTGGAATTGTTCCATAAAAGAAATCATTAGTGATTTTTTTTCTACGTCTGTGGTTCTTTGATATTGCCTCTTTTGACATCAGCTGTTTAGAAATATCAATTCTGTCTTGAAATAGCCCATCAAATAATGACTCATTTCAAGCTAAGAGTTTATTTATTCCTCTTCTCATGCATATCAACACCTGTTTAATCTGAGTATTTAAAAAAAAACCTGGTGAACTATTTATTTCCAAGTATAGCTTTCATCACCAGGAGTTGGTGCTTGCATAGTCCATAGTTAGTACTCATAACTAAATCTGACTTCAGTGATGACAAGAATCTTTCTAAGTCAGGCATCATTAATGATACTGATTAGAGAAAAGGTATTCTTTGGGGATCTTACTTGGATGATTTGGGGTAATTCACTTGTTTTACTCTACCCAATTCTTCATTTATAAAGTGTAGGTGTTGAAACACATGAATCTTTTAGCTCTATGATTTGTGATGTCATTATAAATTTACCTACCAACGAGGTTTATATAAATTGATCATTTGTAGAAAGTGGTTCAGTGGCTCAGAACCTGGCATAAAATTTTATTTTTATTAAATTTTAGCAAACATAATTGAGTATCTTGTAAGTACCAGGCTCCCCAATGGGGACACAAGTATGTAAGACTTCCGTCCAGCCACTGAGAAGTTAAACTATGGTGAAAATGATAGACTGGTAACTCAGATTTAAAAAACAAACAAACAAAAAAAAAAAAACAAAGACAACAGCTTTTTGAGATATAATTTATTCTACTTACCTTTCAATTCACCAACTCAAATTATTTTTAAAGCAGATGATCAATACAGTCTTTCAACAAATATTTATTGAGCACCTGACATGTGCCAGAGAGTTTTTGGTGCTAGGGCTATAGAGATTGACAACAACATTCCTATAAAACCTAACCCATCACAAAATGTACATCAGCAGAGAATTTTCTATATGGTGCTATAAATCAATATTCAGGGTCAGCAAAGGGTACTCTGGAAACACATTGGAAGGACAAAACAAACCTAGTCCTGTAATACCTGAACAGGTTTCTGAGAGGTAGTCATTTCTAGGCAGAGATCTGTGTACAGCCATAACACCCTGAATGTACCTGATCTTGTCTAAACAGAGATCTAACAACCCTGTAGGAGTTTGCTAGGTTGACAGCATGGGGAAAATAGAGAGGGGAGAGTTTTTCTGGAATAGGAAAGAAAATATGCCAAGGCTCACAGATGAGACATAGATAATGTCAGTAACTCAGTATTGTTAGGATGTTCAAGACTGTGAGAAGGACATTTGCTGCTGGGCCTGAAGGGTGAAGAGTCTGTGAAGACGTGCTTCAGTAGAGGCGCGTGTGTCTCATTATGAGGTCACAGAGAAGGATGAGGTCAGCTAGAGGATGTGACATTTGAGTTGGGTAACAATGGATGCATAGGAGTTTTTTGAGGCAGGCCACAGTTAATTTAGGCAGAAGGAATTGAAATTGTATGAGAAGGACATGCGTAAAGGAATAATGTTTTCAGCTGGGTGAGGAATTTGAAGTATCTGGAAAATGGAGTAAGTAACATAGAGAAAGAATATAGCCAAAAGAGTACATTGGTGAGGGTTGGGAGGACAGCTTACAATTGGATTCGATGCAATGCAATGACTTTGTGTATTGTGTACATTATCCTGTCGGCAGCTGGGAGCAGTAGGGGTCAGCAGTTTGGGAGAATGGATCATTGAAGTTTTTAAGAAAAAATGAGAAGTCTACTTTAGAAAGATAATCTGGAAAGCTAGGAATATGTATTGTGTAGGATAGTGCTTATCTAGCCAGAATTTTATATAGAATTCTATCTTTATATTTGACCCTTTGCAGCAATAGCCAATTATTTCTGATATTAAGGAATTAAAATTAAATAAAAGATATGGACCGATAACCAATGTTTATTGAGAAATTACTACATCACTTTCATATATTAATTCACTTGATTCTCTCAGTAACCCAATGTGGTAGGCTGTTATTTACCTCTATTTTACAAATGAGGAAATTGTGACCCAGAAAGGTGTATGTAACTCACTGATGGACTATGTGGCAGAACTGATGTTTGAGCTAAAGGCAGTCTGGCTCTGAAGCATAAATATGTGAATTGATGGCTCAAGGCACAGTTGAAAATACTAATGGCCCCCGTGTTAGTGAAGAGGGATATTGGGCCAAGAGTTCTTGTTTGTTTTATTTTATAATTCAGTGATTTGTGATTTATTTATAGTACTGTGCAATCATTACCTCAATTTAATTTTAGAACATTTAGAAATCTCATGCTCATTTGCTTCCCATACTCACCCCAACCCCAGATAACTTTAAATCTACCATTAGTGGTAATCAGTTTGTAAATGAATGGTGACTTCAGTTTAATGGCAGTTTGTTTTTGAGTAGTAGCAATCTGATAGCCTTACTCACTAATTCAGGAGTATAATATAGTTTGTTTGAACTTTAATTTCTAGCTTCTGCATGCAATTAGTGTACTCTATTCATAATTTGGGGCAGAGAAGGATAAAAGTGCCAGGCCCTGTGTTAGTCATTGGTCACACACACATGAGTGAGACTGCCCCAGGCCCCACCCTGGAGTTCTTTTCCTGTCTTGTAGAGGGAGGCAGACACATAGATACACTATAGAACAGCATTGGAGAATGAAATTCTTCTAGAAATCCTGATGTATTTGGTGAAGGGCTTGTATTAAACTTCTTTCTGCTGGAAGCCATTGAATTGTTTTTAAAAATTTAGTATGTATGCAGCATTTGGAATGCTTGGCATTTCGAGAATAAAATCCACATCAATTTAAAATAAAATAAAACTTTCCATCCAGAATAGAGTAGTAATTGCCAAACATAAAATAGCCCAGCTGTGGAGTGGCTTAAAGGACAACTGGTCTCAGGCAGATAGGACCAGATAGGACACTGCTACGTAAATAACTGTAATGCCTGAATTAGTGTACCTATTTGGTAGCACATATATCTGAAATGGCTTAAAATAAAAATTGCAAATGCACCAGATTTAATAAATCTTAGTATTTCTTTCTCTTATTCTCTTAGTCCCCAGTTAAAAATAAAATCTGCCTGCTTCATTTTCCTGTGTGCTAGCTAGTAGGATTAACTGGCGTTCTCAACAGGAAAGCAATAGATACAGTAGACGACACTGTGTGGTGGTTGAAAGCCCGGTAGAGATAATTATACAGTCACTCCCACTATATTACTCTTCAAAGAAACTGAGCCTAATATTCTCCTCCTAAGCAATTTAACCAACTTCTAAAAAAAAGTACACTTATATTATTTAGAGAATGAAATAGCTACTGTATATAATCAAGAGGGAGAATTATAGCAAATTATTATACTCATTTGATAAGTATATAAAGAGCTATGCTTAAAGCTTTGTATTGTACCTTCTAAGTAATTGTTCAGTTTTGCTAACTGTCCTTAAAAGGGAGAAGAGATAAAGAACTGCTAAAAAAAAAAACAAAAACCATCAGTTGTTATATTTGTTCAGTAAGGTTTTCCCTCTGAGTAAAGATTAAGTCTAATCTCATGCTCCATGAGGATCAAGCACACATTTGGCCTCCAAATGTTTAATAATGGTGATTTCTTTGCCTTTCCAACATTGATGTTCATGTATAGATACCAGTATGAGACTAAATGCAATAAAAGTGTATTTTAAGATCTACCACATATATGGGCTGGTAGGTAAAGATGTTATGCATCTGTGTTCCCTGCACATATATCCCAGTATTTTCAAAAGATAGAACTATATGCAAATCTTTCTAATACCTCTTTCTAGGATCTCCAAAAAGAGTCCCTAAAATCAAAATTGTTTACATATTTCAAAAATGAGCTGGCAGTAATATTAGGGCCAATTTCCCTTTGGTTTACTTTAAACAAAATAAACAGCCCAGTGTGTAAACTTTATGAGACTTAAGTGTTTGAGCACTTTTTCTAGAATTTGTGATTCTTGTGTCCCCACCATCAAAAAATAAATAAATACAAAATTAAAAGCTAAACTAATTGCCGTTAGGAGAAGCCATATACCATAGTTGCTAAGAGTGTTTACCCTAAAGATGTCAGGCTGCCTTAGATGGAGGACCCCGAATCCTCCACTTGCTAACTGTGTAGCATTCAGCAAGCTACTAAGTCTCTCCATGCCTCAGTTCCTGACTTCACAATGGTTGTCATAATACAGGACCTCCCTCATATAGTTGTGAGGTGTCAATCAGTAATATACATACATCAGTAAAGTGCGCGCTCGCTCTCTCTCTCTCTCTCTCTCTCTCTCATACTTATATTTCTAAGAACCATAGTTATTCACATACTTAACATTACTAATTATTATTAGTCAGGTAGCAATCATGATGTGGTTGTCATTGTCTGTACATGGAAATCAAAACTTGCCGACTGTTGAGATCAATGGCTTAGAAGAAAATCCTGGAGACAATAGTGGACACCTCTCTTTAACATGACTTTTGAGGGCTCAGAGAATAGTTTTATGGGGAAAAATATAGAGCTCTCATGAATTTCAGTTGAAAAGTGATTCACAGATTTGAACTATAAATGTAAAGGAACTTTAGGAATGCTCTCATTTGTTTCACTTAAATTTTTGTTTCTATATGTGCAGAGGGGTGAAACACGATGAAAAACCATCTGTAATTAATTTTAAGTCATTTCTTTTAACAATTATAAATATTCTAATAACAAAGTACTATGTCATAATTTAAATGGCAGTAATTTTGCTTCCAGTGGTGTAATAGCTAATGGTGCATTTTATAATCAATGGCATCTTTGATTTGATGGGATATTGTAGTAAGCACTTAGCATATGTTAGAGTTTGCATTAGTATTTGGGTTAATGTTGGTAGGTACATTATCAGAGTTAAGGCTCCTAAAGCTTTTGAATCTGAGTGCACTGACATAATATTTTGGATTTACCAAACATCTAGAGAATTGGACTTGCCTAAGTTCATTTAGTAAATAATGCCCTATGTTGGGCTGAAATTCATGTCTGCTAAATACCTATACCCTTCCCTTTTCATTTGATTGTGAGGATTAAATTGAATGAGAGAAGTGAAAGCACTTTGTAAACCAAAGAAAGAAGTATCAGTCAGGATAGTCCAGGTAATGCTGTAGTAACAAATACTCTCCAAACCTCAGTGCTTAAAACAAGGGTTTATTTCTTACTCATGCTGCTTGCTCATCATAGGTCAGAAGGGGATCTTTGCAGGCTGCTTGCACCGTCTCAGTCATTGCCAACCTCCATCCCAGAGTAGAAGAGCTCTGAGGGTCTTCAATAGGCGCTTACATGCTCTGGCCTGGATATAACATGTGCCACTTCTGTTCACAGCTCATTAGCCAAAACTATTCACATGGCTCCACCTAACTATAAGGGTGCCCAAAAGCAGAGAGCTGGAAATATATGGAAAGCAGCATCAATGACTATAACAAAGTTGTAATAATAACAATGGTTAGCAATCATTGAGTGCTTCCTATGTACCAGGCACTGGTTTAAGTGCTTTCCATGAGTGGAGTTCTTTAGTCCTCATGAAGGTAAGTATGCCATGACCCCCATTGTACAGATAACAAACCAAGGCACAAAGAGGTAGAATAACCTACACTGAAGAGGCAGATTAAAAATATTTTGCATTGATGTGTGTCTCAAACTATAATAGATTCAAACGCATTTTTCTTGAACTATAAAAGGAAAATAGAAATAGGGTTGAGAATTATTCTGTTCTGAAAAACCAGAGAGAGGGTTAGGTGATTCTTAAGATTCCCTAAAATTTCACCTGGATCAGCCTAAAATGACCTTCAAAATAGGTGACTGCTGTGTTTCTTCCGCTGCTTCATCTTCAGAATCCAGAGGCCCTCTCCTGGCCAACACACTGACTTACCTGGTAGCTCAGCAGAGAAATATTGTCCCCGTACATACGGCTGCCAGGGTTTCAGTGGATACTCCCCACCTTTGACTTATTTAAACTTCCTATTTTGGAAATTTTCCAACATGTGTAAAAGAAGAGTACAGTGATCACAGTATACTCAATTATCAATGATCAATACACAATTATCAATACATGCCCAATATTGTTTCGTTTCACTTTGCCGGGTAATCTGGCTGCTTGTCAAACAGAGCTGTGAACACGGGCTGCATTCCTTGGGTTTGCGGGACACACCGGGCTGCCAAAACAGAGAGCCAGGACCAGGGGAGGGTCAGAGAGGACATGTGGAGGACAGGATTGAAGAGCTTCAACTGGAAAAGAGGACATCACTAATCGATATTGTAGACAAGTTTTCAAGCGGAAGATAAATGATGTGACAGTATTCAATCATTCGTGGGACGTTCTTGCAATGTGAGGGGGGAAAGGAGAAATATGTTGTTAATGTGTGTCAAAATTATTACCCTTCTCCCTAGCCAAGACTGTCATCTTGCCTGCTATGGAGGTACATAATAAACTGAGTGAGACATCTGAGGTCTGTTATGGGAAGGCAGCCCCAGAGCCTTCCTTCCAGGCCCTCCCACCAGGCCAAGAAGCGGCTGAACTAGGTAGAGAGCACGCCTGCAGCACCCTGGGTCACTTAACCTCCCTGTCTCTTTTTGAAAGACACGTATAATAACCGTCTGGGCGCCTCACAAATCTATTATAGCATTTAATTAACAAATGTTCCTCAAGTGCTTTGAGCTCCCCGTTTGGATGGATGTGACTGAAATGTGAAATACCTTTCACTGCCTTATTTATTGCTCCAGCGAACACGCTATATGCTGGCACCATTTATCTTCATTTTAATTTTATCTCCCACAAATATAGGCATTAATTTAAATCACATACAGAACATAACAGTTTTTATAGAGGCAAACTTATTCCAGTGTGCTGCATTTTAATATCGCACTTTACCATCTTTTCTCACTTGATTCAAGAATAGTATCTCTTCCTGCCTCAGCATTTAATCTTAGGACAACAGAAACTTTTTTCATGTGTGCATGTTCTTGCTCTCAAACTTTATCTTGCTCACTGCTTTGCTGTTTGTTGCCTGAAAGTTGTTGTATGAGCCTGAGCATAGGTGTATATTAGTAGTTCTATTTTTCCTTTTCCAGCTTAATTTCCTGGTGGGGGTGGGCATGATGGATTTTACTGCTGAGGGT
This sequence comes from Cheirogaleus medius, assembly GCA_008086735.1. NCBI lineage: Eukaryota > Metazoa > Chordata > Mammalia > Primates > Cheirogaleidae > Cheirogaleus > Cheirogaleus medius. The sequence goes on from VBSM01000272.1 coordinate 41,358,956, forward strand.
AATACTTATTTGACTGCAGATACCTTTTCTAACAGTAACAGACAGGACAAAAGCGATTCTCCACTCCTGAAATGTCTACATGAAAGACTCTTTTAAAGTGCTTGTGTTTTCCCCCCTCCTTTTTTCATTCAAAGGGGGGAAATTTCCCTTTTTCTTCATCACTGCTACTTGTGCAGCAGATGAGTCTTTCCCCTGAGGGGAACCGTGCTAAATGGGCTTGCTGTGTTTATGGCTCTGAAATGTTCCAGTTGGCTGTTACACCCTCAGCAAGGACAGTTCCCCATCCTTAATTTGTGGCCTGAAAAGCCGTGGCCCTCCTCAATTAAGATTTGCCAAATTGCCTCTGACACGACAGCATATTCCCGGAAGCCAAGACCACGGAGGCGGTAATGACGTGAGCACCGCCGTAAAACAGCAAGATCGTAGAAGCCAGTTGAGGCTCTTTTCAGAAGCTTTCAGAATGTTTTCCCTCCAAATTTGTAAATTAAAAAGAGAACAAAATTTATTTTTCTAGTTTTCCAGGCCTCTGAATATCTAGGTTCAGGGACATTTGTCAAAGTCTTATTTATTTATTTTACATTTCGTTGGGGTTTAAAAATGTACCAGTTAATGTTTAAATTATCTGTTTTATTTTTGTAACAATCCTATGAGACAGGTACCATTATTATGTTCATTTTACAGAGGAGGAGGCAAGGCCTAGAGAAGTTCAATATTGTTTCTGAAACCAGAAGTCTAGTACGTGGCAGGGCTGAAATTTTGAATCCAGTCACCCTTAACTAGTATGCTTTTGACATAGTTCTCTTCAGCAGGAATTCTTGACCTCTTGTTTGACGCTGACTCTTCCCAAACTCTTAGTCTTTGTGCTACTAGGTGGATTTTATCTGTGGCAAGAACACGGTTACCCTGGAAACTCACTAGCTAGAATGGCAATCCAATTATAGCACCACCGCTCTGTTTTTATTAAATTAGCGTTGCTGATGACGTTGATTTCTTGATTGAAGGATGCTGAGAAATGGGTTCTCACCAGTTGTTCTTGCCTCGGCTATCTGGGATCATTCTTGTTATTCTACTAAACCAAACAACAACAACAAAAAAAAAACAATGCCTCTATGCAATTGACTGGTTTTGGGGAATAAAATAGGATTATCTTTTTGGACCATGAGTTTTCAGCAGTGGCTGGAGATGCACAGAAGTGCAAGGAAAGAAGCCTGGCTAGATTCTACCTGTCCCCTGAGTACCTTACAGTCCCAGGCCCCCAAGGTCTGCTGATTTAAAGCCCTCTCTGAACTACTGAGACTGATGTTCTCTTTTTGGTGTTTCTTATTTCACTTCAGTCTGTTGGTTTAAACCCAGACTTGGTTCGGGAAAAGTTGCAGCGTTTTGGTGTTCCTTGGTCTTTCACAGACTTCTGGTGGGCCAAGAATTTGCTTTGCTTCAAACCAATTGGTGAGTTTCCTTTACATAGAATTTAAACAGAATTGAATTAAGATAGCCAGTGCTCAGCCCAGTGGCACCAGCTTGGAGGAAAGGAAATTCTTTATGCTAGCGGGTTGTGGGCTCACTCACCTAGGTGGTAAATGGTAAGCTAGTAGAGTGTGGAGTTAGTCCCTTCCCCACAACACACACACACCATGCCAGTCACGTTACTCATTACCTCTGTCAATTTCATTAGCTCTATTATTATCCGTAAAGAGGGGGTAAAGGTAAAAGCTAGAAGAAATGCTATGCTCATTTGCAGAGTTATTCACTGATGGTTTTTGAGTACAAGATTCCTAAGTTGCAGTCCAGTGTTTATTTTCTGTTTGTTTTTAACACCATGATGTCTCAAAGTCTGTCTTCTGTATCCCATAAGACAAAACAAGGATTAAAATCACTGAATCTGAATTCTTGAATTTCTAACATCAGAATTACTTTTGTCTTGCAAGATATTATACACATATTCTATCCAGAATGACAATAATCAGGAAAGAGAAGGGGCTGAATCTTACTATGTCCTGATGGGTGATATTTCCATGACTTTCTCTGACACCAGTGAGCAGATTTCCAGATGCCGTAGCTCATAATAGTAAAGAGAATTACATATCTTCAGAAAACATTGTACATTCTGTGTTAGCTTCTCTATCTTAATTATTATAAGACATTCACGTCCTGGCTCCACCATTTACTGGGTCAGTGACCTTAACCAGTACAGTTATCTTAGAGCCTCATTTCCCCTTGGGAAACATGGAACAGCAGTACTATTAGTAATAATGCTGAGTTGTTGTGATGAGATGACTGAGAAGCATTTTGTAAGCAGTGAAGTGGTAATCTGTTATTCTTGTGATGACGTAGCTCCCTCATTTCTCTTCTTTCCCTGCCCCTATACTTTTTAGCTTTGTAAGACTTAATCTGAAACATCTTTGATATTGCTTATGTATAATTGTAGAGTCTTGGACTTATGTAATAAAAATCTTAATTCTTTTTTTATATCCCTGAGAGTAGCAAATTCTTCTCATCTAATTTTCTCTTATGTGAAATGAGAAATAACACCCTGGTTACTTCTAAATCTAATATATTAATATTTTCCTCTTAGATATAAATCTACATATTATCTGAATTGTGCATATATTTTCATATGCATATAAGTACATATGCATATTTTAAAAAAATCTCAAGGGAAATATACACTAATAGTTATTTATAGGATTTGGGGAGATAGACTTCTTTCTGTACTTCTCTACATATCTTTAAAATTTCTATAATGAGCCTAGTTTGCCTTTACATATATATTATAATTAATATAAATATTTTATAAATATATATAATATAATATGTATATTTTAATAAATTTGTATAAGTGTATAAGTGCATATACATACACAAATAGTATATTTTGAAAAGTAAAAAAAAATCTTTAGCAATAAATATCTCAAAGGAAGATTAAAAATGGTTAATATTTTTTCCTCCTTGCCTCCATCCTGTTCTCCTCCTCCCTTCCTCCTTTCCTCTTTTCCTCCTTTCCTCCTTTCCTTCTCTTTCTTTTTCTTTCTCCTTCTTTCCCTCCCTCCTTCCCTTCCTTCCTTCTTTCCGGCAATTTACTACCCAGCATCTTTTACAGGAAAAACTGTGAAACCTAGATCTTAAATATAGTATAGTAGAAAAAAGATGAGATTTTGAAAGGAGGTGGCTTATCTTTGCATCTATATATCATTGACCCAGTATTTGAACCTATCTCAAAACAAAGGTATAATTATGATTTTTAATATTACTTTCAATGTTTAATGAATAGAGTGGCCTTCCTTCCCTGTTGCCTTGGCAAGAGAGAATAGAATGCTTGAACACAACTCTGGTGGTTGTAGCAGCCCCTTCCAAGTTTTATGACCATTATGTCCCTCACCTCACCTCCCTGCCCTGCTCTGCTCTTCCTTGCCCCCTTCTCTTTTTCTTTTCAAGTTGTTTATCAGATCTTTATTGACTGGCTTCCAAGCAGCCAGGGGTTTTGGTTCCTAATAGCTAAATCTTATGTACTTTATTTTCTTTTCCTTCTAGATGTCTGCGGTTATGCATTTTATTCCCCCTTCCTGGGACTACCTCTGCTATATTTATACTTCTTTCCTTTGTATATTATTTTCCTCATCAATCCACGGTACGCCATCAAGTCTAGCTATTATAATGTTAATTTAATCCAGTGTGAAGGGGGCAGGTTTTTTGTATGTCTCTTAATTTTTAAAGGGGAAATATTTCTCACTTTAAGGAAATTAACTTTCACAGCTCATCCTGTCACTTTTTTCTCTTTTTCAATTTGATCTGTCCCAGTGAGGAGACCACATTTAGTACTTGCTAGTTGAGACTTCTGTTCTATGATTCTGAGTGAGTTCCTCATCTGCCCTCTCTCCCTGTGGTGTACTGAGTCACAGTGTGATCACCAGCTGCAGGTGCTGCCACTGCACACAACACTCTGGCTAGGATGGTAGCCAAGGGCCAGCCTTAGAAGCATTCTCAGGAAAAGGTGAAGCCCCTTTCCCTACTCTGAGCATCTTTCAATGGTTTGGTGTAGCTGGTATTAATGTTATAAATGATCGTTCCTCAGCCTGTCTCAGTTCCAGCCCAGATGGAGTTTTGATTTTAGAAAGTCATTCAGTGAAATATATTTCCTGTGCCTGGTAGTCAGTGATCACTTACCAAAAGAAAAGGGGGGTTATGGGAGAATAAAAATAAACTTATGATAATTCACATACACCTAGCCTTTACTGAGTGAGTAATACCAAAAAGGGAATGAAGCAGGCTTTGCTGACCGGCATTTGCAAATGGATTCCAGGAATGTGGCTAGAGTTGCCAAACCATCTCTGAATCCTGCCAAAAGTATCCCATGGGATTTTGCTAAGAGTGGGGAAAGCAAGGAATATGAAGGTATGTATGTGAGTGTGTTTTAAAACTTTCTTACCCAACAGTGTTAGCAGGAAGAACACTGGAAAAAATACTGGAAAAAAGCTAAGAAACCTTCATTCTAGACCTGGTTCCACTCCATCTCCATGACACTGGAAACATTACCTATCCTCTTTGGAACTTCAGTTATCATGTGTAACATAAAGTATTGCTCTAAAATCATAAATCATTCACATTCTGGGATTCAGATTATTCCAAAACATCAACATCATGTGTGTTCATCATGAAAAAAACATGACCCCAAGCATTTAGTATTTAATTATAATTTTAGGCAGATATAACATATAAGGGATTTATAGATTATATAGACTTCTATAAAATCTGGGACCTCTACTTCTTTAGTCATTTGTATTTCTCTACCTTTTGTTGGCCTGTTTCTGATTTTAATTACCTAATTGTCTGTGTGGAGTATTAAGACATTTTTGGTAGCTTTCTGTGTTGTCTCATTGCTTTCCCTCTCATGGGATAGCCGATACATTCTAAGGAATTCAGGAAGTCCCCATCTTATTGAAAACCCTTAGGAAGTTGTATCCCTAGTGTTCTCAGCTTATAGTAGGGAGGCATGCTTATTCAGAAGCAACCTTACAGGTTTTTTTTTTTTCTTCTTTTTTTGGGTAGAAATCATTATGCAGCAAGAGTGGTCTACATGTTAGTCTTGCAGCAACATCTACATGTCTTATGAAAGGATTTTTTCCCTACCATAAGTCAAAGATCAGCCTGTTTGATGATGCCTAGAGAAGGTGTTGCTAGTGTGACAGAACCAATAGAAGATATATATTAAAAGTTTAAGTGTGAGGAAGCAGCTTATGTGATTGGGATGGTGTGGGCTGATTAGGCAATCTAACACTCAGAGAGCAGGCCGTCAGGAAAGGCAAGCTGGAACTCTGTGGCATAGGCTGAAGCAGCTTTCCATGAGCAGAATTTCTTCTTTAAGGAATCCTCAGCTGTGTTCCCAAGGCCTTTCAACTGATTGAATCAGGTCCACCCACATCATCTAGGATACTGTCCTGTACTTAAAGTCAACTGATTATGGACTTTAATCACATCTATAGCATGGTTTCACAGCCACATCTAGATTAGTGTTTGATTGACTACTTGGGGACTGCAGCCTAGCAAAACTGACACATAAAAATGACAATTGCAGAAGGGTAGCAGTTTTTCACCAAAGATAAATCTATGGTTGAGAAGCGATGGACCCATAAAGGCAAGAAACGGGAAAGGCAGAAAAGATGCAAAGGAACCACGAGAATGCCAGCATTGTCATTGGGAATGGTGGCTGAAGTGATAGTAGCCGCAGGGAACAGTAAATGTGAACCCACTAACATTTTACTTTGGGCACACTGGGACTTAAACTGCCCTCACCGCCCTGGTCTGGGAACAGAACTATTGCATGTCAAATAATCTTTTGTTAACACAAAGCTCTAAGTACAAACAGCAGAGTTGACTACAGTCTCTTTTGCATTCTTTACTTGCAATTTAGTCCTTTGTTTATATTGTGCTTTGAGGTTAAGGGCATTTGACTAAAATACTCTTTCCTCCACATTGCTATTATGTGTGAATGTCCTGGTTGTGGAGTTCACTCACTGACCACAGGACAAAGGGCTCACTCTCTCAGCACTATCCAGGCTTTTGGTCCTGTTGGGAGCGTTCAGGGCCCAACACACTGGCCACCTCAACCCCCTTCCCTCTTGTCTCCTGGGACTCTTATTTTCATCCATCTGCAGCCTCCACAGCCCCTGATTATACCCCACCAATATTGCTTGGCTATGTTTTACCTCCTTAATCATAAAATTAAAACCAAAACCTCCTTCTGAACACAACCCCATATTCTTCCGGCTCTCTCTCACTCAGGAAACTCCTACTCTACCTTCTCAGCATGTTTACCCTCTGTTATCTTTGTTTCTGTTTCCCCATCAGTCCTTGTCTGTATTTCTTTTCTTACTGAATTTAAAGTCTGTGGTTCAATACTTCAGCCCACTCTTCCACTCTTGACCTTCTTCCAGTAGGCTTTGTCTTAGAGTTTCACTTTATGTACCTGCCTCTGTTTATACCTGTGGCATACTCTGGCCATCTTGCCACCTTTTAATGTTGCACACGACACTCATGGTTTTCTGAACAATTCCATTTTAGGGATCTCCTTAGCTCCTCTTCTTGAGCCTCTCCTTAAATGTTGCTTTTCTTTGGTGGAGGTGGTGGTCATGGGGTGTCTTTCCTAGGACTTGTTCTTGTTTCACTTCCCACATGTAATTTGGAGACTCTTTCACTCCTGTGGCTTCAGCTACCACTTCTGTAATGTTTTTATATAAATCTGTTCCAGTAAGCTTTCTTGCACTTTAGATTCAGATGTTACTATCTTCTTATCAGCCAGTTGCATTTGTATATACCACAGAAATCTCAGCTACAACATGTTCAAAATAAATTCATCCACTTCTCCCTGGAATCCCATCTACTCTTTTGTTGTTTTAGTATGTGGTGTCATCCTCTAACCAGTTTCCCAATCCAGAAGTCTGGGTTTATTATTTCTAGACTCTTCTCTTTGTGTTAGTGTCAGTTTTATCTCCTAAATATCTCACAGATCTTTCTACTTTTGTTCCTAAAATGCAAATCTGACTGTATTACTCCCCTGTCTAATATCTTACCTCCTTAGCTCAGTAGTATAATACGATGATTAAGAAAACAAGCTCTGAAATTAAATAGAAATGAGTTTGTATCTCACTCTATATCTCACTCACATGCTATGTGATCTTGGACAAATAACTTTTTTTGGTTCATTCCTCACATGTAAAATGGGAATGCTAATAGCAGTTTTCTGTTTTGGATGTGGTATGCCTCCTTGGCAGTTTCTCATATTCCTGCTCCTCTTACGCTTCTTGCTGTAGCCACTCACTGCCTTTTCTCAGATCCCCAAAGGCATTGAGCTGCCATTGGACAGTCATATACTATTCTCTCTGCCTGGAGCAGTTTTCACACCCCCAGCCCTTTATTGGCATGTCTCAACATAGATGCCATTTCCCTTGAGAAATGTTCAGCAACCACCTCTGGTGTAGTTTATATGCTTTTGCTATGTTCTCCTATGCCTTTCTCCTTGAACTTTCTAATCCCCTCATCTTCCACCCTTTAAATGATCATTCACTTACTGCCTCCTTCTTTCAAGTGATCACCCCTCTCCACCCACTGTAAGTTCCATGAGGCATTGACCATCTACCTTGATCATCTTGTTAAGCTTCCAGTTTCTGCTACCCAGAGCTTAGCACAGTGTCTGGCAAAGATTGGATGCTCAGTAGATATTTGAACAGTGTTTATAACATGACCACCTCACTAGTGCACATACTTTTCCAACAAAGTGATCACATCTTTTCTTTTGTAGGAGAAAACATATCATAAAATGTAGTTTTCCTCCTTTCTGTAATTCCTCCCTAGGAACCTGACTGCTTCTAGAGAGAGAGCTGTTTACACAATCAAATCAAGTGGTATTTTACAAGGAGGGAAAGCCCCAGGACAAATCCCTTCTCTTGACCACAAAGTTCTTATGTTTTCTGTCTTTCCTCTTGTAATTTTGGTTTCAGCAAAACAACATTTCTATCCCTTCCCCCCATAGTTTTACAGATGTAGTACAGTAATGGCTACATATTAAACCCCCAATCGAATACAACCTTAGGCCTGGATGGGAGGCAAACAACAAGTTAGAAAATTTCTAGGTATATAACTGACAAACATTCATGGAGAGCTGCTTCACTTTTCTGTCAAGGTTTTGAGTTTTGTTTTTTTTTTTAAACTGTTCTGCACGTTGAAAGAAAGTTCACAATTTTTGAAAGGAAACGTGGCCCTTTTTATTAGCTCCTTTTACCTCATGCTGAGTCATGGATGAGAGAGAATTTGTAGGCGGGTGAGCTGCAGGAAAAGTAATACTGTCATTTACACTTGCAGGCTGTTATGCTTTCCAGAAAACTTTTTCCGTAGGTTGCGAAAGTGATTAATCTGCTGTTAAAGCTGACAAAGAAGGTTCTCTGATAAGAGAAAGAATTAAATGAGGGATTTTTTCTGTAAAAAATAAGCTCTTCTTTCCTGTTTTAGATTGAAAAAAAAAATAAGTTTAAATGCTGTTTTTTAAATTTGGTCTGTGTGTGTGTATGTGTGTGAATTTAGCCATGACTTAAAACAGTCACAGGACATTTTCTATTTAAATTATGTCTTTTTATTTATTGGCATGGCACATTCTTCATGTCTTATATCTAAATTATTCATTTCTACATCCTGTTCCCTGACTTGTTTTTTATTTTTTCCCCCCCTTTCATTTTTCTCTATTTGGGCCTTACTTTTCAGGAGTTTGAACATCATTTTACTTCTCATCCCCAGATCTCTTCAACCAACCTCTTTTTAAACATTAAAACTCATAAAGATGTTCTAAGTTCCTTCTATGATAGAAATTCTTTACTCCCTGAAAAATTCCATTCATGTAACATTTTGATAGAATTTTAAAAACTTGGACAAAAATTGTTTAGTATAATTGGAATGAAACATCACTGCCCGAAGGATCTATAAATTTTTTACTTTATTTTTTGTTTAAAAAACTACTTAGAGATGCAAAGCTTTTCCACTAAGGACTAGCAAGCATACATGGAATTTGATCTTCTCTTCTAACTCATATTTCAGCTGGCAACTTAAAGGGACAAATAAATAAATCACATGGCATAACCTAACTTTTTTATAATTCTGCAGAGAACGAGTGACTCATTTAGAGAATTCAGAGTCCTCAAAAATGTAGAATAACATGTTAGAGCTTATTGAGCTTGTTGCATTTAGCATTTTAGTGTCTCGTTTTTATAACAAGTTTGCATGGGTTGTTAAAACGCACTGTATTAACCCTCTTCCTTTTATATTTTTCTGCTTCTAAGTCTCACCATTTTATGGGGTCTGTTAGGTTAATTTACTTTTTTTTCTTCTTCCCCCTGCTTGTTTTGAAGGCTGACTTCTAAGCTTGAGCCATTCCCTTGGCAACTAAATGGATTCATGGGGAGTAGAGAGGAAGGGATTTATTCACAGCTCTGATAGCACTGCCCCTCAGCAAGAGAAGGGAGACACAAGGAGTAATGGCCCCTCCTCTAACTGAATGGGCCAGCAAAGAGGACTTGGCATTCTTCTTTCAGTCCTAAAGTTCAGGTATGCATACCGCTTTTGCCCCTGAGCTGCAAATTCAGGTTTTAAAATTCTGAAGTTGAGAATGTTAAAACCATTTACAATTGAAAACCTGCTAATTATCAGTGTATATTTATATGGATATTTCATAAGGAAAAAATAGAAAGAATGTAAACATATTTGTTTTATATAAGAATTGCCAAGATTATTTGTTTCTTTATTGAATGTGTATCAAATATATGTAAACACACATGCAAACGTATATCTCTATATTTATGTATACATATACATTTATATAGAGAGCAGCATTTTTAGGTAACACTGTTGTACAATCTCTTCATCCATCTTCAAGGTGGATGCATCTGTCTTCTATGCTATCATATAGCATAGAGTCTTCATCTTGTAATAAAATATTACAAATTTTGGGGGGGGAAGAGGGTCCCCTTGGGGCTGGATGAGGTGTTAAGATCTTTTGCATACTTTTAAGTAGAACAAGGTAATTACTGTCTATCTAATGAACTGGCTGTTGAATCAGGTTTGTTTCCTTTTTCATAGAAAGATGGAGTAACTTTTAAAGGAGAAGAAAAACTGTCTTTTGTTATTGTTTTTATTGTTATTGAGATTAGCTGTCTTAATTTAAGTCGACTGTGGTATTTTTAAGTTGGGAAAATTTTGATTTGACATTTTTAAGAGGAAAAGGTTCTAAACATATTATGGGAGAGTCTTTTTCGTAACTAAATGCCAGCAAGAAAATTTAAACTAAAAAGTAGTCATGAAACAATGGTAATGAGATATGATTATGGTTTAGTGGGAGAAAAAAAGCCCTACAGGGAACAGTTCCAGTGCAGTAAATTATGAAATGTTACTAAATAGGTCTCATTAGTCTACCATGGACTGTGTTTAATTGACCTTAGAAAGGAATCTGGAAAACTTTGGGAAGTATATATAAGACAACTTGATATTAAACTAATAAAAGTCATTAGAGTATCTGTGTTAATAGTTAGAAATAGTTGTGAATGAGGGTCCACAGAACAGCACCCATTTAACTAATACATGCTTATAGAAAAACTGTTTGTAAGAAAAATGAACCTGTACAACGCTGAGAAATTTAATATATGGCAGTTAACTATGAGTTTCCCCTATTATTCTAGATATTTTCAACAAAATATCTAGAATATTTTGCCCTTCTTTTGCCCTGATATTTGTCCCTTAATTATATTATATTAGTTGGCAACTAAAATTAAGGGCAGATATTACCCTTTACAATCAGTCCTGGTCTAATTTTGCAGTCTTGTTTCAGGTACTTCCTTTTATATACTGTAGTGGTAGTTAACAGGACAACTTTGAAGCCACAAATGGGCCTTAAATGTTGTTTTTTAAAAAAACTTTCCTCTCTATTGAAGACAAGAGCAAAAGAGGGCATTTGTAGTGATTGTTTATTTTCATGTTGTTACACTACACGGTCTACAAAACCAGAGTGCCAGATGCTAAATTTTATTAACAGAATACATCTTTAATTAAATATTATATTTGCAATACAATTAATAATGTGGTCTGTTTCCATAACTTTGTTAAGAAATTACCATAATTTTTGTATAATAGCCTAATAAAAAGGCAGTGTGTTTTGAAACAGTCTTTCCTAAAGTGGTTATGGGCCAGAATTATCTGATGCAATGTACTTAGAACTTTAAACTAGTAAGGAATCTTATAGGATCTGGTATTATTCTGCTTCATTTAAAATAAAATAGGATTTTTGTTTTTCAGTGAGCTCACTCTTTTAAGAGGTTTTGAGAATAATTTGCTTGTTTGCGTTCTGCTACCCTGTCCTCCTACCTCTTTTTAAAAACCCCAAGTAATACGAAAAATGGTAATTCCAAGTCTACAGTAGATTGGGCTATGATGGTTCTTAATGAAAGGAAGGTCATGCTTCTGTTCTGTGGTCACCGTTGATGTTGTTTTAATTTTCACAATGTGTTAACATGATAATTAAATTCCCCTAGCTGTCCCTGTGTGGAAAAAATTATAAATTGAACTATACATGGAAAAAAAATTTATATTGAAAAGTAATATTATCTTTTCATGTGAGATCATATGTGGCTATGGAATAGCATATACAACTCTTGACGATAGGGCTTTAGTAAAATAACATTTTGCAGGTTGCCTTTTTCAAGACTGAAATGTCACCCTCAGCTAAACAGAAGTAATTTGCATCAGTGATGTGTGTGTCCTTACTCTTAATGAAAGAGCAGTCCCTCTCTTCAGAAGGTAATTGCTCTCCCTACAATGTATTTTTTTTAACACTAAGTCTCCTTCTCGCCCTTCTTTTGTCCTGGTATCTGTCCCTTAATTCTATTATATTAATTGGCAACTAAAATTAAGGGCAGATATTACCCTTTACAATCTTTCCTGGTCTAATTTTGCAGTCTTGTTTCAGGTACTTGCTTTTATATAATGTAGTGGTAGCTAACAGGACAACTTTGGAGCTGCAAAGTCTAGTTTCAGATACCAACCTGAATTCTGCTATCTTGGACAAGTTACCTAAGCTCACAGACCTCAGTTCCCTCATCTATAAAATGAGGATAATAATAGGCTCTTTCTCAGTTATATATAAAGCATTTAGATAAAGACTAGCACATAATATATATTAGTTATTATTAAATCCTTGCCACATTGGTAGTTCTCCATGTACACCCTAGCCTTTTGTCTGTGTCTCTGTTCACATTATTTACCAGAAACAGGATCTACTATCCTCCTCCTCTAAGGCAGGCTCTTGTGTGCCCACAAATACTCAGCTATCTTTGTGTTCTGATTCTACCCATCCCATAAGATGTTACTCAGAGAGCCACTGTTTGACTGCCAGATAGGGAATAATCCATCTGAAACCCTAATACACTTCTCTGTGTTATTTTGCATTCTCAGTTGTACATTATAGCTATTTACAAGTATATTTTCCCTATTTCCTGATGTGTGAGAATTCAGTGATTTCCTGTGATAAATTTCTCCCTACTCCAAAGTACACGGTTGCTTGAGATGCTGCTGTGCTCCTTAATAGGCCACGGAAAGAGCTCAGAGGGCTTTGTTTTGTATCTTGAGTACCAACTCAACCATAGTAAAATAAAGTACCAAGCAGACTCCTGAGGCCCCTGAGTACAAGCCTTAGTTCCTGGATGGCATTTCTGGACCTACCCTGGGCTGGAAGGAAATCTGTTTCCCTGAAGGGAAGGACCCAATCCTGGCAGGATTCATCACCTGCTGACTAAAGAGCCCTTGGGCTTTGAATAAATATCAGAGGTAGCCTGGCAACAGTCAACACTGGCTTTGGGTGAGACTGGTCTGGCTTAAGGTAGACCTGGCACTAGTGGCCATGAAGGAGTGCCCACATCACTCCTCCCCCAACTCCAGGAACCCAGCACAGAGAGTGAGAAAAGAGAATGAGAGACTTTGCCTGGTAATCCAGGGAATTCTTTTGCATCTTACCCAAGCTCAACAAGGCGGTACCACCAGGAAGATCACAGCATTGCTGGCCTTCGGGCACCCCCAGTGCTGATATGGTTGCAGTGACCAAAGAATTACACTACAACACTCAATTCCTCTTGAATACCTGGAAAGCCTCCTCAAGAAGGATGGGTTCAGGCTGGGTGCGGTGGCTCATGCCTGTAATCTTAGCACTCTGGGAGGCTGAGGCAGGAGGATCACTCAAGGTCAGGAGTTCAAAACCAGCCTGAGCAAGAGCGAGACCCCATCTCTACTAAAAACAGAAAGAAATTCATTGGCCAACTAAAATATATAGAAAAAATTAGTCGGGCATGGTGGCACATGTCTGTAGTCCCAGCTACTTGAGAGGCTAAGGCAGGAGGATCACTTGAGCCCAGGAGTTTGAGGTTGCTGTGAGCTAGGCTGACTCCATGGCACTCTAGCCTGGGCAACAGAGTGAGAGTCTGTCTCAGAAAAAAAAAAAAAGGATGAGTTCAAACAAGCCCAGACTATGAAGATTAAAATAAATACCTAACTCTTCAATGCCCAGGCATTGACGAACATCCACAAGCATCAAGAACATCCACGAAGACAGGACCTCACCAAATGAACTAAATAAGGTACCAGTGACCAATCCTGGAATGACAGAGATAGGTGACCTTTCAGACAAAGAATTCAAAATAGCTGTCCTGAAGAAGCTCAGTGAACTTCAGAACAACACCGAGAAGGAATTCAGAAACCTATCAGAGAAATTTAACAAAGAGATTGAAATAATAAAAAAAGTCAAGCAGAAATTCTAGAGCTTAAGAATTCAGTTGACAAACTGAAAAATGCATCATAGTCTCTCAACAGCAGAATTGACCAAGCAGAAAAAGTTAATGAACTGGAAGACAAGCTATGTGAAAATACACAGAAGAGAAAAAGAATAAAGAATAAGTAAGAATTAAGCATGCCTAGAAGATCTAGAAAATAGCCTCAAAAGAGCTAATCTAAGAGTTATTGGCCTTCAAGAGGAGGTAGAGAGAGAGAGATTAGGGTAGAAAGTTTATTCAAAGAAATAATAAAAGAGAACTTCCCAAACCTATAGGAAGGTATCAATATTCAGTATTTAGGTTCAAGAAGATCACAGAACACCAAGCAGATTTAACCCAAACAAGGCCACCTTAAGGCATTTAATAATCAAGCTTCCAAAGGTCACTGATAATGAAAAGACCCCAACAGAAGCAAGATAAAAGAAAAAAATAGTATATAAGGGAGCTCCAGTACATCTGGCAGCAGGCGTCTCAATAGAAACCTTACAGGCCAGGAGAGAGTAGAATGACATACTCAAAAAGCTGAAGGAAAAAAAACTTTAACCCTAGAATACTATATCTTGCAAAAATATCCTTCAAATATGAGGGAGAAATAAAGACTTTCCCAGACAAACAAAAGCTAAGGGATTTTATCAACAGCAGACCTGTCCTACAAGAAACGCTAAAAGGAGTTCCTCAATCTGAAAGAAAATGACATTAATGAATAATAAGAAATCTTCTGAAGGTATGAAACTTACTGCTAACAGTAAGGATAGAAATACAGAATACTTTATTGCTTTAATTATAATGTATAAACCACTTATATCGTGAGTAGGAAAAGTAAAAGACAAACAAATTGAAGAGATAACCCATAGAACGGGAGAAAATATTTGCAAACATCTGATAAGGGATTAATCACTAGAATATATAGGGAGCTCCAACAACTTGATAGGCAAAAAATCAAATAATTTGATTAGCAAATGGGCAAAGGATCTGAATAGACACTTCTCAAAAGAAGACCTACAGATGGCTGGCACATGGTATATGAAAAAATGCTCAACATCATTTGTCATCAGAGAAATACAAATCAAAACTACAATGAAATATCATCTCACCCCAGTTAAAATGGCTTTTATCAAAAAGACAGGCAATAACGAATGCTGGTGAGGATATGGAGAAAGGGGAACTCTCATACATTCTCAGTGGGAATGTAAATTGGTGCAAACACTGTGGAGAACAGTGTGGAGGTTCCTCAAAAAACTAAAAATAGAATTACCGTATGAGCCAGCAATCCCACTTCTGGGTATATATCCAAAGGATGGAAATTCAGTGTTGAATTCAGCTATCTATATTCCCATGTTTACTGAAACACTATTCATAATGGCCAAGATATGGAATCACCTGAGTGTCCACCAGTGGATGAATGGATAAAGAAATTGTGGTACGGATACATGATGGAATGTAATAAAGCCACGAAAAAAGACGAAATCCTGCCATTTGAAACAACATGGATGGAACCGGAAAACATTATGTTAAGCAAAATAAGCCAAGCACAGAAAGATAAATCTCACATGTTCTCACTCATATGTGGGAGATAAATATTAAAAACAGTTGATCTCATGGTGACAGAGAGAATGATGATTACCAGAGTTTGGGAAAGGTAGCAGGGAGTGGGGAAGAATGTGGGGATATTTAATCAATGCAAAAATATCATTAGATAGATAGAATGAACAATATTTGATAGCACAACAAAGTGACTAGAATCAATAATGAGTTGGGGTATACTTTAAAATAACTAAAAGAGTGGATTTGGAATGTTGTCAACACAAAGAAATGTTAAATGCCTGAAGTGACGGATATCCCAATGACACTGATTTGATTAATTCACATTGTATTTCCTGTATCTAAACATCACATGTACTCTATAAACATATACAACTATTATGTATCCACAATAATTAAAGATAAAAAGCCAGAGAGGGATGATTTTTAATATCTATATTATTTGTCATTTGATACACTTTTGAGTGTACATGATGGTCCTTATTCCTGTATTAAGCCTACCACTTCTGGACATTGGCAGAGATGTGAAAATTAAAAGGAACCAAAATAAGAAATACGTTTAGTCCATTTAAGCAATATGTAAGTTCCTCTTGTTGAGTTATCCTCCCTCATTTAGCTCTCAAGTTTTGCAAAAGAATGACAAATTCTTTATTTAAAAGAAAATGAAAGCAGATCTGTTACTTCCATCAGATGAATAGCATGCTTCATTATGGATAATTAGATAAATAGAATATTTACAAGCATATGATTTATGCACATGGATACTATCTTTATGAAAACCGTGGAAGAAACTCTCAGTGCCTGTGTGATTTTTTTTTTGTCATGTTTATTTAGGTTAAAGACCAGTAGTTACATTCTGAAAACTTCAATGCTAGAGTGTCTTTAAAAAGATTATACTCTGAAATAAAGTTTTAACACCCTATGTCCCATAATAAAAGTTGTGTTGCATTATTTCTTTACTACTGAGAACTTGTGAGGCTCAAAGTAATTTAATTTTTATGCATCGAATCTACTTATTTGCCATATTTTAAAAACAAGTCATGAAACATGATGGTTTCACAAATTTTATTTGGGAATATTTTATTATTGGATGTTTTAAACTATAGATTAATTTAAAAAGCAAATTTTGAACTAAAGACATGAAATGTATCCATTTGAAAAGATGAAGTGTTTACTGTTGTTCCTAGCATTATTGCTTGATTTTGTTTCTGTTTAGCTTTTTGTTATTGCAGTTGTTTTGTTTTGAGGCAATGTTGTCGTGTGATTTTTGTTTCTGTTGCACAGCACAGCACTCTTTTACATAGACTTAAATAACCTTCCTTGTTCTTCAGTGCCGAATGACAGTTCATTTATTCTAGGGTGGTAATTGCACTATCACACACCCAGGTAAGCAATGTAAAAAAATGAAGCAGATAAAAAGTATGATTTGTTTCATAATAGTATTGTAGGTTGTGTTTCCTTTTATAGTTTTTCTTGTTTACATATAGAACATCTAGGAATAATCTACATTTTCTTTAATATCTATTAAGGCAAATATTCTTTAAAATTTTTTTGAAATAGAGATATCATTGTAAAAATGTATTTCACTTTACTGTTTATTATAGGACAGACCACATTGCAAGCAAGAAGACAAATGGTTAACTGACACCTGACTTCTGATTGGGGAAAAATAGAGAGTGGTGAGGGATGTGGCAAGCTTGAGGGTTCATCTGCTCCCTGGATTTAACCTAGGTCCAGTGTTGCTAGATCTCTGGAATTGAGTTCTACTTAAATAGCCCTGATCTCTAAAGGCCTTCAATTAGGAGGTTCAGCACCGCTGAAAAACTGAGTCAGTTTAGCGCATTATTTAACAAAGCCCAACTGATGGTCCTTTCTGACCCCAAATCCCCAGTGTCAGTTGAACTATTTAATACTTAGACAAAGTCTAATAAGCATGTGAAATAAATACAGTATAGTTTCAAGTGTTTTGTTTTTGTTGTTCTATTTCCCCCTTTCCTCTGAGGGTTTATATAGGAATCTCCATATATAGACAATAACTTCTGCAATCAGAGGCAAGATTATGCCTTTGAATTAGGTCACATGGACACCAACGTTGTCCTTTTTGCACAAAATTGTGTAGGTCTTCTGTTAAGACGTGTGCATGAGCACTGCCCAAATGAAAGAAACAAATCACCCTCTCCCGAAGAATCCAGACTACTAAATGTGAATAAGGTCAACTGTTAATAATTTGACGGAATTTAGGCCTTTAGTTTTAACATAGCCTTATTCTGTTATTTTATTTCTCCACTTTTGTTCTGACACACGAGTTTAGTACCTTTCTTAACAAAGACCACTTCAAGCATATTTTTGGGTTTCCATCGGATTAGCCATACTAGTGGATCTCATTTTCTCCATACATCTTCATGTTAGGAAATAGTACAAAGTAAAAGATGCTAGAAAAAGATATGCTGGGACAGAATTTCTGCAAGTATAAGCTCTATAGTTATTGTTCTAGTAGCCTGTTCCCTTCAAACTCTATTCCTAGTTAGGGCCTCCTCCTCATACCTTGCCTGAATCATTGCAGTAGCTTCTTGGCTTGTTCCCTTTATGCCCTTCATAACCATATGACTGCCAGATTAATATTTCCACAACACAGCCCTGATCCTGTCATTCGAACATTGACTTCCTGACAATCTACCTGTTACTTAGACAGAAGGAATGTGATGATAATAATAATGGTAATCACAACAATAATAAATGACTGCTCTTAGATGTCCCATCTCAAATATCAATTGTCTTGAGACAACAAAACTTTTGGAATTCAATATCAGAGGGTTTAACTGTGTGGTATTTGGCATGGGTCTGAATTGCATGTATATTGTGTGGCTGATTGAAAGAAGATTATCTGATATACATGAGAAATGAGTAGGTGGGGAGTTGACATTTTGTTAGAAGTGCATGCCTGGCATTTTGATATCCCATTGCACCTCCTCAAGTCTTTGTTATCAGTAACAAACCACGTTGTGAAGAGAGCACAGCATAATGCAGGACAGTGGGAAAGATCTTAATGCTTTGCATCCTGGTCTTGGTTTTGCAATTAAATATGTAATCTGCTACATAAATAGGAGATTATTGCCTTGGAGTGTATGTTTCTGTTAAAGCAGATTGACTACTTGGTTACCACACTCTAAACAGCTTTTTTAAAGAATTTTTAAATTTATAACAGATATATGATATAACATTCAATGAAAAAAATAAGATACAAAACTGCATATAAACAGGGTTCACATTTAAACACTAACATCCATACCAACCACACACATGTACACATACACACATGCAGACACAGATATACATATACGTAAATGCATAGACATAAAGAGCTTGGGAATAAGGTTAACAAAATTTACCAGTTATCACTAAAGTTTTGAATTATGAATGTTTTTTATTTTCTTTATTAATTTTGTTAATATTTCCCATATTTCCTACAATGAGTGTCTTTGTTGTAATGAATAAACTATATCTTGCATGAGGGCTTGCCTAGCTCACTGACAAACCATGAATGATATGTCATTTTATTTAAACATCATTAAACATCATTAAGACACAGGAATAAATATAAAGTTAAACCATCTTTTTATAATAGTAAAATATTTTCTTGAACAGTTTTGTTTTCTACCATTCCATGAACAGTATCCATGGGAAATTGTACAGTTTGCTTATTTTTTAAAAAATTTTAAGATTTTTAAAAAATTTTTGCTTCTGGGGCATTGAGTGAAGAAATCTAGCAATAGAGTAAAAACCTCTATAGATTACACCTCTGATGCCTGGGCTCATTTGTGGTGTTTCTTTTGTCTTTTTCTTTCTTTTTTTTCTTTTTTGTATTATATATTTCCCTTTTCTCACCTAATGATGTAGCCGATGCTGTTTATTATGTCCTTATATTTCTATAATGCCAATTATCCTAGTATCCACAGGGTCCTCTCTCTCTCTCTCTCTCTCTTTCTCTCTCTCTCTCTCTCTCTCTCTCACACACACACACACAGATTAAATAGAAAAAATATGAAAATGGAGAATAACTTCATATTTAATTATATTCATTCATTCATTGCTCAATGATGTTTTGATGCCTTACTATGGCTTAATCTTTGTGCTACCTTGTTCTAATGTTCTAAGTGTTATGAAGGGAGAGGAATATTAGAATAAAATATAGTCCCTACTCCTGAGTATTATAGTTTAGAACATTGTTTCTCAAACTTGATAATGCATAAGAATTACCTAGGTCATAACATTTGTTCGATATGTGTGTGTGTGTGTGTGTATATATATATATATATATATATATATGAAAAAGCAGGCTAGTTGAAAATGTTTGAATTCAGCTGCCCTTGTGAAGTATGAAGCATTTTTAGCCAGTACCTTAAAGGAGAAGGAGTTGAGTCACAAAGACAGGAATATGCCTCAAGCCATCCAGTAGTTCAGAATAAAAAGAAGGACCCTGGTTCTCCATCTCTTAAGCCAGGGCTCTTTGGTTGGCTGGAACTCAACTCTATGTTCAAAAAATGAATAGGTTGTAGTGGAGCACTGTGTTTAAAACAGACTTTGTCAGACTTCTGGAAATCTGAGAAATTTCCACTAGTTTTCTGACTGTTTACCTAACTTTACTTGAATTCACTTACGCCAGTAACAATCTCTTTTACCCAGTAGCTGACAGAATTCCTGGTAATTAGAAGGTGGTCAGTATATGGTCAATAACTGTATGAAAAACACCACTTTTCAAAAAGAAATTCTAAAATCATAAACTTAGAATCAGCTAAACATCTCATTTCTTTGTCTTGGGATGGTTTAAGAAAATGCAATGTGTTCTCTGAAAGGAAAAGATATTTGGAGATACGATTGTTTTTCTCTGAAAATAAAGCTACATTGTTTTAAATATAAGTAACATGCTCATTTTATAAAAGAAAACGAAGGAAGGAAAAAAAGAACAAAATATCTGCATTCCTACTACCCATACTTAGCACTCACAGTTTTTGTTTTGTTTTGTTTTTCTTATTCACGTATTGGACTTTAATCATGTGTACAAGTTTATATCCTGTTGTTTTCTTGTAACATTATATAGCATAAGGGGATTAAGCTTCCTATAACATATACAGATCAAGACGTTTATAAAAATAATGAAAACAGTGTCAGAGTAATACAGGTCTCAGTTTATATGCCATTCCAAAGGATGTCAAGTATCAAAATTTATCTGAGCTCAAAGGCATCTCTTAGATACCTTAAGCTACCCAGAATCTTTGAATTCTTTCAATCAAATCCCCTCATTTTATAAAGAGGAAATTGAGACCCAAAGAACAATATAAGTGAACTTGTTTGGACCCAGGATTTTCAGGCCTCATTGTCCCAATTTCAAATTGTGTCCCAAAATATATTTATTTTTGAATTTGTTAACGTTTGCTATTCTAAAAAGAAAGAGAGGGATAAACTAATTCTTTTTACCTGTAGAAGGAAGTTCTGCTTGAGTAATGAGTCCCAAATGATTGAACTCTGTCAGCCATTTGTATCTCCAGCTGATGAGGATTTCAGTGGTTGTGCTGAAACCTTGACCTTGGCCTAGCCAGCATTCCCTCACTCTCCCACAGAGCTTGGTCACCTTGCACCCCAGTCAAAATAATGGTGCTCTTTCCCATAAGCCATCCTCAGATTTCCAGCTAACAATGTCTGTCTAGAAAAGAGAAAACACAAATTCTTTACTGTCCCAGATTCTAGGACATTTACTGTACTGCATGATCTAAAATATCAAGCAGGCTTTATCAGGAAAGCTTTCAGAAATATAAATATACAAAATAGCAAGTAGTGTTTTGTAGGACCATTCAAACAAGAGCTTTTGTTGCTCCCATCATATTGCAAAACACATTGCCAATTGCCCCTCACCTCTGAGTTTATGCTCAATCTTATTTTTTAAATAGTTCCCCAGAAAATCAAAAGGGAGCTACCTTAACTGTGTACTCAGTGATTGAGTGACAAAGACAGGCGTGAGAGAGACCTTTGCTTCCAGATCACCCCTCCTTCGCCTCACCCTTTTCAGGACACATCAACTACCAGAAATGAATCTACCCCATGTGGTCATTGTAGGATTTATCTGGGCATTTGCTGAACCTGCTCGCAATTTATTTTTATTTCTTCCGATAGACGTGGATTTGGCACAGGAGAGTGAATTCTTTCTGGAACAGCAGATGTGCCTGGTACACTCGTTTGCTGTAACCATTTGTGCTGTGGTTTAAAAAAAATGTTTTAAGAGTGTAGAATTGTTGAGGGGGAAGGGTTTAAAAACCAGAGGCATTTAGCGATTATGCAAACTTAGAATGTGAGTAATTTTGCTGCAGTTACTCATTATGTGCTTTCATAGCTTGTTTTACAAGGATAAAGGGATGTGTACAGGTTTGGTGAATAGAGCTCTTATTTGTCCCTAATAGTCTCTCTTTATGAAAACATTTCCTACCCTTCCTCCTACTCTGTGGCAAAAGTGTTCTCTCCATAGAAATTATACCCTTCTGTGATTCAGTCCTTTTATCCATCTACAATAAGTGGACAGACAGCGCCCATTTCTGAGAACAATTACGTTAAGAAAAAAAAACTTTTTTCCACTATATACTATATAATGTAGCTGATGTACATTGAAATCGTAATAATAACAGTACTCATTTCAAAATGAGCATGTTTTATGCAAAAAGAAAAAAACTCAGCAAACAGCTAGTGACTTTGCTATAAGCTTAATGTGCTCTAAATATGATGTCCTTTCAGTATTTTATTTGCAGTGTTTGATAGGTCTTAGCAAAATGTGCTCATGGAATTCTCTGAGGACTGTAACACACTACCTATTCCTTTATTACTTTATTTCAGTCACCCAAATTCCTTTTGAAATGTGGGAATGAGGGTCTGTTTGTTTCCACTGAAGCAAATATAGACACTTGCTCACACTGGTGGCTTCCCTTACTGAATTCCACTACTATTTTGGAAACCCCTGTATGAAAACAGAGCAACCCAACTTGTCCCCATTTGAGCCTTGTTGATGATTTCCATGCACTGCTGTCTGGTGTCCATACGCTGAGGTCCACTTTTGTTTTTGAAAAACAAAACTGGGTTTGTTACGTTGTTGTAGGCTTATTAGTAAGTCTGGTCACCTGGTGTAATGATAGGAAGACTGGTCTTCAGAGTCTGAAAAACTGAGTTCTAATCCTGACCCTTTCAAGACTTTGTTGTTTTGAGCAGATTTTTCCTGACACCTGTTTCCTTGAGGAGAAGGTTGAAATTTATGACCTTCAAATTTCATTCAGCTCTCATAACCCATGATTCTTTTAAGAATATTATTTGTTTCAATTATGCATAAACAACCTATTTCTTCCTTCTCAAAAATTTCTTTATGACAATTTCTGCCCCAAATAACTCTTTTCAGACCTTGGTATCAAAGGTGGTCGGTCATATTTTAATTTCTACCACTGATGTGCTAATTCTAGCAATGAGAAACCTCTACAGAACTTTGGGGGTTTCCTGAGAGAAGAAATCTAACCAATTTTTATTCATCCTTTGTCTTTTTATGGCTTCTGAGTAGAAGTAATTGACTGGAATAGTTGGTCTAATATAGTAGTTGATTATAACCAAAACTATTGAACCACACTCTCATTTCCTGTTAAACTACAGCTAAGAAACCCAAAATGCATAAACTAACTGAATTTTTTAAATTACATTAAATTACAGAACTTTTAATCGTATTTAAATACTTCTTACATGAATGGTTAAGAGTTTGGCTTCACAAAGCTGATGAGGAATAGGAAGAGTGTGGGGAAGTTGTAATTTAGCCAACCATTGTCATTATTGTTTTATTAACACTCTCTCTCTCTCTCTCTCTCTCTATATATATATATATATATATATACATATATATATATATAGGAATATATATTCCGATAATACACTATTGAAAAAAACTTTCATTCATTGGACAAAAACTTCTGGAGAATCTGCTTGCTAGACCCTCAAAATAGAATGTTGAACTAGAAAGACAAAGTCCCAGCTGACATGGAGCTTATAGGGGAAAAGAACATTAAAGAAGTAATTGCAAAACAATAGACTAGAGATATTATAAGGGGAATACAGTCTATTAAAGAAACACTAGTGGTGGGCACCTTAACTAGTCTTGGAGAATCTGGGCTGGCTTCCCAGAAGTGTCATTTCATTTGAAATCTAGAGGATGAATAGTTCGGAGTTGGGAGGTGGAAGCATATTGGAAACTGTTTTAAGTCAGGGTAACCACAGGATAGATGGAGCACTGAATCCCATTTAGAGGGAAGTCAGAGATGATGCTAAAAAGCCAAACAGTAGTTCTATCAGGAAAGAATTTGTACTTCATTCTATGAGCAATGAGGGAACGTCTAGGAGATTTTAAAGAACGCAGTGATCAGCTTTTGGTTTAAAATATTTGGTTGCAGGATAGAGCATGTACTAGGGGACAATAAGTGGTCAGTTCCTTTTAAAAAAACACATAAAATTGTATTCATGTATATTCATTCATTTATTGCAGTCAACTAGGTCCCTATTAATAGTGGACTGGACTAGGGTACCAATAAGTTAATACTGAGAACTGGAAACATCTAAAATAATTAGTAGATAGAATCAACAACCTTTCCAATACCAAGGGAAGAAAAAAAATAGTATGACCATATTTATAACATTCAATCACATTGCTAAAGTCTTTGAGGCACCTACCAACCTTAAAAAAATATCTGATTTACATAGTTTCTGTCAAAATACATATGCACTCTTAGTTTACTTTATAGATCGTTATTTTGAATTCATGTTTCCTTGCTTTCCAGTTGCATAACATTCTGTTAGATCAATGTGTCATGATTTCCTCAACCATCCTCTAATTTTTTATTTAATATAAATAGTTAACATAAGTTCTGAGCATTTTTATAGCTCTTCATTGCAAGTTTGCTCACCAATAGAGTTATTCCAACTTCCAGTGCTACCAGTCATATAAAAATGCACCTATACTATTCTCTCTGGGATTAGGTTTTATTATTTTTTGACTAATTGGCTCAACTTTCAGTATTTTTCACTAAACCCGTGGCCTGATTGGAGAAAAATACCTGGGCCCTTGAGGGGATGATTCAGTGAATGAGGTCGCTTGCTGTAGAAATAGGCTCTTCTCTCACTAGATTATAGAACACACTCAGATTGAATTAACCCTCATCACAATGGCATTTTATCCAGTGCCAGACACAGGCATGCTAGGGACTAAGTGTACTGTATGGGTATTTATATACCAATATACATGCTAGGGACTAAGTGTACTCCATGGGTATTTATATAAACAGGAGCCTTGGAGACCTCTCAAGTTCAAAACTGATGGCATTCCATCTCATTTAAAAATTATTTGGGGAGGAGGGGCCAAATACTTGCTTTTAACATGATGACATGCTGATTTCATGAACATGTGAGTACAGGTCCTCACCCACATCATTGCTTCTCTGCTTAATAGTTAGGGAATAGAAAATGAAGATTTTCAAGGGAGCATATAGGTGCTCCCAAGTGACTTGATTTTATATTTGAGATAACAGCTTTTCATACTGGCATTGGTGTCTTCTAGGACAAAAACTATTCTGGAGTACCACACCAGACCATATTGTTTCTGCTATTTCTGCCTCTGAAGCTATTAAGAATAACCCATCTCTAGCTGTAGTATGTGTTTGCAGAGCATAGCGCTGTGAAATGAATAAGTACTGATAGGCTGCACAGAAGTAAGATATTTACGTCTGCATCTCTCTGACAAGAACTCTATGGGGGACTCAGGGTATATGGGCGTGAGTGTGGTTTATGTATTCATCAAGGACTAAAAGTATTAATAGTATCTCTGTGTTGGCAGCAATGTTGTGAACTGAGTGGTACCAATTAAAATCATGTGATTTTGATTTTAAGCATAATGTTTGTGATCGTTTTAATTCATCACCCTGTGTCAGCTACTGTTTATAAGTTTACGTTCTTCTTTAATGTTGAAAGTATAGAAAAACACAAAGATGAAAATAAAAATTTTTTAATTGCATCATATAATGCAAAATTTTTATCTTTTAGAATTTTAATCCATTTTTAATTTTCTGCTATATTCTTTTCTTTATTTCTGTGTGTGTACACATATGCATTGGAATACCACAATATTGTTGAGGGTGTTTGGTTTTTAAAATAATGTATGTATTTCTTATATATTTGTTATTTTAAATATATATCCATATATAAATATATAAGTAACATTTCTTATGTAAGAAATATATAGAGATATATGTTATCTCTATATAATATGCATTTCTTCCTTTGATTAAAAAAGTAATGTGTGGTTGTTGTAGAGACTTAGGAAAATAGGAAATGTATCCAGAACACCCAAAAAGCACTCCCTTAAAATAACTACTGTTATCACTTCAGGAATAAATCCTTCTAGCCATTACGTATGTAGATGTAAGGTATAGATGCATATATTGATTGACAGATATAAAACAATATTTTCTAACCTGACTTTTTTTTTTTTTTTTTTTTTTTGTGACAGAGTCTCGCTCTGTCGCCCGGGCTAGAGTGCCATGGTGTCAACCTAGCTCACAGCATCCTCAAACTCCTGGGCTCAAGTGATCCTCCTGCCTCAGCCTCCCGAGTAGCTAGGACTATACGTGTGAGCCACCACGTCTGGCTTATTTTTTTCTATTTTTAGTAGCCTGGCTAATTTTTCTTTCTGTTTTTAGTAGAGATGGGGGTTTCACTCTTCCTCATGCTGATCTTGAACTCCTAACCTCAAGTAATCCTGCCTTGGCATCCTGGAGTGCTAGGATTCCTAAATTGACTTTATAACATATACAGTTATTGATACTTTTTTATTATTTACTTTTATTCTACTGTGGTAAAATATAAACAACATAAAATTTATTATTTCAACCATTTTTTAATGTGGAGTTCAGTAGCATTAAGTACATTTACATTGTTGGGCAGCCATCTCCACCATCTATCTCCAGAACTTTATCTTCCCAAACTGAAATGCCATACCCATTAAACAGTAACTCTCCATTCTTCTACTCTCAGCCCCTGACAATCACCATTCCACTTTCTATCTTTATTGATTTAAGTATTATGGTACCTCATATAATGGAAATCATATGGTATTTGTCCTTTTGTAACTGTCCTATTTCACTTAGCATAATATCTTCAAGGTTCATCCATGTTGTAACATGTGTCAGAATTTCCTTTTTTAAAGCTGAGTAATATTCAACTGTATGTTAAATACTACATTTTCTTTATCCATTCATTGATCAGTGGACACTTGGGTTGCTTCCTCCTTTTGGCTGTTGTGAATAATGCTGGAATAAACATAAGAACACGAATATACAAATATCTGCATCCCGGCACACATGAATGTACAAATATCTTCATCCCTGCACACATGAATGTACAAATATCTGCATCCCTGCTTTTAGTTCTTTTAGGTATATACTCAGAAGTAGAATTGCTGGATGATTGATGTGTTTTAAAACATCTTCATTGCATGGTTTTTAATGGTCGTATAGTGTTCCATTGTATGAATATACCATAATTTATTTAAATAATTCCCATGTATTGACTTTAAATTTGTCATAACTTTTCACTTTATAAAAGTGCATCACCATGAATATTTCCTAAAATTAAACATTTATGCCATCTCTGACCCTTCTATGGGTTGGGAACCTGTGGTCTTGGGGCCACATGTGGCCTTCGGGATCCTTGAGTGCAGCCTTTTGACTGAATCCAAATTTTACACATCAAATCCTTTTAATAAAGAGATTTGTTTTGTGCAGTTTGGATTCCATCTCGGGGCCACACTTGGGGATCTGAGGGCCACATGTGGCCACATGTTCCCCACCCCTTTAAATTTTACAATTCACCAGATTACCCCATGGATAGATCACCCATAAGGATTTTATAGAAACAAACATTAATTTAGTTTCTAAATCTAATTATAATATTGTCCTTTGAAGACAACTGGAGTAACCCCACCCCATCCCCTCCCTCATAGCCCCCAGCTCCAGGTAAGATTCCCTATTGAGCTTTACCAACAGTACCAAAACATGCTTCTGAACTCTGGTTTTAACTGAGAAACATCTACCACTCTCCTTTTGAATTTCCAGATTTCGCTTTTTTGAGTGGGTTTGTCTATAGTAATTTGTATGTAAAATCTCCAAATGGGTTCTGTTGTGTAGCCAGAGTTGAGAAGTTCTTTTCTAAATGTACAGTAGTATGTTTCTATATTGCATTCTAGATCTGTGAGGTTGTTTTCCAGCTCATGGGGTCATCTATCCAATGGACAATGTGGGTGGCCTAGTTAGATGAGGGATGGAGCTGTGGGTACTGAACCCTGAATCATAAACGATAATTAACAAGAAGACTCAAGGAACCAAAATTAAGTTATGCCTCTGTTCAGGGCTAGGAAAAAATGATGAAGTAATTTTTGTGTTAAGTCAAAAACAAGTAGTAAATGAGGTATTTTATTATAACTAAAAATAAGTTAGCTGTGTTTGCATGTTTCCTCATTGTTCAAACTCAGAAACCAATTCTATTTATTTATCCAGTCATTATTTATTAAATACCTACCTGGTACGAATGCTTGATAATGAGATCAAGCTCTTACTGGGCATTAAAATTCTCAATACTTTAAGTATTCAGAATCTACTCTTAGACTCATTGGGTTTTTGAATGTCAGTATATCTTCCTTGGTAGAGGAAGAGTATTAGAAGAGCAAGCAACGCGTGGGTGCCACTCAGCATTGTGCCTCAACCAGTGCAGCTAATCTTTTATCTGAGTTACATAGAAATATTTTATTTGAAGAAATAGACTACTTATTTTAAAAGTGGAAGGAGAAAAATAACTGAGTAGTCTTCACTCCTTCATTGTTCACATGAAGAGCCAGTCTAGACAAGTAATGTGGCTTTTCCAATGTTACTCAACTTTAAACAATGTCAAAGCTGGATTTTTTTTTCTAGGTCTCCGGAGTTTTAGTGCACAGCCCTCCAATTGCACTGATCACCCTCCGTGGTGATATTTCCATCTGCCAGTGTCCATAACTTAGAACAGAAGTTGTAGAGTGCACCTCATGCACTACATTTGGTCTGCAGAAATTCATAGCTTTCTTTATAGTATTTATAAAAATACAAAAAAACAAAAACGCAAAGCTTTAAAGTCAGAAGAGGAATACTGGATCCATATTCCACGTGGCAGCAATCAGCAGCATGGTACAGCTGCTGCCTTTTGACAGGGTATGCACTCTTCAGTCTTACCCAGTCCACGTCACTCTATTTTTTCCCTGATACCAACACTGAGGATCATTTACTGCCTGTCCTGCCACTTACTTAGTTGTTTTTCTTCTAGGAGAGAAATACTTTTCTGTATCTACATCTTGATCATGTGTCTCTACAAAATAGGACAACTGTAGATAGACTAGGGAGGCCTCTCGTGTTTGTTTGTTTTTTTAACGTGTGACCCATTTCACTCTCTCATTACCTGAGAGAGATAGATGGTTTTTAAAACCCCAAAATATGGAGCCAGACCACCTGGGTTTGAATCCTGGATCTGCTTCCTACTAGTTGTATATCCTTGGGCAGTTACTTAATCTCTCTGTGCTTACATATCTTCTTCTGGAAAATAGTGACAATAAGTTTCTGCCTCAAGAATAGTTGTGAGAATTATATATAAATTATGTTCAACACAAAATGTTTATACAAAGTAAATGCTACATAAAGATTTCCTGTTATCATGCATTTTTTGTTACCAATGGGTATTTTAGTTAATGTTTCCTGCCATAGTTAGGATAACCGGACAAATGGATAACTGATAAAAAACATTTCATCAGGTCTTTTCAAATAACTGTAAATAGTTGTCATGAAAGCATAATTGAAATTGAAATATTCATAATCCTAATCTTATAATAAGTCATCCTTCCCTTTTCCCTATTTTTCTTATTCCTTGTCCATATGGAAATAATATTTTATGTAGCTTCAATTGTATTATACAAATGATTGATTTCACATTGTGTTTTTCATTTAACATTTCACTTAACATTTTAAGCAGCTTTTGATTTCATTGTATAGCTAGAATTAAAATTTGATGAACAAGTTTTGAATTTTATGTTGCTGTTTGAATGTAGACTTGTAACTTTTGTCTACTTTCCCTTTGTTACCTTAGGAAATTTCTACCTAAGTAGAAATCATTTTTGCTTGACACCATATTTTGCTCAAAATATTGACTAACAAAATTTTCTGAGCACAGTGACTATGATTTCTTTTGTCTTATTGTGGCTTTAGTAACTAAGCTTAGTGCCTGACACATGGCAGACTTTCAATAAATTTTTATTGAATAAATAATTTGGATTGAATTTCTGGGATTTGTGGTATTGCGATTACTTGGCAGTAAATTCAAAATATATTTTGTTTCAGTACATATTGTGAAAAACTATTTTAAAATGTATTAGTCTCTTTCCTTTCTTAGTAAGTTTATTTAAAACTTGTCCATTAACTATTTCCAGAGGGGATTTGAGTCAGTATCAAGTAGAACTTACATATACAATTTGACCATTAAAATGAAAATTAGCACCTCAAATGCTTTTTGGAAAAATAATAGTGTTGGTACATTCCAAAAGTAAATTCATTAAACTATTTAGAGGAAGGGGGAGACTAATGAGATTATTATAATTAAGCATGCATTAAATTTATCACAGTTTCTTGATTATCAAGTCTATACGGGGAATGAGATAGTTATTTTGCATGGTTAGTTATGATCTGACAAAACAAATGCATTTATCTTGGGATACTGGCATTCATTCATTTATTCATCAAATATTTGTTAAATGCCAGCTATATGTTAGGATGTGATTAAGCCACTGGGGAAGCAGCAGTGAATGAAAAGGACATTTCCAACCCCTATAGAAGCAGGCATATATTAAGTGTGATGTGTGCACACAGGGAGAAGTAAAGAGCTCTCACTCTGCTGGAGGATTCAGGCAAAGGTTCTCTGAAGAACTTGACACTCAGGTCAAGACTTACAGGATTCCTAGAAATTAACCAGACACAGAATTTAGAGATAATTGGAAAGTATGTGGGTATAATCTTTGAAATTTAAGACAGACAGCTTGGCACATTGGACATGAAGGAAGGTCAATATAAGAGAGTGGCATGACATGTCACTCAAGGGGAACTAGGAAAGGAAGATTCCAGTTTATCATTGTTAAAAGACTTTTAAGCAGCAAAGTGAGTGAATTTGCATTTGAAAGAAATCAATCTGGCTGCAGAATGAAGTATTTATTGAAGGGGAGCAATAGTAGACACTGGGAGACCAGTTTGGATGCTATTGGAGAATTCTTGGTGAAAAAAAAAAGTGGCATCTTAGAATAGGATTACAGCAGTAGAAATGGTGAAACGTGGACATATTTGAGAACTTTGGAATTCCCTGTTTAGGGAATAGAATCAGCAGGATTTAGTACTTCAGTGGGAAGTGAGAGAGGCTCAGGAATGACTCCCAGTGTTTTCATTTGAGCAACAACTGGGTGGATGAGAAAACCAGATGAAAAGCAAGTTCAGGGAAGATGATAAAAACAGCTTTTAATATGTTGAGTCTGAAGAGCAGGTTAGACATCCAAGTAGACACATGAAAGAGTTGAGTATTTGGGTCTATTATTCTAAATACACATGAATACTGTAGACAGAAATTCAGAGAGTCTTCACAACATAGAAGGTATATCAAGTTGTGGGCGTGGTCCTGGAGACAGTGAATAGAGAAAGAGAGAGAAGGAATGAGGTCCACTGTCATATAAAGGGGATAATTTTTCATGGGCAATTGAGCAGTATGTTGGCTATTGTCATCAGTAGCAATTTCACAGAAAAATTTAAAAAAAATACTTAATTTGTCCTAATATAAAATTCTATCTGATGAAAATATACAGCTTTCTGGTAATATAGGTTGATCCAGAGATAAAGATCAAAAAATTTCTGGGGACATTTGGTTAACATTTTACTTTCAGTGGTTCTCAATTGGAAAATAAACCACATACTGACCAGGGGGAGATTAGAAATGAATGGAGCCCTTTTTTTATTGTCACATGAGTATGAGACACTATTATCATTTAATGGCTTGGGGGCAAAGCACATTATGGTCAAACCCAAGATGATGATAGTACTCCATTGAGAGACACCGATAGACTGTAAAGTCCCGGCTGCCTGCCAAGGAGGCGCACTGGTCCTCTCTAGGTTCGGTCCTCTGTAGTGCTCTCTTTTTCCTGGTTTAAATAACTGCTCTGTCACCTGGCGCCTACAGGAGATGGCATTTCTGCCTCTGCTAGCTCCAGATTATTGCTCTGTACCTTGTGGCTCCTCTGCACCTATACTGGGGTACATACATCATGCCTGTATAAATCAACTTTTGAGTCTGCTGTCATTTTTGTTGGGATCCTGACTGTCATAGCTATCTTTTGCACATATTCGTTGCAAATATAGTTTCCTAGGGATCTTGTAATTCTACATTTAGTTCCCTGTTAAGTTACAGGAAGTTGTTGGATATAGAGTTATCTTTTTATTCCCATTTTTGATCCTAGTCTTTTAGGGGCAAACTTGTCATTTATTTTTGTAATTTAAGCAGCCTGGATGTTTATATCTTAGTGAAGTGCCTTTCCTTTCTGCTTGAAGGTGGTCCCAGTAGGACCAAATAGAAACAGATACAATTTCCTCATTAAGCAATTTATTTAAAAATATATATGCTCAAGATCTTACTAAAGAAATAATTCAGTTATGACTCCAACTTTCTTTAACAGAGAATGGAAAAGTCAGTTTGAACCTAGAAAAAATTTAAGGTCATATTTTTCTTGTCAACCATGTCAGTCATAAAGTCAGGGTACATGTTATTGAATGAAAGAGGGAATAAAATTTTGCTTTTCTTTGATGACTCAAGATCAGCAGAAACCCAGAGTTCCTATTTTGAACACTTTACAAACCCAACTATAAATGGAGACAGTGACTGAGCAACTGGGCTAATGGCAGGCATGCTCTCTGCTGCAGCTGTAAAGTCTGCCCTCAAAAGCAGATACTTAAAAATTCACATACTTTGAAATTAAAAACCGGTAACATTCATAAAGTAAACACAAAAGAATTAATGTAGACCTAACTCTTTAGAAGCAACTTTTTCCACAAATTTCTCTTTCCCTCTTTCTTCCTTTCTTGGCAAACACACACACGCACACACACACAATTTAAGCATTCCTAAAGCCTTTGAATTAAAGCATCAGTGCATAATTTCAGGAGCCATTGCTTTCTTCTAGGAAATATCTCACTAATAGGAGCTCTCTTTGTGGGAAGAGAAGATTTCCCTCAACTTTATTATGAATTCTTTTGTGTACAGGCTGGCATGTTTCTGAATATTTTACGTATCATAACTATGTGTTTGAAAATAGCATATTTAGCTATATATATTTTTTCCTTTGCAATTTTACATGCTTTACTGCATTGGAAGTGGAAGGGGTAAAGAACAGGAGTTATTTTAAAGCATATTTATTTATGTTCTTCATGGTTAAAGAACAGTGTGCCAACATTCTCCTGGCCCACATATTCAATTAAATACATAGTGAATCTTTTCTACTTACTGAATTATTTGGTGCTTCCAAGCATTTATTTTTGGCATTTCATTTCATCTTTGTTTTTACAGAAATTTTTGAAGTTTTATCATGATTTAACATTTTTATTTTGAAAATCAAGCACATTTAAAAGTTACTCTGCTGCAGCTGTAAAATTTGCCCCAAAAAGAGATACTTCAAAATTCACATATTTTGAAAATAAAAATACAGATATATAAAATCTATAGATACAGATTATTCATCTATTTATATATATATAAATCTGATATAATCATCTATAAATACAGATATAGCTATAAAGATATATAATTTTCTGAGACTTTAATTTCTGTAGCAGTCCTTGTTGTATGGTATTTTTCCATTAGTCATTTTCTAAGCATCTTCAACAGGTACAGCTCTGTTAGGTTAATGGGGGAAGGGTAGGATTCTAGGATGGAGAGTATTATGTCTCCTAGTCTTCCAGGAGTTTATAGTCTGTAGAGGAGCTAATATATAATAACTGTTGAGTGGATGTCTACATTGCTAATCAGAATTGGCTGTGGCCATGAGACAAGAAAAGACAAGGTGTACCTCTTGTATGTCTTCTCTCTGTCCCAGCAGGCTCTCAATTTCCCTTTTGTTCAAGTCAAAATAGCACATTACATGTCTCTGACTTGCTACTCTGTAACAAATTTTTAACTATACAGTACATTGCTGTTGACTATAGGTACAATGCTGAATAGCAGACTTGTAGAGCTTATTCATCTTGCTTGAGTAAAACTGTATGCCCACTGATCAGTAACTCCCATTTCATCCTCCCCCCAGCCCATGGCAACCACAATTCCACTCTTTGATTCTATGAATTTGACTATTTTAGATACCTTACATAGTAGAATCATGTGGTATTTGTCCTTCTGTGACTGCCTACTTCACTTAGCATAACATCCTCAGGTTTATCCATGTTGTTGCATATTGTAGAATTTCCTTCTTTTTGAAAGCTCGAATAGTATTCTAGTATTTCCTGTACACATATAGCAAGCCCATGTACTTTATCCATTCTTCTATCAATAGACATGTAAGCTGTTTTTATATCTTGGCTGTTGTGGATAGTGCTTCAGTGAACATAGGAGTGCTAATATCTCTTTGAGATTTGGATTTCAATTTTGGAGGGGTAAATACATAGTAAATGAGATGACTAGATTCTATGGTAGTTCTATTTTTTAATTTTTTGAGGAGCCTTCATACTGTTTTCCATAGCAGTTGCACTATTTTGCATTCCCACCAGCAGTGTGCTAGGATTCCAACACCCAAGCCAAAACTTGTTATATTTTATTTATTTTTCTTTTGATATAGTTATCCTGATAGCTGTGAGGTGATAGCTCATTGTAGTTTTGATTTGCATTTCCTTATGATTATTAAAGTTGAACATTTTTTCATATACTTGTTGGCCTTTTGCATGTCTTTTTTGAGGAAATGTCTATTCAATTCCTTAGCCCATTTTTTAAACCAGGTTATTAGTCTTTTTATTACTATTGAGATTATAAATATTTTTGTTATTAACCCCTTATCAGACATGTGATTTGCAAATATTTTCTCCCATTCTACAGATTGTCTTTTCACTGTGTTGATTATTTCCATTGTTGTATAGAGCTTTTTAGTTTGATATAGTCCCACTTGTTTATTGTTGTTTTTATTGTCTGTGTTTTTGATATCATCATCTATGAGATCATTGCCAAGACCAATGTCATGAAGCTTTTTCTCTCCGTCTTCTTTTAGAAGTTTCAGTTTCAGGTCTTGTGACTTTTACATCTTTAAGTCTTTAATCCATGTTTAGTTCATGGTGTAAGATAAGGGTCCAGTTTCACTGTGTTACATGTGGATATCTAGTTTTCCCAACACCATTTGTTGAAGAGACTCTCCTTTCCCATTGTGTTTTCTTGGCATCCTTGTCAAAATTCAATTGACTGGATTTATTTCTCAGCTCTCTATTGGTTCTATTGGTCTGTATGTCTGTCTCTATGACAGTACCATATTGTTTTGATTACTGTAGCTTTATAATATATTTTGATATCAAGAATTGTAATGACTCCAGCTTTATACTTCTTTCTCAAGATTGATTTTGCTATTCATGGTGTTTTGTGGTTCCATATGAATTTTAGAATTATTTTCTATTCCTGTAAAACATGACATTTGGGAATTTTGATAGGGATTACACTGAATCTACAGATAACTTTGTGTAGTATGGACATTTTAACAATATTAAGTCTTCCAATCCATGAGCACAAATGCCTTTCCATTTGTTTGTGTCTTAATTTCTTTCAACAATGTTTTATAGATTTTAGTACACATGTCTTTGTCTTCCTTAGATAAGCTTGGTGTTTTATTCTTTTGTGTGTGTGTGTGCTTTACGTTGTAGCTTTACTTTTTTTAAATTTTTTTATTTCAGCATATTATGGGAGTACAAATATTACGGTTACATATTCTTTTTGATGCTATTGTAAAGGGAATCGTTTCCTTAATTCCTTTTTCAGTGTTCAATGGTAGTCCACAGAAACAACTGATTTTTGTGTTACTCTGTGAACTCTTTGAAGACAAGACCTTGCCTCCTTGTATTTTACATATTAATACATGCATAATAATTAGCACTTACTTGATCATTCATGTATGCTTATTTTGTTTCATTGGCAATAATTTTTGTGTTCTTTTATTCTCTACTCTACTGTAGGGCT
Source organism: Cheirogaleus medius (assembly GCA_008086735.1). Lineage (NCBI taxonomy): Eukaryota > Metazoa > Chordata > Mammalia > Primates > Cheirogaleidae > Cheirogaleus > Cheirogaleus medius. The sequence goes on from VBSM01000272.1 coordinate 41,394,712, forward strand.
CTACTACTTCAACAGCCTCTCCTCCAGTTTCTACCCCAGTCACAGGACACAAGAGAATGGTCATCCCAAACCAACCTCCTCTAACAGCAACCAAAAAGTCTACATTGAAACCGCAGCCTGCACCCCAGGCTGGACCCATACCCGTGACTCCAATTGGAACGCTCAAACCCCAGCCTCAGCCAGTCCCAGCCTCCTACACCACAGCATCCACCTCTTCAAGACCTACCTTCAACGTGCAAGTGAAGTCAGCCCAGCCTAGCCCTCATTACATTGCACCCCCTTCATCAGGACAAATGTACGGCCCGGGGCCCCAGGGCTATAACACTCAACCAGTTCCCGTCTCTGGGCAGTATCCCTCTCTTTCAACCCGGGGAGGCACAGATTATGCATATATTCCACCACCAGGACTTCAGCCTGACCCTGCGTATGGGTATGCTCCCAACCAAGGACGCCATTATGAAGCCTATTATTCAGCAGGGCCTGGCTATGGGGGCAGAAATGACTCTGATCCTACCTATGGTCAACAAGGTCGCCCGAATACTTGGAAGCAGGAACCAGGGTATGCTCCTCCTGGAGTAGGGAACCAGAACCCTGCTGCAATGTATCCCGCCACTGGTCCCAAGAAGACCTATATCACGGATCCTGTTCCAGCCCCCTGTTCCCCACCACGGCAGCCAAAGGTAAGAAACCCATTAACATAGTGAGGGGAATAAAGAGGGTGCCTATCTTAGTCTGCCTTCCCAGAAAGCGAAGCCTAAGGCAAAAGTGTATATGCTACTTTTTTCACTAGCAAATACAATCCCAGGGAAACAGGAGTGAAGCATGAAAGGAGAAAGATTCTGTTTGCAAATATGTTGCCAGTATGACTACTGTTTAGTACCAAGTGCTCAGTTTTAAAGGATTGCTCAGTCTTGAAGGATCATCTTCCAAAAGGCCATATGAACCATAGAATTTGAGGAGAATCGGTTCTGAGGGAGAAAGGGAAAATAATTGACCTTCCAACTCTTGCCTCCTATTGGTCAGAGCTTCTGTCTTTGGCTTAGAAACTTCCTCCACACTTTGCATTTGCTTGGACACTAAATAGGTCTGTAGCATCTCCTACCTCAGCAGGGACAGGAATCTGTAGATAAGAGGGGTGCAGGGCAAACTTGAGGTGCACTACTGTCAGGCTGTGCCCGTGTGAAGGTGGTCAGGACTTAAGCAACACTAGTAGCACAGTGGTTGCTGGGGCAGAACATGTGGCCAAGGACCCAGGAGACAGGTGAGGCTAAGCAGGGCTTAGGTAATACAGACACCTGGCTAGCTTCCTTTGGGACGGGACTACAGCATAATGGGACTTGTTTGTTTACATTACCTATCTTCCAGGTTTAACTAAAAATTCTTTACAAGTGACAGGTTTTTTTTTTGTTTGTTTGTTTTTTTGGTTGTTTGACTTAATTGTCAGTATGTGTGCCTTTTAAGTGAACATACTCAGTTACTTCCTATGAATAGGTAAGATATAATACAACACATATCTACTCACTACTAGTCCTGAGACCAACACAATGTTCTTTCCTCCCACCATCATGAGAGGAATCAATGAGAATTGCTTGGAAGGGATGAGATGGCGAAACTGAGCCAGTTTCCAGCCATTTTTGTTGGGACAGAGCCTTCCTTTCCTTTTTATTAGAGCTATGAGAAATCAGAAAATTGAGAGCCTTTGATTAGCTAGAAGATGAATGGTAAATTAGGAAGATGGATTAGGTAAAAGGTTAGACTATATTTTTTTAATCCTTTCTGTATTTTTTGACAGGATTGTCAATTTTCAGAAAGATCTATTCATATTCACCACTGTAAAAAGAAAAAAATTTCTGATAAGATATTTACTAAACCATTATTCTCACATGAGAGTATCTGCTCTATTAATGGTTATTCCAAGTGGATGACAGATTCCTTAGAGGAACAAAGCCCTTTCCAACAGGTGGGACCTGCGAGGAGCTGAAGGAATCCATTAGCCTTATGTATGACCATTACATGTATGTGGGCCAGCCATGGCCATTTTCCAATACAAAGATTCCAAGTTAAAATTTTAAATGCTTTTAAACATTACTTTTTGTTTCTAAAGTCTCTTTGTGGAAAGAAATGTTATTAAGGTTTTTTGTTTGTTACTTAAATAAGGTTTGTCCCAAATAGTCAGACTGGACTACTTGTTCCCTTTGTGAACATCACAGTATGTTTGCATCATTCTCTGGCCCCCAAAGCAACCAGTTCAGAGAAACTGAGATTATTCAACCATACCACATTTTTTTTTTACAACTACAACAAATTCCCTGTGGAAGATTACAATAAAAAATAAGTGTTTAGACTGGAACAATTGCTATTAGCATTTAAGCTCAAATATGTATATAATTTTGCTCTGTCCAAAGCAGCCCGACCGAAGGAGTGGCTGAGTGATGTTCCAAAGGAAAGGAGATGGTCTCGGAGTTGTTAGCGGAGATTGTCACCCCACTTGGGGTACCAGACATGAGAGAAAACAAAAGTGTATCTAATTGGAAGGAATATTCTGGTGAGAGGTACTGAGCCAAGTCTTCAAGTGTTCTGTTTTCCCATTATGTCACTTGGCACTCTGGACAGTCCCTCTTCAGCGTTTGGAACCGATCCATTGGTGGAGGAAAAAGAATCAGCACCCACTGTCAGACCTAGATCTAAGATGTTGGGTCCAGCCACATCGCTAGCCTTTGGTCTGTCCCCACCAACCTACTCAGGGAGGGCAGAATGAATTTTTATTAACCACTCACCAGAAAACATGAAACTTTATCTTTTTTCTTGTTTGAATAAGGTAGTTATTCAAGATGATTTATTACATTATTACATATTTTGGATATCAGTAGATTTCATGTCATCTTTTTTAAAAAATTTGATATATTTGTTTTTCAACAATGTCATGTGTTTTCACATCTTATTTGATTGTGCATTTTAAAAATGAAAATCAAATCATGTACTTTTTGCTGTGATTATTAGGAAGAGTGGTTAGAGGTTGATAGTTAGCCATCTGTGCTTTGGGAAAGGAGAAAGAGGCTAATGACGCTACAGATAAATTCTGTGTGTGTTGTGGGGGCACTGGCTGATGAAGGGTGGGCTCCTTCACGGTTGGCCTTTGAGCAGAACACTGTGCTATACAGCTGCACCTGTGCACAGAGGATCTTTTTGTCCATATATCGACTATTTGGCTTAGTATTATGACTACCGGCTTGAGAAATGAGCTCCAAATTCTTATCCTAGGTTTTCTCTTGACATTCCTCCTTCTGTATGAGGAAAACCTCTAGACCTCTTTATGTCACTTTTCCAACCTTGGTAAAGTGGAATGTCATCTTCACTAATTAATGATTGCAAAGGGCTTGGAAATTTCCAAGAGCTGAATAATTGCCAAATGAGGATTATTCAGCTTTTCCACTGGCTTTCGTTTATTTCTAGTTTTTTAGTCACCGATGGAAAACTTACCTTCATGCCTTAAAACAATTATACTTTATTACATTGAGCATTTTATAAGAGTGTGTGGCATTTAAGCCATTAAGAAAAAGGTCTAAAGTGATGAAAGAAATAAATCCCTCTTGTATTTGAGATGAGATTTTTAAATTTTCCTATATCATAGAACAGCATAAAAGAAGAGAGAAGAAAGAGGAAAAAGGAAAGAAAGAAAAGAAAAGGAAGAAATGAAGAAAGTAAAAAAGAAAAAATTAGAACCTGCAAGGTTTAAGGGGTTTATGATTATCGTTGTGTTCCTATAACGTGCTGAGCAGTGAATTTGCATGCTGCAGTGGGTCATAATCTGTCTCCTGTATCCTCTTAGCTGAGTTTCTTGAAAAATATTGTTATACTAAGTCTGCATAAGGAAGAACTGTTCTCACTGGTAATCCTCGTACAGATGCAGTGGAATCTTTTCTCTTTGCTGATTAATAAAAGCTAATATTAGCTGCAGGTGGCTGTGTAGTTCACAGAACTCTTGTCCTGCGCATTATCTTTTCATCCTTGTGAGATGGGTTGTGTATTTTCTCTAATATTCAGATAAGGTGCCTCAGCTTGACAGCACCAGAATGAGGACCTAGAGGCAGAACATGACTCCCAGGTGTAAAAACTAGTGGCAAGGCAACTTTAGCACCTACTTCTTGTCATAAAACCTAGTCCGTGTCATCCTCTATTCTATTAAAGGGACAGATATTTGCCACCTAGTGTGTGAAAGCACTGGTGTTCTCCATCCCAGAAAAGTTGGAGAGTCCTGTCCCACCTAGTTTGGAGGTTAGATTAAAGTCTGAAACCATCTAATATTAAATTTTTTTTGCAGAATCCTTCAGGAAAATAAGAATTTGAAGATCAGCTAACCATCTCTCAGTAAATCTAACACAAAAGTTTTTCTTCTCCAGAATTAGAAAAGATCACTGGTCTTCATTTGAGTTTTGAGTTTGGGGGATATGGTTATGGTTCAGAGAACACAGTAGAGGTAATGAACTGCTGGGGTCAGTGTCGAAGGGACTCCCAGACCTGTAAATTCTGTTAAGATTAAGAAAATATTTGAGAATTTTGATAGAGTAGCATTATGAACATTCTAGCAATATAAGAATGTTTAAGTGTCTTTTAATTTTAGAAGGGAGAAGGACATATATAGTAGATGCACTGCAAAGAATCACTAGCATTTTGGAGAGAATTATTAATATCTTCATGGAAATCCATGTGCTAAATGTCTCTCATGTCTAGGATCAGGGAAACAAAAAAGAAGAGATGGTTAGGGTGGGCAGAGGGTTGGATGCAGATGCATGCCTCAGGTCAATTGCTAATACCTGAATATGTGTGAAGATGAGAATGGAAAAGATTGTGGAGGAGGCCAGTGACAGTAATTCCTCTTTGTACAAGACTTTTCAGTTTTCAAAGCACTTTGTGAATCTCACAAAATGTACTAGCATTAAGCTCCAGGTAGAGGTTTCTATCTCTCTTTTACAGAGGAGGGTTCAAAAGCTCAGTGATGAGAGTCACTCCTTTAAGGTCATGGGAGAGCCACAACTCCAATTCAGGTCTTCTGAGCATTATCTCCGTGCTTTACCTGTGGCACACCACTGAATCTTGGCATGCTTTGTTGTTTGGGGAGGAGGAGCTCTGCAGCAGCACTAGTGTATGTGGCTCTGCTGTGACCCCTGGTACAGGTGGCATGTATGTAAGTGGGCTTAGGCAGCTGTCCCGCAGTGTGGATGAGATCAACTGTTGGAGGGGAAGCTCCCGTTACATCCCTGCCTGGCACCCAGGCTTGGTGCCTTGCAGCTACACTTCCTCTTCCCCATCACCCATGCACAATTTGTCTTGAGGTATTTCTGCTGTCACAAAGTCTCAAATCTATTTCCTTATCTAAATCCTACTTACTACAGAATTCGTATTTCCTCATTTCTCACCTGAACCATTGAAATGGCCTCTTAGTTGGTGTCTCTTCCTTTAGCTCTAGGCTTGTCATTAATTGCCTTTTTCAAAAAACTTAAGTTCCTAGCCTGTTATGCAGTATATTGAAACCTCAGACTGGCGTTCCAGTTTTATCTCCCCCTTTGAGCATTCTGTCTTCCAGCCTCTAAATTATATGTTTAGCTAATTCTCATCTCTGTGGTTTTGTTCACCAAGCTCCTCCTTCCTGGAATGCCTCCCCAGTCCTCCTCCAAATAAATAAAATATTTACACATTCAAAATAATTAAAAATATTTATCAAAGGTGGCCCATTAAGATTCAATTAAAGTGCTCTCTTCCTCAAATTTAGTTATATATTATTTCATTCTCTTTTTGAATATTTTTACACTCTTACTATACTAGAATCATTTGTGTACCTGTGTCCCACCAATCTGTGCCCTAGCATATATTATACTGTAACTTTTAGGGGATTGAGATGGTGTCTGAACAACCCTGTGTCCCCTAGAGTAGGTAACATGGTACTTAATACAGTCCTGTTTAATGAATATGGTTGAAGGAACTTTCTTTGTCCACCTAAAATTAAAAAGTAAGTCTTATTTTAGACCTTAGCAGGTTGTTCAGCAAAACACCCAAACCGAAACCTATTCTACCAAATCAACTTAGTTGCCTCAGTAACATAAGCATTATCACATCAGTAACTCACTATTCAAAGTAGCTGGATAATTTTTCAGGTTCACTATTGTTCTAATATTCTAAATGTTTTAGTATTTAGAGCAGGTGTTTTTAATTTTGGTGAAGTTCAATTTATCAATTTCATCTTCAATAGTTTATACTTTTTGTTTTAGATATTCCTGCCCACTGTGGTCGCAAAGCTTTTATTTTATGCTTGCTCGCTTGCTTTCTTTTTGTTTCGTTTCATTTCGTTTCGTTTCTTTTCTTTTTTCTTTTTTTTTCCCCTTTTTTATTTTAAAGACAGGGTTTGTTACCCAGGCTAGAGTGTAGTGGCATCACTGTAGCTCACTGCAGCCTCTCAAACCCCTCCTGCCTAAGCCTCCCAAGTAGCTTGGCCTATAGGCTTGAAGCCACCATGCCGGGCCCCATTTTATGCCTTTTTAAAAGATGTTTTACATTGTAAATTTAGGTTTATGATTCACTTCAAGTTCATTTTTGTGTATGGTGTGAGATGTGTCAAAATTTATTTTATTTTCCCCATTGTAATATTTCAGTTTTTCCTATACAGTTTGTTGAAGATGTTTTCTCCCATTGAACTACCTGGATGCCTTTGACAAAAAGCAACTGATCATAAATATTTGGGTCTATCTGGACTCTATTCTCTTCCATTAATTTATAAATCTCTAGTTAGGTCAATGCCACACTATCTCCATCACTGACTTTTATAGTAGGTTTTGAAATCAGGCAGTGTGAGTTTTCCATCTTTGTTCTCTTTCAAAAGTGTTTTGACTATTCTAAGGCCTTTTCATTTCCATATACATTTTAGCAAGAAAATTTAGCTTATTGATTTCCACAAAATAGCCAGCTGTGATTTTGATTGAGATTGTGTTGAATCTATAGATCATTTTGAAAAGAGCTGATACCTTAACAATATTGAGTTTTCCAATATGTGGACATGGTGTTTCTCTTTATTTATGTCTTCACTAATTTCTCTCAACCATGTATCATAGTTTTGAACATACCTTGTTATATTTATCCATAAACACTTCCTATTTTTGTATGCTATTGTAAATGTTATTTTTAAATTTCAATTTGGAATCATTTGTTATTATTATATAGAAATACAATAGATTTTTGCATAATGGCCTTGTATCCTGTGACCTTGTTAAATTTAAGTGTTCTATTAACTTCTTTAATAAGACTCCTTAGGCTTTTCTACCTGATCATTTCATCTGCAAACAAATTATTGATTTAGTTGTTTATTTCCTTTAAGGATAAGAGTCTATCCATTAACTTCCTGTATTTAAAAGATTTGCTTCCTCATTGAAGAAGAAACAATATGCTACAAATTTGAAGGATATAAAATGGAAACTCCACTCTCCTAGACTAGCCTCTTAAAACTGTCAAACATAGAAGCAAACTTCGGAATCTTTAGGTCCTAACCCCTTAAATTTACAGATCAGAAAACTGAGGTCTGAAGAGTTACAATCACTTGAAGAGTTATACAATCAGTAAGTGGCACATTGGAGTGGAAAACAAACTCTTTATTTACCGCAATTCTTCTCTACCTTGGTTAAGAATAGTTTAAGACAGGTGATGTCAGAAGTAAATAAGCTTGAAAAGGTGTAATAATAACTATTGCCAAAATGCTCTTATCTCCTATCTTTAGGACTCTGTCACCAGTTTTGTAAGACTGCTAAACAACGGTGGATGGCTCCTATTCTAGTGCTCCTCGTTCTGTCTCATAGCTTCTCCAGATTTCGTAGGCTCTATGTTATTTTGATTCAGTCCATAATCTCTCCCTCCTGATTTAAAAGCTATCAGGATGGATGTATTATACTAATATACTAAGAAATGTCTGTGAATATTATTTATTCATTTTATTTATCTAATCTTTTTCATAGATTTAGTTGTTTAAAAATACCCCAGGTCTCTAATGTTTTTGTAAAGTTAAGTAAATCATTTTAACAGATGATTCAGGTAATATGCAACGCTTTGTGTTTAGAGTGAGAGAATTTCAGTTTATTGGTGTTTTGTCTTTGTTTTGTTTTATTTAATTTCTATAACAAAACAACTACTTGACTTCTTGATTCCTCTGGGAATCTCATTTCCATTTGGGCCAGCTGTACACACTCATAAGGTCCTGTTTCAGAGGAGAGACTATAGTTGTTCTCTTCCCCAGCAAACAAAGAAAGTTGACCACCACTGATGTATAATTAGTGCTAAATATTAAAACTTTGGAATATTTTACAAAGAGTATTAGGAAGTACCTTATAGTGAAAGTAAAATATTTTTAAGTAGTACAGTATCCAAAATGCCATCATCTAAGAAACAATGCTTTATTTGTTGTTTTAGTTCTTTTATTTTCTGGAATATAGAAAACTCAACTTTCAGAAATACTCTTAGCAAATAATATAGTGATTGCTTTATTTCATCCTTGGAATTCAGGGAATGTTCTTCAAAAAGTACAACTTGATTACTTTCACAAGGTTGCTAACTTAAAATTACATTTTTAAAATACGTGATAGTAACATTTAACATTTTTACAATCTCTTATAAAATTTATGAAACGCTTTATTACGGGGAAAACTCTGTAAGATGTTTGGAGACAACTTGTCTAGTACCCTACCTATACCAAATGCTCGAGAGAAGATGAGAATTTCAGTGTTCTGACTGCCAGCCCCGTGTTCTTTTCACTCCATGACACTTGCCTCCTTTCAAAGCTGTCTGTGCTTATATGTGTTAGCTCATTATACAGTTATCCAAACACAAAATATTCCTTGGGCCCAACAGTTTAGAGAATAAACTTTATTTGGAGGACATAACATATATTTAACATTATTTAAAAACCAAGATTCAATACACATTGTTATCAAGAGTTAAACTGTTGAAATTATGTATACCCTGAGTCTAAATTCTAGACAATAGGCCCCCTTTTATTCAGTCTTTATAAGTATTTGGTATACTTATATTTCCTCAAATATGGACTTCTTTGTTTTCATTCACATCTAGAGATTATTGAGAAAAAGGAAAGATAAGGTATAGGTGTGCTAATTGTACTCTTTATGGATCCATCCGTTAGCTGTCACTTATTTTTCATGGTTCATAATGCAATCTTTAACATAAATCTGAATAAAGTCACTATAGATGGTATTCATAGTTTTTACCAGAGGAAACCCCATTTTTTTAGATACATATTTTTTATTTTATTTATTTATTTTTTTATTTCAGCATATTATGGAGGTACAAACGTTAAGGTTACATACATTGCCCTTGCCTCCCCTCCCCCCTCGAGTCAGAGCTTCAAGTGTGTCCATCCCCCAGACGGTGTGCATCGCACTCACTATGTATGTAAATACCCATCCCCTTCTCCCCCTATTTTTAATCTTGTACCCATCCCATCGAAAGGACACAGAATGTTAAAGTAGATTACCTAGGAGACAACTGATGCTGGCATCTCTGCAGGGGCAGAAAAATGAGAACTGGAGAGTAGTTGAGGAAGGAAGCCTGGGAAATATGGACCAGGACCCAGCACACTACAGGCCATGGGCCAAATGTAACTTGCTACCTGGTTTTGTAAATTATGTTTGGTTGAAATATAGCTAAACTCACTTGCTTGTTATCTATGGCTGCTTTCACACTACAGCAGTAGAGCTGAGAAGGTGCAACAGAGAATGTGTGGCCTACAAAGTTCAAAACATTTTCTGTATGGCCCTTTACAGAAAAAGGGTGTTGGCCCCTTATCTAAAATATGTGAAGGACTTGAATCCTGAGCTGGAGATTGTTGCAATATTCAGTGGAAATTTTCAGGGAAGAAAGAGCTAAATATCAAAATCAAAATTTAACCTACTATTTGCAGAATGGGTTCTGTATCCCTACTGTTTCTCCCAGCCTGCCAGACTCCTATTTAACCTTCAAGAGCCACCTCTAATATTAACTCCCTGGAGAGGCTTGAGCAGTCACACAATCCCATCATGCTATTAGCTTGCCTTTCCTCTGAATTTTCTCATTGCGTTTTTTCATTCCTTTGCTATAACATGCAAATCATTGGATATTTTTAAGTATATAATAACTTTATTGAGAAAATTTGCATATAATAGAATTCATCTGTTTTAAATGTACAATTAAAATATTTTTAGTATATTCACAGGATTTTTTAATATATATTTGTACTATAGTATGTGCACAACCATCATGACAATCAATTTCCTTTTCCCGGAACAAACCTCCATACCCATTAGCAGTCACTTTTCATTTTCCTCAAACCCTTCAATCCTGGATAACCACTAATCTAATTTCTGTATCTCCCTATTACTAATTCTGGACATCTGTGACCATATTCTTAGCATATGTTCAAGTTCCATCCATGTTGTAGCATCAGTACTTCATTCCTTTTTATTACTGGATAATATCCCATTATATCCAGCTATATCACATTATATTCATCCTTTCGCCAGCTGATGGACAGTTGAAGTTTTCCTACATTTTCACTATTATAAATAATGCTTTTATCAACATTTGAATACAGGTTGTTGTGTGATATATGTTTTTAATTCTCTTGGGTATATACCTAGCAATAAAATTGCTAAGTCATACAGTAATTTGGAGGAGCTGCTGGACTGCTTTCCAAAGGGGCTATTTCTCTATATCCTCCCATCCCATTTGATTTTAATCATGTTGTGTATCTATGCCCCAAGTAGAAATAGACATTTGAGGAACACCTATTTCAGTTTTGTTTCTTGTATGCCTGACATAATACCTTGCATGTCTCTGGCACTCTTGAATAAATGAATGAATCAATTCATCAATCAATAACTAAAATGACGTTTATTGAATTGACCTTGATCCACATACAGTTCCTATGACCAACAATAGTTTATGTGGGTTTTTAATAGGTGTGTTTTTAGAGATGTTCTGTTTTTTATTCCAGCTATGTTCTTGATCCTCTTTACCTGTCAGATCCTAGTTTGTATTACCAGTAGATTAATCTTCATTTCAATGCAATCTGTTTTAATCACTGAGGCTCATTTTTCAGCCTACATCATCATAGTTTTCTTTTCCTTTGCTGTGGTCAGTTTGAGATGCTTTTGTCTCTATCCAGCAGAGAATGATGCTATGTGCAAGCTTCTGAAGCTGGTTTCATCATCAAGGGTAATTGATGGAAATGCCACCTGATGGAAATGCCACCTCCTGATCTCACCCCCACCCATGCCTGCTCCTCCCACACCCCCTTGTCCTTCCAATAGTGGTGATTCTGCTCTTTTAGGAGCTAGGCCTACAACCTGAAGTCATCCTTGACTCTTCCCTTTCCCTCATACAGTAAATGTTTTCATCTATACTGCTAAGAGTATCTAAACTCTGATTACTTCTCACCACCTCCACTGCCCTTGCTCTGGCCAAGCCCCTTCCTGTCTCTGCTGGATTATCACCCTTCTGTCTTGCTGCTTTGGTGCTTCTCCCATGTCCTTGTTCTCAACACAGAGTGATCCTATAAAAGCTATAGTATTTCACTTTCCTGCTCAAAAACCCTCCAATGGCTTTGGGTCTCAGATTAAGAAAGGCCAGGTCTATGTTTACAGAGCCTATTTGTCATGCATAACCCTGTGACCTCCTCCACCCCTGCGCTCTTCACTCTCCCCAAGCCACACCACATTCAGGCACACTCCTGTTTCAGGGCCTTGGCTTTGCTGTACTCTCTGCCTGGAATGGTTTTCCCCAGACATCCACATGGCTCGTTCTCTCATCTCCTACAGGACTGCACTCCAATATTACTTAGAGATGTCTTCCCTGTTCACTCCATCTAAAATACTTCTCCATCCCAAAGTTCCCTATCCACTTTTGCTGCCTCATTTTCCCCTGTAATATTTACCACCATCTAACATATTATTTACATTAATCATTTGTTCTTTGTTCTTCTCCCCAAAAATGTAAGTATCACAAGAGCAGGATTTTTTTGCCTGGTTTGTTAATGGCTATATAATAAACACTAGTTGGCAAGTAGTAAGTCCTCAGCAAAAAATGTGTTCATAAATGAATGAACAAGTGCTGATGGCACTTGAGCAGCTAAAGTCAGGAATGGCTAGGCGCAGTGGCACGTGCCTGTAGCTCCAGCTACTCAGGAGGCTGAGGCAGGAAGATTGCTTGAGCCTGGAGGTTCGAGGCCATATAGGGTTGTGATTTTGCCTGTGAGTAGTCTCTGCACTTCAGCCTGGGCAACATAGTGAGACTTAAAGTCAGGGGTGATGTGGGCCTGGCTGAGAGATGAAGGTTTTACCTGTTTCCATCCTGTGATGGGGTCAATAGGTTAACAGGAGCATCCCTGGAAGCAGCCAAGAATCCTGCTGGGCTTCTCATCTAATCACCACCTTCATGGCAGTATAGCCACTAAAAGGCAGATAATGGCATCTGTTCTTCCTGTTCACACCAAGTGTCACTTACCTTGACCTGTATTCTTCTCTTCAGTTTGATTTTTTTTCAATCTCTTCTCTCTAGCCTTTCCAAGTTTTCCCTTTGCCTCAAAATAACTTCTGCCATACTTTGCATTCTCTTTATGTAAATATCCCAAAATATATATCAATAGGGAGCTTTTGTACTAGCACTAATATTGGGACATCTCAAGGGCTTTCTGCATAGCTCATGAGCTCTTTACAGACTAATTCTGTCTAGTCAGGACATATGGAGTTTAACTGCTATATTTACACCATTAGCACAGTCAAGCATGTATGAGTTTTTTAGTAATTTGTAATAAAAATATTGAATAGATATATGGTTTTAGTTATATTAATACTTACCAATGTTACTACATTGCTGCGTAGGACTTTTATGTTTAGTATTAATTTCAATAAATGCCTAACACGTATCAGCTAGATGCCACTTTTCTGGATGTCAACAGAAATACAATGATGAAAAAAAAACTTAGCTCATCTTCAAGAAGTTTAAATCTATTAAAGGAAATTGGTTATGTATTATGGGTGATGTTAGTTAGCACTCAGATTCATTTTCGGTAGCATGAAGTATTATTTTTGTAAAGAGATGGCATCCCAGTTTTTAAGGGAATAGAGCATTTCCCCCACAATCAGATATGTATGGACAAATAAATAAAACAAAAATTGCAAAAGTGCAAAAAGAAAGGCCTTCTCAAATGTAAATGCTAGAAAGCACCCAAGATAAGTTATTATTTCTCTAAGTGATGACTTCATTTGCATTGGCTCATTTAGTCCTCTCAGAAAGTCTATAAAGATACTATTAATATCTTGATTTTTTACTGAGTGGGAAAATGAGAAAGAGAAGGATAAAGTTTCTTACCCAAGACCATATGCCCAAGCTCTTACCTATTATGCTACACTGCCTCTTTGTAAAACTATATGAAAAAAAATTCTCACTGATGTTCAACAACCCAGCTATAAACCTTAAATCAAGTTCTCTTGATCTTGAGCAGGTTATATGTTAAGCTACTGAGGATCCTCTTCCTTGACATGAGCCCACTGGGGAGTTGTCTTCCGGAAAAGCTTCCTAGTTGTTTTTCTAATGAAAGACTTCAGATCATCTCTTCATTTTTCATCTGCCCACCTACCCTGGCCAGGCACTCGTGAATCAACTGGCAGGGTGAGGGGTGTGATTTGTGAGCTATCGAATAGAATTAAGCAGAATGTCATAGAGGAGAATGTAGTCAATAACTTGAACCTCAGAGAAGAAAGTACTGCTGAGCTCTGAGAGATGCAAGGCAAGCTGAAGACCTCGTCAGCCCCAGTGTACTGTGTGAGCAGAATATATCCCAGGGAGAAGAAAAGACATGTTGCAAAACCAACAATGACTGGTATTTCAAAAGCACTATCATTTCACCTAAATGTGAACTGCTTGCCAAATGCCAGGAGTAACATAGTTTTGTACTTTTGCATGAAAAAAAAAAAGATTTTTGAGAAAGGATCTCTGTTGCCTGGTCTAGAGTGCATTGGCATTATCATAGCTCACTGCAGACTCAAAAACTCCTGAGCTCAAGCAATTCTCCTGCTTCAGCCTCCCCAGTAGCTGGGACTACAGGTATGTACCAATACATCCTGCTAATTTTTCTTTCTTTTTTTTTTTCTTTTTTTGTAGAAATGGGGTCTCACTATGTAGCCCAGGCTGACCTCTAGTGATCCTCCCACCTTGGCCTCCCACAATGCTGGGATTACAGGCATGAGCCACCCTGCCTGGCCTGCAAAAAAATATTTATATCATTGAAGAGGAAAGGGTAAAGGAAAAAGAAAATGTTAAAATAAGCTATAAAATCCAACCCATTTATATCTGAAGTTTAGAGTCAGTCTAACAAAATGAATGTTCCATTTACTAATCACATTTGCCATTGATTCAAAACAAACCTGGCTTGAGAGAGGATTAAATAAATATCCAAAAACTGTCATTCCTGAAGCCTTCGGGTAGAACATTGAGTTGCATTCCTACAGGAGAAATGCCAAGTGAGTGAGCCTAGGCCAACTTTGTTTAGAAAGCCTTATTTGGAAGAACCATGGAAGTATGAACCTGATCACGTGGAAAGCTCAGAGCTGTTCAGCCTTCTGTGGCAGTTCTATGAGTTCTCGTAGTTCAGATTATTAATAGAGTCAAGCACAAGTATGCTGCCTGCTTCCATCCTTCCTTCCTTTCTCTTCCTTCATTCCTTTCTTTCTCTTTCTCTCTCTTTCTTTCTTCCCCCCTTTCTTTTTTAATCACATGATTTCTATTAATATTTACAGAGGACTCTTTCCTTTAACATGATGTTAACATGAGAGTCATTTGTTTCCATGTCCCCTTATTCTTAGGGTTAGCACTTCCTATTGAAAAAACAGAAGTCTTATTTTCTATTTGAAATTACAAAATCATACAGAAATCCGAAAAATTAAAACATAACTTTCTCAATAATCTTCTGGAACATAATCATCCCAAAATATTTGCACAATGATAGAGAATTTACAGATTTTTTAGACTTTCAGAGATTAAATATATCTATTACCTCTACTTTTCAAAGATACCATCTTGCCCATTCAGAAGAAATCTAAAACCCAGAGAATGACTGTCCATAGCCTCACAGTATAGGTAGAACTTTATAATTCTTAAACCTCCAGTTTAGGGAGATTGAAAACAATTTTATGTCTTCATTGATGGATGCTTTATCATTGTCTTTAAAAAAAAGCAGTAAACATTTTAATGCAATACATTTTCATGCCCATTTGTCTCATTTGATCTTCAAAAAAACCTCATTGACATGATCAGAGTGTGAATAATTATCCCCTTTTACAGATGATGCATTTCAGAGAGGTCAAGTCACTCTCCCAATTTTACAAACCATAGAGATCACAGAATCTTTGTCCCTTGTCTATAAAATCAACAATATGAAATATGTGGATCTTGAAATCACCATTTCCAACTTTTCTGCTTACAGAATTCCCCCTTGCAGTTGCTTAACATTTTAGTTGAAAGATAGGCAATTCATTAAACAGAAAACTGAGTAAAAGGCTTAGGCTGATACTTAGGTATTCTTTAGTATTCCATCTGAGAAAAATCTGTATATAGTGACTCTGTCTACGTATAATAAGGTTGTACATATTTCAGAAGCCAAGTAAAGATTTTGATTAAATGATTCAATTCTGTTAACCATTTGGTAGATACTAAAGTATAAATGGCTGTTTCAGTGGAAAGCATTTGTAAAGAAGTATGTACAAAAAGTAAAGATTTCTGACAAAATGGCTTTAGCCTTAGTTATTATAGCTAATATACTCAATACTGAATAGTAGAATTAATTGGTGTGTGTATGTGTTGAGATATGGCCAGATTTTGTGGGACCTGAAGCTTTGAAGCTTATTAAGAACCTCTTTTAAAGATACAAAATTATGAACAGAAAGCTATTGTGTTAGTCTGGTAGGGCTACTATAACAAAGCACAGTCAGCCCTCCATATCTGAGGGTTCCACATTGTCCAGTTCAATCAACCACTGATGGAAAATATTTAGGAAAAAAAATAACACAATAATAGAAAATAATACAAATAAAAGTACAGTATAACAACTACTTATATAGCATTTACATTGTATTAGATATCATAAGTAATCTAGAGATGATTACTTATAAGACCTATGAGAAGATGTGCATAGGTTATATGCAAACACCACACTACTTTATATAAGGGACTTGCGCATCCGTGGTTTTTGGTATCTAAGGGAAGTCCTGGAACCAATCCCCTGAAAATACTGAGAGACAGCTCTACCACAGACGGCCACAGAGCGGGTGACTTAAACAACAGAAATTTTTTTTTCTCACAATTCTAGAGTCAAAAGTCTGATATCAAGGTACCGACAGGGCTGGTTTCTTCTAAGACCTCTCTCCTTGGCTTGTAGACAGCCGCCTCTTGCTGTGTCCTCGCTTGTTCTCTCCTCTGCTTGTCTGTGTCCTGGTCTCCTCTTCTTATAAGGACAGTACCAGTCATATTGGATTAAGGTCCACTGTAGTGATCTCATTTTAATTTAATTACCTCTTTAGAGGTCCTTTCTCCAAGTACAGTCATATTCTGAGTTACTTGGGGTTAGGACTTCAACATATTAATGTGGAGGGGGATATAACTCAACCCATAAGAATTATGTAAGAAAATGAATATTTAGTTCAAATGAGAAAAGCAAATTCAACACATTTTCAATTAATAAAAGCTGTGAAATACCACAAAAATCACAAAATGTAAAAGAAAATTATTATTAATTAAATGCCTGATTACTTTTTTCTTTTTACATATTATGGTAGCATGTTCACTGATTGCCTCTCCATACAACCTAATTTTGTAATATTTTCTACAGAGGGAATAGAAAGATAATTTTAGTCTTCCAGCATAGGTGACAGAAATTCATTACTATTATTATTCATTATGATTATTATTATTACTATTAAAAGTTTATAGAACTGCCTTCAATCTGCACAACTTTTTATTGGTAATGGCATGTAAAATTTGAGATGATTGTCAAATTTGAGGAAACTGCTATCAAGTGTCTTATTTGTGAGCTGTTAAAAAATTTGTCCTGTTAATGCAGGCTCATAAGCTGATAGATTCTACTTTGTGCTATTCGCATCAAAACAGAAAATCAAGTCAGCAGTGCATTTTTAGTTGCTTCTGGTACATTATTAAGCACATTTCTGTAAGAGAACATATCTCCTTTTACATCATTGAGAACCGAGTAGTCCTCCATGTGTATTCCTTTATACATCTGACTATTGGTAGGATTTTCATCATTATTAACTTTTGTGTCCATACGTTTTACCCCTGCTTCTTTCCTCTAGCAGCCCAATGTTCATGCTGGGCGTTGTAGGACATGTTCATGTCACATGACTTCTGGCCTTACACATCTGAGTCAGAGCTGGGAGAGTAGTGGGGTGGGGCCATTAGAAGTATTGCAGGAACTCATTGATACACAGTGACAACTGATGATGATTTCAGCACACACCACAGTGACCGCAGACCATGTAAATGTGTCCCACTACACTCAGCTAAATGGATTCCCTACTCAACTTTCCCTAATCAGATCCTCAAACCGCCATGAGTGTTCTAACACAGCCCCACAGGAACGTTTGACAGAGGGCAGCCAGAGTGGAAAGGCAGCAGTGAACACACTTCTTGGGACCCTTCTACGACCTTAGAAGGGGCCAGCACAAGTGAGATCCCTTGAAGCTTTCTTTCCTTCCTTGTCAATACATGTTGGTTTAGAAGTATTTTTTCTACTCTGAGTACTTGCTTAGAAATAGTTATTCTTTCCCTTCATTCCTCCCTCTATTTCTTCCTCAAACATTTATTTAGCAATATATACCATATTCCAAACCCCACATTGAAGGATAAAACACACATGATGATGTCTACAGCACAAGGTAGAAAGTGATGGGTAGGCTGGGCATGGTGGCTCATGCCTTTAATCCTAGCACTCTGGAGGCCGAGGTGGGATGATTGCTTGAGCCCAGGACTTTAAGTTTATGGTGAGCTATGACAAAGCCACTGCACTCCAACCCAGGTGACAGAGTGAGACACTATCTCAAAAGAAAAGGAAGGAAGGAAGGAAGGAAGGAAGGAAGGAAGGAAGGAAGGAAGGAAGGAAGGAAATAAATAATGGATGAGTAACCAAAGCAATTAAAGATAAAATATGGATATGCAGTGATTTATAGATCACATTCAGCTAAGTGTCCAGGGAAACCTTTATAAGGAAGTGGCGTTTGATCTGACCTAAAGGATGGCTATGATTGGGGTTGAGGAGATGAGGAGAGGAAAAGGCATTCCAGAGGGTGGGTGCTGTGTATGGTGGTACTTGCACCAGACACATTCTGTGTCTGTGGCATTTATAGGTTTTTTTGCTACTTGGCCAAGGCAATAGCTAAACAAATGAACTAAAGTAAACCTTGGTTTGGTGGCCACCTCAGTTTTTAAAATTTCTTTCAGAGGTTTATGCTTGCCTCTTTTAGGGCTCAGGGCTCAAAATATCCAATCCCATTTCTGTTCTTACACTCCAGAAGTAGTTTTCTGTGACAATATCTGAAGGAATTAAGTTTTATCCAGTTCAACAGAGATTAAGCTTAAGTCATCTCATTCACTAAGACCCCATGTTTCAATACTAACACCTATGGACAAATGCAATTTATTCCTCAGTGATATTTACTAGCTTTTTTGAAGTTCTACTTTTGACTTGCTCCTTTTCTTTCTTGCTGGCTCTCAGCTCTTCCCCAAATTTGTTTTCATTGTCTCCTCTCCCATCACCTACTTGCTCCCATGTGTTATTTGTTTATTCTGGTGACTCTTCTCTCTTCCATAGAAAACACTCTAGGCATGGCCTTCTTTCTGAACTTTCCTTGGCCAGAGGGAGAAGAGTCTAACAGAGTGTCTCACTTACATGCAATCTGAGGCAAGTGGTTGGCCAGCCTCACCCAGTGTGACCCAATGTCAGAACCAGTAGGGAGGTTTGAATGTTCGATCTTTGCATGATTCTTCCAAGTCGTATAGATCTGTTGTTTATTTTGATCTTTGTGAACAAGGTATGTTGTCTTCAACATACTGCATTTTGAGCCACTTGGGGACAGAGAACTGCATAATAAAATATACTAGATATGCTGGTAGTATGCACAGACATAGCCAATCTAAACTGAACCCAGACAGGTCACCTCCCACTTCACTGCTAAAACACAGTTCTCTACTCCAACCATGTAAATGCCGTTGTGTTCATTTTGTCATAGCTTCCATTACTGTTGTTACTATCATTTGAGGAGCAAAGGCAATGATGACCAGTCGCTGACATTACTGATATTGTAAGGAATAATGGTGGCAGATAGCCTCCCTGTGAGCAGTAAGAATATAACTCTACGATGAGAATGGCTATCTGGATACTGAGTTCTTTGGAGTAATATTATAATAAGAAAGACTACTCAAAGACCAGTTCTCTATTTACAGTGAATGGACACTCTCATCTTAAACACATTTAGATCACACATACTTTTGTTCCCCAGGGTGATTTTTTCCAGGTAACATATTCTAATGGCATGGGTATAATAAAATAAAGTCAGATAGGATGAGGAGGAGCAAGCCAACAAGAGAATCCATCACTCTTTTGACAAATGTAGGTAAATGCAGTCACAGTATTTACAAGTAAAATGGCAGAGATACAATTGAAAATTACATCTGTGTATCATTCATACAGTCATTCTTCAAACTATTTATCCCAGGGCCGTCTTTGAGTGATGCCTCTTCAATATGTTACATAATATTATATAGTGCTTTTTCTTTTTACTCTTTTGTTTTTGGTCATAGGAATTAATTTGAAGGCTTTAACTTCCCAATCTTATTTTTTTGCTTTTTTCCAGGTGTGGCTTACTCTGTCTGCCGTAGGACTATCAGATAAACTGCATGGTTTGACTAGACCAGAACTGCACTACCTACTTCAGTCAGTCAGTCTGTCTAGCAGTTCAGCACAAGATATATTTTTAAGGGTATCTGTACAAAAGGCTGAATGAAAATGTTCCATAAAAGTGTAGTTACATAAACCTTAATGAAAAGAAAGTACCAGGAAGCACTTAGTGTCTCAAGAATTCTGAAATCAAAGCTTTCTTCATTTTCATTTCTTGTCTCAGCTATTCAAGTGACCACCCTGATATTTTCTTAGCCAAGTTCTACTTTAGCATTGGAAGGGAGTTTATTTTTCTCATTTGTTCCACAGACATTTATTGAGCGCTTACTACGTGCCAGGCCCTGTCCTAGGTGTTGCAGATACAGAGATAGAGAAGACACAGTCCCTGACCTCAAAAGTTTTAGTCTGAGAATAAATAGATGAGGAGACTATGTCTTGGAGTCACTTGCTTGAGGTCCTACAGGTGTAGAGGATAGAACAGGGACTGGAAAGAGATCACCTAGCCCACCCTCCAGTTCTGGTTCTCCTCAACCACTCTAGTTCCCTAACCTGGCACATAGCAAAGAGTTACAGCTTGATTGAAATAATTCTTGTGCCAGGTTGCAAACTCATGGACTCCATGTTTAAACTTTGTATTTAAAATATGTATTTTGTGTTTAATATTAATTTCCTAAACATTTGGAAGGAGAAAGATGAGATTTCTGACATTTCTATCCTTTCAGCTGCCTCCAACTCCACATCTGGGTTGTTAGAAAGGCTCTACTTTATGATAGTACTTCCAAGAAACAGTTTAGAAAACTTGTGGTTGCATCTAGACAAACACTGAGAATCTGGATGTGTCTCATGGAGCATAAATCTCACAAGGCAGCTTGTTCTCAAGAGGTTACCAGTAGGTTTGGTTCTAGTCTCCCCACAAATATTATGAGAACAGGCTTTGTCAGATTATTTTGACATGCTCAGACAATGTTCTGAACCTTGTGAGAGCTGGACGTGTGGGCATGAGGGAAATACAGACAGCACTACTTGAATTTCTTAAGAGGCTCTGCTTTGCATGTGTGAGGGGTGGGAATTGACTCAGTAAATCAGCATCCCACATACATTTCTTGGTATATCAAAATCTGGAAGTTTTGATCTTTGGAATTTGATACAGTGAGACACCGCAGGGTGTCCTAGGGTGTGGGAGAATGATGTGTTCTTCAGTTGAGATAATTAACATTAATTCCCTACCTTTACATCTCCCAAATGGCACAATAAGCACTCAGTAAGTCTTTATTGAAGTGAGCTCTAATTCTCGATTTGGGTTCAATGTTGAAGGAACTTTAGTGACCAGCCTGATTAACTCATGAAGTGCTGTGGGATGCAGGGAAGAGGACTAGGCTGGGCCAAGAGTCCTGACTATGTGGAGAAGCTGCTTGCAAGTAATGAACTCTTTGGGGGAGGGACGGTTGTTTTTTTTGTTTCTTTGTTTATTTTGTTTTGTTTTGTTTTTTGGACACAATATGTCTATACAGCCACCTGCTCCACTCAGTGTCTGGTCTAGATCTTTGAAATGAATGTTGAATGGAACAGATTGAGAAATAGACCCCTAATGACATCCGGTGAAAGTCACCTTAAAGAATGAAAATCCAGCCCATGCAATATGGGTATCTCTTTTATACCAGAGATTATTTCTATGGTGTATACTTTCCGGTAGCAAGATTCTCATTGCTTTACCGTGTATCTCTTTTGGACAATTCCATTTTTTTTTTTTTTTACTTGAATAGGTCAGAATGACAGTAACTGTCAGCAGACAGAAAAAAAGCTATCATCTCAAGTCCAAGACAAGTTTGCATGTCTATACCATGGCAGAGATTATTGATAACACATTTTTTTCCTAATCACAACTTCCCACACAGAAATTACTGTTCTTTTGTATTATTCCCAAGAAAATAAAGTCTAATGCCATAAGTGTGTTCTTTTAGAAACAGTAGAACATGCTGTTAAAATAATGTGAGTGCACACTCATTCTCATCCCCATTTATTCTAAATGAGAATCTGAAATGAGTGTTCCAAATCGCACCAATCTCAAGGCGGGAGGGTATATTTGCAGAGGATTTTTCTCAGTAGATTAAATCTAAAGAAGTAATTAAGACTCCAGATTTCTGATGTGCAGGAAACAGTATTATGCATTTCCTTTGGATGAGAATAAGTGAAGAGGATAAAGGAAGATGCTCAAATTGCAGTCTGTGTGACCTGTTTTTGAATAAACATCATCATATTCCACAGTCAATTATCTCCAAAGTACAGTGTGTTCTCCAGCCAGAAAGAGAGAGTGAGAGACTGTCAGTTAGAAGTGGTTTGAAAAAAGGACACATGCATTGTAGTGTACATCATTCTATTGTCCTCTCAATAATTTTATATAATTCAGGAGGGAGTCATGGGAAGAATTATATAGTTTTTTTCATGTGCTTTCATAAATATCAAATTGCAGTTATCAATTTTCCAAGCACAGCAAGGAAAACAAAATGAGGTATGTTATGTTCAGCACAGTAATAGGGCTCCTAATACCAAAGGAAAAACAAGTCATTAGTTACAACTATTGAATGGAAGTGGTCTAATTGGAGCAGCAGGATAAGTATCCCATTTTATTATGGCTTCGTTATATGTTTTTCAAGACTCTTTGGCTTGCTATTAAAATTATTTTCTGCAGCAGCACTGTGAGGGCTCAGAATCCAAGAGTGGAACTATTATTTTCTTTTCTTTTCTTTTTTTTTCTTTTTAAGGTAAAGTTGTCAGCAAAGGAAGGTTTCAGATAGGTTAAATACAGACACAGTACTTCTGTTAATTCATGGGGGGACCAGGCAACTTCCCACAATAGCTGTGACATTCAGCCTGTTCTGATAGAAACCCCCTTCTTTCTGTGTGGCCTGGGATTTGAATCCGGATGCCTTTGATCCTCAGCCTCTTGCCTGGCTGGTTGCTGGATAGAGTGGCCCTGATCATTGATTCTCCAAAGAAGGCCTATTACCATCAGAAGCAAACTGCATCCTTGCTTTTACAGCAGTTAAGGTTGATAATTATTGGTGATACTGGCATCTGCACACTCTTACTTTCATATTCATAAGCTCGAAGTGGTATTTTCAAAAAAGCTACCATCCCCACTTTTTAAGGGAATAGAGAATTTCCCCCAATGTTAAACCCTAAGGCTTACTGCAGAACTAGTAGAGTAGCCTCCTCACTGAGCCAAGAAATCCTCACAAATTATTTATTTCCCATTTTAGACATTGGACAGTGACTCAGTGTGCCCTGGAAATATTATCACTGTGTTAATTTTCTTGTGTGGCTCAGCTTAATGTTAGAGAAATGGGTAGTTACAAGTCCAGACACTATAAAGATGGAGCTAAATATTATTCTAAAAATAGACTGTTTGGTCAACGTTTTCAACAACGTTTTGTCAACAACTTTTCTGCAGCCACACACAGCGCCAGACTAAGAAATGGAATAAATATCTTCATGCAGTGCTTGGTAAAGTTACCCTTTAGGAGATTAACCTTTTAATATTAAGAATTCAGAGTATGTTGGCTTTATTTCCGAGACTTGTTATGTGACATGGTGGCATCTTTAACTCAAGGGATCAACCACTGGGAGGAAATGTCATACTTGTGGGTAATAGATGACATAAAAGTGACTCGAGGATTGAGTGTCAGCTTAAAAAGTGCCAAAATGTCAAAAGCAGTTATAGTCCCTGACCACTAAAAATATTTTTTCTAACTTGGGTATAAGAAGAAGGGTTTGAGACTTAGGAATGGATGAGAGGGAAATTTTGGTCACAACTGTATATATTGCTTTTAGAATTGTAAATGTTAAAAGCCAGAAGTCAGATATCCATTAGTCTAGCCCAGACATTTTAGAGGAGGAAATCTAAGTTTCAGAGATTGAATGTGTTCCAAGGGCCACACAGTTAGGTTGTGGCAAATATTAGAGAACTTACTTCACTTACTTTAGTGTGTTTTTACTCTTCTGTTTATCCTGAGACCAGGGTAGTTTAGACTCCAAGATTGTCACTTCTTCACCTTTCTTATGCAACTGGAGTCAATAACTTAAGTAATGAACCTAAAGAAGCATCAGTTGGGAATACTGTCTCACCACTGGATGACTTAAGAGAGATAATATCACATTACTAAATACATATTATAAAAATTTGAGAAGGTACCTCTGTGAAGCATTCTGACATTCTTACCATAAATGAAACGTAAGTAGTTGTGGATTCCTCCAAAAGGAGGAATTTCGTTGAACACATTTTAGGATAGAGTATGAGCAACCTAGAAGAATAAAAATGATGCCACCTGTCCTATAGCCATGCAGCTTGGGATTCTGGCAGACCATGGGAAACCTAAACCATAACCTTAAAACACCTAATGTTTTCACAGTGAATGAATTCAGTACTTGTTTTCTAAGTGTCTTCTATATGCCCGGCCTTGTGTTTGGGGATATAAAAAGCAATCAGATTTTTTCCTGGAGTAACTTGCAGTCTATTGGGAAGAACCCAACAGTAACCCAAGTAACTATAACACCAGGTAGAAAATGGTACCAAGGTAGATACTTTCAACTGAAGAATGATGAGGTTTATAAATTTGGAAAGGAGAGCTTTATTTTTCATAAAGGGTTACAAGCTGCAGGTGGCCATTCTGGAAGTGTAGCCCCATCCAGAAGCCAGAAACAAGCACTTTTTACAGAGGGGTAAAGGGAACAGGAATTTACTCTGAGTGGAATGGCTGAATATATGTATTTAATAAGCTATGGGAGGAGTCATGCATATTTATGAAAGGAGAAACATACATGCACCATTGAACATACATGCCACTTCATGGATCCTATGTTCAAAAAATGGCAGAGTGAGCATGTTCTGGGGGTGGAGTTTTCCGCCCTCTGATGTGAAAAGGTGAAACACAGGACACATAAACCCTCTGTGTGCAGCCTCCATAGACTGGTCAGGACCACTCCATGGTCACTAGTCTCTTATCAGGAAGAAATGCTGGTCAGTTGAAACCACAACAAAGGGAGAAGCAGCATTAGGCAGTTGATTGAAATCAGCTCAGTGGTGGAGCAAGTCTTTCAAAAGGGCTGGGTTCAGTTTAGGCTGTAGAGAAGAAAACCTAATGGTAGTTAGGGAGGGAGCAGGTATAAGGAGTATGTTGACCTCTCATCCCATCATGGATGGGATTTTAATGTTTAAAGTTTCTCTAGAGTCTACTTGGCCAAGAGAGGTTCCGTTCAGTGAATTGGAGAACTTAGAACTTTATTTCTCAAAATAGATAAAATCCTTGATATTTAAAGGAAGAAAGAATTACTCCTGACTGGAAATTTTAGAGAAATTTTCATGAGCAAAGATCAGCAACATCATTCAATATCCCTGAAGTACTTAATTATACAGCAGTGTTAGAACTGGGAAATAAAATTTAGACCATATCTACTATTAAGTATCTCATCATCTTCATACTTTATAAAAAGATTTAAAAAATTAGCTTATCCTCTGTTCCAAAGCAATTTCTGGAGGAAAAAAAATGTTCAAGCTAGACTTTAATAAATAGAGAGGATTCAGATAAAAGAAGAATTAGAGCATCCTGGTTTACAGGAACAAAAGGAGCTAAGGCAGGAGCACTGGGAATGTACTTTACAAATTCCGGATTAAGGAGTATCCAGTTTAGCTAGAACAAAGGGTTCTAGTGAAAGAACTAAACAAACATTGGTAGAATGAAATGGTTCCATCTTATGGAAAACTCTTAAATATTAATGTAAGAATTTTAACACCCTAGTGGACCTCAGGAGAACATTGTACCTCTGATTATCAGATAGTAAGAAACTGATTTGGGAAGTGATGCCCACCTTAGATTAGAAGAATCTTTGAATTAATTCCAACTTTGGAGGCTTCTCAGTATATCAAAGAAGAGTATTCTCAACATAGCTGATGTGCACTCTAAAGACGGTTCTCTCTCTTCCTCTCCCTGCAATTATCTTATTATTTATTCTTAGGTTTCTTTTTAAGTTCTAAAATAGAATTGTATGATTGAGCCTTGCAAAAGAGTGTATTTTTATAATGTGGAAGGCAAAAAAGTTTTTTGTTATCAGAAAGGAAGAAGAGAAGAAAGAATCTCTGTGCTGAGAGGAAATGACCAACAATCACATAGATTTATTAACGCAACAAAAGGACAATCAGTTCTTCCAAACCTGATGTTTGTTGCAAGTATCCATTAAAAAGTAGCTGTGGCCTACTGTGCTGGGCCCTCTGTGCAGGGTCCAGAGAAGGAAGGGACAGAAAGAAAGGGATTAGTATAAACTTTGAAATCAGGAACAACTGGGCTAAAAACTTGGCCCTGCCTGCTATTAACTGTGTGACCTTAAGTGAGTTAGCAAATCTCTCTAAACTTCAGCTTTCTTGTTTGCAAAATTGTCTAGTGGCATCTAGCTATAGATTTGAGGTAAATGACAAAATATATGTAAACACATAACCCAGATCTGTAAAATAGTGTATACTCAGTAAATAGTTACTTCTATTATTATAATTGTTATTTTCAGTGATGTGATGCTTACTACCTTCCCAAGCAAGTCTTCCCACCTTTGAATAGCTGAAAACTCTTTGTCATTTCTAAACCCGTGTCCTACTTCTAAGTTCTAGAACGTTTTTCTTTCTAAAATGGAAGGAAGGAAACAAGGAAGGGATGGAAGGAGAGAGGAAGAGTACCTTTGTCTATATGGCTTTAGGCATATTAAAGAAAATGCTCACAAATGCCTTCTTCTCTTCATTTGGGTGGCCATCCTCAGTCCTTAAAAAATTATTTATTAATATGGTTTTGAGAACCACCTTAACCACCTATTTCCAGGGTACTGTTCTCATCCCTGTTAAGCAATGTAAGGCTCAAGGAGGTAGAGGTCTAATCTCCATGTGCACACACCGAGGGAAGGCCACATAAGTGCCCAGAGAGAAGGCCAGTGATGACAAGACAAGAAACAGGCCCAATGAGGAACTAGCACCTCCCCTGTGGACTTCTCAGCCTCCAGAACTGTGAGAAATAAATAGCTGTTTATGCCATCCAGTTTATGATATTTTTATAGCAGCATGAGCTAAGACACAGTTATTGGTAGTTACCTAATTACATGTCCAAAGAAAATGGCAGAGCTACCAATTTTTTGGTCATATTCTTCAAATGATGACAGGAAACCTGAGCAATTCTGGAATATGTAATGAACTTGCCAGAGGCACTGCTGAGGATCTTTTCCTGTATTTAAAATTCACGATCCTGAGAGGCCATTTTCAGAGAAAAATGCTTATCAGAGTTTCATTGATGAGGCTTCGCTTCTCAGGGTGGCCACATGATAACAATATTAGAGACTACAAATTTCTAGAACTAGGAGGAGGTCAGGTTAAGACTTGAAAGGGAGTAACTGCAGAGCTTTGCAGCAGTTAAGGCTGGTGAAGGCCAAAGGATTAAAAGGATTTGAAGAATTGTGATGGAGTCTTCAATTGTATGCACTTTAACATGGTCCATAAGACTTCTTTGGACTTCTTACTTGCTTTTGGTGGCTGGATTCTATTTTTTTTTTTTAGTACAATTCTATGGAGATATTTAGCCATGAGGTGAGACAGTTCTATCTGTACTACCCAGTTAAATCTGTGTTACATCCTAATGTTGGAATCTATTCTCCATAAATCCTACCAATGATTTTAGACTTTATGGTCCACTTAAAGGTGAACCCTGATGGCAGCCCTATTTCCTATTCCTGTCCATTGAAGCAAAATGATAATTTAATTATATATCAAAAAATTATTTTCTAGTATTTCACTAGTATTTCTTTGCCTTTGATTGTCTTATACTTGGCTAATTGGAATCCAATTCAATAACTTCATTAATTTTCACATGGCTACAATTGTCAGCTATATATCAACTTGTGGCAAAACAAAAGAAATGTGAGGCTCAAAATCAGATGTCATTGAGATGTGGTCTCAACAATGGAGTGCATGATCACTTTTCATTAGGAGACAAGTGTTCAATAATAGCTGTAGCCTAGAAACTTGGATCCCCTCTAACATCAGTTTTGGTTATGTGGTTCTTTGTAATTGGGATTGACTTCAGAGAAACCCCCTGAGCCCTTCTTTTCTGTTCATAGGAAAATGTTTGTAAAGGGAGAGCGCATAGAAAGGATTTTTTGTGTGCTTCCTTTACACTGAGAGGGTTGTAAAGTTTGCCTTGACTTGATTGTCAAATATCAGTACTTGAAAAAAAAAAGGTAAGAAATTCCTAAAAGATTTTTAAAATACTTTATATCAGATGAATAAATGTGAATCTAAGTAAAATGTATAGAAAAATATGTTTCTAATCATTAGTTAAAAGTTTAGTACTGAAATTATCTTTACATCTTAAACCTTTGCTCATGTTCTGCAAGACTTGTGTTTTGCTTAGAAATAAAACTAAATCATGCCTAAGATTTCATCTGATTTTGATATTGTATATATGTTCTCACCTGTAAAATGAAGAAAACCTTTTTACCCTCTGTCAGAGGGTTGATATCAGGAAGAAATGATATTGTAGATACGATATGGTATATGCTGGGAAAATATACTTTCATAGCTTCAGTCGTTCACCCCAGTGTCCTAGTATCAATCTTTCCTCCATTTTCCTTTGGGATTTGCCAAAGGGAATAGCCAAGGATGGCCAGTCAGAACCTCAGTTGGTCACATGGAACAATAATATCATAAACAGAGCTATACCCAAAGTTCTACAGATTAAAGCAATCCTAGCTGCCAGTGAATGAATTATCAGGAACTCTAACTAGATAGCCCTTAGAGAAACAGGAATGATGATAATATTAGTCAAATAATTATTTCTATACAAAGTACTATAAACCCCTTTGGCTCTCTCTGCAAACTTTTGAATGAGGTAAGGCAGCGTTTTTATTGTCTCCATTTTACTAATGAGGAACTGAGACCCATAGAAGTAAGGTCACCCACAGAGGTAAGGATGTCCAGATAGGGTCACCCATGGTAAACTGGTATGTTGTGGGACACGACCTCAAAACTACTATTACCTTGCTACATTTGGGTGCAGAAAGCACCTACATCCCACAGAATTGGAGCATTACCAGATCTGAAATGTTCCTTAGATATCATCTCCTCTAATGCTCCCATTTGGAAGGAGAAGGTCCAAAAGTTTCTGAGCTAGGAACAAAACACCAGATCTCTTTATATCATATTGTGCTGAGGCTTAGATGCATAAACCCAACAAATTATCAGGAAGCTATAAAAGGAACAAGCACAGTCTTTGGAATCATTGCAGTCGCAGTGAAAATGTCTTCGCCACTTCCTGGGCTTTTGTGTCTAGCTAGGTTGCCTCCCCTCCCTGACCCTTACTGTGACTTTGTGCCAAGCAGGGTGTTGCTGTTTATTAAGCTAGATAATGTGCCTATGCCTGGCCTAACAGTTGGCCCCTAATGGACGTTCAACTAATATTTACTTCCTTCCGTCCACTCACCCTTCCTCTTACACAATTGGGACTCCTGTTCTGAACTGTTCGCATCTACTCTGGATTTCCGTGTGTAACGTCACTTGCAGAAGAGAGTGGAGTGGAGCACAGTTAAATCCTCCACCCTCCATCCCCCACAACCATGACTCTGGGACCATCCTCTGCAGGATGCTGCCTACCTTGGGATGCCAGAAGCAGTCCCCACACAGTGCTTTACTGTATCAGGGGGCCTGGCTTGTTCTCCTGAGGAGCACCTGCTGTGGGAGGTGGAAAGCGCCTGCTTAATTGAGAGATAGGGCTTCGTGAATGGGTCATTCATTAGTAACAAAATATTTACCAGGAGGGACTATAAACAGAAGAGAAGACTTGATTCACTTGCTCCTTTTCTCTCACTCTCTCTTGGGTTTTCTGTGATTTAGTGTGTTTACACCTCAGGACATAGCTGGTACTGATGCCCTTCCAAGGTTAAGAGAAGCCTTTCCCTGCCATCTCCCGTGGTCCCTCTTAGACACCTTTAAGAGACAATAAAAAGGGTGTGGATGTGAGACAGGGAGTCCATTCACATTAGTCATGGTTGTTGTGAGGACCACAGAATGAGCATCACCTACACCCTGTCTGCCTGGGTTTACGAGAGAAAGTCATAAACACCTAAGCTTAGGTGTTTTATGCGAGCACCTAAGCTTACCTCAAACACATTCTTTCAAGAAAAGGGTCACTGCTGGTCATTTCCCTAATTTATCACTGCTGTCCTGACCTGATCCTTCTCTGTTCTATCCTGGCTACCTTAACATATTTTTCTCTTCTCAAAAAGTGTTACTCTTTCATAATTAAAGAAGAGGCTGCCCTGGGTGAAGGAAGCTGTAGAATGTGGTCAGCACAGCACGTAGGGCCTGTGGTCACAGATATGACTTCAGTGAAACCTTTGGTCTTACTGAGCCTCAGTGTTTTGATTTGTAAATCTGGAGCACTTACATTAGACCTTTTTTACTCTACTGGTTGTGAGGTTCAAAAATTAGACTCAATGAGAAAGCACTTTCTGGAAAATAGAGCACTATATAAATAGGAAAAGGTTTTTTTTTTTTTT
>VBSM01000272.1:41425382-41518083 GCA_008086735.1 Cheirogaleus medius
ATAGTACTCCATGGTATACATATACCACATTTTATTAATCCACTCATGTATTAAATAGGAAAATTTTTATTAAACCTTCCTCATGTTTCATTAATAAATTAGTACTTTGTATTATGGTAGTACTGTAGTTGATCTGAGCATGTGATGTAGTCAACTTTAGGTTAAACTTTACCTAAGCATTACTTGGAAAAAATGAGCTGTCTTGTGATTCTGCAGTCTTTGCACACTACACAAAAAAAATGGTGAGTTCTTTACCACCACAAGCGTAGGCTTCCAAAGGATGGAGCTTTAGGCCCACTCCTATAGATGATGAGCTTAGACCCTTGAGAATCCATTGAGCTCATGGAGGTTTACATAATGCTGAATCAAGATGGGAAATTAGATCCTGGCTAGTGCTCGTGACTGGCCTATGAGGTTTTCCTTTTCAGATGGTGAATACTTACCAAGGGAGACTGGGGGGGAACCATGAGCTGTTCATTTGTAGCCTGCACTCAGCTCCTACAAAGACAGCACCTTTGGCCCATTGCAGTAAAAGCCCTGCCCTCTGTTCCCCGGTCACTCCTTCCTCCATTCCTCCTGCTGCTCTCTCCAGCCTTCATACTTTTTGAATCACTTTTTGCACAGTACCTTTATTTTAAATAAATAGTAGCCTCATTTGGGTATTTGTTTCCGGTATCCCTGGGGCTGGTTAATTTCTCCAGAGTTTAGTGATGACTCTGATGCTCAGGCACCAAGAAAATTTCCACTTGATGTGGATCTGGCACGGGAGGTTTATTTTTTCCCATTTCTATTTTATTGTTGGCCAGTTTGGGACAGCATGTTGCTAGGTTGTATTGGTTTCTTAGCTCTTGTAACCAAGCTAAGATGCACATGTCAAAAAATATTTTTTCTTCCTCTCTAAAAAGGTTTTCCCTCTTTTCTGTAATGTTTTAGGAGAGGAAAAGAGTGTTTGCTTGATTCTAATTCTGGCATATGAAGTGTTTGCTACAAAATGTTTTTATCACAGTGTTATCTTGTCAGAGTGCTATCGTCATTGTCATTTTCAGTTTAATAGCAGGAATGTTCTATTTGTACAAAGGATATTCCATATTTTAAGTAAATTCAACAAAGGAAATTCCATATGCAAAAAAATATATAGATAGTGAGACGCTAATTAGTTTTTCATTTCTCAAAACCCTAAAGTTAAAATAGCTTTAAGTTTCCAATACGTCATTCTCGGACAATATCATTTACAGGTAAAGGATGATGCTTAACCCAGATTATTGTTACATTGTAACAAAAATGTATTGTTACATTGTTACATTGTAAGCAAAAAAAAAATGTATCCTTAGAGGAAAAGCATAGGACATTTGCCAGAGTGGCCTCCAGGTTTGGGGTGACAGCTGTGGCACTGAGATTTAATGCTTCTTTAGTTTCAGCAGTTGCAACCAGATCAGTCCTAATCTCAGTCTCCCCAGAGGAGACTGGACTTGACCATAGTAGAACTCAGAGCTCCTGCAGTGAAACCAGCCCCCTTCCCTGTGGAAAGTGATAACCACAGGTGACATTGTGAGCTAGATAAGACCATCTTTGTAGTCCCACAGTGATAGTAAAAATACCTGCATTCTTTTGCCAGGCATCCAAAATCCTTTAGTCCTCAAATAATTATGAAGGTTCTCATTATGTCAGGCCTCGCAGTGAGCCATAGAAGAAATGAAATGGGGTCTGAGACAGAGAGATAGAGATGAAACAACTGTAATTCCTGAGTCAGCTATGTTTCCTGTCTTCAAAAGGATCATGATTGAGGAAGGGAGACAAATGCGTATGTAACAAATTCCAACTTCCTAAACTTGTTCATACACAAGGTATCAAGGAAGCACATAGAAGGCTTTGATGAATTCTTCCTGAGGTAATTTGCCTCAACCACCTAATTATTAATTAGGCTTCCACCTTGTCCTGTTTCTATAATCTCTATCATTATTTAGAATTTATAGCTACATCTATCTATCTTTCTAGAGTTCCCACCTAATGGTATGTTTCAGATTAGGGTAGGTTTCTCACTTGATAACACAGTCAGCCTGGTACTTTGCATCCATCCATCCATTCGTTCTACAAATGTTTATGTCCCCTGTATGACAGACATTTTGCTGTATCCTTAATATAGAATTCAGTTAGGCAGTAGCATGTAACTTAATAATGGAGACAGAAACAGCTGAGGAAATGTTATGGATCCACAGAGGTGTTAAAGAAAAAACCATGCAGAATTTTTTGAAGGTGATGCCATTATTATCATAAACTCAGGCAGTCCATGCTGAGAATGGTGCCGGTGAGCCAGAAGCATGTCTACTCATCATCTATTCTGTTTCATTCTGTGTCAGACGTTGTACTAGCATAAAGGGGGAACATATCATCTTTGATATCCTGAGACATTGTTTCTAACCCTCAGTGCTTCTCATAGTGATTGGAGCTGTGCTTGTGCTCACCACAGCCAAGGGATGTACACACCGGCTCCACTGCTTGTCTTTTCTGTTATCTTCTGTGCTTGTGGTTGGGTTTCAATGGACATATACCAAGTGCTGTCATAAGGTGAAAGATTAAAAATCAGGATACACGGTATTGTCATAAGCATTAAGCTTTTGGTTGCAACTTAAAATGGATTGTTAGAGGAATAGAACATTTGATGCTTAGCATTTCACATTATCTGAGTGACTTGAAACTATTAGGAATAGAAGAAAAGAGCTGAGTGTGGTGGCTCACACCTATAGTCCCAGCAACTCGGGAGGCTGAGGTAGGAGGATAGTTTGAGCCCAGGAGTTCAAGGCTTCAGTGAGCTATGATCATGCCACTGCACTCCAGCCTGGGCAATAGCAGAAGACACCATCTCTTTAAAAAGCAAAACAAAACAAAACACAAAATAGGAGAAAAGGGGATTTGTGTAAGGGTCAGCAAACCCTTAGGCCAATCCATTCCACCACTATGCTAATAAATAAAGTTTTATTGGAACTCAATTATGCCCATTTGTTTATATGTAACAGTCTATAGCTTTTTTCTCCCTAGTTTCAGGAGACCAAATGGCCCACAAACTCTACAGTATTTACTCTTTGTCTTTTTATGGAAAAAGTTTGCCAGTCTATAAAAAGGAATTAATCCCTGAAGGAAAACAAAGAAAAAAATTAGTGGCCCTAGTCATATTTTTCTATTTATAACCTTTTAGTTCTGAAACTCTCAGTAAAATTCAGAACCATTAAAAAGAAAAAAAAAAGAAGAAGAAGAAGAAAACCTGGGCTAAGATGATAGACAAATTCATAGAATATAGTCCCTCCTCGTCTTCAACCTACTTGTTCTGAGGATATTGGATGCTTCAGGAATTTCTGCCAGATGCTGACATATTCAGACAAATATAACACAATCTGCCTTCCATGAGCTCCTGATCTGTTGGTGGAAGTGGATATACAAATTAGCAAATGTTTTTCTTAGTAATAGATGCTATGTATGAAATAGAATAAAGAGGCAGAGAAGCGTAGAGAGTAGGATTGGAGTGACTTGGCTTTTTGGAAATCTGGGAAAGATATCATAATGAGTTGAAATTTGATCTGTGTCTGAAAGGATAAGCCCTGATAGAGGGACAAGAGCAGAAACAAATATTTTATTTCTGGAAACTTCAACTCTATCTTGAAATAATTTGGTGTGTTAATAATGGTATCATAGTTTATAAAGTACTGTCTCATCCATTATCTCTTTTATATCTACTATGGAGGTTTGTTATAATCATTATCTCCATTTCGTTAAGAAAAAACACTTGATAAGGGCAGTTAATTGTGTTGTTCAAGGTTCCATGGCTTATAAACAGTCAAACTGTCCTGACCCTACTTCTGACTCTAAAGCCACAGGACTGTCCCCTTATGTCAGACTTCCTGGCCTAAGTCTACACACATTTCCTAGACTTGTAATTGGTCTGAAATACAGGAGAAAAGGCCCTTTGACTTTGCCTGCACTAGAGTGACCTGCCTTATTTCAGGCATTGCCAAGAACTGGTTTTTGCAAGTGATATTATTGCACATACGCTGCCCTCATTAGACTATTATGGAACTCTCTTAATCTCAATTTTCCTTAGGAATTTCTCTATTTTCTGTCTTCTTTTCCCCCTTCCTTGTTGCTGATACCAGACCATAGACACTCTACCACCAGTAGTGTTCCCTCGTCATGTGGTTCCCTTCTTCACTAGTGGAATTTTGGTCAGAGGGAGGTGAATATGTTTAAATGCAACATCCTCTGGTATTTGAGAGAAGGGAAAGGGGCCCCAAGTCGCACCATTCACCAAGCCCCATTATTCACAATGCTAATCGGTATGGACCTCCATCGTTTATGCTCACTCCTTACCAAGTCTTACCAAGATGCCTCTTCTACATTTATGTGTTCCATTTTCTTTCTAGATCCCTAGCTTCAAATGTTCAAGTACTTCACCCCTAGACATTTCCATTTCCACTTTGGTTCTCTGTCTTGGGCCTTGGAAATCTCTAACTGGTTGTATTTCTTTTTCTGTTGCCCTTCCAGCAGTGGAGAAGGTATTGCTTCTACTGCCGATCGTTGCCTCAACAAGGGTGGTCTTGAGAAAATAAGTTGAAGCTTTCACTACATTTTCTTTTAGCAAGAAGTACAAGAGCTTGGAGGTTAAGAGATGGGCCCTGGAATTAGACTGTCAGGATTCCGATCTTATTGCTTCGCTTATTAGCTTTGAACATTGAGCACCTCTCCTAACCTCTCTGGGCATCATCCGTAAAAGGGATTAGAATAGGACTTCCCTCATTTGGCTGTTGCAAGGATTAAATGGGCACAGGTAAAGCTCTTAAAACAGTGTCTGGCTATGCAAGTTTTAGTTGTTATTATTATTATTACTTTTCTTTTATACTTGAACTTGTCATACCATTTCTCTATTTTGGGTTCAAAAATATGGTTGACATAATTATGGGTTTTGGTAGAATTTTTGGATTAGCCTGTGAACCTAACATGCAATTATAGCACTGTTTTTATGAGTGAATGAATTCCTGAGTTCCAAACAGATGAGTTACAAAGAAACTCTTGGACTGAAGTCATTCATCTGTAAGAGATGGTCCAATTTGGAGCAGGAGACTGATGTTGAAAGATAATTGAAAATCTGCAAATATTTTTACTAAATGCCCTGTCCTTTTTGAGTTTGCATTCATAGGCATTTCTCATGTACCTGCCCCAGTGTAACCAATCAAGGTCATGTATGTAGCTCTCAGTATTAGGTTTATAAGGTACATTTTATTTTCCTTGTTGGTTTTTGTTTCTTTGCATTTCGACCTTTTCTATTTTCTCATTTATTAACAAGAAATGAGAGTCTCTGAACAGGAGATTGGATAGCATCTGCTCATGGGTCTTAGATATACAAATGACAGATCTTTAATTGGTTGTGCTATTATACCTGTCCTCAG
Organism: Cheirogaleus medius; assembly: GCA_008086735.1. Taxonomy (NCBI): domain Eukaryota; kingdom Metazoa; phylum Chordata; class Mammalia; order Primates; family Cheirogaleidae; genus Cheirogaleus; species Cheirogaleus medius. The sequence continues at coordinate 41,430,818 of VBSM01000272.1, forward strand.
GTTTGCTAACTGGAGTGCAGTTAGTGATTTGGCACCATTGCCATTGCTTGGTAGAATGGGGCGAGGGATCACTGTGCCAGCATCCTCTGTCCTCAGTTTCAATGAAGGTATTTCATTTGCTTTATCAAACATCCACGACCCCTATTTTATACTTTGGAAATAAACATCATGAAGGTTGATACCATTATTGCCGGGAACCAGGAAAACTACTGTGGTGTATGCAAAAATAAATCAAGTTTATTTGCACTAATACACAAATGGGTATAGAAAACAATGTATACCAAGTATCGTAAAGAGGAAAAATGTTATTTAGGAATTAAGAGATTCAGAAGGAAAGTGATGTTGATTGGATCTTGTCAACTGAGCTTGGAGAATCAGTGACCTCAGGATAAGGAATATTAGGAAAGGGACATTTCTGATAGAGGAAAGAACATGAATAAACAGGGAGGTAGAGAATTGTAGAGATTAAATCTGTTAGAATGGCTGAAATATGGTACATCTTACTAATTTAGCCACATTTTACTTCAACATTCCCACATACTTTAGGGTAAAAATCAACAAAACTCTTAAAATGCAGATGATTAAACTCTTTCTCTGTCTGGTGTGTGTGTGTGTGTGTGTGTGTGTGTGTATACACATATACTCCACATATCTCCACAAATCAATGACAATACAATTGGAGCAATTTTCCACAATTTTCTCCAAATAACTACATGCTTAAGTACTGCACTCAGCAAAATTATGAAGTCCATCAATATTTCTCAGTACTGCTGAGTTTCTGTGTGGTTCCCAGTGGCTTAGCCAGTCTCTTCCTGGATAAGTAGTTGAAAATTGCAAATTCTGCATCTGCAAGTACAAAGATCCCTTCACAAGTAAATTTAAGACAACTCTTCCCAGCAGAGACTTTAGTGAGTCAGAAATTAGGAAGATAGCTTCAACTTGGTTACACTCAGCAGGGAGAAAACAATCCTAATCATACTCAGGGAATTGACCAGTAGAATAATGTAGTCTGGGAGTTTCATGGGGTTGGACCAGCATCCTGTAGAAAGGGAAATAGCATAAATTAGATCATTTCTATGGAAAAAAGTATGTATGTGTGTGTGTGTGTGTGTGTGTAAGATAGAATGGTACATATATGTAATTTGGAAGTCAACTATGAATAGAAGATACAAAATGAACTTTTTTTAGGCTCATGTTTTATTTCGCAGTAAAGGGTATGATGTTCTATTCCTTTAGCCCAAACTGATCTGTTTGCATGTTCTAGTCACCTGAATATTGATGTAGGTCTAAAATAGGCCCCTGTTCTTTTATTAACTACAAAACAAGAAATTTCCCAGATGACGTCCCTGGCAGCACCTAGAAAAGAGACCAGAATTTGGTCAGTAAGTGCTGTTAGGTTCAAGATGAGGAAAGGGACCTCAGAAAAGGATAGAATGATCCTGGTAGCCATCAAAGAAGAAATGAAACATAAGGTAAGTTTTAGAAAATGAGTAAGATAAAATCTGCAGGCAGAATTAGAGAGGGTGCTTAATAAATATCACAGTATAATGATGAGTGGAAGGTGCATGGACGAAGCATAGATCATTTTAGCTCAATGACAGGAAAGCTAAAATATAGCTGTCTGAAATAAGAATCCATTGCTTTTGAAAATAGTGTGATTACCATCCCTGAAGAGGCTGGAATGTTGCAGTGTGGATTCACTCATCAAATAAAGCCGAACTTGTGGGTGGAGTAGGTCACCATGGAGGGTGTTTCCAACCTTAAAATTCTAAAAGTCTAGTAGTTCAAATGAGTTTCTTTTCAAAGGATAGGGGAAGATATCTACCAGAAATTAGAAAGAATTTGTCCATGTGCAAATCTATTAAATTAGATAATCCTGACATTGTTTTGAACTTTTTAGTCAAAACCTACCATATGCATATGCAGCTTTTAATGATGACTTCAATGCTTCCTTATACAAATAGCATGCAGTGAAAACCTTATATTTAGAAAACAGTTTGATTTTTAAGAAGAAAGCCCATGCCCAGGAGTACCCAGGCGCTGCCAGGCCTCAAAGTGAGGGTCCTGAAGACAAACCTGAGTGCCTCCTTCCACTTGCTATGCCTGCAAATATTGGCTGCCTTAGAAGAGCTCACAGTCTGTGACAGCAAGTTGGTTTCATTTCTTAAAGTTGATCTTCAAAGCCGTGAAGCAATCGCAAACTGTTTGAGATCCCAAATCAAAGAACAGATTGTGTAGACTCAAAAAAAGCAAACAAACAATTACATTTAAAAACAAAGTGTTGGAAAAAACCAGCAACAACCTTTTTGCTCACCTGCCAAGGCCTTGTGGCTAAGCTTCTGTTTTTGCCAAATTATAGCAATCACATCAGACAGTGTCCTTCTTGTACTACTGACAGGTGAACCATTTCTGGTGGTTAAATCTGGAGGAGTTTAGAGCCCTTGCTCTTAACATGACTTTTCCACTGACTAGATTTCTGAATGTGAGCAAATCACACTCCTTTTCTCCATTTGGAACAAAGTGTCTAAGAACCTGCCCACTTGAGGAAATGATAGTAAATAACAATGAACATTGACATTGTCCATTCACCTGGAGCATGCCACAGGGTGGGGTGGGAGGGGCCTCACAATTGCTCTGTGAAATAGATGAGAAAACAGGATTAGAGAAGGAACCTGCTCAAGATCACAGGATCAGTAAATTATGATGTGAGAATTCAAGCCCAAACTTTCCAATATCACTTGCTCTTTCTACCACATGATCCTCCTACTAGCTAACTACTTATTCAATAGTTCTGGAAAAGGAGATTCTGTTACCTCCTTTGAAGATAAAACTTGATCCCTACGTTCTCACAGGGCTTTCCAAATAGAGTCCACATTGGCCCATTTCCATGGAATATTTTGCAAGTCTTTAGGTATTTTATTAATTGCTGAATTGTTTGTGGGGTTTAAGGTGTCTGATGATATCACATCTGAATTCAATTACTTTATCCTCTTTCCCCTCCAATGTGCACATTCTCCTTAATACTGCGGTGATGTTTAAGTTCTCAAGAGCTGTCAAGGTATGTATATCCAAAAGCAGAGAGTACAAGACATTTATTACAGTTGTTTTCCTTTGATCTGAATAAGAAACAATATAAAAAGGCAAAGAATTGTGTGACTATCATTACAACTTTAATTTCAAATTTTTGCCCTTATGTTATTTGCTGTACTTGTCTTTCCTCAATATTATAAATCATTGATCACAGGCTGGTATAAATTTAGCTTTATCACGAGCTTTCTGTATTTTATATGCTCTTTTCATTTTGGTTTTGTCAGTTTGTTACTCACAAATTTATCTTTGAACAGCTTCCCATGACTATGAGATTAGGTCTGTACTCCACAGCCCGACTTTCATGGACCTTTTTTTTTTTTACCTTTCAAGTCTTTTTACCCAATTTTCCTTCACGATCCCCATAGTCTATCCAATCCAAATAAAGAGCTGGTCCCCAATTGCAGTAACCCATTCCATTCATCCCTCTGCTTTTAATAAAATGTCCCTCTCTAGAGAATGCCTTTTTGAAAAAAAATGTAAAGTGGCTAAGCTCAAAAACACCATTTTTATGATACCTTTATAGATTCTTCCAGATGGGAATAATAATCTTTGCTTGTGCACAGTACTTTATTGGCCCTCTCTTGTAGCACTGTGAGAAGTGGGTACTCTCAACTGAAAAGTGGCATATAAATGTAACAGTGCAGCTTAGATGTGTGCTGTCTTAATATCCCTATTAACCTTTGTATTCCTTGACTGCCTTGAGGTTAGCTCATAATTTTTATTTATTAATCAACATAGTAACAATGATGATGAATGAGTAACCAATGTTTTTGTCATTGAAACATATGAATAAATGTTCCATACTTATGAAGTTATTTTAATTTAACTTGCATATGCTACTAGCTTAACAAACTGATAGGTCTAATCAGTATAAAACAAACAATATCCCTTTCCTGACCTTCCCCTCTTCGTTCACTGAATCCTATTTCACAAAAGACACTCTTAGCTACTTCTCCTTGGCATTTGCACAGCTCCATGTTTCAAAAAATGCACATTTTCTATCTTTTGGTTCATGAATCTTAGATATTGACTTTTTAGAGCCTTCTTCTTTGGGGGGGAGCATTTGCCCATCTCTCTCCAAAATTAGGAAACTGAACTTTCACTAGACATTATCTTCAAATCTTCTCAGTATTCCAGGAGGTGTGACAGGTCATTTTTGCTGGCCTGCTGACCCTGCGTTTTAGGTTGATTATTTTTGCCTTTGAGCCAAAGAGTTTAATTGATGATGCTCCAAGGCCCCATTTCCACACAGCACTTAGGTTTGAAAGTTGCAAGAGTAGATTTAGTGAAATTATGATAGAGTGACTTGGAGATTTTTAATGTCTTTCAGGAAATACAAGGTGCTCTTAGTGACCACAGCGCTGGCAGTCTACCCTGCATCTCAACTTTATATTTCAAATATAGTCTAGCTGCTTAATAAGTGTTAACAAATAGTAGTGTAACTTGATGGATTCTTTGTGGTATAAAATAACCTATAAGGTATCAGGAATTTTTTTCCTTCAGCATTAGATTATTTCTGTATGGCGTATTTTTCTGTCTCCCCAGGACTTACCAATCATTGAATACAGGTGATTGGAATATTATAATTGAAGTCAGGAGACCTAGACTCAGTTGCTTACTAGCAAGACAATCTTTATATGTTACATCTTTTTTCAGAACCTCAGTTTGGGACCTATACAATAGGATTACTAATCTTTGCCTTGGAATCTTTTCTGTGTAACTATCAAGTAAGTGAGTATATATAGTTATCTGTGTCATTCACAAGCTGCTAAAAAAGGATTCTTGAGTGGCCTTAAATATATTCTTTTGCCATTTATTTGTTCAACAAATGTTTCTTTGATTGCTTTCCAAAGTTAGTTTTATACAAAATAAGAGTCTGGCAGGCAAGCAGATGAGTTGGTAGCTTGGGGTTAGGTTCCACTGGAGCACAAAAGTGCAGCCAGAGTCTTGCTCCTTGTTTCCCATGGATTGCTACAAATTCCTGCTCTGTCTCATAGTCTGACAAGAGTTTGCACCATCAGCTTCTCCCATGGAACCCATTGCAGAGATAAATATTTGATTAATTTATTCAGTTTTCATTTTATATTAAGGGTTCTGCTTGTGGATTGGATCCCACACACTCCACATGTATGATTTTGCAATGCATTTGGCCTCCGCCTTTAATCCTTATTGTTCTCAATTTGTTTCCCCTGCGTTCTTCATCTCCTACTCAAATGGGTTTCATTTTACACGTAGCAGGAATGAGCTTATTCTGAGCTACATTGGTTGGATCATTTAAAGTAGAAGGATGTGAGAATAAGTGAAGTGGAATGGCACATAGCACAACTCGTTATATTTATGCATTTGTCTGCATGATTTTTGTTTAAATTCTCAACGTCCTTCTGCCTCTATCCTCGTGATGTGTGAAGATGCTTCTAAGCCCACCAATCACAGGATTGTCACCCTTTCCCCAGTTTTGTTTCTCTACAATGAATGCAGCAGCGTGATATCTGTTCTATTTTTGCACATGCAAACAAAAAAACCTGAGATCTTTGAAGCCAATTCTTTAAGGAAGCTGCTTAAACCTGCCAAAAAGCCAAACCATTCAATAATGTGTACACACTTTAAAGTATGTGGAATGTTTGTGTGTCCATTATTTCATTTTCATGCTCAAAAAAACTCCTTTCATTTAGGTATTTGTTCCCATTTTGTAGGTCTGTATATTAATTGTTAGAGTGGTTGTTGAACAGCTAGTTGAAATTGGAACTAAAAATCAAATTCATTATTTCTGTCTTAAAATCCTCTTTCTTTCCACTATTTTCGGCTTCAATACTAAGCATCATAGGACTTCTTGTCATTTCCAACATGAAATGGTTTTCGAAAGAGGGGTGTGTGTGTGTGTTAGATAAACTTTATTTTAAAGAGCAGTTTTAGGTTCACAGTAAAACTGAGCAGACAGTACTAGAGTTCCGATATACTCCTTGCCCCCACAAATGCACAGCCTCCCTACTGTCACATTCTCTACCAGAGTGACACATTTGTTACAATTAATGCACCTACATTGACACATCATTATCACCCAAAGTCCATAGTTTACATTTGGATTCACTCTTGGTGTTGGAAATTTTATGGATTTCGACAAGTGTATAATAATATTTATGCACCATTATGGTATCATACAGAATCCTTTCACTGCCCTAAAAATGCTATATGCTCTGCCTCTCTCCCTCTAAATTCTGGTAATCACTGAACTTTTTACTGTCTCAGTAGTTTTGTTGTACCGGAATCATGTAGCTAGATTTTCAGATTGGCTTCTTTCACCGAATAATATACTTTTAAGGTTCCTCCATGTCTTGTTATGGCTTGATAGCTCATTTCTTTTTAATATTGGATAATATTTCATTTTATGGATGTACCACAGTTTATCCATTCACCTACTGAAGGACATCTTGGTGGTTTCCAAGTTTTGGCAATTATGAATCAAGCTGCTATAAACATCCATGTGCAGGTTTTGTGTGGACATAAATTTTCAGCTCATTTGGGTAAATACCAAAGAATGCGATTGCTGGATCATATGGTAAGAGTATGTTTAGTTTTGTAAAAAACTGCCAAACTGTCTTCCAAAGTAGCTGTACCATTTTGCGTTCCCACCTGCAAGCAATGAGAGTTCCTGTTGCTCCAGCATCCTAGCCAACATTTCATTGTCAGTGTCAGTGTTGTCAGTGTTTTGGATTTCGGCTATTCTAATAGACTTATAGTCGTATATCATTGTTGTTTCAATTTATAATTCCCTGATGATGTATGATGTTGAGCACCTTTTCATATGCTTAGTTGCCATGTGTGTATCTTCTTTGGTGAGATAACTTTTGCCTATTTTTAAGGGGTAATTTGTTTTTCTTATTGTTAAGTTTTAAGAGTTCTTTTTTATTTTTTTGGATAGCAGTTCTTGATCGGATGTGTCTTTCGCAAATATTTTATCCCAGTCTGTTGTTGTCTTCTCATACTCTTGACAAAGATGTGTTTTTGACCAACCATATTTGCTCCAGTGTACCCTCCCCGACTTATAGCATATCTTGAAATAGGGTTAAAAGAAGACTAACTTAAGGAAAGTTGATTTTTCTTAAAGAAGTATTTATTCCTTTTTCTTTTTTCCACATAGTAGGCAGCAGCCTTGGAAGGATAAAAAGGTTATCCTCATGTTCAACGAGTGCTTAATAACTCTAAAGTAAAACTTTTGACAGTCATTACAATGCACATGCAAACACATGCTAACATTTCAACATCTGCTATTAGTGTGGCCAGAAAAAGAGAGAAGAGAGAGAAAGGAAAAGATGGGAGAATTGTTAGCTAAATCCTGTCCTTTGGTGAAACAATGAAAAAAATTAAATAATGTCTCTCAGTTATATAGACATGGTGCTTATTTATTTCTTCCTAAACTGTAAACTCCCTAAGAGGAAAGGATCCATCCTATAGAACCTAAAAGTGCTCTGCAGGAAGTAGGCATTTAAACAGTGTTACTTGAATTAAACTTACTAGCCTTATTTATCCTTAAGTGGTATGGCATCGTTGGGCTTCAAAACTATCTTTATCTTGATGGGCTCAATTGGCACAACTAGTTTGGGGGAGTCAGAGAGGTCATAGGTACTATGCACCTATCTGCATTTCAGTTCTTTCCTTACATGCATTTGGAAATCCTTCCTGCTGTTGAGGCTGTGTGAGTGATCGAAGCCTGATAGTTCAATCAGCATTTGTTTCATTTGTGTTGGTTTTTATTCTAAAGAAAAGCACAGTAGAAAAACTAGCTTAATGAGATAACAAATAGAGGAAAATACTTTGGAAATTGCACTTACTATTTATATTTAAAGATTAATATTATTGTAGCTGGTAATAATCAACATCTTATTAAATGCTCAAAGCTTAATTACATAAAGGGCTTCTTGTTGCCTCTCCACTTTCCCTTTTCCTCTCCATCCCCTCACAGCACAGGCACAAAAGGGAAAACTCTTTAGGGATGTGTGAATCAGCATATTGCCTATATCTAATTTATCTTTGTGCAGTGCACACATTCCTGAATTTCTCAAAGGCCTGTGACTTTCAAGAAATCTTTAAAAATGTAAATAACATTATAAAGCCCCTGATGAATTGCAAATGCACTGCATTATTCTCCGTGTCAGAGTGATACAAAGAAAAGCTCAAATCCCCTACCTGTGTCGCATGTTACATTAATAAACATCAGTCAGCTGGCGAGAATGGTGTGTTATCTGAATTTAATGAACTTCTGAACTGAATGGAGTGCATCTAATTGACAAAGTGTCATCAAACAGAACAGAAGAGAGTACAAGTCCCCTGAAAAACCAAAGGGAGAGAAGAAACAAGAGGAGAAAAAAACGCAGGGCAAGCTGTGGGGCGAAGCTCATTGGACGGCATCTCTGTGCAAACGTGCGCCTGTGCAGTAATCCGCACGTGTGTGGACGCCCTCCGACCGCTTCATGTGAGATGCCTCGGATCTGATTAAACGGCCCCGGTGTCTCTGGCTTTTAGAATTTATTTTTCCTTTAATTGCAGTATACTAACTCAAAAAAAGGGGTGGGGGAGTGTCACATCAAAGATAATCCACAGTGAAGATTTCAAGCTGTTAAGTAGATGAAATGTTTCCACAGGAGGGTTTATTTTTTGCCTTCAAAATCTCCTGGGACCAATAAATTAAAGATAAACTCTTTCAAACAAGTTTTTGCTATTCTCTTCACCACCCCATTTTATCCTATTAAGTTTCAAGCACATTGCTCCTTAAAACTGCAGCAGGTGGGGTGGCTATTATATCTGGCATGTATACATACAATGTATACCGTGCATATTTTCAGAGCACAATGGTGTGATACCATTTTCTGACACAATAAGAAAGACTACAGTAAGTGGAAAAATACAAAATGTTGCTATTTGTGTCTTCAGGACTATATTTTCAGGATGTAATTGGGGTGAATGGTCTTGTAAGGTGTCTTAATGAAATTGGATGTAGAATTTACACTATTTAATGTAACCCGATAAACACACTAAATCTATTACAAGTCGTGTATTGCAAGTTGCCACATGTCATAATTGGACAGAGCCACAGTTAGGGTAGAGCAGGAACATTTTGGTTTCAGGTGCCGATTAGCCTCTGAGTATTTTCAGATCCTTGAGCTAAAAGTGATAGTCTCTTTTCTAAATTCCTACTGCCCTTTATCATATACCTTTAGTGAAAGTTTTAATCTTCTCCTTCATACTAAAGGTATTTGTCTATATATCTTAGCACCCCTCTTAGAGATAGAACTCTGTGAAGATATGTTTCTTACTGACTAATTTTGGGATGCTGCTCAGTGCATAAAACCTAGAAAGTGTCCCATAACCTTGTTTGACTAAATGAACAAAGTCACACATGGTGTTTCAAGTTGACCTATTTCTCTATCAAAAGACATCTGTTCTTATTAAACCAACTGTGAAGTTCAAGTCTTGTATATTCTAACACTTTCATATAGTCAGTGGCCTGAAAAAAACAATTTTTAAAAATTGTACTTACCCTTAGCATTTTCCTGAGTGTGATATTTAGTTTGAGGAGGTGTGTGTGTGTGTGTGTGTGAGAGAGAGAGAGAGAGAGAGATAGAAGATCCATTGACCCATTTGCTCAATTCTCTAGTTATGTGAAACAATAAGAATATTTAAATAATTTTGAGACTGTCAGTATCTTCTGTTTGTGTTCTGAGTTAGTGATTTTTTAAAATCAAATATTGATTTTTCATGTGATAAGTATAGAAATATTGCCAGGTATCAAAATTAGGGAGAACTCGGGAGTAAGAGAGGGCATAGCCTGTTGTTTTCCAACTGGCGCTACTGACATTTAGGGCAGGAGAGTTCCTCATTATGTGGGAATGTCCTGTGCATGAGGAACATGAGCATGCCTGGTCTCCACCCTTTAAATGCCAGTAGCACCCTCCCCCCCCCACACACAGTGAATTAAGTCCCCTAGAGCTGTGGTCCCCAACCCCTGGACCACAGAGCTCTGCCACCCTGCCCCCCCGACCCCTGGTCCATGGAAAACTTGTCTTTCATTAAACTTAGGAATGGGGGTGGGGGCCACAACAATGGGAAAAATGTTTTCCGTGAAACTTAGGAATGGGGTGGGCACAGCAGAAGGTGAGCGGTGGGCGAGAGAGCATATTTACAGCCGCTCCCCATCCCTCCATCATTGCCTGAGCTCTGCCTCCAGCCCCCATCTGTGGAAAAATTGTCTTCCATAAAACCGGTTCCTGGTGCCAGAAAGGTCGGGACTGCTGCCGTAGAGGAAGGCATCCCGATAGTGCCCACATCTTTTGAGAACCACTATCTAGATTTGTAGTGGGCTAAGATGGAGTACGATTAAAACTTGCCTGATAACCGCGTGCTGTTTTTATTTTTCCTCTATCCCTTCTCACATTTGGCTTTTGCCGCCATGTGCCCTGTTTGACCTATCGTTTTAGTGGAATTGAATGTAGGCGGATACTATTGTAGGTAAAGTATATGCTACTTTTCTGTGTTGAATGGGCTACTGACGTTCAACACGACACAGCACTCAAAATATTGTTAATTTTCAGAAAATGTAAAATTTCCAGACAATCTAAAGGATAGCATTTTAGGATAAAGGAAAGAAGGGTTCTAGTAAATCACTTTATCATAGTTTCTACAGTTCTAATTCTTACAAGTAGTTATTGTTTTATCAGAAAATGATAATTTCCTCTCTGAACATAGCTAACATATTATTTTGTTCCTGAATACTGTTTGAAAAATACATGTCATAAGGCCAACTTGTCTTTTCCTTTGTAATATTGATCGGTTTTGTTGAAGAAGTAAGTGGCAAACTATAAATTTTGCATTTTAGGGAAATTTTGTATTTCATTCATAATTTTATCTTAGCCTTTGCCTTATTTGTCAGGATCTGATTCATCCTATAATTCTACAGTTAATGGTTTAGCAGAAATGCAGTCATTTACATTTGTTCCTCTAAGATTTCATCATTCTTAATAATTTATCTAGTCACTTAGTCTCAGAATGCCAATTTTGCCAGACACTGTTATCAAGTACTGGCCAATCCATTGATAAGCAGATGAATAAATACCGTCACTCAAAAAGCTTGTGAACTAAGAATAATATTAGTAACTATTTTTATTTCTGTGGCATTTTATAACTTAACAAGCAAAATTGCATGGTCCTATTTGTAGTCAAGACACCTGAGAACATGTTCTTACTTCACTGTTTCCTAAGTTATGACTTGATCTCCTTCTATCCAGTGACTCGCTGAAGTATTTTATTATCATTTCATCCTTACAGGTGTAGAATTTGAAAGGCCAGAAAGATTCACACAGACATCCTTGGTCAAATGAGTTGACATATGGTCTCTTCAAGGCCATATGGCTTATTAGGAAAAATAGGAAACTATAAGTCTAGGGTGGGATTCTGCCTCAGTACATATTCTCTGGCTATGTAAACATAGGTAAGATGCTCAATTCTGAACACATTATATCCTTCTTTGGAAAATAGGACATATCTTACAGGTCTCTTTAGAACAATGATTTTTCAGCAGGAAAGAGGGAAACAAGGACCCTTCATTTATTCACCAATCATTCAATAAATATTTTTGAATGTCTACTATGTGCCAGTGACTCTTGTAGGCGCTGGGATTCAGTAATGAACGTGATGTAATCATGATACCTGCCATCTGGGTGCTTGCATTCTGCTTGTGTTATCCAGGAGAGAGAGGAGATGATTTTCAAAGGTAATAGAACCTAATATTATGCTGAAATCCTAAAACCTCCATCCTGCTCTCTTCCACCCACTAATCCTTGTTGGGGAAACCTTGCCTTAGAGGCAGGAACTCTTTCTAGTGGTTATGTGTTATATCTGTGCAGTATACAAACAGAGAAGAAGCAGTGATAAAAGTTTTCATCTCTTAAGGCTTTCTTAAGATTTTAAGATTGATGTACATTCTCACTTGTGAGTGAACAAAAATAGATTTTGCTCTGATTATATAGGATTCCTTTAAAACCCATGCAATCTTTTGAAATGAAAGATAGAGGTCATTAAGACCTGTCCATTTTTTCAGCAAAGGAAATAGTCTCAGGCACAAGACGGAAGGACGTGAGCCCTAAACGCCTTGGTAGATGTTTTACATAGGTTCTTTTTTGACACTTCCCACCCTCACAACTCTGTATGGTAGTTACAGGTAAGTACATCTTCTAGATGTAGCAACTGAGGCTCAGAGATGCTATGGGGCTAATTATTAGAGGAGCTAAAATTAGAATGTAGGGCTTCCAACCTTACCATCTAGTGTTTGTTATTGTTTTTTTCCTCCTTGGACACATATCCTTTGTGACCTGTTGAACAAGACTGAGTTAGTCCACTGTGTTAGCGGGGGAAGTTTTTATAGCTTTTTTCTTTCTTATTTTTTAATGGCAATGTAAAACATGTACACGAATCTGAAAAGAAAGGTTCTGAGAAATGTGTGCAGCTCTTTTTTTCAAAGAAAAGATAGACTTCTCTTGACGAAGGCTTGACAGTGGCAAATTTAGACAAGAACTGAAAGCAAAACAGCCTACTCAAGGTTAGACGGTGACTCGAGTCATTTCATGCACTTAAACAATATTTAGGATGACCCTATGTAAACTCACATTATCACTTAAAAGCCAGTATAAAAATACTACCCATCTGCTGTGCTAGTCCTGCTGTTGCTTGCCACATTTCTCTGACAAGCTGTTACCTCAGTATATAGAGAGTATACATTTTGGAATCCGGAGTTTGAGTTTGAAAAAAAAAATGGTATCTGGTGCATATGGACTAGATTCTGTTCTTCCAAATGTAGATTTGTAACCTCATTTATTCTTAAAGATGATGTGTTAAATTCTTTTTTTTTTTTTTACTCTGAAGATTGAAGCTCTTATAATTTTATGCCTGGACATGAACAATATACAATAGGAAATCACTTAGTTTACACCCGCCATATGATATGCAGAGTGGGTATTGGGAGGTGTTTATAGCAAACACTCTAAGTTCTAAGCTGCTCTCTGGAAACTATGTAACTTTTCAAATATTAAAGATTGCAAGATATGTGAGTGCAGTATGTGTAATTGCTTCCAAACAAGTAATTTTTCATGCTAAAGGACTCTAATGCCATAATTTCCAGTGGCACTGAAACAGCCAAGACGTAATCTACGTCCTTAATAGGTATTTAAGCATAAGAGGCAAGATTGGAAGTCAGATCCTCAGGCTTCGTACTTCTCTCTCTGCTGAGTGAATCTGTGCATAAAGCCTGTAGCTAGGAATTACAATCTGGCACAGAAGTGCAAGATCACTGAGTGATTTGCTGTTTTTCCATGGGAAAATTACTTCTTTTTCTGCAAATTTCCTAGGAAATATTCAAAAGTAAAAAATAACAGGAACAGTGATATGTGATCTTCCTTGATATTTATTGTTAATACTGTCTCGAAGATATTTCTGGGAATTCTTTTTGGTGCATATAACCTAGTACATAAGTCAAAAACTGACATTTTGTTCATTCTTTCATTCCACAATTATTTATTGAATGATCATTATTTGTAAGATCTTAGGCTAGAAGCTTTGTCAAATACAAACATGAGTCTATCAGAATCTTAAAGTCATATGCAGACTAGTAGAGAAGGAGCATATGAAAATATAATTTTAGGAAAATTGAGAAAGGAAGTCAGGAGGCTTTTGAGACTGGGTAGAAAAAATAGGATCATGACACTGAAGAGGACATTTTTAATTCCATGCCTATCAACCCCGAGACTGGCAGCAGAGTCTTACTTACGCAGAGCATGCAGCATTTAAAGTCAGATTATTAAAGTTAAAAAACATGCTCTAAATCTTCCAAAATTCTTTATTTCCAGATGGGAAAAGCAAGAGTCTGGGTGAGATCAAGCGTTTTGCCAATGGTCACATAGATGTTAAACATTATTTAATAAGAAAAAACAGATTTTTTATCACTCAAGCCAATAGTTTTTTGACTCTTTTACTTTTGTATTAGTGTCCACTGTTACTCAAGGCTACTTCAGGCCAGCAGTTGAGGTTTGAACCAATTTCAGATGAAGGCATTTTTGAGGCTGGGATCTCATGTTGAACTAAACTTACCTCCATGATGGCACACACGTTACTTCCTCTTCCCCTGTATAATTTTGCTATTGGATTTAACACATGTGGTTGGTGCTAAAGCTTTGACCACAGGCACATTTAAAGATTATACTTATTTTTGGATATAGCCTCCTTTGCCTCCAAACTGAATAGTTGGAGGGGTAGTGGGGAAAAAATGAAGTCAAGGGATTCTAAACTGTCATATCTCATGGCCAAAGGATTTTTATTTTGGTCAGTACCATGATTAATGCTGTCCCCATTGCCATCCTAAGTCTCCCATAATTTTCTTCCATTGTCTTTTTGGCTTTGATTCCCACTGCTCCTTCTTGGCAGTTGCAGGTTTCTAACCCAATAGACCAATTTCAGTTTCCCCCACAAATTCCACGTAAGTTGTCTTTTCTCCACATATTTGTTTATGCAGTTTAGGTCTGGCTGGATTGTTTTCTCTACATCCTAAAATCCTTCCAATTTTCGAGTCTCAGATCCAGTACCACCCAGCCTAAAATGGCTCTGCCTCTTTTATGGCATTTGTTAAAGTCTACCTGGGATTATAGTTATTATACTGCCACTAGGTATTAGAAACTTGAAAAGAGAAACAGTTTGTGTTCATATGTGCTATCCCCATAGGACCCAGCATTGCCTCTTTCACTTAATAAATATATGAGGAATAAATTATTTTGTCATATTATCTCTTGTCTTTTAAAAGTTTCACCAGTCCCTTTGCAACAAAATTAAAGTCTATAAAAAGTTAACATCTAGATGTGTTGGCAGAGTTGTCAGCATTTCCTTTGGTTTATCGAATTTCAATATTTATTGAAATTGGAAAAAATCAGCCATGTTTATAATGAAAAGTACAAATCCAATTGATGGATGCCTTCCCCTCCCCCTTCCCCTCACTACATCAAAAGAAGGTTACATCTAGACATGATAAAAGGAGACAAATTTTTGTTAACATTAAGAGTCGGTCCCATTGCCCCCTTTGCCCCCAAAGTCATAAATTCTGACAATCAAGAGGCAGATACATATGTTATTTTTGTGCATGTGAAAAAAGCTGCTTCTTATTTCTCTCCTGTTTCTTATTGTCATTTTAAAATACAACCGACGTGGAGTGACCCATTTCCTTCTACAAGTGGCAAGTCTGTTTTAGACAAGTTACTGTGTTGGGCCCCCACGTTGAATGGAGGTATAGAAGCCTCCAGACCCAGAATAGCTGTAATACCAGAGGTAGCATTTGAGTGTAATGCTAATTATTTAACCATAAATGACAACTCTGAACATTGTGCTCTTTTTGCATCATTTGCTACATTTGTAGCACATCTAATTATGAAGAAAATAAGTCTTCTTTAGTGGTATCTAGTAATGCTGCCACAGAAGAGCAAGAAGACATTCTGTATCACTCATCGTTTCCATAGAAGTGCTTGAAAATCATCCATTAATCTTCGTTTTTGCATTTTGAATGCGTTCCTGCTCACACTTTAGGTATCAAGGGACTGAATGAGTTTGAACTGACTGTACAAGAATTTAAGTAAGAACTGGGAGGAGCAGAAATGAGGAAGCTATTTGCATTCCTGGAAGGCAGAACTCGCATTTATAATCTTTCTTGATATTGAGGCAGTCCGCTTTCCAAATGCTTTTCATAATGAACTCTTTGTCTTTAATTTTTTAGTTGTTATAAAAGTTGTCATTAAAAAAAAGTCACCCAATGCAGAAGTACATGAAAAAAAGGGGGAAGTGCACCTATTCCCCCATTCATTCCCTAGGGCTACCCCTGTTAAGTCTGGTACATTGTTTTCTCATTTTGTTTTGGTTTTTTAATGCAACTTTTTTGATTAGTTGTTTGTTGTTGTTGTTATTTGGATGGAGTTAAGGAGAACTAAATGATCTGATTAAAAGTGCTATTTATCTTTGCCCCTTCCTCACTTTTGGTGCATGTATGTATGTGGGGCAAGGAGAGTGTGATTTTATGTGCATTATTTAGTTTGTATTTGCTGCTACCAGTTAGCTCCCTAACCCTGGGCGAAGGCTGCCCCTGCAGGCAGGAGTGGGATAGCTGTCTGCGCCCTGCCAGTCTCCATGCCTTTGAAGGTTGATGCTTTCACAGCTCTTGAATCACCTTTCTTTCCACAGGCTTGCAGTACTTTTAGAGTTGCTTCAAGAGCTGCTGCTAAAACAATAGCATGTTTTCTCTTCTAAAGGTCTGGCCCTTGAGAGGAGAGGAACTAGAAGAATTGAGTCAATACAACATATGAATCACTTTGTACTTCATTACATAAAATTTAACTTTTATATCCAAGGATAAAACTAAGATTCTGTTTGTTTTGTTTTGTTCTGCTTCCATTTAGCACTCATTTACTGAGAATCCCCAAGCCATCTTAAGTTCCATCTGGGTCACTTATACGGATGCAACATGGTCTGTCTGCTCAACTACAGAGGAAAAAAAAAAAAAACATTTAAAACTTTCTTATCAACAATATGTATGCTTCAGAGAAGTACAAAGAAAACAACCTTTGGAAGTTCAAGTAAAGGAAAGGGTATTTCTAGCCAGGTAGAAGTTCAATGTGAGCTGGGCAAATATATAATATAAAATTATCCTCTTTTCTTAACTCTGAGGTCCTCTGTGAGCCTGGTCAATTTACATCATCTCTTGAATGGCTGAGGGCCCCACATGTGGAAGAAACCAACCAACCAAACAAACAGAAATAAACAACTGTAGAATAATGCCAAAAAAGATGAGGATGGTATTCACCCATATCAACATCAGGATACATTATTAAATATTTATAAAACTGTTTTGAGAGTATATAGTCTTTATAATTAATGATGTAACACTTTATACTTCCCATAAATGTTCCAGATTCTGTGGACCTTCCTGCCACATAGAGGCAGTGGACCAACCAAGTTGCTCCTTCCCCATTTTGAGGACATGATGTGAAAACTTAACATGCCTTATGAAACTGGAATGAGGGGGTGGGAAAATTTATTGGTGGAGTAACTGAAAAGAGGCAAGTTGGAATATGACCAGGACAAATACCCCGATCTCTTAAGGAAAATTGAAGCCTCTCTCTCTCATAATCTTTTTTTTTTTTTTTTTTTTTTTTTTTTTTTTTTTTTTTTTTTTTTGCTTTTTTGTCTTACCCTTACCTTCAGAGAAGATTAAGTAAGACTTAGTCTTTCCAGGAGATGACTAATTAAATATGCGCCTTGGGTCATTGGCATCTCATTCCTGTACAATGTAGGGAAGAACATTCCCAACCCATCATAGGCACGTAATGTTCACTGGGCATGTCCTAACAAACACAGCAGCTTTCTGGAATATAGTACTGAGCTCTTAGTTTGCTAAATTTGCCTAAAATCCTCCTACCTATTGAGTTGCCCACTTCTGAACTAGATAGACTTGGTTACGTGTTCCTATAGTACACTCCAGGCTACTAGGGATGCAATAGTTTTACAAAAAAATATAGTTGGAAACTTTATAACTCAGTTTTGGCCAATGGAGCTTCTACCTTTGAGGTTTCTAATAATATTTCCTCCTCCTACTCTTCAAATCAGCGATTCCCATCTTCATTTCTGTGAACACTTAGGGTAAATTTTCACTATTTTGTGCTTAATTCTTTTCCCTTCTGTCTTCTCACTTTCCATTCATAGCAGGAATGGCTTGGCTCTCCTCCCTTTTCCAGTCTGCCTTGGGTACACAGTTATGCATTTAAATCTTGTAGCACACCACAGTATAATTTAGATCAGGAAACTTTTCATTTGTAAACCTCAGTTGGTTTTGTTAACACTGTTGTGCCCAAACTCTAGCTGAATTAACTTAATCCCATGCTACTAGTGAAGAATGGAAGAGTAACATATAATGAGTACCTACTTTACAGCAATCGTTGGGCTAGGCTTCTTCTTAAGCCATTTATCATTTATCTTCATGATAACCTTGCAAGGTGAGGATTACCATCTCATTTTGCAATGTGGAATTAAAAGCCCAGAAATATTAAATACCTTGCCTATGGATAAGTGGCAAAACTGAGCTTTGAACCCAGGCATCTCTGACTTCAAAGTCTATACTCTTTCCACCTCATGAAAAGTGTATACAGAAGACCAAGTGATGGAACCTTCAAAAGTTGTTGATGTATTTGTAACTTCAAAGTTTATAAACCCAAAACATGCATGCTGTCTTAGCAACTAGTAGAGTGTAAATGAAATATTACTATTGTGTTGTATAAGTTATTGACAAAATTACTTTTAAGTGCTATTCTGATACTGGCCTGTTTAGAATAATTATGATTACGAGGCCATAGGAGTAATCCAGAAATATTTCTATATGCCAGCATTAGGCTCAGTTGTTTGTATAATACAAAAGGAGTGGAACAGCCCTGCTGGTGGTAAATGAAAAGATGGAAGAATTGAACGATTAAATAACAAATGTTTAGACGTGTGGTACTGATTAGATTCATTTGTAGTGATGATACAGTATGTTAAGCCAGTGTGGGCTGTGGTTTATTGAGAGGGCTTTACAGAAGGAGTATAGAAAGTCATAACCAGTCCTGGGGTACTGTAAAATCTGGACAGGTAGCCTGGATCTTCATTTTCATCATCTGGCTTCTTGCCTGTTCAAAAAGTCGACCACACACACACACACACACACACACGAAGGAAGGAGAAAAAGAAAGGAGAGAGAGATATGCTCTGAATAGCTCTTAGCATATTAAAGAAATAGCTTCACGTCTACCTCTGTGGATGGTTTGTGTTTGTATATGAAGGACAACACATCAAGTGGTGGTGGTAGTAAAACTCTCATTCTGCTTCAGTATCATTGAGTTATTGGTTAGACAAGTCCTGTAACCTCTCAGGCCCCAAGTATCCCCCTGGAATTATAGGGATTAGACTAAACGATCACAGAGTTCTATATCAACTCTAACATTAATGATTCTAAAGTTGTTAGCAAGCTTTGATTATTGAACATTTGCATTACCTAGGCATACATTAACCGATTTAATATGCGTCTGGAGAGGTATGCTTTTTTTCCCTCAAAAATGTTGAGGCCTGACCTTGTTATGGAAAACACCCTGGAATCATGTATTTAGAATTCTTAATTTTCAGGTTTTTCTTCCACTTTAATGTATCTACTGCTGTGATCTCCTTTTCCACATTGGGAGCCAGTTCTAAGTTTTGATGATTAGAGTCCCCTTTTTGATTAACAAGGAAGAATACTGGGATTGAAGGATTACTAGTCTCTAAATCAAAATTTATTTAAGATAATATTTTTAAGAGGAAAACATTAGAGGATACAAATATTTTTGCTACTTGGATAACTTTTATAATGCTTACGTGAGGACTGTAAGTGTGCCCATCACCCGAATAGTGTTCATTGTACCTGTTAGGTGGGTTTTAACCCTTCCCCTCCTCCCTGCTCCCCTTAAGTTCCTTCTTATTCAGAGAATGAAAGCCCCTCTCTTGCCTTTTAAGAGCAATGTGGCCTAATAGATGCTTATACTGAAGGTAGAAAATGACAGTAAAGCAGGCAGACTCTAAGGCAGCCTCTAATGATCCCTACATCATGGTATCCATGCCTTTGTGTTATTCTCCCTCTGAGTGTGGGAAGAACCTATGACTTACTTCTAACCAACAGAAACAGCAAAGATGAGAAGTTGTACATGATTACTAGTATGTGATTATGCTACATAAGACTGTAACATTTATTCTGAGGGGTTCTTTCCCTCCCTGGTTTTGAAGACACGGGCTGCCATGTGTGAGCTGCCACATGGAGGGGACTGTGTGGGAAGGAGCTGAAGGCAGCCAGTAGCTGGCAAGAAGCTGAGGCCTTCAGTTTAGCAGTCTGCAAGGAACTGAATGTTGTCAGCAACCACATAAACTTGAAAGCAGAGGCTTCCCCAATCAAACCTCAGGTGAGACTGCAGCCCTGGCCAATACTTTGCTTGTAGCCTGTGAGACCCTGAGGCAGAGAACCCAGCTAAGCCATGTGTGTACCCATGACCTGCAGAAGTGGTGGGGTACCAAATGCATTTTGTTTTGCTCACTACATTTTTATTGTTATGTAGCAATCGGTTGCTAATACAATTATGTTATTTTTAGAATCTACGCTTTTCTTCATCTTTCATTGTCTACATAAAAGTTACTAAGTGAATGTGGCTGGTTGCTTCCATCCTCAAAATCGTTAAGGGTATTTAATTTAAGACTTGATTTATCTGTGGCTTTATCAGGTCATAAATTTGCTCCCCAGTTTCTAGTATCTCTTCAAGAGAGATGCTCTCATACTCTACTTTATAAGGAAGTTGAATACAGTTGAAAATCATTGATAAATACTTGTTGCATACAGTTTAATTACATGAAGATGAGTTTCTGTAAAAGCTATTTTTAAATCTTGCATGGCTATGTCATAGATGGTATATCAGAACTTCTGCTGGGAAATGGAAGAGCAGGAGGGGATCATTCTATGAGCTGTTCTGTCATTTGCATGCTAGTGAAATTAAGTTTAAAACCACATCATCATTAAGAGGACTTTTAAAATGAGGCAGCTATCTTACAAAGCCACTTTTCCACCTAAAGAATGTTATGGAAATACAGCAACAGCCCAAACTGGCCATCATCATCAAATGATGAATGTACATAAGGTGCTTATATCAGCACTACCTCTTTTACCTCCCCCAGGTCTAGGTGACCCCCTGGTATAGTTTGCTCAAAACCAGGGTCTTGATAATTTGGAAGTGACAGAGGACTCTGATACTCTGAAACAAGCTGTAGCCCTGGAGTAGCCCAAACATGACCCCAGAGTAGTCTTGCTACTTCTGACTTAAGTGAGATATTGTCAAATCCTCAACTCTGTTCTCTAGCATTTCTTCAGTCACCTAACCAGCTGGCAGATGAGTAGCAATCTTGGACATTTTCTAGAAACAGCACTTCATCCTTCTTTCTTTATAAGTCCTGACACATTGCTCTGTAGTTAGTTTCTGTTCCAGTATCAGCAAAGCACTTCTTTGAAGACTCAGTTTCCCTCATGTTGCTATCTTAACAACAGGCTTTCCTCAGTTCTGAAAGAATGAGTGAAAGGATGAATAAATGAGTGGATGAATATGCTTAAATGTTAGTATAACAAACCAATCTCTTCTTCCCTTGGGGGACATTACATTTGGTGTAGCTGTGTATAGCTCAGATTTATTTTTATAGTTTAGGAATTTGGTTAAACTATTCATAAAACATTTCTGAATGGGTCACTGGAAAGAATATTGAGAAATCTGTTGGACTGTAACTTAACCAGGAAAGTATTGATTATTTCCTGGGATCAGAAAATGTCATGTACTTCTGCCTTTACTAGTGAGCAGAGAACTCGTGAAGGTTATGAGGAATTGCCCAAGGACATATAGCTTAGAAATGACAGGGAAAAGATTCAAATTCTAGTCTTTCTAATTCCAAACTTTATACTCTTTACATTAAATTCACACATTCATATATATATTCAGCTGTGAACATTTTTTGTGTACCCACTATGTCCTGTGCACTGTGTTAGATATGATGAGGGACATACAGATGAATAAGACCTAGAATTTGTTCTTATAGGGAAAAAGAAACTTAAATAGGTTAAATTCTGAGTCTTGTGGGAAGAAAGAAAAGATACGCAAAAAGAAGGCCAGACTCAAATGAGTAAAATTAGAGTATAAATCTGCAGGTGTAGGTAGGTAACCTGACCTTTCTAAGAACCATTTCCTCATGTGAAGAATGGGGGTTCATAATCTCTGCTTTATCCATTGGCTGAGAAGATTAGATGAGAACACATGTGAAGTTACTGGCGTTTGATAGGCAATCCATGGTAGAATATCAGCATGAGCTTTTGGTGTCTTTAGAGCACTGGTAGAGAAGTGCCTGACTAAGGAAGCAGTAGTGCTGGGCATGGGAGCAATGGGGACTGGGCACTCTGGGGACCTGGCCTCCAGTCACACAACAAGCCTTGTGACTGTGGGCCGACAACTAAATGCAGGACCACCTTGGATTCCTCAGTTGTGAAAGGGAGATCGCTGGAAGGCCCACCTCACAGGGAGGTTAGAAGAAAATGCAGATAATAGCACAGGTGTGGTTGTGAATGTGAAAAATCCATGGGAAATTTCACTCATTTCTTTTTTCTTTTTTACTATCAAGAATATAATAGGAGCCACTATTTTTATGACCATATCCTTTCACCTGTTATTAGAACCACAGTATTCCTTTTACCATTACTATGGCCAAAACAGCCAACCAAATGAACACTTTAGTCTTTGTCATGATACCGCCATATTTTGCCAAAACTTAGGATATACTCTAAGTATTGCATATATGATATTAGCATTGAAAATATTTGGCTGCTATGTAGAACTGTTGGATTTGCTTGTACTCATGAACGTGTTATATAGATGCTGTATGTGGTCACTTTGTACCTTACACCTGACTTTTCCACAAAGCTCAAGCTTTCTCCTCCATCAGAGACAAAATTAATGATGACAATAATAAATAAGTTTAAAGATTTTGTATGAAAACCTTATTAAAATGCACTGCATCTTTCTGTTCTTTATTATAGGGCCATTCTGAGCATTTGACACCTCTCGATGACTCAAGGTCTTCATGACGGTCTTCATGACGATCTATTATTATGCTCTGCTGAAACTCAGTAATTTTTCTCTCCTGCCCCTCAGGCTGTCAACTGTCCCCTCTGCTGTCGCTGTGATGCCTTTCATTGTCTTCCTCATCACCCTCTAATGTCCATTGGTTCTAATCTCCTCTGGTATGAGGAAGAAACAGCAAATGGTCATAGGAATTGTTGGTGAATAAGAGTCAACAGCATTAAATAGTGACCCAAAGGAGTGTCCATCAGAGGCACAAAATATTTTATTCTGGCTTTCTTTTAAATTGCTATTTTACAAACACAGACCTGCTGCTTCTCCTCCTTTCTCTTCTCCTTCTCCTTTAATCATCTTCTTTTCCTTTTCTTTCCAACTCTCAGGGAAATCTGGAAATGTGGGCTATGACTTCATATGCTCTTTCTTACCCTCTGCTGGGATTTTGTTCTTAAATTGTAACAATTAGAGTGTTTCTAAATTGGATCACTTCAGATTGTCTCAGTTCTCTGTGACTTTAAGAACAAGCTGATTTGAAGCCACATACTGTTGGCAGCTCTCATCCATTTATTTGGACTATCAAGCAAGAATGCTCACAATCTTTCAAATGAAAGAAGACATCTTTATTTCCAGTTCACACTCTTCATAATAAGAAGGGTATTTGAAATGAAGCCAAAAAGCATAACTTACTTCTCGAACTTCATATTTTATATGCCTGAAGTAGTGGGAGAACATTTCCTTACTGCCCCACCTTACTCTCAAATCAGTAGCAGAAAATGACAGTGATGCATTCAGACTCAACAGCAAAAAGAGAAAATAATAATAATTTGCTTAAAGTTATGGGAAAGGCTTCAGCTTTCCTAAAAGTCTATCTTTAGAAAGTAACTAGTTCTGCATATCCAATAGAGGAAGATGACTTACTATTTTACAATAATCCTTTGAAAGGATCATTGTGCTGTTGTTAGCAAAAAGGAGCCTCTGTAATAGTCACCAAAAACTTTGAAATTTGGGAAAGTCTTGTTTCAATTTAGTTAAGACAGACTTGGGGACTGGAGCACCGAGTTTCCCTGTATTGGTGAGGACTTTCTGTTGCAGAGTAAATGAAGCTGGGAACATCAATGGGATCGCAGTCCCACTGTGGGGAGCTAACAGATCTGCTGTAGCTTCCCAGGTACCTTTCCCTTATGTACACTGGGCGCCACCCAGTGTCACAAGTCCTTGTTAGGAGACACCGTCTTCATGCTCCTTCCTTTCTGCCTGCGCCAGGCTCTGCATTCCCACTTTCCTCTGAGTCACCTCCAGAAGGCTCTCTCCCTGAGCCTTTCCTGGCCCCCAAATGGGAAATGGCATCTCTGTTTAAAATTTCCATAGCATTTAACCTGCTCTTCTCTGAGATGGCTTTTGTCACATTGTCCCAAGGGTGAAGATATTCAATGCCTTATCTTTAGGCCATTTGTAAGCTCCCTGAGAGTAGGATCTGCTTCTAATATATCTACTTCCCTTATGGAACTGCATCCCAACATAGTTCTCAAAGTATGCTCTTAACTAGTATTTATAGAAAGAAAAAAGGGATGCAGGGATTAAAGGAAGAGAAGAGAAAGGGAGGGAAGGAGGGAGGGAGGAAGTATTACAACTACAGAAAGTCTATGTCTAGGGCTCTAATGTAATAATGTTAAATAATACTTTTGACTTTTATGCTATTTTACTGTACACAAAATTCTTTCACATGTATTTTCATATGCATCATCATCCTAATATTGTGTGCATGAATCATATGTACGTATGTATGTATCTATTTGATGTGTGTGGGCATTGCTTATCTCACGCATACACACACATGCAAATCAAAATTCTATGAGAACAGGGACTTTGTTGTGTTCACTACTGTGTCCCAACCTCCTTCAACAGTGCCTGGCAAGGAGGAAGAGCTCAATAAATATTTGTTAGATGAATGAAGAAATTCCCTCATTTGGTCTACTCCAGAATCTTGTGAAATGAATACAGTATCCATACTATATCCTCTGTTTTTGCAGATAGCAAAACTGAGGCCTTGAGACCTATTCAAGCTGGCATATCTTGTTATTAGCCAAGCCAAAATTTGAATTCAGGTTTTCTATTTCCATATTCTTTCCTTTCTGTCTTCTGGGAATTTGCTATATTAATAGCAAAGCAAGAAATGTCACACAAAGAAAAATTGTTTCCAAATTTAAATTCATGATGCATATGCAAGAAATTACTGACTTTTCAATCCAATGGTAACACAGATTGTGTGATTTTTAGGAGGAAAAGTCTTTCTTTTATATCCTCTTGCCTTTATTAGCATATGTGTCAGTGCACACACACACACATTTCACACACACACACACACACACACCATGCACCTCTCACCTTGTACTTTTCCAGTCTCTTGTTAATTCCTTTCCTAGGCTCTCCCTGCCCTGACCATCCCAGGTGCCTGTCAGGGCTGTTGCTTGGTCAGGCTGAGGCCAAATGACATGCAGTGGCATTTGTTATGGTTACTTTGGCAGTGCATAGGGCCTGAGAGAAGCGGGAGAGCAGGCATTTCAGGAGTAGACTAGACTGGGTTGTTGTTGTAAAAAGTTTATATTCACCCTAATTGTAGCTCACATTGGCAAGCAGAGTAAACATCCATGCAAATTATTAAGTTGTACCAAATACCCAAGGATGTCAATAATCACCTTGAAATCCAAATGAAATATCATCTTTTGCTAAAACAGAAGCCAGGCAACCACATGCAGTCTCTCCCCGTCGTTGGAGACAGATTTGGCACATACACATCAGCCATGACAGGGCAACCCACAAGGCCCTAATGCACAGGGGAAGCTGGGGACATGTGCATCATACTTGGCAGCAAAATAGAGGTGTAGCAACAGTTACTTTCTATTCTCAGGCATCTCTCTTTTTTTTTTATCTTAAAACAAGATGATTACAAAGGAGAATAAGGTATGCAGTGATCAAGGATCCTAAGTTAAGGTACAAGGAAAAATGAGCATTAGATTTTCATCTAAAGCCCATGTGGGTAGGAATGTGTCAGTGGAAAGCTGTATGGGGGGATCTTAAGTCACATATTACGTTACAGACTCTGCGGCAATGACCCAGGAACCCTCCAGGCCTTATTTTTAAATTCGTTTGACGGAGCATAATGAGGTAAAGGGATGTCTATACAGATTCACACGTCTCAGTCTCCATTTGACTATGACTCAGGCTGCGGGACATGAACTTGGACTTCTCGGTGGTAGGAGAACTCGCTTTTCCCCCTTTTCTTCCTCCTAAGTGACTCAGAAGACTCACTGGAGAACCATGTTGCCTCTTTTACTGGAATTTTCTTTTGAGGAAGTACTGATTTCACCTCCTGTACTTGGTTTGCTGAGGCAGACTATTGGGGTTCCCCACCAGTCCACAACTTTAAGTTTCTATTTTGACTGCCGGTTCTGTATTTGATTAAAATCCTGCTTTCTGCCTAGTTTCCTAGGGAAGCATTTCGTGAGAGCTGCTGCGTCCAGTTGCCTTGTCTGCCTGGGTTTTTGACTGTGTATCCTTCTCATTTCCTAATCTTACAGGAAGGCACAGGGTCCCAAATGAGGGGAAAACCCCTTGAAACTTATTAACAAGTTTATGAAAGTGACTGGTCAGTTAGGAAATCAGAGCTGCGGGGGGCAGTGGGGCAGGTGGTATGTGTTTATCTGTTTCCATTTGTCTATACATTTACAGCCTACTGCAATAAGAAAGCCAGTGTGGGTACACAGTGGAAGGGTCCAGAAATCTTAGACAGTACACATACAGTATAAACACAGGCACAAAAGCTTCCTTGCAAAGAACTTTCAGTCTGCACTGACATAGTTGAAGGAACATTAGACTTGAAGTCAGGAAACCTGAGTTGTATCGTTTTAATCCCAGGTTGGATCTTCTCATCAACAAGAGAAACTCATATTATTTTTGAATTTGACTCCCTTGTACTGAAGATTCTGCAGTCAAATTGCATTTCATTTTTTGTTTTATTTATTCATTCATTCATTCATTCATTTAGAGACAGGGACTCACTCACTTTGTCACCCAGGCTGGAATATAGTGGCACAATCATAGCTCACTGCAGCCTCAAACTGCTGAGCTCAAGTGATCCTCCTGCCTTAGCCTCCCAAGTAGCTGGGACTGTAGGCGTGTGCCACCACACCGAGCTTTGTTTTTTTTTGTTGTTGTTTTTTTTTTTGTATAGAAATGAGGAGGGGGTCTTGCTGTGTTGCCCAGGCTTGTCTCAAACTCCTGGCCTTAAGCAAGCCTCCTACCTCAGCCTCCCAAGTCACTGAAATTATAGGCAAAGTACATTTTTAAAGTAAATATGCATTCCTCTTTTCAAATTTTTATACTCCAAGGCATATATGCATTGGCCAATCAGAAGTAACATAACCAATCTCATTATACTGTGTTGATATTCTGTCAAAAAAACAGTCTAATCCCAGGTGAATGCTTATATATGTTTAGGCTTTTAAAAATGTGAAAGTTCCTTCCATTACACAGTTATCATGGACACACCAGGCTTCTTTCAGGTTGAGAACCAGTAACCTGGACAATTTCTAAAAAAAATTTTCAGAGTCTTAGTTACTACATTCTCTCATGAACACTTCTGGGGATAAAAAGCTTGCAGAGACAAAGAAGAAAATGTGTTTTTTTACACCATGAAACACATAGGTTTACCTTGTCCATGGAGTTATGTCAGCGGATCTAATGCTGGTTAGGTTCTTCCATGTTCCAGAGACAGTTCTGTGGTTCAGAAGTCATAGATGAGCCAGGCCCTTCACTGTGGCTCATGGATAAAGGCTGGTTGGGGAGAGAGGCTGTCCAGGTCTCACATCGGGACACTGTCACATACCTTGTGTTGGAAACAGAGCCCTCAGCAAATAGAATCTGTTGTTTCATTTAATTGCTTTTCAAGATGCCATTACCAGAAATTTTCATGTAAATACATATTTTATTCCCTGAGGCTTGTTAATATGAGACCAAAATTATACAACACTGAAAGGAAAACAAAATTTACTTTTTACTAGTTCTCTCTGTGTATTATTAGAAACATGGTATAGGATGAAAACGGTGCTCAAACTTAGCCAAAGGCTCTTTCTTTGGTATTCAGTTTGCAGAGTTAATGAAACAAACATTTTTTAAGAGCCCCCGTAATGTACTAAAAGCATATAACTACACTCCTGGGTAGTCAATAACTGATGTCTCTGAAGAGATAGCTATTTATTTATGAAGTACTTACTTGGGCTTTATTAATCCATGTCATTCTTAAAATGGCCCTTTGAAGTGCAGGTACTGTGATTATCTCCATTTTGCAGTGAGGAAGCTGAGGCACAAGAGGGCAAGTAATCTGCCCAGAGTCCCATAGTCCATAGTAGTGGGGCCAGGCAGTGGGTGTTGGTGTGTGCTGTTAACCACTATGCTATGCTCTCAGGGAGCACGAGAAGGAAGAAATGGCTTTGGGCCCAGGGGATTAATGAACAAGACATCTAAACTAGGATTCGAAGACTAGTAGGATTGACCCAACAGAGAGTGTGTAGGACTGGCTGGCTGTGAGCATTCATAGCATTGAACATAGCATGAATCATGGCCTCAGGGTGAAAATGTTCTCTGTGGTTGTGATTAGAGAACAATAAGTGGCCAGGTCTGATATTAGGAGTACAGGTAAGTGGAAGATAAGATTGAAAACAAAGTTTGGTGCCAGAATATGAGGGGCTTTGAGAGTAATGTCAAAGAGACTATTGACCTCATCTCATTTGTCTAAGTGGGGCCACTAGGCAATGATAGGTCTGAGACTACCACAGCAAGAAGGGCATGCCTTGTGTCCAGAGCAGCACTTGATTTGAGGCCAGGAAGCTAACTGCTAAGTTTGCTGTCCTGAGAGAATACCCTCAAATACATAAAACCAGGTAAGCAAGTAGGATCATTTCCCTGAGAATTATTCACCCTTCTGTTGATGAAGGAAGCTTCCCAAATTCAACCCTTTGCTTTTGCACGACATTGTGTTGCATTGGAGACAATTAATCCCAAGTTGTATACAGTCTTTCCTAGCTCCCTTGAACAACTTAATCTACTTTTTTTTAAAGAAAATAATGTCTGGTTTATCCCTGCCTATTAAGGAGTGTCCACACATTGAGAGCCACATTCTTCCTCCATCATGGTGAAGACGGTCCTGACCTAATGTGTCTGAAGATCGGCTTTGGAGTCAGGCAGCCTTAGGCCAGAGTGGTGTCATGCATTGCTCACCCCACTAATCCTAGATTTCCTCATCTGTATAATGGGAATATTAAATGTACTTGCCTCACAGGGATTTTCAGATTATTAAATATTAATGATCCACATAAAATACATAGCCCAGGGCCCTGCACAAAATAAGAACCCCATAAATGAAGCCATTAATATTATCAATATCATGAAGTATTGAGGATGAATTTTGCCAGTCAACGTTCATGGCTCTTCCTGTGGCTGATTTTATTTTATGTAGCCACAGGCCTATACCCAAGGTAATGGTGATAAAGAGAAGGCACAGAAAGTTCTAGGCTCCTTGGAACTAAGGCGGGTGGCTTCAACTTGCTACTCTTACCCTAATAGCAGTTTCTGGGAAGAAATCTAATGAACATCGTGTATGCTGGGTAAATGGACCATAACCCAAGGAAACACCATATAGTAAAAAAGAAAGAGAAGTTAACACTTCAGATAATTCTCCATGTTTGACTAGCAGTTGTTCTTGTCCCCAGTTGCCCATTAGAATTATCTGTAGAACATTCCAACCATATCACATCCTGGGCCTCACCCCAAGAGATACTAAATTAATTGGTCTTGTAGGGGGAGTCACTGTAGGGTTTTAAGCTCCCCAGGTGATTCTGATGGGCAGCCAGAATTAAGAACCCATGGCTTACGGGCAAACCGAGGGAAGATACGGGAAAGCTCTGACAGCTACCACAGGAAGAATCGACATAAAACAAGGGCTCAGTTAAGTGTGCATCTAGATGAATCTTTTCTTCTGCTGTGTTTCTTATCTCACTGTGGCATTTGCAAGCAGCACAATAAAAAAAAAAGAGGATCTCAACATCAAGGATGTGAAAGCTGCTTCTAATCTTCAAAAAGATATTAGGCAGGAACTTTAAGACTTTGCTTGGTATACACATGCTCCGATGAAACATATGTACTGATTGAGAGCCTCAGTGTCAGCTCTTTCTGAAAGGATGGAGAATGTCTTAGCTTTACTTGCTGTCAAAATAATAAAGAAGTTCTGTGGCTTTCATAAGTCTTTAAATTCATACACCTGGTTACAGCTTATCTCGTTTCTCCATGCTCTCTCATTTCCAATTTCCAAGTTATGAGAGATCATCTTGTTCATTTTCAGCTGCCTCGTTTTACAGATAAACAAACCAAGAGATGCCTGAGGACTCACAGTATGATAGAGGCAGATTTCCTATCTCCCTGCCAAGACACCATAGTCTGTTCCAATGCTGGGTTCAAGGATGGAAGGGATAAATTTGGAATGTCCCCCTCTTTGATACTGACCCCTTCTGATTTCTTGACCAAAGCTCTGGATATTTCCATGCCATCCTGGTTCACCAAGTGTCATATTTTCAAGGATACCTGAAATTTCTTTGTTTTTGAAAACATAGAGCTTACCTTAACTGCCCCAGTCACCCTGGCAGAAGAACCATGACCTTGCTGAGAGCCCCTGCATGCCAAACAAGATTTAATTTTTCCTAAGTACTTGGGAAGAGAAAAACAATAATCTATATGATGGGCTTTTGGCCTAAACCCATATACTTTAGGAGAATATGGAATTTGGCATTGCTAATATTCTGATTTAAAGAAAAATGTTTTGTTATGATGTCATTTGTCTAATTAATAGTAAGAGAGGATTGAATTTTCCCTGTGCAATGTCATCTAGACTTTTAGATTTTAGGGTGAAATGGCCTGAATTAATTGTCCTCTGTGACACCTCCCTGATACCTTCAGTTGGATAAATCTGCCCTTGGAATTCACAAGGCATTATACTCATGCTTCTCAGATGCCAGATACATCCCTTCTTGGATTTGTTGTTGTTGTTGTTCATTCAGTGAACATTTGTCAAACACCACTTGTGTGCAGGGGTAGTTGGAGGATGGATGGTGCACAGAGGATGTGGAAGGGGATGGTAGAAGATGAGACTATGAAGGCAGGGCCATAAAGAACTGTGTAAGTGATACTCAGGGGATTGGCAAAGAGGAGCCAGCAGAGGTTCTTGAGGACAGGGGAATAATATAATTAGATTTGTATTTTATAAAGGAAAAACATGGGAATATGGCTTATCTATTCAGCAAACACTTACTGAGGGCCTTTTTGCATGGCAAACACCATTCTTGGTGCTGAAGATATAAGAAAAAATTAAACATGGTCCTTGCCCTCAAGGAGCTCACAGTCTATTGAGTTGCCTTGCTGACTTTCCCACTAGATTGTGAGCTCCTGGAGGGCAGGCACTTTTGTTCATCTGAGAAAGAGCGTAAGTTTCAGAGTTAAACCTGGATTACAATCCCAGCTCTATTATTTCTACTATATCCACCTCATTTAACTGATCTGTAAATTGGGGCTAATAGCACCTCCCTCATCAGGGACAGATTAAATGAGAGAAGGATGAGATGCAGTTGACTCAGCAGGAGTCTGTGTATGCTGTTTCTCTCTATACCACAGTGCCTGGCATGTCGCTGGCAATCAGTACACCTCTGCCACCTGGGGAGAGCCTGTCTGTGGTCCCTCAGGGTTGGGGTTGCCTGGCACCATAGCTAGCAGATCCCTCTTAGCTTAGTCAGTGTTCTAGTCACTTACTCCAGGCTGCGAACTTTAGGGGCAGAGTTGGGTTCTGAACTCTAAATCCCAGGCATGCATCTTGCAAAAGTCAGAACCAAAGTCAAAAGAAAATGACGAAATTTCTTCTCTGGCCAAAATGCTATTATTTCACCAAGGGCAACAAATCTTCTTGGCAGGAGAAGTTGATTTGCTTGTACTTGTGTAATCAATCGTATTTGCAAGTGATGGAATCCTTCTCACGGTTGCTTAAAGAGAAGGTGTTAACCACTATTCTATTCTCTACTTCTATGAGATCAACTTTTTTAGATTCCTCACATGAGTGAGATCATGCAGTATTTGTCTTTCTGTGCCTGGCTTATTTCACTTAATATAATGTCCTCCAGGTTTGTTTGACATTTCATTGCTTTCAGAGAATTTTCACATTTCATTCTCTCACTTCTCCCTCATTGCTGATGAAGTCTCTCTGAGGTCCATGTGGTAGAAATTAGTGCCCTTCACTATGTTCACTGAATCAGGATGTGAGGGTGGGGGACTGAGACCCAGGGAAGTGAAGTGACTTGCCCAAAATCATGTAGTTCACTGTGTTTACCTGCTTATAAGAGGTTTGCTATTGTTATCAGAGAAACTATGTGAAAAATATTCATACTTTTTGTTTGGCTAACACGTGATGGTATATCAGGAGTTCTGAGCTCATTTTTTGGCTCACCGAGTGACCTTAGGAAATTCAGAATGGGATTTTTAAGACTGATATGGTTCTCTAATTGTGAAATCACTGTGTCTGTTCCCCTGACTTTGATTACAATGTAAACCTATTCCATCATAAGCACTGTCTTTTGTTCCAGATATTGCCAATATTTACATAGGACAAACTCTTAAGGATTTCCATGATGCTCTCAAAGGAGGTCATCTTCTAACCCACCTTGTAAAGTGTAGATAGAACCTACATAGTGCAGAATAGTCAGGTGAGTTGTAGAGAGTCTGTGACATAGTAGGTCATAGGACTAGTGTGTGGCAGACTTGGGGCTTCAATCCTAGGCCTCTGGCTTCTGAGCCCAGTGTTTGTTATACTACATGACTCTCCATTCTCATGATCTGATCAACTTGCTATTTGCTCTAGGTTAGGCTTTTCCTTTGGAAGTCAGAGCTCAGTAAACCTAGATCTGTAAACCTCTAAAGGTACCATAGTAATGCTAGCACAAAGTATCTGTTGAAATGAAAAATAATATGTTGTTTCAAAGAGTCTTCCCCTCTTATTTAAAGAGAAGTTTTTAGTTATTTTCCAGTTTTATCTCATTTTCCTAATGTTTTAAAAAAACATTCAGTGTTCCTTTAATCTATAAATTGGAGTGGAGAGGTTGGCCTAATTTCTGTGTTCCCTTCAAGCACAAGCAATAACACATTTTAAAGGATGATAAATAGCTGTGTAAAATGTAGATGGGTTCTATAAATACTTAACAAAATCCCTCTAGTCCAAACCAGGTGGAATGAGAGAATAGTCAAGGTGTTCTCTCTTTCCACATCATTCTCCCTCTTCTCGAGATAGTTTGATAGTTCAAAACACAAATGCTCAAGGCATACAGACCTGGAGTTGAGTCTTGCTCTACCTGTAGTGCCTGTTAGACTTTAGCAAACTGCTCAACTTTCATCGACCTTTGTTTCTTGATTTTGTAGAAGGAGGCTAACAATATTATATATAGTTTTTAGAACATTCATTTAGTACAATGCTTATAGATTTTAAGTAGGTAATTATAGTAACCTCTTATCAATGTTTTTGTCTTCATCTAAGACTCCTTCTTTCTCCCTTTAAGATGCTTCTATCCATATATTTCTCTAGAGAGAAAGAATATCAGCTGCATCTTAGTGTCAGCTTATGCTACTGTGTCAGGGAGTATTTTGCATTTCTAAGTTTATCCTTACTTTTATAATCAAAGTGCTGACTTGTAGTATCTGCCACCTTGTGTCTGCTCGGTAAATACAATTTGGATTAAAAATTGTTTAATATTTAGTTATGACTGCACTATAACAACATAGCCAAAAGTTTGGAAAGTAAAGAAGGGAAAACAAATAGATACTGACAATGCCACACCTGTGCTACTTCAGGTGGCATAGTGGCTAAGGGCATGGATTATAGAGTGAAGCTTGAATCCTGGCTGCAATACCTTGAGTGCTCTACTTACATCTCTGTGCTTCCATGTCCTTATCACTGAATGAGGACAGTAAAGGTAACTACTTAATCAGAATGCAGAGAGGATGAGGTACATTTGAAGCAGTCTGAGTATGGCTGGCTCAGTAAATCTTAGCTGTAGTGATGATAAGGAGGATGATGACAGTGAGGATGATGATGATCTGTGTGTCCCCTTTATGTATATTGCCATTCACCAATTGCTTGAGTAATGTTACTTCTCCTGCTCCCTCTGTTTGTTGCAAGAAATGTGTACTAGAAGGTTGAAGATGATTATGCCCATTTGAAGAAACTGGGCCCAGAGAGGTGAAACGATTATCTAAATAGCACCCAGCAAGTTTCTGGCAAAGAGGAACCTAGAACTCGTTAACAATCAGGCTGCTCTGTTCTTATTTTCTATATACTTTTATAGTTAGAAAAGGACATTCTTGACTCCTAGTTACTATGTGAGATTGTGGATTAAGTTACAGAGACAATAAAGCACACTGAGTTCTTTCACTCTGGCTTTTATGATAATGCTGGCTTTGTGTGATGGTGCCTTATATCCACTGAAATGTAGGTGCTTAAGCGTGGATGGAAAGTAGTCTTGGAAACTCATAGCTAAGCTCTTATGTAAAGACAGCACATAAAAAATACTTTTCATAACTCAATGAAACCTGCACAAAATCCAGTTTCTATCAGGATGCTCACCTCTCATGTGTCAGCATAGCCTTTGCAGCAAAACCCTGGGGTACCTATATTTCTCCACCCCAGCATTCCTCTGAGCATTGAATTGTTAGCATCAGAAATCACCACAGCCACTTTGATCCTCATTTTCTTCAGCCTCTCATTAAAGTAATCACTTTTTAAGATCACCAGCAAGAAGCAAACATTTTAGTGAGTAGTGTTTGCCTGAGTCTGGAACAGCTGACCTGTGCCAGGGTCCTGCGTGATCTGTAGATTGCTCCTCCCATGCAGCTTCAAATATGGGTGATTTACCAGCAGACAATTTCCTCACCTTCACTAAAGTATCACTGACATCTTCATGTATGTGACAGACAATGAAACAAACAGAAAAGAACATAGAAAAACATAAGAGCTGGAGACCACTTACATTTGTATTTACCTGAAAGGAGAGATGCTTACTTGTTCACCTGACTCACTTGTATGTACCTCTTCAGGACTTCACCTGGAATATTGTTCTTGCTACATCTCTGGATGTGCAAATTCCACCTTTGTCCAAGACCTACTTCAAATGCTACCTTCTCTTATGAGTGTCTCTTCATTTGTCTCCCCACTGCCACCATCTTCTTTTTCTCTGTGTTCTGATAGCACATGAAGCACATGATTAAAACATTTTACTTTGGATTGATAGACATTTCTGTATGTCTTATATTTCCTATTATATCTCCTATAGGGAAGGGCCCACTTCTCATTAGCATAGAACTTAGTAGGCACTCGGTAAATGCACTTGGAATAAATTTATTATTTATAATCATCTCTGTTATATTTATTTTTGATGTTGATTAGAAGCTTGTTAGGTTGCATCTTACAAGTGAAACAATGTTATTCTTCACATGATTGATGTGTACTGTATGTAACATCTAGATATTTATTCTTCTCCAAAGACTCTATATTCAAGAAGCCCTGGAGGCTGAGTGAATACATTAAGCATTGTCAGAAGGGTTGAGTGCTAAATGACCTGGGTCAGTTACTGTGTTACATTTGATTAAAAAAAATAATAAAGCCAGTAATAACTTGTTTTCTACCTGTTACTCAGGATATTTAGAATGATAAAGATGGTGAAGTCAAGTTTTTGATGATAGTTACGGTGGTGTTATGATAATAATATCTTCTATATTCATGACAATTATAGCAAAACTCTTTTATTCCAGTTAGGTTGACACTTTGAATCCTGTTCTTCTTGGTTTTGATTTTTAGATACTAGAACTTGGGAAGCAAATTCTGGAACCAATGTGGTTGAATACAAATCCTAGCTCCTTCTCATGCAAGCTCTATGACCTTGAGCAAGTTATTTAGCTTTGCTGTGTCTCAATTTCCTCATCTGTAAAGTGAGGCAGCAGAAGTACTTATCTCATTGGAGTATTTGAAAAGTTACAGGAGAGAATGCATGTAAGAGTAGTTAGTGACTCTAGAAGTATTATTCTTATAACCCCCAGACACTGAATAAAGCCCTAGATCAAGAAAATTTTCTAAGTTTAACAGAGGTATTTCTCTCTGAAAGGCATGTTATCAGGAAAGAGTGGTTGAGATGAAAGGGGAGAGGAGAGATTGAGTCCAGCTTAACTAGGGCTTTGACCTTACCTGTATCAACAAGAAGCCCATGAGGGCTTCAGAGACTGAGTAGAAACACCCTTTGTGAGTCGAGGAAAAGGAAACTTGCATAGGGATGGCACCAGCACAGCCTGACAGAACTCTCTGTGGACTACATCTGTTTGTGCCAGCTGTTGTCAGTCTGTGTAGGCTCGCCAAGAATAACAGTAATGATTTTCACTTTATAGCAACTTCCATCTCAGGATCTCAGAATGCTGCATAAATGTAGATTAGGGCTCTGAAAATTTTTTTGCCAAGAATGAGCATACTGTACAGGGCATCAAGAATACATCACTGTTCTGAGTGAATCTTTCATGGTGGAAAGACAACTAAACTAGTTTTGAATTAGACCTACTTTCCTGATCTGAGCTTTCTTCTTGATTTTGTCACTCATCTTCTAGATGACCTTGAACAACTCAGTTTCCCTCCTTACCTCTCAGTTTTCTCATTATAAATGAGAAATTCATATACCTCTAAATGATCTCCAGGGTCTTTTTGGTTTCTGAAATTCAGAGTACAGGGGATCTAGATCTGCCTCCCACATTTAGAGAGGCCTGAGTGTTTTAGAACAGAATATTTTCTTAGCATTTTACCCATGGTTAGGCAAGAGCCCAGCAGAAAAAGAATTTTTACTTTGTTCACTGGAAAATCACACTACTCTTTAACTTTTCATATGAAAGAATACTGGTGTATTTTACATGTTTTTCCCTTTGCCCATCTCTAAGTACAATGCTATTTATTATTTTCTTTGACTATTTTAAGATTTAGCATTAACTCTTCAGCTTCTGAGATTGATAAAGGAAATAATCTTTTGAAGAGCAGTTCTACTTTTGCTAGATCAAGTGAATGAGTGAAGACATCAAAAATGGGCATGTCTTCCAAAGTCTTGTACTCAGACCAACTGCATCAGAATTACCTGGGGTGCCTGTTATGTTCTTAGTTACCCTCTTTGTGCACAAAGGGAATATATCATAAAAAAGTAGTGTTTGTCCCTAAGAAAGATCTCTTTTGTAGTTCAAGACTTTGTAATATATGATTAAATTCCTCAACAAATAAGTAGCTGAGTTATACAATCCCACTGAAAAATGCAGATGAGTGGAGAGGCTGAGCCACTTTTGGTGTGGTTAAGCATCACTTTTTGGAGTCAACAACTGAATTCAAATCCCAGGTTCTCCACTTACTATCAAGGTAATCTTTGTGCTTTGGTTTTCTCATTTGTAACATCAGAACAGCAACCACCCGATAGGTTTCTCTGCTAATTAAATAAGTTATTTAATATAAAGTATTGTGAACACTGTCTGGCACCTGCTAAGCATTCAGTATACCTTCACTATTTTCACTCTCATTAATTACAAATCAATGAATATATAAATTAAATACTAATGTATTTCTACCTGTCAGAGTTTGGAAAGAGATAAGAAATTCCTTCAGTAGGATTACTATTAAAATGAATCATGGTTGATGATTGATGGGAAATATTAAATGCTGCTGATCTTTAGATTCAGTATCAGAGCATGATCTTTCTTCCCCTTCTGCTGCAGTGCTGATGAATGACACTGAGTCATTCATATTCTCTCATCCACCTTCCTGCCACATTTGAAAGACATCCATAGCTCATATTTGACAGACTATGTGTGAGCATTTAATACAAATAATCATGAGCCCCTGTCAAATATTAGCACATGCCATGTATCATCTTAGGTATTACTCACAATGGCTCTCAAATGCAGGCATCCATCCCCTCTCCCCTGCCTACTTCCGAAACCCCATTTACAGATGAGGAATCTAATGCTAAGTTAAAAAAGAAAAAAAAAAAACTTGTGAAATGTTATACAAATCGACAGGTATTACTTGGTATTTGAACCAGCTTGTTCTGCCTCCAAAGCCCACACTTTCTCCATTACACCACAATCAATGTTTCTGAAAGTAGAAAGGGGCCACATTGGTCTCCAAACTCTAGTATAATTAGCATCAATGCTTTAATCAGTGAGGTTGACTGTCTTGATTAACCTTTATGATAGATCATGTAAGTTTCATATTTCTAAATGAATATATAGAAGCAGCTTTAAATCAGTAGAAAAACATTGAGCTGGGATCAGAACACTTACGTTTTAACTCCTGGCTCTGCCACTTAATATGGGTATGATTTTAGCAAAGTCACTGAACATAGTCTCTTAACGAACCATTAACTTGGCTTGTTTCTTTATCCAAAAAAGACAGTGTCGTGCTTTGGAAAGTATTAAATAATCTAGTATATATGAGTATTGTACCTGGGTGTCTTGTTGACTATAAAAGAGCATAGAAATGCGCAAAGGGTTTTTAATTCCATGATGAGAATTCTGTCTCGGCTCTTCTGAATTCTGTCCCAAGTCCTAATTCAAGCCCCTTATTCTCTCCGCATGTAATCAACCCACTGTAATCTCTCTCTCTCAATCCATATGATCCATTGATACACTTGTATACTATTTATACAGCATGGCCTATCTTTAAGGATAATATTAATTTCTTAATCTTTGCAGGCAGCAAATGGTTTGCCTGAGCAATCTCATTTAACTTGGGAAATAAATTCTGTTGACCCCATTTTATGTTTGAAACAACTAACATTTAGTAAAATTACACATCTTGCCCTGGGTCATACAATTGGTAAGTGGCGGATGTGGGATTTGAACCCAAATAAGCAGACCCCAGAGCCTTTACTCTTAAGCATCTAAGCCACACTGATTACCATCAACATTCAATTTTTTGCTTTGTTCTTTTATTTCTTCCTCATGTGCCTTGATTTCCTGACTGGATTGTAAATTTCTTGAACAAGGTTCATCTCACTCATTTTGATGACTGCCTTAGTGCCTAATTAATTACTAGTATTTGTGGATAATTTAATATAGATGTAATCATAAGCTACTGGTTTTCTGCACTAATAAAATACCTTAGAAACAAGGACTTTTGACTTCTTCCTCTTTGTCTCTGACTAGAAGCTAATCTTCCCACCACATTGACCTACCTTGATTTCATTTTCACAGGTCAAGCAAAAAACCTTTTCTCTGTTATTTTCACTTAGGCACTTTGCCTGCCTCCCTGCTGAGGCCCAGAAATCCAGTGAGATCAGTGTGTCTGTCAGAAGGTAGGCTTGTTTGCCTTGTTTGCCTAGGGTGGCATTGTCATTGAACAAAACACATACCCTTTCTTTACATCCCAAGTACCTTGGATTGCAAAGCAAGAACCCCTCTGACTCAAATGAAAACCACCTTGTGTTAGATGAAATATGGGGAGGTAACCATTTGTTTGCTGGTTTGCATTTCCCACGAAAAACTCAAAAACAGAAATTTACCTCAGCCATGGAAAGTGATGTGCCAAGTATCGTATTTGCATATTAAAACCGAAAACTGATTTGCATGTTATTTCAGTGTCTTGTGTCACGTTCAGGCATCTGTCAAGCCCACTAGATAGAAACAGCTTGTACAGTAGGAAAGTGTTTCTGTGCATATCAGACTGAAAATCTAGGTGCCTACTTTTTATCAACAACTTGTCCACACTTGGGGCTTTCCATTCTCTCCTGGCTTCTTACCTGAAAATACTAACAAGACCGGAACCCCATGTTTTATAAAGTATGTTTCTTGTTTTTTCCGAAGAGTCATTCATTTTTTTATATTTATTTAGATAATTTTAAAATTATTTTTAAAAACCGTACATTTCATATAATCCCACCATCCTGACATAAGCCTTGTTAGCATTTTGGTATATTTACTTCTAGTATCTGTTTTTTAATACTTATATAGACACATACACTGTCATTCTTACATGTGTATTTTTATATATTTCTAATTATCAGACATACCATTTTACTACCTTCCTATTTTTAACATTATAATGGCTAGAATTATGGCACAATCCAGATAACTAATGATAAGGGATTGGCAAGACCCCATTTTGAACAGTCAGTGAATTAGAGCCACAGTCAGGGCTGGACCCCTGGGAAGGCAAAAATTATGGCATCTTTTTGTTTGAGCTTTGTTAAAAGTGTAGTTTCTGATTAAAGATAGCTTTTCTATGGGACAATGCATAGAAAGCTGTACATTGTGGTAAAACCTTTTTTCCCCAAAATTGGAGCAACTAGTGACTAGTCTGTTGCATTGTTCCAGGCAACGAAATAAAGATGAAATGTCTTCTCAGGGGAAGTCACTGCCAGGCACTAGTGGGGCACAGCTAAGGCCAAGACAAGGTTTAGTTTGAAAACAAAACCTTGAACAACAGTTCATTCCATTCATCAAACTTTTATGTCGTGAGTCTTGTTGAGGTGAAGCCAACTAATGGAAATAATGTCTTGTAATTCTCCTGCCTTTGCTATATCCAATCCCATATGCATAACATATGTAAAGCCTCATTAATGGAAAAAACTACATTTAGGTTTTAGTCATAATATTGTGGGAATAATTTCTTTTAGCCTCCTGTAAGGCAAATTGAGAGAGATCTTCTCACCCCACAGAGACATCTTGCTTTCCCCTTTAAGCAGGGTCCCCTTGGAGGTATAGAGGGAAGGGGTGGTGAAATGAGAGCAGTGAGTTAGATTGGCAAGTGATCTGTGACCTGGCTTCTCCCTGACCCTGAAGATCTGGGGCTCGTGCTACTCGCCTTTCTTACTTCTTGCCTACCAGACAGAATAATAGCATCAGTGGTTGTACCTTGTCTACCTGGAGCTCAGCCAGGTAGGAAAGCATAAGGATGGCTGCTCTGCTCTCAAAAGCCAAACATGGGCTTCACTTTGCTTTTTGGTGCCAAAAGTTAGGATATAGAAGTGTTCACCGTTTGGAGAGCCAGCAAGGCATACGTTCACCAAATGTCATGTACTTCAAGATTTATAGTTAAAAAGTACTCAGAGTAATTACATCGCTTGCTAAAACAATTAATGTGAAATCCAGGTATACTATGCTGAAGTACTTTATCAGCAGATAGGAAAGTGGAGAGTTACTGGAGAGATCTTACTCTGCAAACATTCCACTACCAAGAAGAATGTCATCTTTTTGAGTGGCTTCTAAGTTGTCCCTCCTGATAATTATAACTGCCACTTATTTGATATTGAATATTTTACAAGCTTCTTTATATGAACTGGATATTATAATGCTCCAGTTTATATATGAGAAAATCAATAATAAAAAAGAAATTCTCAGGGAGCTTCAGTGGCATGCTAGACATCAGGCCTAAGAGCTAGGATGCCCCAAGCCCAGGCACTCTTGAGGCTACCTGGACACATGGGGACTGAGAGATGAGTGTATGGAGCGAGGCCGTTACCTCAGCTCAGCCTAGATTGTCATAAAAGCCTGGTGTGCAAACGGCAGCACCCCCGCTGTGGCTGGCCAGGCCTTTCCCTTGCTGCAGCAGCTCTTCCAGCAACCACTCTGCGATTCAGAGTCATCAGCCCTTGGCTACGATTCCCAATTTGGCTTAAGAAGGGTGATTTAGAGGCATGAATGCATGGTGTGAGAAAGGGAATAGGAGAAAGTAGAGGTTGTAAGAAAACTTTGAAGCTTTTGAAAGTTGAAGACTGACTGGAATGGATTTCAAAGCTAGATTCAAACTTTTAAAGTCAAAATGTCTGGGTTGTCTTTGTGTCCTTACTGTTTATTCTTCAAGAAAATAGAACATAACAATAGAACCAAGCACATCTTTTCTACTCCCAGGGAGCTGTGAGGAATGTTCCTGTATAGGTTTTTAACTGTTACCAGATAGGCACCTTTCCTCCTCCCTCCTCCTTACTTCTCTTTGGCCATTGCTTTTAACCTGAAATAGAGTAGGTGTCCAGCAAATCACCTGTCCCTGGCCAGAAGGGTGTTCCTTCCATTTAAACAGTGGGATGTTGAGAGTAGAGTATGATAATTCAGGGAGAGTCAAAAAGTAGGAGCAGCCACAGGAAATTGCAAACTACAAACTTGACACAGCTAAATAGGGGGAAAAAAAAGAACGAAAATATCAGAAATATATTTTTTCTGGCAGGCTTTCAGCTCTAAAGCAGGGCTAATTCTACCTTTGGAAAAGAAGATAATTTCAATGTTTCTTTTTTTCAAGAACACATAATTGAAGTTATTTTCTCTCTGAGAGAAGGAACCTCTTGTACATCATTACAAATGGACAAGAAAAATGAGCAGCTCGGGTACCCAGAGTGATAGAGTATTCATTATCATGTAGTCTTCTTGAATATCTTGGCTCCTTTTTCCCGGTGTTTTATCTGCCTGAGCAGTGCTTTTCTGGTGAGGTTCAGATTTGCACTAAGTTCAAGTTATTTAGCACTATGTAAGTAGCAAATCAACAGCAGGTAAGGACTCAAGGGAGAAAAATGACCACACCGAGTCAGTATCTGAGTAATTTGGGAAGCTGACATGGTGATGGAGAGTGGGTGGCCATTTTGTAAAATGGGTCATTAGCACACATATTTAAAGGGCTAAATTGTGGTAACAAAGATTCAAGGTTTTGGGGGGTTCTCCTGAGATCCATTTACACATCATTGCATGCTGTTTACCATGCTTCATTTTTTCTTTAGAAGGGAAGATGGAATTTTTCCTTCTCCACCCAAGAAAGGGGTAGGAGTGGGATAAGGTGGTTAACCTTTTCGTGTTCTTGATTTCATGCCCCAGTGTAGTGAAAGTTCAGTAGGCTGCAGAAACGCTGTGACCTGCCAACTGCTTACTCAGATTCAGAATGCTGAATGAAGTTCTGGATGTTTCAGCGGATGCTGACAAGTGGCTTAAGTCCTCTTACAAATGGAAATCTCTGTAATAATGAGGTTTCCACTTACTCAATATGTGTCTGTTTTTATAGACTACAAAGGATCTGTAAATATGAATATCTGTGATTTCACTCTAAAGATCGGTAATGATATATGCCCTGCTACATATTATGGGCAAAAAAAATGAATACAATCAAAGGAATCTTTCAAAATAACATTTTACACATAAATAAACTGAGGCGTAAGAAATGGAAACGATTTGAGCAAAACCACTGGACAAGTTAAAGGCAGAACTAAGATTAAAGAGATTCTAAATAGTCAGGTCTTCTGTACTTACAGGTTTCTATGTAAGAATGTATAAAACACTTCAAACACCATGAAGTGTTATGTAAATATGATGGCTATTGTTATTTGTGTTCATCTGGCAGAATTTCCTTGTTCATCAAGGATTCTGTCCATGTGTATTTTGTTTCAGAAACAAGTCCTTATTATTTCACAGTCCTACCCATAAGGTTTGCCAGGGCCCTAGATGCAAATGTGGCTTCATATTAAGTCTTCCCTTGAATGACAATCACCTGGGCCCCTAACAAGAGAAGAGCAATGACAAGGAATCCGTTGCAGATACCTGAATGTTTTTCATTTGAGAAAAAAAATCTTTATTGTAGAAAAAGTAAAATACTGAAACATAGAAATAGAATATAAACCACTCACTTTCCCACAACTTTCAACCATTAACCTTTGAGCATATTTCTTTCCAGTCTCCTTACCTATAACATTGTGGGGCAAGCCAGCCTGGTTAGTGGCTGGCTTTCCTCCACGTAGTAATCTTCCTCCTCCTTGTGCTTCAAGGCTGTATCTAACTACAGAGGAACATGAGAAATAATAGTCTAGCCATGTGCCCAGAAAGAAGAGGAAACAGATTTTGGTGAGCAGTTAGCAGTCTCTGATATGCTTAGTAAATATTATAGTTATTTTTAAGCTAATAAATTACTATTAGCTCTCAAATTGCTCAGAAATGTCATGATGTCTGGTTGCATCTTTTAAGGTGTCTTTGACCTTGGTGTTTGAAGATGTTTGCCAATATGCTTATTTCAAAAGCATGATTTTAATAAACTCAGCTCTCATTTTAAAATCTCCTAGTTTTTTCTGTTACCTAAAACAAAGTCTAGGCATTGTCCACATCCCATTACTCTTGCCTCATCCTCACTCTCTTTCTCCTCTATTTCTTAACATTCTTTCAGATATACATGTTCTTTTTTATATATTGTACTTA
Source organism: Cheirogaleus medius (assembly GCA_008086735.1). Lineage (NCBI taxonomy): Eukaryota > Metazoa > Chordata > Mammalia > Primates > Cheirogaleidae > Cheirogaleus > Cheirogaleus medius. The sequence goes on from VBSM01000272.1 coordinate 41,474,962, forward strand.
GAATGTCTTCATTTTTTTCTTTTCTTTATTTCTTTCCTGTTTTCTGTTCTTTCATTCTTGCTTTCTTAGTCTGGTGAAATCCAATTTATCCTTCAGTATCTAACTAAAAGGTCATCTCTTTCTGGCAGCCTTCTTCTATCTCAGAGCACTGAATTTAGACCTGTGTTTTAGTGCTTATGTTTTGTCGTAATGGCCGATTTTCATGTATCTTTCTTCCTAAACTATGAGTTGTCAGAGGCAGGAACTCTGAATAATTTTACTTTATAATTATAGTTCTTGAAACCTGGCAATCCCTTAGGAAGGGTATGTTAAGAAAATCTTGAAGGAGTCCTCTAAAATCTATTACTCGATAATTCACCTGTGGATTATATGATGTTATTTTCTCTTTACTAAGAGGTTCAGGCATTTCAGCAAACATACATATCAGTGATTAATGTGGATACTTGTACAAAAGCCTTTTTTTAAGCAAAGCCCAGAAGCTTTGCTTGTATTTGTTTCACAGTGCCTTTGTTTTGCTATTTAGCAGCAAACCTTTACTCTGAAAAAAATCTAAGCAAAAATCTTTGCTTAATAATAGACCCAGTAGATTAAAATCCAAATTAGTAGAGAATCATAGCCCTAGACGGACTCGAAGAAACAATATCATTTCTGAGACACATTGACATTGAGCAGAAATGCACCTGGCCCAGCCCATCCCAGTTTCAGTGTTCATGCCATTTTTAAGCAGTGGTACTTCACACAAGGTGGCCCACCTATCTTCCTGAGCCTCACATTGTATAGACATTTGAGATTGTATATATGTGAAAGCAAGCACTTTGAAAAGGGTCATGTAAATACAAGGAATTATTATGCCCCAGTGAATTATGCCACTGATGCTATTCACATTTCTGTTTTTGAAGAAATAAAAAACAAACTAATGCAAATCACCCCCTTCCAACACCCCACCACCACACATTTTCAATTGTGTTTTATTACCCATACGCTGGGCTAGAAGTTGTTTATTAAAAAACAAGTTGGACACAGTTGTTAATTTTTCTTAGGACTACTGGGACAGAGAAATTAGCGGGGGGGAATCTCTGTTTATCTGAGTGAGAATAGTACTAAAATCCTACTTACAGAACTTGGACACTGAACATCCTGAGCTGTCTCCTTTGCTGTGAGGGAGAACTCTTAACTGAGGAGCCTTGTGTTTTGGCCCTTGTGTATAACACAGGTGTTAGGTATTATGCACTGGGGGAGGCAGTTTTGTAGCCAAATAAAGTTCAGAAACACTCTGAGAAATTATCTGTTGGGGTCTTTTCCTCGTAAGAAATGCCAGGAATCCACAACTGGCATTATATATAAGAGTTATAATCTAAAAGAAAAGAGCCTTTCCAATTTTGTTATTTCAGAAACAGTATGGCAAGCAAATAGGAAGGAGTATTTGGAGAATAAAAGAATGATACATTTTTCTCAATCTGTAAAATACTGACAAGGTAAGCACTTTGAAATTAGACTTCTTCTTCAAATGTAAGTGCTATGGATAGAATCTAAATTTTTGGCTTACATTTTTAAAGGAGAGACTTGCCTTCTTGCTACCTTTGTGTTGAAAGGGAGGCAGACATTAGGCTCAGACAATGATAAATGATGTCCATTCTCTAAGGGTCCACCCGAAGACTAAAAACAGGAATTAATCTGGTTTTCTTCAATAATTGTTTGGCTTAATTAAAACAGTTAGCACCAATACTAGAGGTAATATTTTATACTTTTCTAGCACTTTCTGTATGGAAAGTAATGTTTGGTTGGAAAAAAAATGCATGAAATTTAGAGTCAGGTGGCACCATATTTTGGGCTCAAGCTCTCCTTCTATTGCAAGCCTGGCTAGAAAAAAAGGTATAGGTCACTTTCCCATCTCATTTTCAATTTTATTACCTGAACTGGGATAATCCTCTCCCTCTGAGGCAGGTTGGGAGATTCAAAGAGAGCCTCTTTATTCTAATGGTCTGAAAGCAGTTAAGCTCTATTTAGCATGAAATGCAGGTTATCTCCCTTTAAATTCTCACAGACTGTGAGGTAGCACTGGCAAACCCATTGTATGGAAGGAAATGCAAAGTTATGAAAGGTTAACAGACTCGCCTAACGATGTCAAGTGAATGTTACAGCCAAATCTCTGTCTCTAGCCATATTGATACTGCCACGTAATATATTTCTTTAATATACACAAATATATTAAGATAAACTCCCATCTCTCATTCCAATCTCATAGCTCTCCCATCTACCCTCCTCCACACCAGAGAGAACTTTCTAAAGCTAATTAGATCATTCCCTTGCTAAAAATCCCTACTATGGTTTCTATTGCCTGGTTGTTCCTAAGTGAGAACATGCAGATATGTTCCCTATGGTCTGTGAAATTCTTGAAATTATAAGTAAATTTTGTGTGCATTTTTGTGGATGCCATTTTTATTGTGTCAAAAGGGAGTTTAGCTCATCAGATTGTGAGAGTTGTCCAAGGTGTCACCCAAGGCCTAGAGCCCTGGCTCATAGAGAAGCCTTAACCATCTCAGAAGAGCATTGCAGTGATTAGCTGGCCCTTCCTGTCTTTCTGTTTCTCCAGACTTGAACACTGAACCACTTGTAATTTTTTCCACTCACACCAAACTGCTTCTCATTCTGACCTTTTGGTCCTCTCAGAGTCCTCCACTTACCTGGGTTAGAAGTCTGCTCCAGGAGTTTGGCAGTATCCAGCATATCTTTATCACTTGAAATCATCATGTAAAAAAAAAAAGTTATATTTAATGAATTACAAAAGTAGAACTACATACTGTGAAATAAAAAACAAATTTAGAAAGTGAAAGCCCCCTAGGATCCTATGCCCCTGAGATAATCTCCTTTAACATTTTAGTATATGTCTTTTCAAACTTTTTTCCTATGTCTATACAGATCTATAAATAATTAAACTGTACTTATTTTCACCAAAATGAGACCATCGCTTAGATATCTTGTTCTGCAACTGGATTTGTTAATGTGTCAATGCGTCTTGGTCATCTTTGTACACTTGTACTTAGAGATTTACGATGTATATACATATCATTGTTTATGTAGGTGATTCCTTTGATAGTTAGTTGCATTGTTACTTTTTGTTCCTCCTCTCCAATACAGTTCCTGTGACTAGTCTTGGTCATATAATTTTATGTACTTATATGAGTATTTCCTAGAAGTGAATAGCATGTATATAATTTAAAGTTTAATAGTACTGGCAGAATCACTCATCCAATGTTCATGTCTATGTAAATGCCCACCAGTAATATACTGTGCTTTTCATACTTAATCATTTTTTCATCTTCCTACCCCCACTAGACTCCATCCTCTCAAAGGCGAAGACTGTGTCCAATACATTTTTGTGTCCCTCTCTGTGCTTTGCTTGCAGAGGGTATACAAAATAGACACAGTAAGAACAAGTGACTAAACTAACAAGCAGAAGAATAAATGAATAATTCAATAGCACCTTTAACTTTCATACCAACCCTGTACTGCAGGTGATGTTTACAGCTTAGAGGAGGCCCTAAGTTTAACCTTTAATGTTTTTTGGATAAATGAGTAAGTCTAAGATGGGGTTTTGTTCTGGACTTTACCATAACTAGCCCTCTCTGATCTTTCTGGGTCTCAATTTCCCTATTTTACAAGGAGGAAATTAATGATTCTTCAGATCTGCACATACAGCTTGATTTCTTGTTTCTGTATCTTGACCATATTCTATAGTTTATTCACTGCTTTCCAATCTCTAAACCAAATTGTTCAATAATGAAATAACATCTCAGGATAAGGTTACTGACCAACATAAAAGATTCTTGGCCTTTTCAGCCTACTGTGTGTTGTACTCCAACTTTCTGTGCATTATAGGAAACCGAAAAATGGAAAAGTATTATACGGAAAAGGCCAAATAGGTACCAGTCACCATTCTTGGCCATATTTAGAAGGTATGTCATGCCTTAGACATCACACAAATCATTAATACCCATCTTGCAGTTGTTGAAATACATGTTGATAGTAAGAATTATAACATTTATACTTTACAGGATTTTCACATCCAAGAACTCATTTGGTAAACTGAAGATAATGGGAAAGTGAACATGCAGCTTTTAGTTTTGTCGAACTGATTCTCATAAACTTTCTGAAAAGAGAAACTCTTGCCCAGCTATTTTAAGGATGCATAAACATCAAGGCAAGGACATTTTCAATTGACCACCCATTAGCCATGCTAGACATCATCATCATTTTTAAACTTTTAATGATAGTATTTTTATTTTATAACACTGATTAAGGACGTTGGGGTGTGATATTAGACATGGTCAAAGTTATAGGCAAAAGAAAATATAATAAATTCCCCTTTATTTACATAGCACAAAGCTACTTTACATCTAGCATCTGACCTTTCTTCTTTCTCTACACACTGTGGATTCTTCATTATCTTAAGTACTATCTCAGCTGATACTTGATTCTCTCACATTGATATACTTCTGGCGTACTCACCTATTAAACATCCACCCAATGTCAGTGCTACTTATCCTCGTTTGAAATCTGGCTTTTTGTTGTGCTGGGGGAAAAAATTACTCAACTTCCTTAACTGGAACGAAAGAACTGGAACCAAAAGGTTCACTTTCTGGACCACAGTACCTGATAAGACTCATCTAATCTCCTATCTCAAACTTTATATGTAGTCCCAGAAATCCACAACTGCCAGGATCTCCTTATGCTACCTGACATTTTTCACCTGAATGTGAGAAACTTTGACCTGCATGTTTCCTCTTCTGTAGCTGAATAAGACCTAGTCTGCTCTGCTGCCTCTCTTTAGGATGTCTTCCTCTGAGGCTATGTGAGAAGTCCCTCTGTATACCTTGACTGTGCACTTTCTATAGCTGTTTTTTTCTTCAGTTATTAATATGCCTGTATCTCCCACTTGACTGTAAAGTCTATTATTATTTTTAAAGGGAGAAAGATTTATTTTAAAAAAATCTTTTTTATAAATATACAACAGTATATAGTGATTGCGTAGCAGTTGTTGAACAAAATAGATTCCGACTGTTGTAAATAGGGGTTTCTAAAGACTGATAGATGACTCATCTAGATAAGGGAAGCAAATAAAGAGATGTGTCCAAGTTAGCCACTGAATAAGTGATAAAGCTTAATTCTAAAACCCAGGTCTCCTTACAGCCATGGCCAGTGTTTTTTCCTCTCCAATGCAAAACACTATTTGTTCAGGTTGATTGCTTGGTTGATGATTTAGGTTGCAATTAAAGGACTATGTGTTTTCTGCATTTCAGGGTGGACACCCAGGGTCAATGGGGCCTTCATCTGTTCACCCTTCATTCCGCCCAGAAGATGAGCTCGAGCACCTGACCAAAAAGATGCTATATGACATGGAAAATCCACCTGCTGATGAATACTTTGGTGAGTGGGGTCTAGAGCTGACTTCCAGAGTAAATGTCCTATGCTGATTTCCTCACTTAACAATTAGGAGTATTATCAGCTCTACTGGTAAAGTATTTGAGTCTGCATGCTTGAGAATTGGTATGCAATTGCACACAACTCAGTGTGTGGATTGCATTGGGAGATTGCCATAAATGTGGTATCAACTGAGCTTGTACTAAAATCTCAGTAGTCATTAGAGTTTCTTGAGATACAAATTTGATTTTAAGACAAGTTTTTAAAGATAATTTATTAGCTTCCCATTAGGCAGAAATAGGGTTATTGTATATGTTCAGGTTTCTCCCTGGTCTAAAGATTTGTATAAAAAGTGTAGAATTGGGCATTGTTTAAATTATTTACTCTGAATCTTTTTTCTGAGTTCAGGAATTGATATTTCTTCTAGTCTGTTAGTGTAAGGCAAATTTATGAATTATATGCCATTCGTGAGGTGCTGTGGACACATAACCTGTTCTCAGTAAGGCTGTAATTATTCAAAAGATATAAGACAAACACACAAATATTAATAATTACTAGTCTAGGTAAAAGTGATAAAAGGCCTAATAATGTTTAGGCCTAATAAGGTTGTAAATTTTAAAGGCTCTATTTATCAGGAACATCAGGAATACTTTATAAAATTATTGGTGGCACTTGAACTTAAACCCTTTAAACCAGTGCCTTTCAAATTTTCTGTGGTGAAAGACCATTTTCCTCCCAATCTTTTGGAAACCAATATTTTTATAGAGTACAATTAAAATTAATTACTAGGAAAATAAAAGACAAAAAATGGAACCCCAAGTTTTGTCATTATTAGATTTAACAGATAACAAATTATTCTTTTAAATTGATACATTAATACTTGTTTCTAAATACTCATTCTTTATTTCTGTACTTGTCTCATCACATGGTGGTAAACAATTCTTAGACATCCATGCACTGACCACTTTTTGAGTAGCACTGCTTTAAGGACATGCAGAGAAAGGAAATTTGGGGATCAGTATGAGTAAAGGCACAGTGGTGGAAAGGTTGCATGGGGCTTTTGCCTCTTCAAATATTTCCTATTTTAATGCCTTCTCTTTTGTTTCCTAATAGGGAATATGTAATGACAGCTACACTAAAGGTGCTGGTCCAACACCACACAGTAAATGAAGTGGGAGGTAGTATATGTAAAAAAACACAGTGTTTATTTATATGCACGTGGCAGTGCAGCTTAAGGAAGACAGCACAAGAGTGGGAATAAAGAAGTCCGGTTCTGGTCTCTTCTGTGCCCCTCACTGTCTGTACAATACTGGTATGTCCCTCATCTGCCTGAGTCCCATTTCCCACCTTGGTAAATCAAAGGTGCAGAGCAAATGTTGTCTAGCATTTCTTGCAACACTGGCTCATTCAATATAAAAACAGCATTAATCCAAAGAATTATAACGATAAAGCTAAACATAAACTGATAGATCTTAACGCAAATGCATGGAGAATAGTAAAACAAAACAAAACAAAAACAAAAATTCACGAAGGTTTCTAGTTATATTAAAATATACTAAAAGAATATCATGCTCTTATCATTACAATTGGAAGAGGTTTTAAAATGGGATCTAAGTAAACTGTTTTTTTAAAAAAAAAAGCATGTTAAAAGTCAAAAATAAGGTCTCTGTATTAGGATATGTTAAAAATGAAAAGCTAACTTATCATGTATATGCTTCAAATATTATAGCAACAAATATATAGCAATAAAAATAATTAAACATAGATGGTAATTGTTTTAATGAATATGTATTGAGCACTCTGAGAAACATATGAATTATTATCTTTGCCTTCAAGAACTATCCTAGCTCTACTACTTGCTAGCTTAGAAAACTTGAACAAATTACTTACTCTCTTAAACCTTCATTTTTGTTTTATCTTATCTATATTTGTTTCATCTTATCTATACTATGAAAATAATAACTAGCTTATACTATTATTGTGAGGAATAAATGAAATATTTATAGGAAGCACTTAACCAGGTTCTTGGCATGTAGAATATACTCAATATTCAAAGTTCTCCCTTGCTCCTTGGGCTTATGGTTTATTTAAGAAAATAAGATATGCCTATTAAAAATCCATTAATAATACTTGATTTAAATTTAAGTTTCTAGCAACAATAGAACATATGTCACCAATGGATAAATAATCATTGCCAAATGGGGATTATACTAACCATTTGAGAAAATTTGGGAAAATGGCTTTTATTGAGTGCTTATGATATGGCAACACTATTTCATGTACTTTACAGGAATTAACTCATTTCATCCTTATAGAAAAACATAACCCTGTGAAGTCAATGCTATTATCATTACCAGATTAGAAAATTAAGGCACAGAAATGGTTAATTTGCCCAATATCAACAGCTAATAATTTTCGGGACTGAAATAGAATCTAGGTTTATACATTTAAACACCACACTGTAAACGATGAGGAGAGCTAGTTAGGCTACATAATTAGGCAAGGGTTTATGAAGGAGATTAGCTTTGGACAGATGCGTAAAGGATGAATATTTTCTTCTACATAGATAGAATAAACAAAATGTAAATTGAAGCCAGGATTATTCAAGAAAAATTTACTTTATGTGAAAAACGTCCAAGTGCCTGTTATGTGCAGCCTACTCTGCTAGGTGGCGTTGGGGGCGGACATGAGTCTTACCTTTGAACGTTCTGATAGTCTAATAGGGGACGTGTACAGGGTTACGATGTTTTATCTATCACAACACAAACAGAACATGACAAATTTAAAGTTCAGCCAGTATTCTTTGAGAATTCAAAAAAAGGAGACAGAACATCCAGAGGCAAGAATGGAAAACTGTACAGGGAATAGTTAGCCTTTGAGTAAGTGTTTTAAATTATGCTAATTGAGATTTGGAAGCCAGCAAATAGTAGAAAAGTGAGGCCATTTCCTATGAGAAAAATTTCAACATGACAGGAAATAAACCATTAAAGTGAAATACCATGTGGGAAGTAGGAAATAAGTTGGAGAAGTAGATTAGGACCAGTCTGGAGAAGACTTTTAATGCCTGGCTGAAGGCTAAGGACTTTATCTTTTAAAATGAGTCCTTGCATGTTGAGATCAAATGGCATGGGAACTGTTCCGTGGATAGTGGTTAAAAATATGGGCTCCAAAGCCAGAATATCTTGGTTTGAATGCCAGCTCTACCTCTTACTGGGAAAGTAAAGTCAGGAGACAAAAGAACATATCTGTCATTTACTGTTCCATGCTTTAAACATTTCTCGAGCACCTTCTCTGTGACAGCCACTGTGCTGGGGGTGACGGACACCCAGATGCAGAGGCTCTGCCCTCACAGGGCTCACAGGTTCCTAGGAAAGACAGGAGAGGCACATGTGTAAAGGATTTCAGCACAGACATCAGCACTGTGCTGGGTCTGATTGAAGCACTATGTGAGCATAAAAGACAGGGTTCATTAAATCTGCCTGAAGATGAGAAGAAAGATTACAAAGCAGTGTGTTTGCATCAGGAGGGCTTGACCCAAGAGAGATGGATGAAATCCATCAGAGTTTTACCTTACGCTTATTCTGGGCTGAAAATAGCATTGCCAAGCACCACCCTAAAAGAACTTCTTTCTCTTGCAATGCCATCCCCAGCCATGCCTAAACCCCGTCACCTACCCTCTTTTTTCCATCACGTTGCCTACTTAATGCTGGGATTTTCATTGAAACTACAGTTGATTTGCTGTAGGTAATTAAGTGCTTCCATGTCAAAGATCTCCTACTAGACTAAATGCTGTACCAGGAAATGAGAGGAAGCAAAACATAAATAGATGATGTCAGTAGAGTAAGCTCCCTGTGGTCATGATGCTTTCCTTCTGTGCCGCATCCCCCCTTTTCCCCTTAAGTAGAAAGATTCATAAATATATTGTTACTGTTGTTGTTCTTTCTTTATGAAGCCCCTCATCCTTCTTAAAAGTTTTATTTATATTTCATTATAATTATGGTAGGCTTAAAAGTATGGGGAAGGGAGTACCAAATGATCACCTCACAGATGACTTAAGTACAAAGGAGTAAAAGGTACCTTTACAATGGAGAGAGGTCTGCTGGAAGCCTTCTGAATCCAAGTGATAAAATTTAGCATCCCAGTAATGGGAAAAACTGACATGTGCCAACTTGTAGGACATACACAGCATCACGTAAGTAATAGTCATGCTAAAATATTTAACTTCAATCCGACCATAAGGCAATAAAAAGTCCAGATGATGGGACATTCTTCAAGATAACCATCCTGAATTCTTTAAAATTGTCAATGTTATAAAACACTATTCTACAGTAAAGGGGATTAAAGAGACATGCCATTCAAATGCAAGTCATGAGTCTTGACTGAATTCTGCATCAAAAAAATAGCAATAAAGGATTTGAGGAAAATTAGAGAAATCTTAATATGAACTATGTATTAGATAATAGATTAATGTTAATTTCTTCAGTATATTAATGGTATCATGGGTATGTAGGAAAATATTGTTTTAGAAGCAACATTTTGAACAATATGGTGAAGTGTGATGTCTACAACTTTGAAACAATGAGAGATGACTGATAGATAGATGGATGTTAGATAGATGATTGATAGATAGATATAGATAAAGAGAGATAGAGATAATGTTGTAGAGGGCAGAATTGCCTCATGTTAAAACATCCAGAGCTGCTATAACTGCAACAGCTACAAGGACACCCATTCTCCCTGAGAAAGTACTGAAGCCTTCCACAAATGAATTATCTTATGAATTCTCCCTAAGGTGGAGTAGGAGAGAGAGTGACATTCCTGCCCTGCTAAACTTGACTGTTTCAGTGACTATAGTGGGTCTTTGAAATTTCCCATTATCGTATATCTGTTTCCTTATTTTTTACCAGGCACCTGCTCTTTCTATTGCTGGTGATGAGGACCATTGTGGCAGTGATGACAAAAGCTGGCATTTACCTAAAGCTCTGCAAGTTTAAAAAGCCCAGTCACAACCACAGTATGACTGACAGATCTGGCAATGATGTCTTTATTTTTCAGATGGGGAAACAGATTCAGAGAGGCTCAATGAATTATTCAAGGTCACATAGCTAGTATTAATAATTTCAGGATTTGGACTCATTCTTCTGATCTCATGTCCATTCAGATTCATTACTCACTACTGAAAAGTATATGCTGTTTCTGTCTTATGTCATCTTTTCCCTTCTGAAGTCATGATCTTCAAGTGAAAGGTGGGCCACTTCTGCCCAAGGCCATATGTTTTGTTGTCTGGACTTCAGCATTGCTGACGATACATTTCAACTATCTTTAACATCGGAATTCATGGATGCAACACTAAACATAGGCTTTTTGCATGGCTCAGACAGATATGTTAGGAAGGCAGCATACCTTATACCTCCCTATCAACTGTGTTAGCTGACTAGAGTTCTGTTGACCTTGGGGAGAGGCAAATCACTGATAGCCATAGTTCCTAATCAGTTCTTGATAAAATATTACAAGCAGAAACCCTCAACTGCATCTCTGTTGGGTATTTTTTTAAAAAATGATTTCTTCTGAAAAAGTACTAGTTTTAGTGTTTCTATGTCCTCCCCTGTCCATCTTCATCAAAAATTGTGACATTACTGTGTTAGGTAAATGCCACAGAGGATGAACCATGATACAGCAGTTGGATGAGTCCGTGTCCTTGAAGGGAGGAAGAGTGTCTGTGTTGTGAGCATTTGCCATCTACTTGGACTTGTCTTGGCTATAGAAGATTTCCTTAGCATGCCCATGTGTCTTTCCATGGACAGTGGTGCCATTGAGTAGGCCTCTAACACTACCCTGTAGGGGAAAGAGGGAAGCATAGTAGATGATTGGAGACAGGAAAAAATTCTTACTTAGTTCAATTAACCAGGCAGTGGGTCTTTAGCCCAGTTCATATGGAGTAAGCCTTGGTTCAAGTGCTTGCATCTTAGAGCAACTTGTTTTCCTGGACAAGTAGAAAAATGTTTGTGCTAGAGGATGTTCTCAGTTCCAGTGATAGATGCTTAGAAAGAACCAGGGGGTGATGAACTATAAGTTATTATAATTTAGGATAAATTCAGAACTTTAAATAGGAGAGAGAATTTTTAAATTGACTCTTAAAATGAATGGGGGAGAAAGGTATCATTACCAGCAAATTGAGGAGCCTCTAGGGCTAGTTGCCCGCTCTGACTTTTGTCCTGTTCAGGCAGTTTTGAAGGGCAAATATATAGGAAAGTTGAATCTGTATCTAGATAACCTTGAGACTTTGAAATTATCCAAGAGTTTCCCGTGTTGGTTAATACACCCAGAGGCTCTAAGTTTTGTTTTCATTCATTTTGAAAGAGAAAGTGTGTTTGTATGTGAAGCATTCCATGTGTTTGTATTTGTGACCATGACATGATCTTCTCTAAATAATAATGTTCTGGCCAAGCATACCCTAAGACTAAAGTCAACACTATTGGAATACTGTATTTCTGGAAATGGATGTTGTAATATATCTGAGGATGGACTAAAAATATCTGACAGTATATTTTTAAGCATGAAGCTGTAATTATCTTGACATTGTTTATATGGTGTTGTCTTATTCCTTCTTTTAAAAAAATTGAAGTGTGTGAGTCTTAAAATTGTTTAGTGAGCTATTTTCAGAATCACTATGCCTTCAGAACAGTACTAGGTAAATTCTCTTCACAGAGCTTGGCATTTATCTGAGAGAATTTTTTGTGTTATCTCCGAGAATTGTCAGTGGGGGATGTTGAGAATTAGTCTTTCAGAGGATAGTTGGACAGAAGTAGAAGGCATGAGGCAGCAGAGACCTGACACATAGTAAGTCTTGAGAGAAGAAAGGCATGAATGGGCATGTGCTATCATCACTCTATTGATAACACCAGATCATCATATTTGGCGCCTCGCCATCTTCTCAACTGAGATGAAAAGGGAAGGCCAGTGAGGGTTCATGAATAGAAACAACACACAGAACAACAGGGATGATGGTCCATTTCCTTTCTATGCTAGTAGAACCAATTAATAAGTAAGTATGTCCAGGGAACTTTGACTAATATTCTTAGGAAACTAGAGACCATGATTTGAGATACAGTTGAAGGTATGGAGGAAAGAAAACCTGGATCCCTGATTGCTGTTGGAAGACTGCCACATAAAAAACAAATCCAACTTGATATTTTTAATTCCAAAGTTAGCAACAAAGGCAAGTAAGGGGAATCTGGCAAATTCCCATTCATTATAATGAAATAACTTTTTAACAGACAGAAGAAAGTCTATGGAAAATTCTAAGCTAAAACCTAATAACTTCTTGTTGGGGAAATTGATGATAGGTACTCAAGCAACTGATAGATGATTAGATTAGATTTCACAAGTGCTTTCCCACTCTGATATTCTGTGACTTAAGCATCTACACTTGTTTGGGAGTTAACCTCTTGCATCCAATTTTTAGTTCTATCTCCAGATTATCATTGTTATATTATATGATCACAACTACCATTTATGTAATGCCTTTTTTTTTTTTTTTTTTTTTTTTTTTTTTTTTTTTTTTTTTTTTTTTTTTTTTTTTTTTTTTGAGATAGGGTCTTGTTTTGTCTCCCAGGCTAGAGTGCAGTGGTGTCATAGCTCACTGCAACTTCAAACTCCTGGGCTCAAGTGATTTTCCTGCCTTAGCCTCCCAAGTAGCTGGGAGTACAGGTGCATGCACCCACACTCAGCTAATTTTTTTGTAGAGATGGGATCTCGCTAGATTGCTAAAGCTACTCTCAAACTCCTGTCCTCAAGCAATCCTCCCACCTCAGCCTCCCAAAGTGCCAAGATTATAGACATGAGCCACCATGCCCAGCCCTATATAATGCTTTTTAAAGCACTTTTACACTTGTTATATCATTTGAGCTGGCCAGAAGCCCTACAAAATAGTGTGTTTATCTCCATTTGGCATATGAAGAAATGAAAGATTTGAATGATTAAGGGATTCTCTACTCCCCAAGGCCTTCCACTGCCCTCACAAGTCATAGAGCCCGTCAGTAGCAGAATTATACTGGGGCCCAGGCCTACTAACTCCAAATGCTGTTCTTTTTTCACCCCATCATGTTCTCTTATCACCATGTAGCTGGATTGGTCATGGGCCATAAGATAGATTAATTAACACACTCTCCGTTTTAGACTTTTAATGTATACAAGGAAATAATGCAGTTTCTTTGGAAAGTTCTTAGAGGGTCTCAACTGAGAAGTGCTAAGTAATTTGTATTTTATTATTATGTGACAAGAAAATACTTTCCAGAGTACTCCTGTCAATTACCAACTGGGAGATGATGCCAGGTGGGTAGCTGCCTTTTAGTACAGATGGAACCTGAGGCCTTAAGTGTCTTGTTTTCACAGAAAAATGACCTAATTACTTGAAAACCCAAAACCACAATGGGAGAAAATTTAGAAAATGAGTGGTTTAGAGAAAAAGTTGTATTGATTTGGGGAAAAAAATGAGTTTCTTGGTTTTGTTTCTTTCTAACTTTTGGTTTAAGGTATCTTTGAGTTGTAGGAATAAAGTTTTCTAGTGAATGACACATATTAGATGTATTTTCTTTTGTGGTAGTGACTTCTTGCAATAAGTTTGTTCAGAGTACTTTATGTTTACAGCACTAAATAAATAATAGTCCCATTTTATGCGTTTCACCTTAGCACATGTTAACGTTAAATTAATTTGGCTAATGTGTTTTTAAGCACTGATTTGGAATCCTAGACTTAGAGGGAGGAATGTGGTCTTAGAAAGTATCTGGCATGGGCAATATACATAACCGTAATATTTGTACCCCCATAATATGCTGAAATAAAAAAAAAGAAAGTATCTAGAACAAGCCTTCATTTTCTAGAAAACTGAATTCCAAATGATTCATCAAAGGCCATACAACTGAGTGTTTCAAATTCTATGGCCAAAGTTTACTTTCTAAGTTAAAGAATAGAAACTAGTCTTAAATGGCAGGAAGAAGGAATGGCAGAGCTATTCACAAAGATGAAGAATTGGATTGGGCCCACTATATTTGTGAACTCAAACTTTAGATACACTTTATTCAAACTTAGGTAAGTACACATTGCCTTTGCAGAAGAAAGAAACCGGATCCCTGTCTCTCAATATGCACAAAAATTAACTCAAGATATATCAAAGACTTAAATGTAAGACCTAAAACAATAAAATCCTAGAAGAAAACTTAGGAAAAACTCTACTGTACATTCGCCTAAGCAAAGAATTCATGACTAAGATCCCAAATGCAAATGCAAAAAATAAATAAATGGGAATTAATTAACCTAAAAAGCTTCTGCATAGCAAAAGAAATAATCAACAGAGTAAAGACAACCTTCAGAATAGGAAAAAAATATTCACAAACTATATATCTAACAAAGGAGTAATATCCAGAATCTACAAGGAACTCAAACTCTTTCTCAGCAAGAAAAAAAAAACGTTAAAAATTGGGCAAACAACATGAACAGACATTTCTCAAAAGAAGATATACAATTGGCAAAAAAAAAATATGAAAAAATGTTCAACATCACTAATCATCAGGGAAATGCAAATTAAAACTACAATGAAATCCCACCTTATCCCAATCACAATGGCCATTATTAAAAAGTCAAAAAACAATATATGTTAGTGAGGACACAGTAAAAAGAAAACACTTGTATACTGTTGGTGGGAATGTAAGTTAGTAAAACCTCTATGGAAAGCAGTATAGAGATTTCTCAAAGAACTAAAAGTAGATCTACCATTTGATCCAGAAATTTTAATTTTCTCCTTAATTTTCCAAAACAAAAGAATCGAAGAGAATCTCACTTTTTTTCTCAATGTCTTCATCAAATTAATTTACTTACTTGTAATAATTATCATCTATCTCCTCCACCAGAATGTTAGTCTGTGCGAGGATAACAATTTTTGTTTAGTTCACTGTTATATACCTAACATTGTTCTTAGAACAATGCCTGGCACATGGGAGATATTTAATATTTGTTTAATGAATTACTGAACTAATAAATGAAAGTTGTGAGCAGACATTCGTGTTTCTTATGACAGGACACAGTATATAGTAAGCAACAGAGAAAAAATACTTCATTCATTTAAAAGATATTTATTTGGCACCTTATAGAATTATAAAACGTTAGAGCTGGAGGAGATCTTAAGAGAATATCTAGGAAAACTTCTTCATATTTAGAGATGATAAAATAGAGTGTGTTTTCTAGGATCATAAACTAGTTAGTGACAGAGCCATGGATTATAACACAAACTTTCTCATTCCTTTTGTTAATCACCTAACGGCACTGGAGAATATATAAAGTAGAGTAAGATATGGTTGCTACATTTATTGAACTTAAATTTAAATTGGATTGATGCCCTTGGACTTGATCTCTTTTGCATGTGTCTTTTGTGAAATTTAAAAATTGAATTGTCGATGGAAAGGTTACATGGTTGAGGTTTAATTTTTTAAGTATTAGATCACACTTTCCCCCACCCTAGCTTTCCTCTTTAGTCCTTGGTTCCTAGAACAGTCTCTTAACTCTACAATTTTCTTCTATTCTAATTGGGTCAGATGGACAAAGCATCACATTGAAAGAAGCATCCTTTTTGTTTGTTTACTTGGGTTCTCCATGGCAACCAGTACTGAACAGTAGTCCACTTAAACTAGGATTCTTCAAGGCCATGACCTACCACCCAAGATCCCTGTTTCATACCATCTTAATACAAATAGCAGACACCACTCATTCAATTACAGTGACATAGAGATCACTGTCCCTGTATCA
Organism: Cheirogaleus medius; assembly: GCA_008086735.1. NCBI lineage: Eukaryota > Metazoa > Chordata > Mammalia > Primates > Cheirogaleidae > Cheirogaleus > Cheirogaleus medius. The sequence continues at coordinate 41,491,183 of VBSM01000272.1, forward strand.
GAAGAATGAAAAGTAGAAAAGAGACTCCTACTTCATAAATGAGCCTCCTTTGCCTATTAACTGTGGAAACAAACTTGAAATTCTGGGAGAGGAAGCACTGGTGGGGTACACGTTGTCTGCGGCAAAAGGAAAGTCTCGGTCGTTTGTCTCTGGGTGTGGACTGAGATGTGGCTAGAGCCGACAAGTGCTAATTATGCATCTTCTGATATTAACACACAAGCACACTTAACTGTGAACTCCCTTTCCCCTCCAAACCACCCTTTCTCTCCCCACCTGCACTTTCCCCACAACTTTCTCTAAAACACACAGATAATCATCTCCTTCCAGACTTTGAAGTGACATTAGGATTGTCAGAAAGCATAATTAATTGACTGTCAGCAAAACCATTGTTTGAACATCTGTGGAGTTCTGCTTGGTAGGCATCTGTTGTACTTTTAATTGAACAGATTCATTCTCCTACAAATATTTATTGAGGGCCTACTACACACCAATTATTGTAGTATGTGCTATGGGGAATAATGGAAGTGAAGTCATATAATGATCAAGGAGAGAAGGCATATGTTAAATCCTCTAGTGCCAAGGGCTTTGATGGAGAACAGATTTCACAACCGGCAGTGGAAAATCCATTCTTTTCCATCCAGGTTCAGGAAATGTTGCCACTGTACCAGCTGACCTGTGCCAAACAAAATGCTAAAAAAGTCCATGTGAAGAGATACCTGTTCCTAGGGTGTAAAGATTGGGTGGCAATGCGCTGTATGTGGTTAGAGTTCCCAGCAAAAGAACTAAATGCATTTAAAGAAAAATAAGCCAAAAATATCCAATCCAATAAAAAAGAAAAGAAAAACAGGAAGTTCCAGAAGCAGGTTCAAGTTAATGACCTTATCCCAATTTTCTTCCTAACTTTGACTCTGATGTCAGTCACATTGCATCTACTTCTCCCAGATTCACTACAGTACTGCACAGCTCTGATCTCAGTCCTCATTTGGTTCTCTGACAATCAAACCTTCAATTTGTTTGAGTCCTGGACATGGCTCTACTCCTACCTGGCAGTGAACATCATTTGTTAGGATTCAGCAGGAGCAAACACAGACCCTGAACAGCAGTGACTTGCTGAAAGAGCCTAAGAAGATCCCGTTGGAAGAAGTAATGGAAAAGAGAGTGTTTAACCTCCACTGACTCTCTCTTTCTTTCCGGTTTAGCTTTAGGGTCACAGAAGTTAGCAGGGCACTTAGAAATCATCTAGTTTGAAAGCTTTCTATTCTGTAGTTGCTAGAGGACATTTTCATAATTTTTGTCACATACATACTATCCATACTATTATTTGCCTGATATTATTATTTAAATCAATTAACTTTTTAACCTACTTTGTCTTCATCTATGTCAAAACTATCCATTTGATTTTGTGGGTTGAAGTACTAGTTGCCTTTTTCCCCTAAGCGACATTAAACTAAATACCATATTTAAATTTAAAAATGTTAATCTTTGAACCAGCTAATGTTTTAAATATTGAGAAATGTGGATGTCATTCAACAAGAAGATGAATTCATAGAATATCATGGTGAAAGCATATCCTCAAGGCTATGCATTGAATTAAGTTTTATAAAATATACGGGGGTTTTTGCCATGCAGAGTCGTCATGTTGGTTTGAGAGGTATTAATAGTATAGTAAAGATCCAGGCACCCAGCATTCAGAGGCATTCTGGGATTGATACTGTCCCGTTGACTCTCTATGACATCTTAAGCCAGTCTCTTTTCCATGGGTCTCATTTCTCACATTAGGAGATTAGACGACATGATCTGTAGTGATCCTTTTGGCTTCTTAATTTCTTTCCCTCAAACACTTTTCATATATTGTCCTCTATATACTATTAAAACATTAAGTGGGTAGGAAAAATACCTGTTCCATGTAAAATTATAATGCCGCTTTCTTCAGAGTTCCAGAGAATTAGAAAAGAAACCCAAGAGTTATTTCTCCTAGATCATTATACAATGCTCTGCTTGGTGTACTGTTCCCCATTTCCTGAGGTTTATGAGAAGGTTCACTGTATTGTAAGTGCCCATTAATAAAAATAAAATAGGATGTAGGATATGATAAAGAATGACATATAGTAGTGTTGGGTGCACTAGTAGCATCGCTCTGTTTAAGGATTTTCCTGAGTCAGTAATGGTATTCACTACTGGTATTTGGCATACATAAGTGGTATTAATATTGGTAACTGTTAATGTGACAATGGGCTTTAATGTAAATGATACACCACTGTCATAAAAATGAATAATGCATCCTTTTTAGATAGCATATCGAAATGAGCACTAGACTTGGAGTCAGGAAATCCAAGCGTAAGTCCTATATCTTCTATGTGCGACATTGGTGACATTTGACATTTGTGCTATGCTTAGAATATTTAGTTATTCATTATTGAGAACCATTCTCTTAGCAGTTTTTGAGATTAGAGTTATTTTGCCAGAAAAATGAACATATCTGAGAACAAAGTTAAGAGATAGAACCTAACTCTTAATTTAAGGTTTCTGGTTTAATTAGCTATTTTATAGAACCTTTTAACCTTGCTGAGTTTCAGTTATCTTGCTTATTTAAAAAGATTATTGCTATCTATTTTATATGCTTATTATAGAGATTAAGTTAAATAAATACATGTTAAAATCTTTTCTAAACCATAGCAAAATACCAAAAATTAAGATGTTACTATTGCCTCCTGGCGCAGCATCTGCCTTGATCTATGCCATTTATGATTAGTGTGTAATAATCATTCCTCTGAATTTTTAATGTGTTTGTCTCTATTTCAATTAACACTTTGTGTTTTCTTATGTTTTCTTATAATTGGAATATAATTAGAGAATACAAAAAGTGTTTTTACTCATTGTGTGTGAGAAAGCAACACACCAAGACATACCACATTGTTCTCGTTTGCTGAGCAAACTACTCTTGTTTTTTTAATGTGGAATGCGGAAAAACTAATTGAAAAGAAACAGAATGAATTTTGACTCAGATTGTACAGGATGAATCATAACCCACTTTCTCATCTGAGATGTGAAGAAAAAAAATTTAAAGGAAACCACACGGATTTACTGTCAGCATCAGCATAATCAATATAGAGTGTTTTTTAACAGTACAAAGAACATTTATACTAGGCTGAGAATTGGAGATAGTAGGAAACCTAGTTAATTTTTTCCTCGTAATAGTCTACTGAAACCATCATTTTATGCCTTGGTTAAAGCATTCTAATCAAGAGAGTTTTGGACCCACCAGCAGTCGTTGCCCAAACCATTCAGAAATGTACCTGTGATCTCTACTGAGCCATTCTAGTCTGATCAGAGATGGGACCCTCCATTCAACATCTGGTCTCAGTGTCATTTTATCAGGTGGTAGGGAACAGGGGACAGGGCCAGGGTGGAATCGCTCCTTCCCTGAACAGAACTTACTTAGATTTATTGATGTGAATGATTAAAGAAAAATACTTTGTCCTGCTTGATTCTAGACTTTTGGTGTTTAATCTACTTATTTGTGAATGTAGCTTAAAAAAAGATTCTATACAAATAAAGAGGCACTATCATCCACTCTAGGGCATAATCTCCAAGTTCTAAGTTCAAAATTAATTTCTTTCTAATTCTTGTCGCTAATGTATTTTATTCATAACTTTTATGGCTTTTCTTTCTCTCCTGTGTATGTAGGTGTGTTTATATAGCTCCTACTCTACTGTAAGATTACTAAGAAGAGAGACCACATCTTCCTTATCTAACTCTTTTCCTCTTCCCCAATGAGCAAAATGAGGACATAAAGCTAGATGATTTTTCAAATCTTCCTGTACCACTCCACCAAGATTTTTGCTTACAGTGGGAGTTGTAGTCTGATTTGATCCTAAATCTGTTTAAAATAAGATTAGAATATATTGAGCACTTACTATATACTATGAGTTTTACATATATTACTCATATCTTGACTATAACCCTATGAGGTAGGTACTGTTCTTTTACAGATGAGGAAACTGAAGGGAAGAGAACTTAAATAATTTTCCCAGGGTCTAGCAGTTGGAGTTGCAATTTGAACCCAGAACCAGTCCCTTAACCCCTGCATGTACTGTGCCTATGACTGACTATAGCTTGCAGAAGGTTAGCTAACCAAGGCCTGGTGAAAGATTAGACCCACAGGATCTGTGCTCATCACAGAGTTTTTCTGCCAAATCCTATTCTATTTCTCCCTCTGCTTCTCCCAGAGGAAGTTTTTAGTGTGACTTAATTTCCTTGAAGGGTCCCACAACTGACCAGGCAGTAGTGAGAAATCTAGATGCACCAATTCTTTGTTTGCACTATACCAGATGTCTGCAGGGACAGTGTAGTGGCTTCCCAGCAAGGGCAATACTGCCCAGCCAGACTGCTCAGTCCAGATGATGCAAGACAATTGCTGAATGTAATATTCTTTGTTAATAGCACTTGAGATGAAGAATGCATCTCCATTCCTCTGTTCCCTCTTGGACATGAAACATGGTTATTGTGATTTTCACAATATCTGTGTCCAGGAACCCCCTTGTCCCCAAAATGTGTCTCAGTCCAGTACTGCCTTCTTTCATATATGGCAATAGTTTTAATTTTTAACGATCCATCATAGTGACATCTTCTAGTCTAGTGAGCCTACGAAAAGCCAGGTCCAGTCTCACTGCCAAGGTAGAAATGAAAAAAAAACAAGGAAAGAGAACTCATCTTGAAAATAAGGTCACACTCTATTGACATTTCATCAGGCAAAAGAGTTCAATGCAATAGCTAGCAATTGGCTCACTCAGTCGGAAGTTGATGCTATTTTAGGCCATCAGCGGGAGTGTCAAAGTATCTGTGAATTTTGGCATTTTATTTTTCATTAAGTTGGTTCAGGAAGCCAGACACTGATTAACTGATTCTTCGACTTAGTTCCCACTCCTAATTTTGGACGTGTGGTATCTTTAGGCAGCTGTTGTGACACCTTGCTTCTAAAGAAAACTTTTCTTGTGCCTCTAAAGCAATCCTGGGAACAGTCTACCCCATATCCTACTATCCTGGAACCTCCCATGCTCTACATCTCTGGTCACAGGTGGCTTGGGGATACTGTTGCTTCTGGTTCTCCTCTGGCAGATCAAGGAAATACAAATCAAGTGCATGCATCCAGTTGCCATTCAGAATTTATCTGTAGTAGCAGCATTCTCACTGACGCATTAGGCTCAAGATGGACTTTAATTGGAGATCACGTAAGAAGATATCTATGAAAGGAATGGCCTCAGCACTACAATCACTTTTGAAGTCAAGAGATGCCCTAGACAGGCCACACAATTTGTGTAGGTAAGACTAGGAAAATTCTAAACTTTGTGTTGTTGGGAAGGGTATGGGATCTGATTTTATTTATAAATATGCTTTAAATAAGAAGGATAAGGATTTCTAGATAGGAAATTTATGTTGTTCTTTGTCATTCATTTATTCAGTCATTATTGAAGCCCTGCTACATGCCAAGCAGTTGTGCTATGCATTTCCATTAAATATTAGTCCACAAAATAGAAACAGATGTACTTACAAATAATTACAGCATGATGAATATGTGACTAGAGTTCAGTGACACTATGGGAGGAAAGTTAGAATGGCTTACTATGATTAGAAAAGTAGGGGAAGGTTTTCTAACATAGATGATGTTGGGACTGAATGTTAAGGGACTTTTTCAGGAAAACTTTGAATTCATGGGCATTTCAGACAAAAAAAATTAGTAGGAAAAAAGGTATAGACATCAACAGAAAAAAGTGTAGAATGACGGATACAAGAGGGAGAAAGAGACTAAAAGGATGATCAGCTGTCAGATCAAAAGGGCTTTTTGTGTCCTACAAAAGAGTCTAGAGTCTGATCGGAAGGTGCTGAGCATCCATGAACAGTTTAAACAAAGGTACAAGATATCAGTTCAAGATCATCCTGGATACTACTGGGGGGAGTGCTGTTGAACAGGAGAGAATTTGGTAGGGAGAGATCAGCCTGATGCCATTTGTAACAGTCTAAAGGAAATAAGGGCCTGAGGGAAGGCAGTCATGTTTTGATAAGTTAGAAGGGTTGGGGAGGAGGGGTGTTCAGAGGAGAGCAAGAGGAATGAGTTAAGGCTTATTCCTGGGTTTCTATCTTGGGTGGATAATGATATCATTAAGTGAGGTGAGAAAAACAGAAAAAGTTCTGTAATTATGGTGCCATCAGGTCACAGAGATCCTCCCTATTGGGAAGCAGTTTAGTCCCATTCATCAATACTAATTGAGCACCTGCTATGTGCATGCATTGTTCTAAACATTGACACAACAGGAGTGAATAAAGCAGACAAAAAGCCTATGTTATGGGGCTTGCATTCTAGTGAATAGAGAAAGACAACACATAAGTAAGTAAAATATATAGCGTATCAGGTAGTGGTATTTCCTATGGAGAAAATTATGCAGGAAAGGGGGATAGTAAGTGATACAGTGGTGGGGGGTGGGTGGGAATAACACAGTGAATAGCATAATGAATGTGATTGCGAGGTCCTTGTTGGTGAAATCTAGTCTTCCCTAATTTTGTTTCTTTTCCATTTTTTGTTTTATATATTATTATTTCTCCTAGACAAAGGAAGTAAATAGCAATACCAACATAAACATTTATAAGCACTTATATGTATACATAATAGTTTGTGTTGCCAATATTATACATGCCAGGAAGAACAAAAGAAAACAGAAGCTAAAAAAGTAATAAATATCAACAATAAACAGAACCTTTCTCAGACATGAATCCTTGTCATTCTCAAAAAGCTGGATAGTTTGAATTAGAAAGTAACAGAAAAGGACCTTAGATTTAATCTAAATCTCTTCATTTAGCCAGAGAAACCTTAGACCTAGCATGGAAGCTGATTATTCAAGGACACCTAGCTAATTCTAAAATTCAGGTTTCCTGACAGCCTGTCTAGAGATCCTACCCTTATCACAATCCTAGTAAGATACAAAGCTTGGGATTTGGATTGTGGCAGCTTGGGTCTAAATTTCCACTTTGCCACAGTGACCTTGAGCAAGTTTCACCTCTGTTTGCACCAGTTTACTCATTTGCAAAGTAAGGATGGTTATAATATTTGTGACAGTGGCTTTAGAGGATTAAATTAGTTAATAATACATGTAAATTACCTTCAGATGTGCCTGACACACGTAGTGTTCAGTAAATGTTCACTGCATTGTTGCAGTACCAAGGGTATTAGAACATCATGGTGTAGGTTACCCAGGCTTTGAGTGTTTGAGCATAAGCCCGAAACCAATCTCTGATGATAACCACATATAGGATCTTCTGAAATTTCTAGTAAAGATGTTAAAATATTAACTGGGACTTTTTAGATTATTGAATAACTATAAAACATACTAAAATAACTTAGATATTTATTTCATTCACAGAAGTTTTAGACAGTCCAGTCTAGAGCACCATTATCTGAAATTCTGCAGCCAAAGTGGAACCCTAACCTTTAAAGACAGGGACACTTACTCACATATGTACATCTAGCACAAATTGGCCTGGTAGTTGTTAATAGCCACTGGTCGAGTGCTATCTATGTGCCAGGCACCATGCTGAACCCTTTATATAGCTGATCTCACTTAATCCTCACAGGTAGGCCTTCATATCTGGATTTGACAGATGAGAAATTAAAGTTTTAGGGTAGTTCAGTTCCTTGCCCAAGGTTACATAGGTATCAAGACACAGCCTCAGCCTTCATAAACTAGTTCTTCCCTGTTTGGTCAGCAAATATATGTTTTTAAAGAGGATACTTTCCTCAGCTAATTACTGTATTTGGCAATTAGTCTGCAGTTTACACTACTGTCCTTTCTGTGCCATCCCTACAGCTCATTCATAGAATTATATCATCATAGATGGTTAAGGCTGGAGGAAACCTGTGTTTCCTGGTTCTCAGCATGAACACTAAGAATCACTCAGGGGAACTTTATCACTACGCAAACCTACACACCCACACACCTATCTTGTACATACTACTGACATAACCCTAGACCCACTGAGAAAATATACTCACTTTGAGAAAATTTAGCAGATAGAGTGTCATGTTCCCCAGGTGTCATGGGAGGACAAAAAAAAAAAAAAAGTTGAGAATTACTGGATCTAGTCGAATCTTCTCAACTTACAGACAAAAAAATAGAACCAGAGAGTGGCAGTAACATTCCAAATATTTTTTTTTTTATGTCATTAATGGCATATCTACGTAAGAACCTGGGTCTTCTACCTTTGAATGTTAAGTGATTTTTCTTTTTGTTTATTCCTCAAAACTGCCTCCTTAGAATGTACAATGTTCTTTTCGATGGTTCTATAGGAATACAAGGCAAAAGGAAGGGGGAGTGGTTAATATGCCTGGGATCCTGTGGCTAATCAGTTGGTCAGGAGAGAATAAGGAATAAGTTCATTATATTACACTGGTCTATACCTGTTCATCTGGTTCTAGTTAAGTCACAGCTCATCAATATGGAATGCACATTTTCACAATAGTAGATGTGTGGGTTGCATAGCTTTTTTGTGTCTGTTTTCAATTTCTGTTCCTTTGATATCTGAACAAATAACAGAGATGATGAAACCCAATGAGAGAATTATCTCCTAGATTTTCTGTGATCTCTCTTCTCTAGTGAATTGGTATGTCTAGTAATGACACAGTAGATTATTATAAGATTATTTGGTTGGTTTTTTAAAGTAAATATTTATGGAGAGCTTACTGTGTGTCCATCACTGACCTAGGTGGGGTGAATCTGAGTTGCTATAAATCCTTTCTGGGCAAAAATATGCTATGAATAAATTTGGAGGTCTTTGCCCCCAAAGAAATTCACAGACTGCTAGAAGTTAAGGAATCAGAAATATATGATAATCCTTTTTCCATGTGACAAATGTGATAAAGGAGCTTTGCACATATGGCTATGAGAGAGAATTTCTGGGGGGAGCTGGGAAAAGCAGGGAGATTAAGGGATGATATCTGAGTCAAGTCTTCAAGAAGGAATAGAATTTCTCCAAATAGAGAAAGAGAATATAGGTGTTACATATAGAAGAAACAGCATGTGCAAAAGTATGGAGGCAGGAAAGCATGGCATGTCTGCAACAGAAAGACATTTTTGCAGACTTCATAACAGAACTTCTCTGGAATTGAAGCAATATTGAGTTGAGGGATAAGTGGGGGGACATGAAAGGATAAAGACTCTGGGGTCCGATGATGAAAGATCTTGTGTGATGTGTCATAGAAAAGATCCTTTGGGATGTTTTTCTGTGTGAAATGGGAAGTTACTACTCTTGTCAAATAGTGGATAACATCAGATTAGTGATTTATTAAACAAAAAATGAAGAGGTAACTATTTCTATTACATATAACACCTGAATAACTTTATAAAGCCACTTCCCAGGGGATGGTAGGGCTGGAAAATTTATGAGAATAGATTTAAGGGACTTGTGGGATGAGAAAAATGGTATTGCTCTCTTTTTTCTCATTCAGTTCAAAACAGGAAGTGCCTAGGTATGCAGAAATGCAAATCAGATCAACTATATTTTTGGTGTGTTTTGTGTGTATTCAGATTTTCACATATCAGCAATACTATAAGAATATTATTATGTGAACAATCCACCAGATTCAACTGAAAGAGGACTATCAGGTTTTAAAACTACATATAGATTTAAAGATTGCTTTCAACTTTCCAAAAATAAGCAGATCTTCAGAAAATCATTGTGTGTGTATACATGTGTGTTTTGTTTGTGCTGGGTCCACCTTTAGGGAGAAAACATTTCAAAGTCCTGATGCCTACTTAAAAGTTTTCATGTGTTTAGAGTAGAAAGTACCTTGGAAATCATCTAAATCTGAAATTTTTTTTAAGAAGAAAATGATGCCCAGAGAGGCAGGAGTTTACGCCACAGCCACCAAATAGCAGTGCCAAGGATAAATCTTGTTTTTTTTCATTAACCCTGGACACCTCATTTTCTTTTTGTATCACTTATTTACAAAGTGGTAGTTGTGAATTGAGTGAATTATGCCAAGTTAAGAGATATCTTAGCACTCATTTATAACTGGAGTAGAAGTAACAGAAGAATACTTGGGAAATTTGTAAGGAAGCATGAATGAATTTATCATTTATCATACATAACATTAGTTCAAATCATCTTTCACAAGAGGTAGGGGTAGGGGATGTGTGGGCAAGACAGAAAAATACCATAGGCCACCTCCTCCTGTCTTCATTTTCAAATTGGTTTGATATGGTATGAGATGGAATTTTATCAACTATAAAGGTTTGTGTCAGTCTTAGTTTATAATACCTGTATTAGTTTCTATTGCTACGATAACAAAGTACCATAAATTTAGGGCTTAAAGTAACACTTATTTATTATCTTATAGTTCTGTAGGTCAGAATTTCAACATAGGTCTCACGGGGCTACATTCAAGACGTTGGCAAGGCTGCATTCCTTGCTATAGGCTCTAGGGAGAATCCTCCTTGCCTTTTCCATCTTCTAGAGGCTGCCTACAACATTCCTTGACTTGTGGTCTCCTTCTTACATCTTCAAAGCCTGCAACATGGCAGCATCTCTTACCATATTTCCACAGTCATGTCTCTCTCTGACCACAACTGGGAAGGTTTCTCCAATAGTTAGGGCTCACCTGGATAATGTCAATCATCTATCTTAAAACTCTTAACATAATCATATCTGCTTTTTTTTGTCATATGCAGTAACATAGTCACAGGTTTCAAGCATTTGTTCCTGGTTGTCCTTGGGAGACAATTATGCTGTCTACCATAGTGCCCTTCTGATAAATTTCCAGTGGTCTTCTAGGGATAATAATGCCAGGCTGGTCCTTGGGACATGCATGGAGGGACCCCAGTAAGTCTGTTTGTTAAGAGGCCCAACTTTTCTTGTAGATTCTAATCTTGGAGTAAAGGAAATCTTGAGATTTCACTATACTTTTTTTTTCAGCATATTATGGGGGTACAAATATTACGGTTACGTATATTGCCCATGCCCCCCTCCCCCCTCGAGGCAGAGCCTCAAGCATGACCATCCCCCAAACGTTGCACATCTCACTCATTGTGTTTCTATATACCCATCCCCTCCTCCCCCCTCCCATCGGCCCGACACCCGACCACCGACCCCCGACAAGTGTTATTCCTATATGTCCACTTAGGTGTTGATCTGTTAATACCAATTGGCTGGTGAGTACATGTGGTGCTTGTTTTTCCATTCTTGAGATACTTCGCTTAGTCGAATGGGTTCCAGCTGTGAAACAATGGTGCTATAGATTTCACTATACTTTTTTTATCCTGCTGATACTTCCACTATGGGAAAGGTCATTCTGTCTTAACAACCACAAGGTCCTGGAGTATCTAGAATAAGTTTGCTGATTCCCAAGTAGGTTCAATCTTTTTAATGAAGCATCTAAGCTCATAAATTATTATAATCTCATCTGTAAATTTTGTTGACATTGGTCATTTTTATCTAATGCTTTACTTTGGGCATCTAGGCTCCCTTCCTTCTTTTCTTCATTCACTATTTCCTTTTTCCCTCCCTCCCTATCTCTCTTTCTTTTCTTCTTTTCATCTACAGAGAAGTGCAGAAAGAAATGAAGGAGATGAGAGAAGAAAGATGAGGGAAAAATAAATATGTTAAAGAGTATATGGGTAACGAAAAGATGTTGGGAAGAAAGGTTGTTCATGCCCACCCCATCCTAATCTTAGGTAATTTATGAAACAGTCTTGTTTTTTGAGAATAGGTAAATCAGGAGTTCCAGAATCAAGTAATAGAAAGTTTCATGGAAGACACTAAAGGAAATTAAAGAATTTTTTGACCAATGCTATGGAAAATGACATGTTCACCAAAACACAGGTTCTTTCTGAATTAGGTGGAAAAAAAAAACATTGGTTCCCAAGTGAAAATGTTCTAACAGTGAGAACCAGGTCAGACACAACTCAGAGACAAATAAAGTTATTCTAAAATCTAGATAGGAGAAATGAGGGAATATGTTCTTATAGTCTTAAGGATACACTTGCATTTACATTCCAAAATTCCCTCTTCCATGAACCTCTGTGTACTATGCATTGTCACGTTAATGTTAAGTATGAAAATTAGATAATAGTCATAAAAGAATATCTTAATGAAGAGAGAATTGAAAAAAATTTCTAAGGTAGCTGATTCATGTTTGTTCTTCATAAAATGAAAACAAAAATACATCTCCTACAGTATTGTGATAACTATAAACTATTAAAGTTGCAAAAGTTCTATTTTCTGATCCTCTTCATTCTATAATCTCACCTTAAGTGTAATTTATTTTCTCTTACGTGGGCCACAGAGAAAAGTTGGACCAGTACTATTAATACTTTGACAATGGGTATCAAAGTGGGAGAATCCCCTGTGGAAGTCAAACAGTGAAAAAGTGCTGGAACCGGCTGTTCTCATGACCACTTCCTGCCACAGTCATGCCCACATGTGAACTTTGTTACCCCAGGGATAACTACCTTGACAGTAGTCTAAGTTTTAATCCAAGTCTCATGAGACTGTGTGTGGGTGAAGTCTAAAGGGAACATTCCTTTATTTCTGTGCTACAAAATGACTACATCAATAGTTCTTAACCTGCCTTAGGAATTTAGTTTTCCTTCACCAAAAACGTGTGTGTATGCGTATATACTGTACATATATACATGCTAGTATGCTTCAGTTAAAATAAAAAGCCTCTATAGAAAAGCCAAATAATTCTTTAATACTTATGAAAAGTAATTTACTATCTGTACTGAGATCAATTTTTGAAATTAGCCCCCCAACAAAGAATTCTTTCCTTTTATTAGAATTGTTTCATGTACTTAACAATTATTTATAGTTTCCTTTCCTTTTTGATAACATCATTCCAAGATAATTCAGAGTTTTTTTGTTGTTTTTGTTTTTTGTTTGTTTACCATTGGGGAGTTTTTCTGTTTCTATTTATGTGGTTATTGCTAGTATGAAAGGAAACTCTTGACTTTTGCTTACTTATATCCAAACAACTTACTGAATTGTTATTTTTTTATTTGAAGAGATTTAGGGGGTACAAATTGAATTCTGTTACAGGTATATCTTATATAGTGGTGGAGTCTGGGCTTTTGGTGTACCCATCACCTGAACAGTATTCATTGTACCCCATAGTTTTCCATACTTCACCTTCTGCCACCCTCCCTCCTTGTGAGTCTCCAATATCCATTATACCACTTTGTATGCTCTTGTGTAGCCATAGTTTAGCTCCTGCTTACAAGGGAGAACATGTGGCATTTATTTTTCTGTTCCTGAGTTTCATTTAGGATAATGGCCTCCAGTTCCATTCAAGTTGCTGCAGAAGACATTATTTCATTCTTTCTTATCACTGAGTAATACTCCATGGTATATAGATGTACTACATTTTATCTACTCATCAGTTGATGGATACTTAGGTTGAATCCATATCTTGGCAATTGTGAATTGTGCTGTGATAAACATATGGATATAGGTATCTTTTTGATATAATAATTTCTCTTCCTCTGCATAGCTGCCCAATAGATTGCAGGATTAAATGGTAGATCTATTTTTAGTTCTTTGAGAAATCTCCATACTCATCTCTATAGAGTTATATTCATTTATATTCCCCAAAACAGTGTAAGTGTTCCTTTTTTACCATATGCTTGCCAACATCTATTGTTTTTGACTTTTTAATAATGGCCATTCTAATTGGAGTATGATGGTATCTCATTGTGGTTTTAATTTACATCTCCCTGATGATTAGTGATGTTGAGCATTTTTTCTTATGGTCATTTGCATATCTCTTCTTTTGAGAAATGTCTATTCATGTCACTTGCCCACTTTTTAATGGAGTTATTTGTTTTTTTCTTGCTGAGTTGTTTGAGCTCCTTATAAATTCTGGATATTAGTCCTTTGTCAGACACATAGTTTGCAAATATTTTCTCCCATTCTGTAGGTTTCTGTTTACTCTTTTGATTATTTCTTTTGCTGTGTAGAAGCTTTTCACTTTAATTAATTTCCATTTGTCTATTCTTTTCATTGCATTTGCTTTTGAGATCTTATTCAAAAATAATTCTTTGCTCCTAGGCCAATGTCCAGAAGAGTATTTTGTAGATTTTCTTACAGGATTTTTATTATATTCGGTCTTACATTTAAATCTTTAACAAACTTATATTAACAAACTTTTCAATTTTTTCAGTGATTATTAGGCTGCTGAAGTTTTTTTTTGTTATTGCTGTTTTGTTTTGTTTTACTTCTATTAGAATTCATCTGGTTGTTTATATTAATATTTACTAAAAATGCATGCATTTCATCAAGGTTTTCAACTGTGTTAGCATTTCAACTGTGTAGGCATATTACTGACATAATTTTCAAAATATCTTTGTTATCTGTATTTATATATATATATTTATATTTATTTTCATTTTTATTTATTATTTTTTGGACAAGGTCCAACTCTGTTGCCCAGGCTAGAGTGCAGTGGCATCATTATAGCTCACTGCAACCTCAAACTCCTGAACTCAAGCCATCATCCTGCCTCAGCATTATATCTCCCTTTTACTTTGACTACTTTTTCTTTCCCCCACCCGCCTTAGTTAAGTTTTCTTGAGGTATGTCTGTGTGTGTGTGTGTGTGTGTGTGTGTGTGTGTATGTGCATGTCTGTGTGTGGAGTTTCCTTGCTTTCTAACTCATTACTTTTAATATTTAGCCTGATAAATTTCTACATTCTAATTTGATTTAGTTTATTTAGTTATTCATTTTTGTAGAACCTTATTCTGAATGTCTTCTTTGTTTAATAATGAAAGCATTTAAATTTATAAATACCCCCCTTTGACTTTATCTGCATTCCATGGATTTTGACATATTTTTAATTTATCAAAATATTTTATAATTCAGTTGTTCTTCCATTTAAGAAATATTTAGAAATTTATTTCTAAATTATTTTATCCTGTTATTTATTCTAATTTTTTAAAGTTGAAAGAATTTACGCCTTCAAATTTATTACTGACATGTAAATTCCTGACTGAGCATTATGAAACTTGTTTAAATTGCTGAATTTAGTATTTTGTCAGCTGGGAACACTAAATACCCGAACTTAACTTGATATTTGTAAAGCTCAGAGCAGCATTGGGGTTCCTGTACACTTTGGCAATTGCCCCATGGCTAATTTGGCCAACTTCCAATTCCTTGGGGAGAGACAAAGAGTTGTCTCATTGCCACCTGCTATTAACTAAATGCTTAGGATTCAGTGATTTAGCAGTGACTGGGAGACATGGGAATGGATTATTGTGGCAGCCTGTAGAACCTCCTTCCCTGGGGAATTTTGAGAACAGCAAAGAACCATCTGTCTGGGGTGGCTTTAAGAGCAGCCCTCCCTGAAGGCAGGTGCATGGATTAGATGACCTGTGAAGATTGTCATCCCTCACAGTGACTTCAATGGAAAGGATGCATTTGATGAATTTGAAAAGAGTCCAGGAGGAACACTGATAGGTTTGGGAGCATATGGTCAAGAGCCTGAGGGTGTTGAGCCCTGCTTGAAATTGGAGCCACTCTTTGTCACCCCATGCCCTGAATTCCAGAATGCCATACTCTACATGTGAACCCAGCAGTCACTTATTACACCCTTGGAAATTATATGCAGATGTGGTTCAAATTGGAATAGTTTAAATCTTTGTTGATCATAAACAGATTTTTTTTAACAAATAGCTCAACTGATCTATATGTAGACATTAAAACTAATTGTTGAACATGATTCTTTTGGTTAAGCCAGGTCTGCCTGTATAATACAAAATGCACTGACCCCAAGGTTATATTTTTTAACCTTGTTCTTCACAGGTTGTTCTGTGTTTGTTTCAGACAATTAAATAGCTTGATTAATCTTTCAGAAGAGCTGTCCTAATTATATCAACAATAGCTTTATTAAGGGTACTTAAATGAATTAGTTAAGTCACATTTATTGTGATCTAATTCCCATTGTATGTAATGTAATGCTATTTTTTAAAGTTATAGAGAAAGGGCAATGTCCCCCAAATATTTTCACAATGATATGTCAGACATAAATAGTAGAGTGACTAACACTGAAAATTGTTGTGTGTCTAAACAAGTGAAAAAGTGGCAGGCAGAAAAGGTAGACATGGCAAACGCCAACTAATCCATAGTTAGAGGGATTATGATTTAGGGAAGGCTTCATGGACAAAATAGTATGGATGAGCAGAATGTGGAGAGTGGATTAATTAGAAAAGGTAGACAGGACCAGCCAAAAACCTCGCCTAAAAAGTTCAATTATTTTAAAAATAAGGGTTGTGGCTTATCAAAAAAAGTAGTGCTTTCAGAAAAAGGTCCTTAACTCAAATGAT
Source organism: Cheirogaleus medius (assembly GCA_008086735.1). Taxonomy (NCBI): domain Eukaryota; kingdom Metazoa; phylum Chordata; class Mammalia; order Primates; family Cheirogaleidae; genus Cheirogaleus; species Cheirogaleus medius. The sequence continues at coordinate 41,507,545 of VBSM01000272.1, forward strand.
GTATATAATCCAGATAGGTTTAAAAAAATCAATGTTTAAAAAGCTAACAACTTAAAAAAAACCTAGGATGAAATATAAATATTGATCTGATCTGATATTGAAGAAGTGTTTTCTTTATGCTTTATAACTATAAAACAATAAAGAACAGTAACAAAAGAAATTATCAATAGATTTGACAATAAAAATGTTAAAGTGTATGTAAATGTCAGAGACAAAATAAAGAAACAAATGGGAATTATATTTGCAATGAATATAATAAGCAAAGCTGTTTGTATAAAAATTTTCATGCAAATATCCCAATAGAGTTAAATGAGGGATGTAAATCATTCTTAAACAGATAAATACAAATGGATAATTAACTTAAAAGAATTTTGTTCACACTAGTATGAAATGAAAATTAAATTAGCAGAAATCTAGTTTTTCACCTATGAAATTAGCAAAGATTTAGGAAAAGAACTACTCTCATTTGCAACTGGCAAGAGTGTAAATTGGCACAACACTTCTAGAAAATTATTTTGCAGTGTTCCTGATGAACTTTAAATGTCTCATACATCTCAATCCAGACAGATGGATGGATGAATCAATCAATAAATAGATAGATTTATGGATAAATGGATAGAGATATGTATCTATATATATAAAAATATGTGTATATATATATATATTTTCATCCTAAAGAAATATACATTGGAACAATATCTACTTATGAAAATGTTCACTGACGTACAACTTATAATGACAAATACAAAGGGCATCTGTTGAATAAGATATTGTAGATCCCAAATGAGATATCATCAAAAAACTATATTTAAAGAATTTAAATGATTTGGGAAAATACTCTGTGGGGAAACCACAGGATAAATTTGCATATTCAGTATTATCAAATTTATATAAAAATATGGATAGTCTTAAAAGCACATTAAAATGTAAACAGCAGATTATATATAATTTTAATTTTTTTCTATAATTATCCTTAATTTTCAAATTCTCTACAATGAACATGTGTTATTTTTATAATTATAAAAGACTTTTTGAAAAATATATACATAGAGAACTAACTAGTGAAATAGGAATGTTTCAAATAACAAGGAAGAAACGTTGTGCCTGGGGCAGTGAAGATATCCCTAGATCAAAAGTTGGGAAACCTGGATTCTAGTTCTGGCTCTGTCACTAAGAAACAGGAGATTCGTGGAGGTTTTCTCTTCTGGCTCAAAGATTCTGTGAGCCAACATTTTACCAAAGAGCCCTTCCTGGTGTACCCATGGGCCTGTCAACCCGGGCAGACAGGTTAGCAGCCCAGAGTAAATCTCCTGTGGGTAAATTTCAGACCTCCTCCTTATTGATCACCCTAGTTTTTTCACTCTTCTAGAGGAGCTAAGAAAACTACTGAAGCCATCCGTCTCTGCTTCCCATTTGTCCTCAGCTGTGAGGTAAAGGAAGCAGCTATTCCAGCAGTGCTCTTTCTGGTCTTAAACAGATCTAGACTCAGATACCACTTCAACGCCAGACTGAGTTTTGTCTGATTTTGGCTATGGCTTGTAGCTGAATTTATCAGTTGTGGATTTTTTAAATGTCTAGTGGCCTTAGGGAAAGTGGGCAGTGTTCTCTAGGTAAAGAAGGAAGCTTTAGTCCAGTTTTTCAAACCCTGTGATTCAAATTGTAATGGTAATTATCATAGGACACACTTAGATGAGAGCAATCTGTGCTACTTAAATGGTCTACATAACCGTTCTTTTCACCTCTTTCTCAGCTCCATCCTACCTTATTCTAGAATATGGTGTATTCCACTTAACCTGCTTTCATCTGCTTTCTGTTTTCCAGACATACATTGAACTATCTTGGTGGTTATAACCTTCTTGTCTCACATACTTCCCCCCATACATTTTTTTGCTGTTACTTATTATTTTTGGTACTGGTATACTTTTATTTCAGTAGAGTCTTAGAGTACAGTTGTGTTCTTAGCACAGCATCCTGAACCAAAAGTCTACTATTTCATTATCAGGAAATAAAACTTTATAGCAAATGAGTCTCCAGAAGTATTATTTTCAGATGATGGGAAATGGTCATGTAGTCAATCTGTAGACCCCTTGGCAATAACAGTAACAATAAAGATAGTATTTGTGGATGTGCTAGGTACTATCCAAAGCTCTTTAAACATACTGACTTGTATAATTCCTTTAGCAACCCTAGTATAGTAGATACTATTATATCTACAGATGATGCACCTTATGCCCAGATAGGTCAGGTGACTTGCCAAAGATCACACTGCTGTAAATGACAGAGCCAGGTTTAAAGGCAGAGAATGTGACTTCAGAAACCTTGCTCCTAATTGTTCTTCTTAAAATAGAGTGGTATGGCTTAGGAGGCCAGATGGAGAATTTTACTATGCTAGTAGTAAATTTAAAGCTTTTTAATTTTCTCTGATGATACTTACATAGTTGCAATGGATTCCCATTTCCAAACATATTCACATGATAAAAGTGTAGGCTGCTTTTATTCATAGATATAAATAGTCTCTTAGTTGCTTCAGCCAACCTTTCCGGTGTCCTTTTACTCTTAACTTGAACGTTTAATTGCATTCCTGGTGCTATGTATATTTGATTTTTGTTACAGAAGTTACATTCACTTTATTCCTTTATTTGACATCAGCAAGACATAATTCCTATAAGCCAATTAATGATGTACCTTTCAACTATGACTATGAGAACATTAGCTGGCATAAATACCAGACTCCTTTCTTATAAAGACTCACTGTCCTATGTTTTTTTAAAAATAAAAGTCATCTAAAAATGATGGCTTGCCAGTGCATATACTGATTTAAAGTCTTTCAATATCAGGCATTGCTTGGAATCCTCATGGAGTACATAGACAAATGAACATAGTTTCTGCTGTAATCATTCCTCAGGATCTTGTAGGTAGTTTAGACAATTATATAAATGCCTTTAGCACAAAATGAATTATCATGATTGCCTGAAAAGAGTTAAGATCTCTACAATACTTTGAAGCAGGAAGAAGTTATATGTTCTTTGGGTGTATAAAGAAAGGCTTCATGAACAATCCAATAGAAAAATGAGCCAAAGTTTTAAACAGGCAATTCACAGAGGGGAAAACATTGCAATATTCATTAGAAAGAGAAAAGGAAGGAAGGGAGGAACCCAGGGAGGAAAGTAGGGAGGAAAGGACTGATTTCTTTTTTGGCTTCTTGGAGAAGGCAGCATTTGAGATGGTCCTTGGATATAAGTATGATTGTGATTGGTGAAAATGAATTGCAAGGCACCCAGAATGTAGAAATAACTCAAGCACAAAGACATAGATTGAAAAACATGGAGCAGTCAGAAAACAGAAGTCTAAGGTCTTTGCTGGTTCTTAGAAGATATATAAGGGTCACGTTTTATTGTTCTGTAATGGAGGGTGTTTAATTTCAAGTGATGAGACCATGCATAATTCTAAATATTTTATTGATATTTATTAATACTAATAATTCTGAATATTTTATTCCATAGTGTTAGAAAAATTACATTCCCTTTTATAAGGAGTGCTTTATACTTTAGGTAGGTGAAATTCTAAGGAAACTGAGGAGAGGTTATAAGATAAATCTAAAAGTTCTTAAAAATTGGTTTCCTTCTGGGATAATGGGCTTATAACTGAAGATGAGATTTAGTTATTTACAAATATCCTTGATAAACCAACTTTGCATTGATATCATAGTATTATCTGTGAGCCTGCTAAAGATCAGAATTTACAATGGCTCTTTGAGCAGCAGTCATTCTATCTTTATTTCCTGCTAAAGGCCAGAATTTGAAATGAGCCTTTATGCGTGCTTGATAATAACACAGTCTGACTAACAACAGTGCCATTTTATAATAATCTCTGAAAGTTACTTCTTAGGCCTTCTGACCCTCATGTTTTGTGAAGGTAAATAATCACTGACTATCATTAATTGGCTCTCATTGTCTTGATTTTGTTAGTACTAAGGAGTTATAAAAAATCTTGAGTTTGTTAATACTAAGGTGTTATAAAAAATTTACCTTTTCCTTCTCAAATTGAATGTCCACAGAAATCAGCAGTAGTGTCATCAATGTATATCCAAGGCCAAAATGTATCTGTTTATGTAGTAACAGACTCTATAAGGCAAGAAGGAATCCAGGTTGTCTATATGAGAGAAAATGTGGATATCATCAAGTCAATTACTCTGGTGCTGTAGTTTACTAAATGGTGCTTTTGTAATAGAGACCATGTTGTCTAATGGGCTCTCAGCTTTAATTTTCTCATAATAATGCCAATGAATAAATGTATCTACCTGTGGACTTTAGTGCATAATCTCTCTAACATTTTAGGACTGTAAGAAAGTAATGTGTTTTATGCTCTGTTATATTCATATTTTCTGATAGAGCATACCTATCCAAGCCCAATATCCTACATCAATTTTAATAAAGAAAAATTACATTTAATTGTGTCTCTATCATTTCACATTAATCCATTATGAATATTTTATTCCATAGCATTAGAAAAATTACATTCACTTATTAGTGAAGAACAGTCTTTTATAAGAAGTCTTTATACTTTAGGACCTCATAACTTACTTTAAATATTTCAGGCTCAATAAATGGTAAGAAATGAAAAATAAGCCTGAACCCAAAGAGTAAGGACCATTTAGAAGTCTTTTGTCTTCAGGTTGTGATCGTACACTTAAGCTTATTTGATGAACTCAGCAGTTTATAAAATTCATATCTTTTTGGAGTGATCCATGAGCAATGACTTCATCATAATGAAACACTTAAATTTGATTCTTGTGAATTGGAAAATGATCGTCATCTTTCGCCCACCAGGAAAAATAGAGGGTGTTTTTTTTTGTTGTTTGTCTAATATCAAAAACCAGGCACTAATTCTGATAAAATGTAAAATCTCTCTGCTGATCCTCTGCCTGTTCTCAGTTCTTCGTGAACATGCACAATTATTATTTTTAGCAAATATAAAAATGTGAGGCAAAACATTAATTTGATATGATATATACAAATGTCCTTCTGAAGGAGAAAATAAATTAAAAGATATCAATTCGTTTCCCTGGTATCACCATCTCCTCCCCTCAAAAAAAATTAAAACACTAATTTTTAATATCTTCAGAAAGCAAATGAGTAAAAGAAACATGGTGTTTTCTCAAACATGTTATGTAAACTAAAATCAAGAAATTTATGGAAAACAAAATACAATAGAATTTTGTTTAGTACATTTGGGTCTGCTGAGCTAATCCAAATGTACTATTATTGGGGAATCGCAATTGTGAGAGAGACAGAAACAGAAATATTACATGATAAATTGGATTTCATAAAAAACTCTAAAACTTGTTGTTTAAAAGACACCATTAAAAAATGAAATAGCAAGCCCCATACAAGGAGAAAATATGTGCAATATATATGTATCTGACAAAGGTCTGGTGTCCAGAATATACAAGGAACTCTTACAACTCAATAAGAAGAAAAGAATGTGATTTTTAAATAGGCAAAAGATTTGAACACATACTTCTCTAAAGAAAATATGCAAATAACCAATAAGCAAATGAAAAATGGTCAAAATCTTTGGTGTGAGGGGCAGGGGAAAAAAAAAATCTTTGGCCATTAGACAAACAAAATAAAACTCTGTGAGGTACCTCTATATATGAATTAGAATGGATAGATTAGTTAGAAGATTTAAAAGATTGACAATACCCAGTATTAACTATTATAGAAGGTAGAGCAACTGGAATTCTCATATACTGCTGGCAGGTATCATATACTGCTGGGGATGTAAAGTGCAGCCACTTTGGAAAACAGTTTGGTAGTATCTTAAAAAATTATACATTCATTCAACATATGACCCAGAAATTTTCCTCCTAGATATTAACCCAGGGAAAATGAAAACTTTTTTTTCCATACAAACACTTGTACACAAAGTTGATAGCAGCTTCATTTATAATAGCCAAAACTGGAAACAATCTGAATGTCCATCAACAGGTGAAAGGATAAATTATGCTATTTTTTCCATTTATTTTTATTTTTTTATTTTGTTTATTTGTGGTTTTTTATTTCAGAATATTATGGGGGTACAAATGTTTTGATTACATTATTTGCTTTTGTACAGTTTGAGTCAAAGTTATAAGTGTGCCCATCACCCAGTGTGCATTGTACCTGTTAGGTGTGAATTTACCTATCCCCTCCGCCCCTGTCCCACCTGCCTGATTCCCCTTGAGTTTTACTTCCATATGTGCACATAAGGGTTGATCGATGAATTCCAGTTCAGTATTGAGTACATGTGGTGTTTGCTTTTCCATTTTTGTGATACTTCACTTAGAATGGTCTCCAGTTCCATCCAGGTTGTTACAAAAGATATTGGTTCACCATTTTTTTTTTATGGCTGAGTAGTAGTCCAATCATTTGATCCAGCAATCCCACTACTAGGCATTTACCCAAAGGAAAAAAAAAAGACATTTTATGGAAAAGACACTTGTGCTCAAATGTCTATAGCAGCACAATTCATAATTGCAAAGATGTGAAAATTATGCTATATTTATACAACGTAATACAACTCATCCTTTATAAGAAAATGAACTACTAATATACCCAACAATGTGGAAGAAATCTTACAAACATGATGCTGAGCAAAAGGAGCCAGAACCTTCCCCCAAAGAGTATCTACTATATAATTCCATTTTTACAAAATCCTAGAAAAGATAAAGCTAATCTTCAATGACAGAAAACAATCAGTTTTCTAAGGCTAAGGGCAGTGAAAGGATTGACTATAATGGGGCACAAGGGAATTTTTTGGGGTGACGGAAATGTTCTAGAATTTAATCATGGTAGTAGTTATAAGGTCCTATACACTTATTAAAATTGCTCCAAATGTACACTTAAAATGGGTTTATTTATTGTATGTAGATTATACCTCAATAAAATAAATAAGGAAATGTGTATTTCACCAATTTTTTTTGAAATATGGCCAAGGCATATTTGAGTGATGGCTGTCAGCCTTGTGTTTGGTGCAAGTTATAGTGAGTAATGTTGTAGCGGATCCTCTACTAGTTCTAGTTTGGGTTTCTTTAAAGGACAGCAAGAAGGAAAGACATTTGTGAAACAATGTGGGTGCAGAATGCTTTGAGATTTTTATGGTTTTTTTTCCTCACTAGTATTTTAAAGTTTGCTTATCCATACTTAATTGAAATTTACCTTCTTTTTCTAAGTGAAATATCTTCATGGAACTTTTTCAAAACATTCTACTTAGATTTTATTTTAAGATATTGAAACATTTTTATTCTTGTTTATTAATTTACATAATAATCGATTAAATAGTACGATTACAATAATGAGTTAAAATGACACAAGCAGGTTTGGGACCAAATACAGCTGGCTCTGATAGCAGGTGTAGCGGGAGGCACACAGGTGAGGGAACATTTGAAATGGAGTAGAGGCCATGTTCCTCTTCACATTGTGCTGAGTGTAGGTCCAGAGGAAGTGGTTCCTAAGGCCTGCAAGGCAAAAGTATGCAAACATACTCAAGAGTAGCAGAGTAGCCCCAAATGCCAGCCAAGCCACAAGCTCCTTTCTGTGTGTGTTACACATAAAATTGAGAGGTTAATCCAAGGAGTCTGTTACTATATGAAGGGCACATTAAGTCTCAACTATATCTCTATGATCAATCAACCAACCAATGAAGTATACATGTAGGAGTGACTTATCATGGAATTTCAGAGCTAGACAGAACTTTAAAAAGGCATTGTATTTCACCTTCCCCTGAAACTGGCATCCCAGCTGCAGAATCCCCAACCACTCTGCTTGAACATCTTCAAATATTAGGAAGCCCTTGGCAGTAGTGAAGAGGAAAACATTCAGAAGGAGAACAGAAAGAAAACTAATCGCAAAATAAACAATAGATAGGCAAGTGATAAGAAACCAGTTTCCCCAGCATCATTTGTTGTTTTGGGACTTGATAAAAGCCATTCTCACTGGAGTTAGGTGATATCTCATTGTGGTTTTGATTTGCATTTCCCCTGATGATTAGAGGTGTTGAGCATTTTTTCATATGTTTGTTGGCCATTATTCTATCTTCTTTTGAAATGCTTCTGTTCATGTCTTTTGCCTACTTTTCAATGGGTTGTTTGATTTTTTTTCTTGCTGATTTGTTTGAGTTCTTTATAGATTCTAGTTATCAGGCCTTTATCAGAGGTATAGCATGCAAATATTTTCTCCTGTTCTGTACATTGTCTGTTTGCTCTAATGACTGTTTCCTTAGCTATGCAGAAGCTTTATTCTCATTTACCCCCATTTTGGTTCATAGATCATTGAAGCCTAGATTTCTCTTTGAAATCTGGTCTGGTCAGTCTTTGGTTTTGGTGTGTATCTTCTCTCTCCTTACAGTTTGATGACGTCTTAGGCTGTGAGGGTAATCCACATACTAATAGAAATTGGACAATGCCAAATGTGTTCAAAAATTTTGGCGAGTTTAATATTTTACTTGCAGCTACCAAAGCTCCTCATAAATGCACACAAACACACACAGACACACACACACACTTTTCTGTACCTACGTAAAATGTTCTACTTATCTCTTACAGTCTGATTCTACTGTCTCTCCTTTAAAGTTTTATTTGATCAGCCTCCCTCTCACAATCTGAGCCCATCTCTAGAAAAAATGAATTGCTTTCTTATATGACTCTCATGGTATTTCTGTATAGTTCTTTAATAGCCTTCATTATGTTATGTTGTAATTATTTATGTCCATGTGTTCTAGGGAAGGAAGCTATCAGGTGTCACAATATCTGTTTATTTTAAATGTTTATCCATCGTGAGTCTTAAAGATTAGTAGTAGTTAGCAGATCAATAAATGTCAAATTGAATTAATTATTTTCAGTCTTACAGGAAATTACTTGAGTTATTCCTCTTCATTTGTGAATTTTTGACAATCCTATATTAAAAGTAGCATTTAGAATATGAGTTCCATGAGAGTAACGAGCACATCTGTCTTAGTGCTCTGTCTGCTATGTTGGCACGTGAGTAGGTACTCGGTAAACATTTTGTAAAAGCATAACTTTAATGAATCTTCTGCCTTGTGAGGAGTCTGTAGAATAGGAATGGATACAAAATTGATCTCTAATACCTTTTGTAAACTTCTTAAGTCATATATAAACTTTTTTATTAAATAAATTGATGAATTCCTCAGAATAAAGCTGATGATATTGAGAAGAAACAAGATAGAGAGGTTCTAGGCAATTACTCCTCCCTTTCATTCTTCTTCCTATTTCCCACCAATAGAGCAGGATCCTCAAAATTCTTAGGGCTCTTCGGAGCATACTTTGAAAGTCTCTAATTCTGGTTCATACTCAAATTTACAAAAGAAGAAACTGAGGCCCATGGTGGTTAAATGACCTTTCCAAAGTCACACAGCTATATATGGTATGGCCAACCCATGTCTTCTGACTCTTAATTCCACTGCTCTTCCAACTGCCATTCATGTCCCCATCTTGCTATATTTCATGGACAGCATCTTTTTTTTATTTCAGAATACTACAGGGTACCAATGTTTTGGTTACATGGAATGGATAGCATCTTAAACATTATAATTTTTTTATTTAATAAAGATCTTCCCTTTTCTTTAAAGTACACCATCACTCCCAGTGGTACCACGTGCGCCAAGCTAAATTATTCCTCAGTGTTCACAGACCATCATCATGGCACTCTGTAGTCATACTGCAGCCTCGTTATGTGTACATATATAGTTCCTTTAATTTTTCTGTGCAAGTCAGTCTCTCCAGTCCCTTAATAATGTGTGCCATTCTCTCTGTAGTGCCTATAAGAGAACAGTTTGAGTATATTCCAGATGGAAAAAAATAACCCCAACATGTTGTAACAGGGGGGAGGAAAACAAACTGTGTAGATGAAAGGAACAATCTACAGGTTAATTAGTAGTATGGCCACAAATATGTGCAAAGTTTTGTTTCAGAAATAAAGCAAGCTGTATTTGTTGTAACTATCTCTTCTTTGAACTTAACAGAATGCTGATAATGCCAAGCTGTGTTTACAGTCCAAATTTTTGCTAAAGACCTTCAACTTTGCACTCACCCTGTCTGGTATCTCTTGCCCAAGACAGAACTTCAAATAAAAGCACATAGCAGTAGCTGATGCAAGAACCCGTTACTGAACTTAACTGTTTTAACACAGTTTCTATGGATTTATATGGTTTCTGAGAGCTCCCTGTATGTTTTAGTAAGGGAGAGCTCTTGACTTATCTCACTAGTTATTAGGAACTTGAGTATTAGTCATCTTATAAAAATTAAATGTGTTTACTGAATATGATAATCTAAATATGGAGACTATGTTAGTACAAGAGGAATCACCCAGAAACACTCCACTGGCATAAATAGAACATTTCTACTTGCTCAGTTTTCTCATTTGTTTTATTTCATAACTTTATTGTGTTTCAACAAATTTGGGGTCTTGAAAGTCTGCCCCCAAATCACTACTGAGTAGATTTTCTTTACCTTAAGTCAGCCTTTTTTTTTTTTTTTTTTTT